>LN902844.1:9282812-9900312 GCA_000469725.3 Echinococcus multilocularis
CCTCCTCCTCCTCCTCCTCCTCCTCCTCCTCCACCTCCTCCACCTCCTGCTTCCACTACTACCAGTTCAACAGAAAACACACACACACGCACCATAACGGTGGCAAGAAAAGAGGCGGCCTCACCCACTGGCGGGCGCGAACAACTAACCTCCTCACCGTGACGCATTCGCCGCCGACCACACCACAGCATCTACCTCGGCAAGTCGCATCAGCACCAACATACACGTTTGCATTGACCTTGCTGCCGCTTTGGCATGGCGCTTCCGGCCTCCAACCTACAACACTTCCACACAACAACTCGCCTCTCCCAGGCGCCGACATCCACCTCAAACAACGATTCAGCTATGCTATTACCACACTCCGCGCCATGGCCCTTGCACACGCCTTGCCTTCGCCTTTGCCTCCTCCTCCTCCTCCACCTCCTCCACCTCCTGCTTCCACTACTACCAGTTCAACAGAAAACACACACACACGCACTACAAAACTGTAGGTTGCAAAAAAGCGGCGGCCTGACCCACTGGCGGGCGCGAACAACCAACCTCCTCACCGTGACGCATTCGCCGCCGACCACACCACAGCATCTACCTCGGCAAGTCGCATCAGGTCGTACTTCTTCTCATGTATAGGTTTTTCCTTTTTTTTGACTTACTATATTGCTCCTCATCTGGTTGCTTATACGTTTTCCGTCGTAATTTTCGCAACGTATCGTCTTTGCTGTTTGAGATATTTGCCTTTTTATGGTATTTTATGCTTATCGGGAAACACGAACAGAAAAGAGCATTTTAAACTTTTCTGCGTTAAATAAAATCTTATGCGGGTGCAAATTAGCTGACGACATTCTGTGTAGCTCATGCATCTTGTAAATCCTACCTGTATCTAACTTATTGATTCTTTTATTATGCATACCTGACATGTGATACAATTCTGAATAAAATGTGTCGCATTTATTCCTAAGACAACACTAAAGCTTTTTAATGTAAGAATCATTCAGATTTATGGGAAAAAATCTTGTATTTTTTGATAAACTTGCAGGCACGGTGCATGTTGGCGTTTCTGCGTCGCAGCGACACCAGCCTAGCGAAATACTGCCGACTTTACTTCCGTCTTCTAAATTCACAAGTCCTGCATTGTCCATTTACTGATGATTTCCCAGCCTCACGTATAATCAGGCGACCTCATTTGTTTATATTAGGCCTGTACTACACTTCAACGTCACAATTGCTTGAACTTTCCACTCTTCTTATTTTGGAAACCATTCCTGTAACATCTGGGTCCCATAAGATGCGTACTGCCTCGCATGTAACATCGAAAGATTGTTTTCTCTACGCAGAAAACACAGTCAATCCCACAATCCCCAAAACCAAACAATGAAGCAACAAACAGTGGGTGAAACTCACTTGGTCCACCAAGCAGAGAAACAACATGGAGTCTGGGGATGCCTCCGTTGGTTAAAACAAATTATGTCCAAATGTTAACTTTAATGGTTACCAATGCTTCTACTTTACTTGCTTTGAATACATACTCTCCTTTGTAAAATATTTTGCTCAAATCAAGGTCTTTTTAAAGGTATTTTAAAGTGGTAAACCTTTTGACCTCTATTTAATGTATACCTCCACAATATCCTCCTCCTTTATATTCCCACTTTTGTTTTAGCCCCTTCTTTTCTAAATGCACTGTATCCTGACTATGACCTTTCCCTTCCGCACGTCCCCACCACCAAATAGTCCCAACACGGAGAAAGCCGGTGCCCCTCCACACCCTAAGAGCTTCTTAGGTACCAACTTTACACATATTTTGGAAGAAAGATAAGTGTACATGCAAACAGAAAAGAATAGATGAGGGCGTCTGTGGAGGAAGAGAGCCTCATTATGAGAAAAGATCGACGGTCTCATTGGGAGGCAGGATAGGAGCCGCAGGGTCTAGACCTAAGGCACGCCGGACAGGCTCTCGTGAGGTAAGAATGTCCCCTGGCCCGCGAGTGAGGCGGTTAACCAGGCATACCAGCTTGCCGACCAGCCGCCTGGCCGTGCGCACCTCGCGTCCGCATGCCCGCAAACTGCGCTCTTCCGCATGCGAAGCAGACGAAAAGTCACCTAGCCGGCGGTGCTGTGCGTTGTAGAGGTCGCACAGTAGGCGTGAGGACTCCTCCAGTAACTCCTCGTTCCCTCTCTCTTCGCCATCCTTCTTCTCGTTCTTCTTCGCCTCATCAGCCCCCTTACCCGCGTCTACTGGTGCTGCTGTCGGCGGCGCTTGTTCTGCAAGCCAAACAGGACCATCATGACCTCTATGCGGAAAGTATTTGGAATTTCATGCTGACAAAATTACCACATTTACAGTCAGCTGAGCTGTTCCGGATTTTCCAGACATTAAAAGTAGTTCTTGGTCTATTGCCTGTTTCCAATATCAGACACATGTTTAACTGGTCTGCAGCTAGTTTTCACAACGAATTTCCACGTGTACGTATCAAAGTAGGAAAGTGTCGTACAGAATTTTTGAAGAACTGCAGCACTCAGGCCGGACTTTCTTGCAGACAACTTCAAATAGCAGAAAAAATTCATTTGGATGGAAGTAAAGAGAGTGTAGTCGTTTCTCATCGATAAATCCTGAGATTATAATAAACGTAGGAATTAAGAAAGTACATTATTGAATGATTTTACCTAAAGAGCAACGGCAATCATATCAGGAAACAACATAGGATTTGATTAGTAACCGATTTGCATCGTAAGCTAACCAATGGGGAAAGCAACTCGGTGACCTCCATCAGGCAGAGCTTACCAGACGCAGTTTTAGGAGTCTCAAGGGTAGAAGAGGGTTCAGCCTCTGTTAGCTCACACACTTCAGGGAGATTGCGAGTGATGGCGTTTGCCAGATAAAGTTTAAAGTCACCATCGGGATGATCCCCGCAAATGACGGGTGGAATGATGGCCTCTAAAGTTCGACTGGCCTCACGCGCCTCTTTCCACTCCGCCGCGCAGTCCGCCAGTGATGCCTGCAATTCCATGTCGTCCTCCGCCTCGGTAACACACCGTAGACGGCTCCAAGGACAATCCTCCTCTTCATCATCCAACGTATCTGCGTCCTCCCGCACTTCCAAGGAGTAAAGCATGCGCGCGGGAAGCCAGGAGGTAGAAAGAAGGAGTTGGTTTGCTTCTGGACTGCAATTTGAGGCGCCGCTATCGAAAGTTGGCCCAAAACTTGCGTACGGGCCGTAGTTGAGGTACGTATAGGGAATCACTCGATTTCGACGGTCCTCGCGATAGCCACCGTTTTGTGAAAGATGGGTGCCGAAAGACAACTGACCCACCTGAAATACAGCAAATCAATTATTCCAGATTCTATTTCAGCATACTCAGCTAGGTTGTTTGTAAGAAAATACAGGTCTGATGCGCATTTAAAATGAACGATGATACATTGATTTCGATAGAGTCTACGTGGCTAAAGAAGTTCAGTGAAATAAGGGAGCCTAACCTCTTCCCCGATGGTACGAACACGTTCAGTGGCACTGACAAGACCTCGATTATCAGGATTGAGAAGACCGAGTGCTGTCACCTCGCTAGCATCGTTGAAAGCCCCGGAGCCGTACAGGGGTTCATTCATTAGATTCGAGTCCTCTCCAATGCTCTCGAACCAGCGCCTGGCGAGAGCGGCAAGGCGCGCGGCTTCAGCCACGACCGCTGCACTACCTTCCAATAGTGTAGACGTCGAGGAGAGGGTATTAGCATGTTGGTAAGACCCGAAAAGTTCCTCCACGTACTCACGCAAGTGTTTAACGTTTTTTACCTTGTTGGTGTGAACGAAGCGCTCCAACGCACGCAGGCTCAGTTTTGTGAGACTGTCGCCTTTCTTCACCTAAAGTAACAAAGAATGGGATATAGTTAACAGAACACCAACATTAAGAACTAGGATATCAGTAAATTTTCGGATTCTTATCATGAAAAGAACAGTGACGGATAGTAGAAACTTCACTACTTGAACCAAAAACTTCCTAAATTGTCAATGAAACAGAAAACCCCAGAATTAATTACACGAAAATAGCCGCAAACTAGCATTACTAATGTTTATGGCGAAAGCTATTCCAGAAGTAACCGCAATTAGCAAATTGCGAAGTGCAGCGTAGTATTGGGTGCCAGAACATGCATATGAAAACAGCACCTCTTTAGGAGCAAAATGGAAGAACCCATTGACGTCCTGCTGAAGAAGAATGGCTATTAATTCCAAACAGGCCTCCTTTGGTCGAGAAATTTGCCCACGCGACCGTTTGTTTGGTGGGATGGGATGAAGCACGTAACATTCAGAGTCAGAGGGCTTTCGTTTGCTACCATCGCCTTGAGAAGTCTCTTTGGGTACCTGAGCATCTAGCAGAGATTCAAGAGTAATATTTCTTGTGGAATTTGATTTTGAGTTACTGGAGAGATCGCTATCCATTGCTAAAAAGAAAGCGACCAATGCGTTTTGAAGGGTGCCAAAATGACCTACATCTGCATGAGGATTTAGCAATATACACCTTACTGCCGCAGAGCTTGTGTCAAATTATGACTTCCACCTTTGGTAAAGAACTTAGCACATCTGCTGCCCAAAGAATCGCAACAAATTTTTCCCAGAAAAATGGCCGTCAAAAGTCTACAGAAAAAAGCTCCGTATACCAGTCGCCACACAACTATCTGTAGTTAAATATACTCTGAAAAGGTTAACAAAATATGGGAGCAGATGCAGCAAGAAAAGACCACGGTAAAATGGTCTAGCAAAGCATTTTACACTTCCTTAATGCGAACGCAGCCTGCTACGCTCATAGCAAAAATTAGGATGAAATATGCGTAAAGATCGAAATAGTCTAAGTCGCATTACACCACAATAACACAGCATGACATGATAACGGTAGAGTAAGACAACGCACACATCGACGAGAAAAGAACAATGCGAAGCACACGATTTTGATGAGCCTGGAAGAAAATGACAAAACAAACAAAGACTCAGTAAACCTATATCATACTAAGGGATTCATATGTTGCTTAATCAAAAGCGATTTTGTGTGCATTTTACTATAGTACGTTGTGCTATTGCGAATGCGTTCATTCAAAACTTGACCAAATTTAGCGAATTTTTTAGTAGGGTTGGTATAGTACTTTATGATCACCATTATTTTCTTCTAAGTTGCAAAATTTTTGTTGCCTTTGTAAAACTTCTACTTGATTAGAGCCATTTCTCTGCAGATGAATTAACTGGTATTTTGATTGATGGAAAAATGCAGAATTCAACTGTTGGGCTTCGTCGGGGATGATGTACCAAATTTATCACACGGCTCCACCTGTATGTCACTGTCACGTATGTGTTAACAATCAGCTTACTAAATTTCTTGGATAAACCAGGAGGCGATAATGAACTTTCAGCTCCCTCTCAAAGTAGGCGCACAAGAAGTCTGATTCGTTCCCTTTCTGTCATACCTTTTTCTATATATATGTGCCACTTTTTCTTCTCCTACCTCTTTTACGGTGCGGCGAAAATTGCAGTGTTTTGATGGACTTCGTGGGCTCTATTCTCCACTATTTTTACTGTCACCTATCGGCATATCCACATCTTTGAGGCCTTCTTCTGTCTCAATAGTTGTTCTTTTCCCATTCGAGCATGACTTGTAACGACTGTTGAAAATCTCGAGCAGTAATAGCAGAAGATTTGGAGCAAACATTGATGGGCAACTCCAGACGATGACCTTGCTGTACACCTTTTTATGTGAATATTATTTGTTAATTCTGTGGAGAGGAAGTGCTTATTTCCGATCTTTCTCTCTTAAAACCCAAATCGAGGTCTATAAATACCATACACAATTAAAAAATGCGAGTTTTGAGCCTGATATGTCCGCCACTTCAAGAGGAGGAAATAGCCTTTTGTAAAAATTATAAGTAATCCCTATCTGCTTAATCAATCAGACTACCATAATTGCGTTTTAAAATGCACTTCTAATTGCCGCTGATTCATCGTTCATTAGACAAATTCAGGATATGGATAACAATGAGGATTGAGGCTATGAGGACCACTAAAGGCCATGCATATTATCCCAGTCAACTTGGCTTATTATGGACTTTGGACTGTTGGATAAAGTATTATAAAACTGGGTAATTTATTTAGTGTGTTTGATGGAGGAGATGTCTGCATTTGCTAGCTACTCTACATCATTTAGATAGTCCCAATGTTAAAATCATAAATTCAGGCCGGCCTTCTCAAAGCACTTTGGAGGATGGGATGGCAGGTGGGTGAAATAGGAATTTACTTCAAAGTAAGCTGCGCAGATTTAACATATCTTATTACTTCCTTTTATTTCTAGTAAATTTATGATTTTCTCCTCTGTAGGCTTTCATTTACTCTTCTGCCACGGCCTGCATTTATTCAAATTACGGTATAATTTATAACATCTCTATCCGCAGTGTAGAGCGCTCCGGCGGCTACAGAAGGCAGTCAAAACTTTGACCAAGAATTCTCTTCCTAATAAAACGTCTCTTTAAAGACAAATTATTATTTACAGGTGGCCGAAGGATGTTAATAAGCGTTAAAAAAGGAGATAAAGGCGGGCTACTTTGGAAATTTGAGACTAATCGCACCAGTTATACCAGTTTTCGGCTCAGTCTCCACAAAAACTCAAAAGCACGCGTAGAATGAAATGCAACTATGGAGCGACAAATTGTTTTAAGAGCGAAAAGGTGATTGGGGTGTTTAAATAGACTATTTATTTTTAGAATAATTTTAAAGTATGACAGCTTTCCCCTCACTATTATATCTTTAGATTTCAGAATTTTTTTTCCTAACCATTTTCCAATTGTGAACATTGTTTTGTTAAAAAAAGACTTAATTTTACAAGCATAAGAAAGCAGATGCATCCTGCTGTTACTTGTAGGAGCGGGGGGCACCTTGTGGAGACCAGTCTGGACTCCAGGCAGAAGTATTGGTACGTGTTAATAACAGCATGTGGTGTTGAATGAAGTTGATCGTGAAAAAAGGCATGCAATTCTTGTTTACGGAGGCCTTCAAGTAGAGTGCGGTGATTGAACGCTAAGTCTCAATGAGACGTTTAGATGGTGCAAACGCCTCAAAGACGGCCTTACGTGCATCAGTGCCAATCCAGGTCTTTACGGCTTCCAGTACACAGAAGCCATTCCTGTGGCTGTTTTTTTGCATTTACTATTCATTGCAGTTTCAACTATTTGGGAAGAACGTTTACCATTTTCGTTGAAATTTCGTGAACCCGACTGGTAGTCTAATCAATACCGCGTAGGGAGAACTTGGGTTAGTTGACTGGTTCAGGAGCATTTCAGCGTTGAAATGATGCCATGAATATAGAGAGCGCAAGACCAGCACAGATTTGATGTATTTGAATGGACCGCTTGAACGAGGGCTCCATTGCGAGATGGATTGTGATCTGAGCTCCTCCTCTTTCAACTCATGATCAAGAACGTTCCAAGGCCAGGCCGGTTAGGGGCAACAGAAATTCGAAACCTATATGAAATAATTTGTATATCATTTTGTAGTTTGATAAATATATTTCTTTTGAAGTATCGGCTGCAAACACTGTGATCTTCTCGATTTCGATTCTCAAAGAGTTAATTCAGTACTTCACTTTACACTAACAAACTGTCGTACAAAGTTCCTTCTCAGATTAAATTGAAAAATTTTTCAGATGACGAGGAGTTTTGAGAGTATCTCATTGAACCGTTTAACACTGATATTGACAAATATTGTTGGTGAGGTAACTCACTTTAGGATCACGTTCTATTAAATGTACCTGGTGCGAAAGGCTGGGAGATTTACCAACTGAGTCCGCGAATGCTCTTCGGATGCGAACATAAACAGTTCTAGGACATCGACTAAATTTAGCCGACACCCATGTCATGAGTCCATCCGGGCAGCTATTCAAAATAGCAGGTGCTGAAACTTTGCTCTTTGACTTTTCCAATCTATTGCAACAAATATAAAATCTTTAACCGAGATATGATTAATTTTGTTTCAATCAGATTAAAAATAAAGCAATGTAAACTGGTAATTTTATGATGAACTAAGTAACGGCAAATGCTGTAAGTACCACTGTGGCTGAAACTGCTCCCCAAAGCGTAAAAGAAAAGCAAGCCGTGCGTTAATACAAAATACACGATGCGGAAAAGCAGTTTTTTTATTATTTTATTGTACCCATCCTTGCCCCAAAGAATGCTACTAATTACCCATGAGTACAAGTTATTTGTTCACATTATGTATCGCGGCCCTAACTTTTGAGTTTTTATAAATCATTTTAGTTTAACTGCAGTTGGCTAATGCATCCATTGGGAGAACAAAAAGATTCGCCTCTGTGGATTTACATTTGACCCAACTTAGTGCTTAACCACTTTTGTTCTTTCATTAACAAGTGTAGCCTTTGAGTCCTCCTTGAAAACGTTATCAGTCTGGATGGAACTTAAGCATAACCATCCAGCAGGGCTGCCACTCTACCACCAGAAGTGCAGTGAACTTAAGTCTAGAGCATCAAAATGTTAACCAACCGTGCAAAGGTGGACAAGATCGCTTAGAAAACTTGGAAGCTTGAAACATCAAGAGAAGATACCCTTTACACTCGCAAGATGCGGTGACACAATTAAGCCTGTTTCCTATAATAATAATAATAAAATCGGAATCCATTAGGCCTTGACTCTATGCTCCAAGGCCTTTCCTTTATTCGATCCACAATATCATCCACCAATCGTGGACAGGAATGGAATTAACCCAGTTCATTCAAAAAGGGCATTTCCCATAATTTTGTTATGCATTTTCGAAATGCAAGCACAAAAATGTTCAAAAGCTAAACAGATTGCACAGTTTAAAGTCAGTTCTGTTATCCGAAGTCTAAATAGCGCCTTTTGCTAATTATGTGAAAGTGATTGGTCAGTTCCCTTACATCGACGGGTCACCTTTATTTCTCCCGCACACAGTGTTCCTGCATCAGCCAATCCACCTACTGCAAGCAAGTAATTGGCTAACACTTCTTCACAAGGCACGTTCGCTACTGCTGAGATGGACAGTGGGCGAAATGGAGACGAAACTCGCAAGAGCGGTTCAGGCTATCCAGTCCTCAAACTATTCCCTTAACACCGTTCTGCAGCTCCAGGAAAGCGGATTTGACTTCGCACAGTTGTCTGGACAGATTGTTTGCGGACTTGTAGCACGCAACTTTGGCCTGGGGCTCAAAATCCTTCTTTCTTGTGGAGTCAAACTAGATTGTGTGGTGCGTTCGTCGTAAATCATCTTTTTATCTCTTCAGTCACTTACGCAAAGAAGTGGTTTGACAAGCACTAGGTAGATGATTGATAAGATTTTCATGTTTCTAAGACCTTATTATGGAATTTAAAGACAAATCAGCTTGCCACTGAAATTCACTGCTTTAATTTCAGCATTTAGAATGAAGACTTTTTTTGGGGTCAGACGAAATTTTTCTGCATAGCCATCTATGTCAAGGGTGGCCGATTTATGGTTTAAAACTGACGGTAGACAGTGGAATCAGCGATGTTCTTTAAAAAATGGTAATAGGAAGTTTGGGAACAGCCTATCGGGATCCATGTTAACGGGCGGCTGGATGTTGAGGTCGCCTACGTGTTAAAACGTGCTAGCAGTAACCGATATTTAATTTGAAACTTTTGAGTACTAATTTTAAACCAAGCACTTCACCAATCCTTGTAGAACGCTGTAAGGCGATTCAAAGGCAATGACCTAGGACCCCATGAGAGGAGGTCAAAATGTCATGGGTTAGGCTGAATGAGTCACTCGAAGGATGAGCACACCTGCGCGTGTACCGATTCTAGGCTCAGTCAAATTATGATTTGCAACAGGAAAGTAGTATCTGCAGTAGTCAGCGATACTGGGTAGTTGGTGCACTTAGAAACAGTATAATTTGATCCTCGTTGGTAGATGTCAGGGTTTATGAGTCATTCGGGTGATGAGATCACCCACGTATCGAAGGGCGCGCATAACAAACATCAAGGGCTTCAAGAATCACTGCGAATCGTGATGTTTAGTCCATATTGGTTAGCGCCTTCTCAGCCCAAGTTCCAAAGGGAATTACCCTACCATAGCCCAGTCGTTTTATTTTTCTGATATGATATCCATCCAATCAATTTTATTTCATCTAAAGTGTCATAAATGTGTGATGTGCAGACTTTAACTAGGAAAAGTGGGGTTTTGCATTTGTGTGTCGTGACAGAAGAAAATATTTTAAGTACACTGTTATGGATCTTTTGTAACCAAGCTACATTTGACTGCATTTGAGTTAAATGACCCTTCTGAAGGGCTTTAACTCAGTGTGACAATGAATTTATAGGACCCGCATGCGATGAGTTAGAGAAGCGAAAAAGCACTTTTGCAACCGATGATAGGGATATTTATCAAATGCTAATTATAACTTTAAAAGCCTACTTACAAAACATTTGGCCAGTGCTACATCCATAAACTTTGTAGAGGTACTGCTCCGCTCAAACGACCCACGAAGAAAGGAAGAGGTCAAATTGACCAATGGATAATGAAGCTTTCTCTGCAATTAATGCACCTAGTTATGAAGCGCAATAACCTCGTTCAGACCTTTTTTATAATGGAAATGGTAAATCGGGTGAATAAATCGGTGATAAATTATGCTTCAGTCCAATGAAACTTCTAATAATGATGGGAAGAAAAATAACAGTCTCCACTTCGTAACGAGTCTTAAAGTCGGGGCCTAAGACGGAATTCATCTCTTCCCAAAAGGATCCAACATCTGGCAATTCACCACTAATATTGTTAGCTGCGGAGGGGCTTTGCGGTCCGGTGCGCTGCCTTATAGGCCATGTGCCAGTGGGGCATCTACACCACATTAATCGGAGCACTAACTCAGTTCTCTCACTTCTCCTGGCTAGAGGACATAGCCGCTGTGGCTGCCTTGAAGCGCTTTTGCAGCGATTCTCCACCTCCACCATAATCCATCTGAAAGATCCCTGCAACCGGGTCATTCTTAGTGTGGCCGATCTGTTGGAACAGATCAAAACCTCTGATATCGACCGTGTTGCCGGTGTTTTCAAGTTATGGATTTCGGTCAACTTCATTGATCTCGAGGATAATGCAACAGGTAACCCTTCTAAGGCTTTCGTGATAGACGCGACCTGATGACTAGGGAAGGGCCAGAAAAAGCCAATCGCATTTCGTAAAGGTGGCTCTATTTTCTGTGCTCACACATTGCCCTGCAGCAAAATCACAAGCCATTTTCTTACTATTTTTTTTTCTTCGAATAACGGTTTAATTAGACATTTAAACAGTGGTCTATTTATCACACTTATAAAAAGGGGTATCTTTAATTCCGATTCCATTAAATGAACACCAGTAGTCGTGTGACTTCAGACCTAAGCATTTTATGCTACAAAGTCTGCAATTTTAGATGCAGAAACACGAAAGAAAACCCGTGAGTTGTTGCTTCAGCGAACAATTGGGCCTATCGTGAAGGACTGCCTTTCTGGATGGACTAGCCCCCGGACTATCAGAACTTCAACATCCAAGTGCTTCCAACTGTTTTCTAAACTTCTCATTTTGGGACGCCTTAGTGTGAGTTTTCTTGAGGACTGCCAGCGAGAATTGGATGCCGCGTATTCCATTGATAGACCGAAGCCGCTCGAGGCGTCGCAAATACGACAATTGGACCACCTACAAGATGGGTAAGGCAGAGGAAGCGTACGTGTTCAGTTTTAATGTCAAGGGAGGTAGCGCTTGATGCTGATTTGTTTAAAAAATTGTGAAAGGGTAGTTTGAAAGACTCTTAAGTTAGGAAAAATACCCACATCACATAGAAATTACAATTTACATCGGGTTTTATGATAGCTATCTGACTCTTGATGCGAATTAGTTTCTCGAGGGCTGGAGACGGACTTATGGTTCTCTCAGTGCCTAAATCCGTCTCATGGGCTATGAAAATGATATAAAATGAATCTAGAAATATATCGCTTTACTTGTGAAAGAGAACCTCAATGCAGGCATGTAAAGGAGTATAAATATCCTTTACCGCTTTTAACGGTATTTCTACAACTATTTTTCCCCCAAAGGATTTACAAACTTCTGGACATATTCGAGCCCCTTGTTCCACTAAAGCTATTGACGATTTTATGCATTCGTCGTCAACTCCAACGAGCCATGCAATCAACACCCGAAAAAGATGCGAATAAGACCAGTGAAGACTTCATCTTTCACCGTCAAATCGAGGAGCTCGACCTACCATTTTACCTCAGTCAGATGATCCTCTTACAAGACGACATCCAATTGTACTAGGTTCACAATTTTTAGTTCAACCACATCCCACATTTAAGTGTGAGAACCACAAATCCCCCGGCTTGCAGTTTTCTATGAGATTATATCCAATTTCGTGACCTGTATGAGCAAAAAATATGAGGTTCTGCCTGGTTATCTGTAAGACCCAACAGACAATAAAGGCGACAATGCTCTTACGGTCGCCCCATTGCATTTTACTTATCTTGACTGTTACTGTTCAAGGAAAGAGATACAGCACCAGTAGAAGCCCAAATACATAAAAATAGATCAGCCTACATTGCTGTTATCAATCGGGTTCCTTCGAGATTGGATTGGCAAAAAAACGCAAATGGATTTCAAAGTTCACGGATATGTAAAAAAAAGAAGTGTCAATAAATTGTCAGGAAATAAAGATAAGGTTAAGGAAGTTCCAAATTAGAAAAGAGTAGGAACGTTAGCAGAAAATCATGGAGGAAAAAGAGGTACATACATGGCATACAATAATTGAATGTGATTGATTGAAAATGAAGACGTCAAAGAGCAGCGGTTTTTTATTGACTTGCAAAGGCTTTCTGAATGCAAACGGTTTACCTCGAAGTAAAACATGTGGACATATCATTGACGAAGAAAACACAGCAAGAATTACCCCGAAATTTGAAGAATTGATGGAGGTTAAACTTTTCAGAGGTAGAGAAGGACAGGTTCCGATTGATTGCACAAGTATTTGTTTAAAAATTCTAGATGAGGAACAGAGTTTGGTCTGATTGTCGTAACACTCCTGTCTTTGGAGCAAGACACCACACAACCGGGCTAGCTCTACTTACTCTTTATCAAAAAGCGAAGCAGATGCACCTACTAGCACCCCATTATAATATGGATGTATTTTCCCAATTTATGTCATCACTTCATCCTTAGGATGTGCGTCTAGGAGTAGTATTTCTTCACTAACGATAAAAAATGATGTTGGACCGCCCAGAACAGCATCATTGATCACACACTCCCCACCAACATCCGTTGAATAAGTGACCAACGGTCGAATTCGACCCGTTTCTAGCAATAGTTGTCTGTTGCCACTGGTTGGCAAGCTAAGGGAGCGAAAAAAATTTCTACCGTCTAACTATTAGGAGTGAATGTCGGCAAGAGAAATGAGATCAACCTGAATCTCGAAGAATAATTAATGCAGAGATCTTCCCTACTCAACACCGGGTTCTCCTCATAAGGTTAATTAGCCTGCCTTCCTTTCACCTTTTGGTGACATTGGAAAACAAGTTAACGATTTTCTCCGGTTATTAGTTTTTTTTTTCCAAAAATTAAATGTCGTGACACTTTGGACAAAGCTTGTTTCTCCTTGCCACCTTGTTCTCACTCCGGTGCTGTCCAGTCATATATATTTGAGTTCTAGCTGGCTGGTAGACAGGTGGAGGAGACATCATGTTTTCAAATACTTGACATCTTCATATAGGTGCCATAGACTGCTTCGTAATGGGACTTTCCCAGATGGTTTACAGTCATTGTCACTTCACCTGTTAGTAGCGCTCGTAGAGAATGCGGAACTGGGGTAGTTGCCGAAGGTGGATGTTGTTTTCAGCCTTTCTACTATGGATTGTCACAGATTCTCCCATTCGTAGCATATACCCATCTTCCATCAAGTAAAGGTTTGGGTTTCAGTGTTAGGAATCAGGATGGTTGTCCTTCAGGATGTAGTTAGCTTTCTGCTGCCACCAATATAGCGTGCCAAGGTTTCCCTGAAGTCAGAGGAGGTCTTAATATTAGGGCTGAAAGTGTATTGCCGGCGAACAAGAAAATCAGGGGCTATTAGAGTGGCTCAGAGGCCGTGTCACCTGGTGGAAGAACAAAGGCGGAGCCTTAATTGCACATGAAACCAAAACGAAGAGTTAAACAAAGGATCAAGGCGTTTAAATCGGGTATACCACCATGAAAACTCTTAATTATTGGACTACAGAAGAACTGGGGGCAATAGACAGAGATAGGTCCTATTGCCGCCAGGATAGTGATATAACTTGCGAAGAACGAGAAGCCTACGTAGTTAAATACATATTTTACAAACGTCCTTTTAATCTAAGTTATAAAATAGGCAAAAACACTCATTTATTGCAAAAATGTAGCCACCACAGAATGTCGCCTTTTGTCAACTAATTGTTTCTTGAATTTCAAATTCACCCTCCAGAGCACCAGACGGCGCGTTGCTTACGAACTGATCATGGTGACTTTAGTTCGAACACATACTTATTATATATTCCTGGAAGATTAAGAATTATCATTCATCGAGCTAGTTTGTGAATAGACCACACCTTAAAGTTTTTGCAGAAGTTGCCCCTAGAAAAAAAGGAAGCATACGGCGAACTTAATAGTTCCTGAGATCTGTGAAACTAAAACACCTCGCCACATACTTATAGTACAATACTTGATTAAATATTCGTTTCCTTTCTCACCCATACTGGACAGTGCATCAGCTCCTCCAAGTTACCTGCACGTTTTGAGTCACACTTCTTTTTGAAGAGTCGATGTTGAATGGCACCCCTAAACATCCAAGGTGGGAGAGATGGCCTCCGTAAACGGAGAACACATTGCAAAAGGTCACAGTGTGGACCAGAGCGCCATTAACACTCACCAAACGCAGACTAGGAACGGGGAAGCAGTTAAATTTGACAGGCATTTAACCTCTAGCCTAATACAAATACGTGGTTTTCGACGTGATCTAGAACGAAGTCGGCATGTCATTCGTGTTCCAAGAGGAGTCATAGTGTCAGCGTCACCCTTTGATATGTGACAAAATGGGAATTTGGAAGGGGTCTATTACTGGGGTACGGAAAAGATGGGTGACAGTGAATAAACAACCGGATATCAAGACACCAAGGTGGTGGCTAAGTCTCAGAAACTGAGAGATCTGTACAATTGAGTGTATGATCGAACAAATGCAGTCCTTTTGCAGAGCTACTTGAACAGGTTGATAGAGCATGACCTTGAATCGAAGAGGTAGAAAAGAGTGTACAAATGTATAAAAAATAAGTACAGAATCTGAGAGGAGACGAAGTAGAGGTATGGTATGTACAAGGGAAATAGAACAACTTTCTTCTTCCAAGACGCCCACTCAATGATTGAACGTTATCGATCGCGATTGGAGACCTAAAAGAGCAGTAGCTTCTCTGAGAACTTGCAAAAGCTTGAACACGTTCCGAAAAATGGAAAATGATGGCAGGAAAATCCCAAGTCTAATTTGAGCCACGTCTAGGTATAGATCAGGTGTAAACTATGGAGAGATAAGATCAAGCCACAGCGCAAACCACGATTTTCAAAATAAAACAAGAAATTGCTCACAGTAAGAAGCGTGTAATGAGAACTCGGAATCTTCATGGGTAAATGAAACTGTAAAATGCTCGAAATTCTGAAACTCGGCCACAGTAAGTCCAAGAGTTCCGAACCACGAGACAAGTTTTTTCTTTGTCGGTAGTTCGGGAGCACCTAGAGATTTGTTGTAGCAGGGAAGTTCCCACGTTAAGCAAGAATGATTTATGCAATTACACAAAATTTTTCTTGGTAACAATGTTACCCACTCAAGAATTCGTTTAGAATAATATCGGCCTCCCTTAATTTACATTAAGACAATAATGTAACCAGTATCGGAGCACACTGGTAAGGCCGCTCTTGAGAATGATCAAACTTAAATGAAATCCAAAGAAACTAACTCATTTACAATATTAAAACCGTACATGGTTAAGCTGAAGCAGAATGTAAACGCACCATCGACGCAGAGTGAGGAGCCCATTCCGCCCCCACCCTTGGCGAAGTGCACGAGTTGCTGAAGCAGCATACCCTTGTCGGACTCACGGTCAAGTTCCGTCGCCTCTACACCCGATAGCAGATCACTCACCGGTAGGTCATCCGACTTCAGAAGCTTGTCTTCATCAAGCGTATCAAGAAAACTACAAATTACACAAGCAAGCGCATGTAGCATTTGAGCAGTGCGGTTACAAAGCAAGCAAGACATTTTTGACAATTCCGTTTACTCACTCAACCGGATAATCAGGTTAAAAAACAGTTCAATAGATGGAAACACAGGAATCTTACTTGGCTCCAACGTCTTCCCGATTCTGGTAGCCAGAAAGGGCAGTGGTTACCTCTTCGAGCAAATCGTCATCGTCGACTAGCTCCCCGTCTTTGTTGAAAATAGTGATTTTTGAGTGGTTTTCATTGTCTTCTTGACGCACATACAGAACTTTTCCGTCCGGTGTCTCAACAACTAGCTGTTCATGATAAAAACTGAACCCCACATTCACTCACCATGCTGTTATCATTGGGACTTGAACTAAGATGTGTAAGGTTGTTGGATTCCAGTGCCTGAAAGGAAAGGTCCAGGCCATCGAGAAACTGGGACTCGAATGAGGTGCGATCGGGTTTATTTGATGATCCAAAGTACTGGTCCGTAGGAGTGAGGTGAGGGAATGAACTCTGGTTCGTTTCCACAACACCTTTGCCTCCGAAGCCAGAGACAACCCAATCAAGTAAAGTTTCCTTGTTATCTCCGGTCAACAGAGGGTCTGATGCACCCACGGACATCTCATCAGTGTTTGGCTCGGCCTTGACGCTAGAGATAATCACTTCATCCGCAGGCGGTGCCGCCGGAATCACTGTTTCTTCATCAGTGATGATGAATGCTGTCGGATCTGCTAGATCTTCATTAGGTGCCGCCATCTTCCCAACAGCAGGGTTAACCTCCACTTGTGTCATCTTATTTTTTCATAACCAAAAATACCAATTACTGAAGGCCCAAAAAACAGTGTTGATAAAAATAACCATGTAAGACTCACCAACATGGCATCTTTGGCTTCGGTATGACCACGTAACTCAG
Organism: Echinococcus multilocularis; assembly: GCA_000469725.3. Taxonomy (NCBI): domain Eukaryota; kingdom Metazoa; phylum Platyhelminthes; class Cestoda; order Cyclophyllidea; family Taeniidae; genus Echinococcus; species Echinococcus multilocularis. The sequence continues at coordinate 9,299,954 of LN902844.1, forward strand.
CTATTTCAAGGGGGGTCAATTCAAACTTATTCTTCCGATGTATGTTAGCCCCAAACCGCATAAGCACTTGAATAACGGGGTAATGCCCACGCTCGGCAGCCCAATGAAGAGCGGTCATTTTCAAGGTATCAACGGCATGGATATCAGCTGCACTTTTTAGGAGTAATTCGACGATATCAGCATGTCCCTCCTGAGCAGCCAGCTGCAATGGCGTGCGGTCCACTTTGGTTCTCGCGTCCCGACTAAAGCCTGCGTTTAGCAGAGCTTCACATGTCGTCAAATGACCGTTCATGGCGGCAAAATGAAGAGGGGACATACCCAGCTGAATGACAAGGCAGATATTTGTTAGCATGACCGGAATGCGATAATGTGTCAAAATAACGCTATAGACATAATGATACATGCATACGTGATTATACATACGTATGTATACACATATATGCAGCAACGCAACGTAGGTATACGAATTGAAGAAGTCCACACAGCAAAAAGCCTACATGCAATTAAAAATCAAAATAAATTTGCAGAGGTTTAGGACAAACAATTAAACTAGGCACTAATGGGAGAAATCTGCTAAAAAATAACCACATTTAGAAAAGCGGATGAATCACCCACATTTACTAAATGTCTGAACGATGGATATCTCATACAGAGCAAAACGGTCATACCCAATCAGTTGCAAATGGAGCACCGTTATTAAGAAGGCTTTTTACTTCCTCAACATCACCATTGCGAGAGGCGTTAAGAAGACTCTTCCCAAGATCAGGAATGTTAATCGGTTGAGGAACGTTTGGGGACACTGACGAGTCAGTGTTCTGAATAATATATTTATCCATCTTACCTAATACAATACGACCGGAAACGCAAGACCTACGAAGCACCACTTCAACTGACTACTATACCAGTCAAATAGAAGTCAGAAACTTGCGATTTTTATGCATTTATTAAAACAAAAAGTCCAAACAGCACCCCTTTAGGCAAAACAACGAAAAATTGTTACTAACATATTGTTTTTTGCTCATTACAATATGTTTATACTTTTAAGACTAAGTGCAACTAAAAGGCTTTTTTGCATCACTAGCCGTGTTTACCCGCTCTTCCCAGGCCTTTAAACCCTTACAACAACAAGGCTAATCGGATCTAAACCTTCTTATCCGGCATCAACGTGGTTAAATTTAAGTATAGAAAAGCTTGGATAAGTGGCTTCTTTCCGGTTTGGAAAACTTCGACCGCCCCTTAAAAACGGGTTTCGATTCAAATACCCACCTCCTTTCCAAAGGGTACAGTTAGAACAACGCAAGTATAACAACATTGTCTTAAAAAACCTTAAAGATAAAGGTTCTATAATTCCTCATTTTTATACCCAAGTACACAATGTGCCGATTACAGCTAACCATTGTGCCCATGCTGCATTAATTAATGAAGTAGTTTTTGGCCCCTAAGTTTGATATAAAAGAAGTAATGCTGTAGAAACATGCAAACAATCACGTACTAAAACGAGTCGGTTTGACGTCTAGGCTATGGTTCAATATGTGCACACAACCCGCAAAGACAAAGTGCCTGAGTCTTCAGTGCTACTTTAACAGTTTCAGGCCTAACACAGATGTGTGAAGCAAGACTCATCGGCCTCCGGTTTTTTATTCCTAACTTTCTTAGACAGCCCCGGTTGATTCGCTTTAAACATCTTTATTAAAGGTGACAAGATGATGAGGGGAAATACAATGTTCAAGAAGGAAAGGATCTACAGTCACTATGTACGGGGGGAACATTTCAACCCAAAAATTTAAATTTTCTTCTTGTCTCCTCACTGGAAGGTCCATTAAAACAACATACGCATTACAGATGCGCAACACTTGCCATAAATTTGGAAATGAAGTACTTGCTACTAGCGTTATGGACTAACGGGAATGTAAAAACGATTCAGAGTTATTTTTCTCATTCTTGCCTTTTTTTCCCTTAAAAATGTGGGCCTTTACTGTAGCGGCTTTCTTTATTCTTAATTGCATGAGAGGAACTCAAAGATCAGAACTGTGCGTCTTTTGAGTACGCCCTTTTTTCACGAGATTCGAGTTCTCTGACAGATTCTAGCCTAAGAGTTATATTTAGGCAAATATGGATTTTAGGAACATACTTGATGTTGCGTATTTTAGAGCACTTACCTTCACTGTAATATTTTGCTTATACGCATCCAAACGTCAGCCAAAAGTTTTTTCTTAGAATCATATTCTCTTGGTTTACTTGTTTTGCAACATCCTTGCATTTTCTACAGTTCCTTCCTCTAAGATATTATAAGTGCTGCACAAAGAAATTACTTTCCATTTGTCAATGCAAAATAGTGGGTTTTTGTACCCTGTACAATGATTTAAATTCCTAATCAGTTGGTTTTAATCACCATACTTTGAGTACTAACGAATATTGATGTTAATTTTTTACGTCTTTAATCATTAAACTTCAATCTTAATTATGACAAGGTCAATACGCTGTATAATTTACCAGCTCTGACCTTGAATTTGCTCTTGTGATTGCCGCGGTGTTTTAAGGCCATGGAAAATCTTGGTGTGTTCTAAAGCATTACATCCCCCATTTGCTATTGTGCTTCCTTAGGCTTGTGCTTGTTTCTTCCGCACACACGAAAATTCTTTTCGCTCGAGGCTAGGACACAAAAAGCATGATTTCCATTCACTAATTCTTAGCCTGCTTTAGTAAATCTTAACTTGCGTTAGATTCTATGCTACTTTTTAAAGGATGTCGTTATTGTGAGCATTTGTTTTAAGTGCCGTTCTTGATCCGCTTGATGTTATAAAGACAGAATGTTATTTATACACATTTAGTCGATGTTTTAGTACTGAACTACTAGCTCATTATGCTATCTGATTAAATCTGACTGGCTTAAAGAAGAATTTTTTTAGACCTTATCTATTCATGGGTGTGCTTTCTTTCTTGCATGAAACACTGTCTATTTGTATTCTTTTCATAGCGTTTTTAAAGACATGGTGATGGCCATACCAGTGTCAAATTTTGTGCTCGTGACACTAAGGAACACTTGAAATTTTAATGTCGAATGTATTTTAACCCAATTGTATACTAATTGGTCTGCTTGGCAAGTATTTTTGTTACTGGAAAAGAACTTGAACTTTAATTACGACCTGAATTATTAGGAGAAGGGATTGCCTTCCATGACCTGCATATGATAAGCTAAAACACCTTTTTATTTTTCTTTAAGGTTGTACTTTTTGGAATCTTCTTAAAATTTTGGTAATGAGATTGGCCACTTTGTATCATCCACTTGCCAAAATCATATTTTTTTTATTTTTTTGCTGACAAATATTTAAGATGCATTGCTTGAAGACTTGCGTGAGACAAAACAGCACGTACTTCAACAGGGTTTGCCTATTTTCTCTACGAATGGAAACGGAGCAGCAACCGATCCCAAATTATGGTCACCGAACTCCGCTACTCTGTCTGACGTCGGACAAAAATCCCGACCTAGCATAAGCATGCCGCGCCGTCCCCTTCAAGAAAATTTAGCTAAACTGGATCGTATACTGAGTGATTTGGACGAAATGGATGGAGACTCGGATGAGTTTGGATTACAAGGTCAGTTCATACCTGCAATATATCAAGCCAATCTGGGTTAGTTATATCACCAATATATCAATCCACCATTGATTTGCCCGTTTCCTAATTCGAATCAGAATAATGGCAGAATTCATGAATTTTATGTGCATATAAATAATCACCTCTTATTTTTAATCTGTACATAATGGATAGCTTTATTTAGCTTGATTTTAATTGTGCTGCAGTTATATCATTAAAAGAGTTCTTTTGAATTTGGAATGGCAGTAACAGTGTGTGTTTTATTGGTAATACCTTTGTTTACTTTGAAATTCAGTTATGTATCCGGCACTTTGTTCTGAAATGTTTGTAATTATGGAAACAAGTGAAACTTCCAGGTGTATTCATCCGGTGTCTTCAAAACAGATTTTGAACCTAATTCCATTATGGCCTCGTAAAGAGTGAAGTTGCTGCATTTGTCTCCCGATTCGGTGTTTTTAAAAGACCAACTCTCCTGTTATTACAAATTCGGCCCACCTAACAGTCGAATGCAGATAGGTTTCGGAAATCATGGTGGCCGTCCTTATCCTACGAACTATACGTGTTGTTTTTCAGCCCCTCAATGCTTTTCCGTTTGTTAATCATTACCTTTCAACGTATCAAAAATCAGTCTAAGTTTTCACAGCTCATAAAATTTTGTTGCGTCATCTTCTAACTGTCGCTTGCCCAGTCCTGACAAAACCGGGCGGAATAGAGGAAAGCGGATTTGAGAGGCCTGTAGGAAAAGGATGCAAAGGCGGTTCTCTGTGTGTAAGCGCTACCTTTCAATGCCTCTTAACAGCAAAATAAGGTGCAGACTGCGCACAAGCCTGTGTGTGTACGTGTGCCACTGTTCACACGCAAGACCGAATGCGGTGTGCCGGATTCCCACCACTTTCTGGCATCATTCCTCCACTCCACTCCTTCTCCATTCACCCTATGTCTGTGACTTCGATTGTGTTAGCACTGACCAGTGGATAGTCTTTCGGTTTTGCACTTCATGCTGCATCACAAATTTCAATTAAGTATGATAGCTTCGGGAACCGGCCACCTTACCTTTAATGACGTTTAAGGGGACGAGCTACATGGAGGTATACCCCTGTTTTACTTGCATTGTAATTGTCTCCTCACGAGCTATCATTTTTTTTATAAATAATAAATGGCAATTAAATAAGAATTGAGGAATAGACGCAATGAATGCCTAAATTCCGTATCCTAGACCACCCCCATGGGTCAGCATTGCGTTATATAAATTATTATAGTGAAAAAATTTCTTCTCTTCGGTTATGTTGAGACATCCATCATCTTTTTAACTGTCCTTCGCAGAGATGTAAAGGTTTACCTACCGAAAACAGACATTGGAGTAGCCACTGCTGTGTTAAGTCTTTCTTAGGGCATCTCCAATGTTTTGAGTAAAATGTCCTTTCTCAAACTGAACTACATTCACACTTTACCCTCTAAACTTTCCAGTTTTAATTTACTTTTTTTCACGTGGCTGGTGGCTTGTTCCTGCCCTGAATTTTAAAAAATATGCCTCTGGTGCAAGAAGCTATTTAATCTTTGAAAAATTTTTGGTATCTATCGTAGGTGGCAGTCAAGGTCCGATTCATGCACAACGGTGTGCCGTAATAACTTATCCTTTCCTAATCATTCGAATTTTGCGTAAGCTTTCGCATGAGTTTCGAATCTAGTGGAAGGCTATGCTTGCTGGCAAACCTATACTCTGAGATTGCTGCTGTAATCATTTATCTTGCTTTCATCAAAGTCTTCAGCATTACGATCCCTATTAATTTTATGGGGCAACACAAAAGGCAATTTACTTTTTGTTTTTTTATGACGATTACCCTCACCCTTCTCTGCGTATACTAACTAGGTTCTGTAAAATTATTTTGCATTTTGTGCTCAAGGCCTAGGGGGTTTTGCATTTTTTTGTTTGATTAAGATACTGGTCCCTCATATCTGTATGTGTGTGTGAAAATGCAAACACACATGGGGGTTTAATGCAAAAAAAACGGGTCTGAGGCCACACTTTCCCTGAAAAAGTTTTCACCACACTGGAGGGCAGAAATACTGTTCGTAGTGCTAAACTAACCCACAAATCAGTTGCCCAAAATAATATCCTGGAGTACTGAAGCGATGGAATAATAGGATCTTGTTTATCAGTTTGTCAAACAGTTAGATGCCAATATGCCACTACAGAGTAGGTATCCGGATTAACGATATTTCCATTGAAGTTTCATCTGCTAACATTGAAAGTCTTTCGCCATCTTGATGATATTTGCTTTATCTACTTTGAAAGAGAAGTTTGTGCATCATTCGGTCTTCTTCCGTGATAGTACTGCGAATTGGACTTAACACGTCCTGCCACAGCAAAACTACTTTTAGTTGCCTTAGTGTCCTTTTCTAAATTCAGCTTTTTTTGACATTTTTTTGTTATGAAGCAAACATGTATTATGACGAGCAAGTGACAAGAAATAACTACTAGGTATCCGAATACTATAACCGTCTAATAGTATTCACGAATGGTGCGATTTAGGCAACAGTAATTTTAGCGTTACAAAAGAAAAATTGTAATTAGGGTGCCTCTCCTTTCTAAGGTAAACCTATTTATCCTTTTTATATGTTAAACGAGATTATCGCATAATTAGTACGATTACATATTTAATGATGGATGGCAGGGGACTGAAACTGTAATGTTGAATAACTTTTGCCATTAACCTTGATCCGATTTACACTTAACACAACAGTACAATGAATGGATTTTAAAACGCCTTCAGTCTACTCCAATACAACATTCTTTTATGAGGAAGCGCTGCGAAGAGTGCACCAAGGAACTATTAAGGATACAATACAGACGTAGAGACGGAAGAAGGTTTGCTGGCATTGCCGGTGAAGAAGTACAGGGGGTGAGCCACCACGAGGGATGACTGCCATGAGCTTGGGGAAAGCCTGAAAAACAAGTGCGGTAGTAAAGTCACAGCCGAAGCAGTGCTAAGAGGGCAGCAGTATTTTGTGCGGTAAAACGCGCTGCTGAAAAAACTCTTTTGTGTAGTGCTCTGAGTTTTGTTGAGGATCGCATTAGTTGCCGTGATGAAATGCTCTTAGTACTGACTGTACTAAGAAAAGGTGATAATCCCTTGGAGACCTATGAGCATGGAGATGGGAGTGGGGACGAGGCGGCTTCTATCTGCAACTCAAAAGTGCCAAGCTTTTACCGGACTAATTTTGGGGCGTGAGGCGTCAAGTTGTCTTTTAGTTATATGATTCTTCTGATTGATAGATTATTCTCAATTCTTTCTAATAAACACATACTTCCTGCACACCTTCTGGTTGCACTGCATGGAGTGGATCACAGTCGAAATCATTGCCTGGCCTTCAACAGGTTGACAATGCACAGTGAACAAATCCTCCTGAAGTCCACCACACACAAACACAGACAAGGTAGGCGATGATGTGGTCCCTTTGGGGCGTAGGATGGGTGGTGGAAGAGCACTTGAATTGTTTCATTGTCTAAGCTAACGCTGAGATGAGCTGAAGTTCGAAAGGGTGTTTTTCGCTTCAAATTACCCACTCAGCAAAGAATGCGAAGCACATGACGTGATTTTACAGGGTGAAAAGTAAAGAGCAACAAATTGTTAGTCTTTGAGGCTTATTGTCGCCTAGTAATGTGCGTGAGTGGCTTGGCTGCTCATATGCTCGACTTCCACTACGGCCTTCTCTTTCCATTTGCTGTAGACGTAAACGGTAAAACAACGGTTCCAGCACTCACTTTCCTTATTCACGTAGCCTGCTCTTGCCGCATAGAACCTAAGCGTTTTTTATCTGTGGCACACAATCAGTCATGACGGAGAATAGAGGGTATCTTCGATGGTGAGGTTTGTGTAATTGAGTGATATCTGAGCAGAATCAGATTGTTCAGAGCACTTGGTACTGGACAGTAGGTTGCTCTGCCACTGCATACGAGACTTTCTCAAAATGGCACCCAACAAATTGTGCGGGAACTTTTGCAACTTTGGGGGGGGGGGGGGGGAATTTTAGGCTTAGAAAGCGAATGAGTTTGGATCGCATCCATAGGATTCAGCAGACACTTCGTGAGTGTGGCTTGGAAGAAGTAGAGAAGTGTGAAACCGATGGATTGAGGCATATTTATGCCTTTTGTTATGAAGCACGTGCAGAACAATGGCTACAAGTTGATGCAGGCAGATATACCGAATATCATGAAAATTTCCTTGGACGAACGGTACGATTGGGAAAAATAGCATACCGACGTTTATCATTACTGATTAAAAGTTCACTATTGGCATTTTTGTTGATGGCATTCTCCATACCTAGTCTGTCCGTGACCTTTGTTTTGCGGTTGGATTGGTCAATTTATCCACGCTACTGTCTGGTCATGTGCACAGCCACAGTGACCTCATTCATGCTGTTAAGACCGTGAAATTTTTTTGATGTTGTCTGCACCCAAAGCGGATTGATTTTGACATGCACCGATGCTACTTGCACCTGATCTTGAACCTTTTTATCTAAAAAAATGGTTTGCTTTCCCTACCGGTGATCTGTGACCAAAAAACGACTCTCTAGATTTTCTTGCTTTGTAAGTGAAATTGTGACTAAAGCACTTGTTTGTGGCCTGAAGGTTACGGTTTAGGCAAAATGCGTGTGAATGTTCAGATATCTTAATTCGCATACACATTTGTATTTGCAATTGGCTTATCCATGGCTCATAGCAAAATGCATAGTCTGGAATTTGGTTGAACTTTCGTACAAGTTAATGGCAACTTGAAAGCGCCTAAATTTCTCAGAACACATTCACTAGGGATTCCTACGATATCTTTTTTAAATCTAGCATGGAGATCACCTTGGTCATTCAAAAATACCAGGAATGTTAGTTTAGCGCCTAGAGATTTCGCTGAGTACGGAAAAGGACGCTCACCTCGGGCAGAATATGCATATTCGACGCAAAGTAAGGCTTGGGGCCACTGGCATGGTCCGGGGGCCATCCCACCCGGAGAAGGTACTATGGCCATGACACAGTGTGGACCTTCACCAAAACTGAGGATTAAACAACAGACGCATTACATAACCCTCTACTCTTGCGAGCGTTGTCACGAGTGCCCTGCCCCCGATCAGCCTCCTGCGTCAACCATCACAATATAATCGGTGCTGTAAGGAAGTACCCACGATCCAACCGTGCTGGTCATCAAGGCTTTACGCAATTGAGGAGATACTTGACCGCAACGTCACTGATCCCTCTAGGCAATTCTACTGTATCCGGAGCTTCGTCCTGTCCGGAAACTGTAATGCGGGTGGGTGGAATATGCTGGCCATCGCGCATTTCTACCGTCAGTCGTAGGAACACTGTCCCAATGGCAGAGCTATGCAACAAAGCACGGGACTGAACAATAGTTACGTGGAGGTAGGGTCACGCGCTTGTTTCTCCTTGCCACCTTGTTCTCACTCCGGTGCTGTCCAGTCATATATATTTGAGTTCTAGCTGGCTGGTAGACAGGTGGAGGAGACATCATGTTTTCAAATACTTGACATCTTCATATAGGTGCCATAGACTGCTTCGTAATGGGACTTTCCCAGATGGTTTACAGTCATTGTCACTTCACCTGTTAGTAGCGCTCGTAGAGAATGCGGAACTGGGGTAGTTGCCGAAGATAAAGGCTATTTTAGTCCTTTCGTTGGGAGTCGTCGCCGATTCTTCTCTTCGCACCAATATGCACTTCTTCCACTCCGTTAGGGCCAAAGTTGAAATTAGGGTAGATGTCCTTTAAGCTTAAGTTTGCCTTCCCCTGCCACCAACGTAGCCCCCTGAGACTTCCCTAAAGCCGAAAGAAGACGTGATACTCGAGCAGAATATGTACTGTCGACGCACTGAACGACATGGGGCTATTATCATGGCCCAGAGGCCAGCCCACCTGGCGAAGGTACAGTGGTGGAGTGCCTGAGTGGCTCGTTACAGAAATTGGGAGTTAAAAGAATCGCTAACGTATTACACTGGGACTCAGAATACATCCGCAATCGTCCTTCACAGTTAACTGTAAATTTGACTGTTATAGTTTCTTGTGCAGTGACTTTTGTCACATTCTATTTTTTGTATCCTAACGCTGATTTCACCATCTGCTGTTGCCGGCTAAGAATGGTATTGCATTTTAGTGTTCAAACAACGTCAAGATCTTACTGATATTTTAAATGCAAAAGCGCTGACCTAGCGTATGCCTTTGAGATCGGACATTCATTGACGTCTGAGGCGCTTCTTAGCCAGTACATATAATGCCTCTATTTATTTTTAGGCAAAGCTGTCATTAATTCATGACCACTCTTATAAGGTATCGTGTTTAGACTAAATCTGTAAGCAAGAATTGTAAATTTTGTTATTAAGTTCTCCTAATAAAACTAATTCCCACACCTACATATTACAGCAAAGAGCCTTAACTTAGATTGTACCTAGGTTTTCGAACGGCCACCTTTCTCTTTATATGCACGACTTCTTTATAGATTGTTTACCTGATTAAAGTGTGACTTAACCGACACTTCCCAGTGTTAAGGCCTAAGGCACTTTTTAAGTCTCGGCTGCGAAGTCTTTCGTTAAAGCCAGCAGCATTGCAAGGCCTAGTTACTTTGATATTCGACTGTTACATTTTGAGGACCTCACTGCAGGACTTCGATGACCTACCTGATTGATCACCCTGCGACCCCTCAGTCATGCAGTGCTCCTGCCTCATGCACAAGTCATTCACACCGAGTGCGAAGTGTCACTGGAGCTGAGCATGAAACACACCCTTTGGCTCAAACGCATTGTTCGTTGTGCAATTAATGCGTAATCGCCATTTGTCATTTTGATTGACTTCCTTTTAGCGAAATTTTAAAGAGCGATATGTGCAGTAAAATCTTGGCAAAATGTCTCATAAGACTCTTATCATTTTTTACATATAAGCATGCCTTTTTAAAAAACCTGAATTGGTGGTGAATTGTCCCGCAACCAACATGTTGATCCAGGTCAATTGTGAGCGATTTCACAATCCGTCACTGAGTCAAGTGCTATCTGGAAGGATGGCATCACTAATTCACCATTCTACTTTATTTGTGAACAACAAAGCGTAAAGAAATCCAAGATATTAGGCTTTTATGGGGTCAGTGTTCGTTGAATGTTTCTAGCGTAATTATGTTGACAGCATCCCTTTAATGGATACCATTCTTATTAGTAACTCGGTACATGGGCTTCTAAGCTTAACGAGGTATTTGTAGAGGCTTAGTGTGCCAACTTATCGCTGGTAAATTGTTATACGTATTTAACAGTTGATGTCACACCTGATTAATAAAAACTACCTGCTCTGGTGTTCAATCTCCCATCATCGGCACTGCTGATTTCATCATTTTTCAATGGAATGACAGCATAGGTAGTGTAACTAATGCGTTTTAGTGGGATAGTGCTTATTAATCTATTCTGATCAACTTTGTATGTCTGCGTACAGTCTAGTCACTTCGTTTCGCCAAGGCTGCACGAGATGCTATTGTACAAGCAAATCCTCATCTTGCAAACCGTGTATTTTTACTACTTGATGAAGTTCTTCTGCCCAAATGTTAGGGGATTTGCTTTATCCAAAAGGCTATTAGGTTATCATAGTCATGATTGGAATTGAAGTGCCTTGTTGAAGAGTGCCAACAATTTCTCTCCAGGTCATTTAGTTATTACATGCCTCTTAGATAAGAATTGTAGAGGTATTACTCCTTCTACCCACCTTTTGTTTTCCAGTAACATTTCCTTTTCGTGACATTTATTGTCTTACTCAAAGTACAGATTAAAATATGATAAAGCGTAAGCGAAGCAATATATATTTATTTTAATGCGATCCCATCAAGCCCTTTTGATGCCTTAAACAGGTAATCATGCTTCTAAATTCTGAACATCTAGCAACTAAACAGTTTTGTGTAGTTTAGACCACCGCAGATGTTGGTCTGTTTTAAAATATAGCTGCTGGTTGCTAACACTGCTCGGCAGCTTTGAGGGAGGCGAAAATTATTAAGTCGGTCTTGCTTCCGCGCCTTTCCTTATAATCGAGATGTCAAGCGTGCAGACCTTTTGTTTTCTCGGCATGTACGAACGTGATCAGCAAGTTCACCACTTGGCTGTTACCATGCCCAAAACAGAAATTTTCTTTATGCACCTACTTTATGCATTCTGGCTAGCACAATGCAGCATTTGTGTCATAAATTTCCATACCGTCCAAATACAGGGGGTAATAATAATTATTCACACCGCTGGCGGTCTGGCATATCCGTGTGTATTTTTTTTTCCCGAACATGCGTTTGTGGCAGGAACAAAATTGCTCGTCCCCTTTCACAGGGCGTTATTCCAGTCAGTTTTCTAGTCTACCAACGTAATTATATACCACTTTAATTACCCAGTCCTCTTGGATGCAACTAAGATAAAAGGTAATGCGATAGAAATGTGGCCAAGCCTCTGCTTGTGGTGCAACCGGGGAATTATCAATTATAAGCCTCTAATGTGGATCGAGGTAACGCCGAACACATTTGTACGGAATTTCACAAATTGCACAGATGAAACACCACCTTTAACATTTATTCTAAAATAACAATTAGACTAATGACGTTCTACTAAAGGCTATAAAAATCCTCTCATGAGCCGTCCAAATAAAACTTCAAATTTGACTTAAACATTGTTATTTCTCTCTCAGTAGCAGCGGCTAGCTGGCTAATGTAGACTCCAGCCCACTAGTCTAGTCTTCTCTATCCTTCCTCGGTGATGCTTGTCCACAGTTCATATTTACTTGGAGGTAAGCAGAGCACCTGACATCGACTAAACATTGTTGCCTGAGAAGCTCTCACGCAACAGATAATTAGTATGATCCTCATTTCAATTATGAATTCGGTGGGAATAAGCTATGGAAACTGTGTTGTTGATGTGATGAATGCATTGGATACATGCTCGGTTCACATATTATTCGAAATCCTGACTTCAAAGTTAAACGGAAAGCGAAGCACTTGGAACCTCGTCATGATATTTAAAAATACATGCAAAATAAATCATGAAACCGGTGTCATCACCTTGAGAACATCATTTGAAAGAATGTCATCCTTCTCACTTCTCATATGTCAGCAAGAACTAAACATTTGATTAGTCTTAATTGGATGTAGCTATTTCGTGGTGAAATGTGAATGTGCATTTCACCATTAAGGTGAAATTTTTCGTTGAGGTATTAGTACAATTTGAAGTGGTAGGCCAATTCGGGCAGCAGAACAGCACTTAATGTTACCGTAATTAGTTATGCTTTATGTACATCAAAATTTAAACCGTTCTTTGTTCTCTCATATCCAGGTGGAGTGCCACTGGCATTTCATCTGCAAACCAAGCAAGGAATTTCGCTCCAAAAACGCTGCCAAACTATTTTCTTACATTCTTCCTTTTACACCTTTTTACTTCGGCGGCTTCCGATGAAACAACAATTAACACAATGCGACTGGGATATCCTACCTTGTCTGTTTCAGACTGAAAGCACATACGAGGATAAATAGCGATGAACCGATGGTCTCAATTCCATGTTTTGCTTCTATAACTCGGTGTTTGACATTTAGCTAACCTTGTAATAGGAAAGTACCAAAGGTGTCAAAGTATGAAATATATTGCCCCAAATCCGCATGTGGTCTAATCATTGGCGCCTCTCCTGTCTACCCAAGGGAAGAGGTGCGGTGAATCACCCAGCTTGACGTGACCTCACTCTGCCCCGTTATCTTCCTTCCTCTGGCCTATTTGCCCAAACGGTTGCCGTGCCATCCTCGTACTGAGGCTCTGTATATGTACCCAAGAAAAGGTTAATTATCATCTACTGTGCATAGGTGTTGCTATCGCACCTGTCTGCCGTTTGCTTACTTGAGGCCGTTGCGTTCGCGTTACTTCCTCCCTTTCGCTTAATACTGTCAAGATAATCCGCGGCGATCATTAATCTTCAATCTTACCGTTTTTTGGTTAAAAAGAGAATTCCACATGAGACCTTAGTAAGGCCACTTTTTTAACGATTAACGCCCATCTCTTGCTCGACAGCTTTTCATTGTTCGTACACCGTAACACATAGCTAGTGTATTGTTCACATATTACTGGGATTCAGACAAATTGATCACCCTTGAGACAACCTATTGAAAATTCAGTAAGTCTAGAAGTCATGATAACTGTTAAGGGTGCACTAATCTCTGCACTTCACCACAAAGGAGGCAAAGTAAGGTAAATATTTGTCTCGGCGTCGTAAGTCAGTAGTCGTCCATTCCACACATCAGACGTATACGACGATTTACTATTTGATTTTCGAGTGTCATCCCACATGACCTGAAGTAGCTTAGATCTTGCTTTGCGCTTCTCCTTTTTATTGATGGGATAAATGAGTGAACTGCTTGAAGGAACACAATAGCAAGACTAAGGCTAGCATATCCGGCTCCCGTCATTTCGTATTATGAGTCTTTTTGGTAAGATAATCACTCAGTGGGAACGCTAAGCTGACTATTTGAACCGTTTTTTTGTATCGAAGACACAAACGCAACATAGATCCAAATAATCCGAATTTTCGGCCGAAGATCTGGTATTTTCTACCTGCTCTTCAATTCACTATAGCAACCTCCGTTTTTCACCCATTTTATGTGTCCAAATAATATTACCAACCTCATCGAATTTCCATTGGTTGACGAGCTCAAACTTCTAATACAATGTTTTATATTTTGTGTAAGTAAGGACATTCTAGAAATGCTTATGCAACACCCATATAACCACTATTAACGAATTTGAGAGGGGGTTTAATTTTCCCCAACTTCCGTTTCATTTCCAGTGAGTTGTTCTGATTTTTATTCCTTGAAATTATAGAATGTATCAAATTATGCCCAGGCGCCGTAAACAATCATGAAATCCAGTTGTATCCTCTCTGAGATTTAATTTCTCAACTTCTATTCTGGAACCACCTTTACAATAACAGAAGTGGTTTGGTGTCTGTTTTATGGCTTTGAATTGCCTTAAATGCTGATGAATGAATGTTGAACCTATATTGGAATAAAGCATTTTACTACTCCCATTTTTAAAAAATGGCGATACTTATTTCGGTTTGGACCTATAACTGCTTGAATCAAAAAATATTGCATGAATGTTATAAGCTAAAAAAGGTGAAAATTAGAACTGCTAGGCTTTTAGCTGTATCGTATTGGGTGTAAGTACTTTCCTAACGTGCCACTCTTCTGTTACTTTGATGTAGAACATGGGGCTGTCGGAACATAACTTGTAAATGCCACTACCTCACTAAATCCTGGCATTTCGCATTATTTTAGACACCAGTTCGTGCATCAACCGCGAAGTAAAATCAGAGTAAGTTGCCTCCAAAATGATATCTTACATTTGTGAAAGATTACTCAGTGATTTGATGGTTGCACTGCATTTTTTTATTCCAAGTTCATGTAGATACCGTCGAACTGGAGAAACTGTTTTTTACCTAGTTTTCAACACTCACTGAAATATTTTTGTGTGTACATTTGCACACTACTCGTGCATACGCACGCACACAGCGACGAATGCATTTGTTCCACTTAGGCATGCCTTGCTATCTACGGAAAAGGGAGCGTTGGGTCGATTAGTTAAAAATGCGCACCGCTAGCAGCTTAGCTCTATTTAAAAATTCAGTCATCTTCTCAAATAATTCCTAATGCATTCCAACTTAGAAAGTCACTGTTAAACGAAGTAAAGGCAAGAGTGCTGTAACCCCTGTAGGCACTCCGATAGAGCTCTCGATGGTGATTGGCAGTTGTACCTTCATTCAAATTGGCTTGACTGTCATGTTAAACGACAGCATCTCTCCAGGTTTACCTCATCAAACCTGTAGAGGTATAAACGTTTAGGTGTTCGATATCAACAGAGTAAAGGGTTGCGAGATGAAAACCACCTCTTCTTTCTCGAATCAACAGCCAGGCATCTTATGTTTCTGCACTTAGTGATTGCACAATTTCTAGCTTCACAACTTCCACTGTTAGTTTTATAGTCGTTTTTTCTTTGGAAAAATGAAGAAAAATATAATTGTGAAATGATGTAGCTTTTTTAGTCATTTGTCAAAATGCAATGCCTTTAGCATAAATGTAAACTCCAGACCGAACGCCATTTTGAAAATGGCAATCCGCTCCCTAAATTGCTCTGTGCCAAAACAAAAAAGCCCTCCTGGTGGCAAAAGTCTAGGTCCAGTAACTTATTTTATTGGCTTTACAGATGGACTCGCAATTTGCGTCGTAGGTGGTAGTGGTAGGTGAGGTAGACTATTTGCCAACCTAATTTGTATCGAAATGCTTTAATGAATGCGAGTCCAGTGTACCATTTGATGTATTTTTTGATCACAATCCCAGTCTTTTTCCGAGGCAGCAGCCCAGATATAGCAGAATGCGATGACTAAACACCCCGGCAGCGGTGTGCCATTTCGCGGAATGTTATGGAGGCTCTTCGGCACGCTGATCTTTTCACCTGTTTGTTTACCAAGCGTTAACTTTATACATGCACAAACGGTTTTCACCATGTGAATTTCAGCACTGGAAAAAGTTCAGATATCTACTATTGTAACGCATGCTACCCTTGAGAGCAGTCTCAATATTTTAAGGATTGACGCTATTAAGTAAGATTGGGCGATTATTTCTAGCCGAGCTAATTTCCCGCTTTGGTTTGCATCCCAAATTGATGGAAGGGATTCCTACTCAAATTTGAGCACTTAGTCTCCCCCTTCTTGGTGCGTACATGGGTCATTAAATACTTTAAGTGTACAATTATGCATTTGACCAAGCGGAGTTCCAAACCACGTGTACAATACCAAGATTACTTAGAACTACATTAGCTGAAACGTTGTTTGGAAATTGAGAGAGTTGTGCATGATTTGGACAACATATTTCTTAGGGGAAAGTGTGATTTCAGTTTTGTGATTCTCTACAGAATTTCGCAACAAAAAGGCAATGCTACTATTTGCTGCCAATCACTAGTCCTTTATGCTCTTAGAAAATTCGAGACGTCTGAAGTGGGCTTACCTGATAGAACGAAAACAACTGATGGAGAGGCAATTGATCCCATGTCTCAGAAGACTAAGGAGGCTGCAGCTCATGCTAGCAAGCAGTTGGATGAACTGATGGCCTCGCTTCAACAACTTAAGGTATTTTCTTCGCAAGAGTTGAATTACAACTACTGATCACTAATAAGTAAAGCTCCCCTCATACATGAAACCTCTGAGTCCAAAGTAGAAGCTTCGTACTTTAGCTTCAGCAACAGCCCCCTACCGGTGGCAAATTGCCCTACAATCAGCATCTGCAGCCAACCTCATCTCCCTCTGCCCAACGTAGTCCCCTGTCACAAAAGGCCTCTGCTTTTGTGGATGAGCCTGTGGATGAGGTGACGAAGCCTCGACAGCAAACTCCCACAGATAATACTCACTATCCTCGAAAACAATCTAGCAGCAATTCTACATCCTCACGACCGAATAGCAGTGATGTAACCTCGCCACGGATGGGTTACCGTGGTTCTCTCTGCTTACACTGCAATCAGCCTGTCATTGGAAAGGTTAGTCTGCACGATTTTGCTTTGGCGAGACATTCTTGATCATCTACTGATCTCACATTGTAGCATAAAAAAGTATATCATCCACCAAAGAGTACGGTATGAGTGGTTTACATCCAATTTGATCTATTGCTATAGGTATCAGTTTTTACGAGTTAAACACGCTATTGTCATGCATATGACATGGCAATACCAGCAATAGGTAGGTATCTAATATCTTCATTTTCAAGGTAAAATGCTTGATCCAAAGCAGACTGCCAATAATATTATAAGATAATTTGTTAAATTGTACGTAAAATTCAGGTACTTTGAATTAGAAAATGGAGTTAGGCACTCCTCCAGACTAGAAGATAGGCCAAACTTTTGTTAGTACGGTTGAGCCATCCTAAGACATCTGTGGTGAACTGTTTCAGGGTCCAGCAACTCTTCCAATTTGCACACTTTTTTGCCTCTTGTGCAGTTACTGAACTGACTATGGGTTTAAGATTAGGCACCCCATTCGACGAGCATTTGGGAAAACGATGGTCGTGGGCTGTAAAATACCACAGGAACAACACTGACACAAAGACAACCGCTTTTTGAGTCTCACACCATTCAGGTGACTATCTATGGCTTAGCATTCCATCATTGAACTGTGCGAATTTTCCCTTTTTTACAAGAAACTTGACTGAACCATGTTCTATCCACCCACTATCACTGTTTTCAGTATTCTCAACTAACCATCCATAGACTGATCCACGAAGCGCGCACCGCCTACCAGCATTTGACGGGATAAAATTGACGCTTGCTATCGTGTGTAACACCACCACTGTAACGTCTTTTCGTGCGCCTGTAAACTGCAAATTTCCGACTCAGCTTTAACGTCCCTTGTAATGGGCCGCATCTGTGTGGATTGACGTTTGGTTGATTACTAGCAGGCTTTCAAAATAGAATTTGATTCGCTCAACTGATTTTTGTGTGACAAGGTGATAACGGCACTGGGAGGAGTCTGGCATCCGGAACACTTCAACTGTGCGTACTGCCGGAAGAATGTAGTGGAGGAGTTCTTCTACGAGCACGATGGCGCGCCTTACTGCACCGAGTGTCACCTCTCCCTCTTCGCGCCCAAGTGCGCCTTTTGTGGTGAGGCGATCGTCGATGTAAGTTCCACAACACTCCTTACCATCCTCCACTCCCCCACACGGCCCTCAACGACAATTTGGAGACTTGCTTTTGATGCCAATATATTGGTGTGGATGCTCTACCTATGGTGACATCAGTTGGGCGTAAGACCAAAAATGCTCTTATTGTGTTGCCATCTAGGAAAGTTTAGATTCTCACATATTCGAAGTGTAGATTCACAAGCGGCGATTGGAAAATCCAACCCAATAGTGCACATAATTAGAATAACATTCCAAATAAAACAAAACATAACATTTGAAGTTGAAATAACACTTTTTGCTAATGGAAGACTGAATATGAATGAAAAAAAGAACATTCACTTGGTGTCCAATTAGACTTGATTGGTGTCAAAGCTTCAATCTCCTCTTTGCGGTTAACTCACAGGTGCTATGATGTAAATAGCGGTAAAATTACTGTCTATCCCAAAAACTTATAGTGTTTTGAGGCCAAGATTGGGATCGTCACCTTGACCCTGAGATATTACAATAGCAGAGGTAAGAGGTGTTGCCCCTGGTTTCAAGAAAGGCACTAGCACCAAGCTTTGCACAATCGCATGGCCCATTTAAATATAATTTATTTTTCACTCCCTAGTTTTGGTAAATATCATATCATTGTAAATGTTTTGAAAGCGACTGAAAGACTTACATTATACTTCAGGGAGGAAAGAAAGTTTACCCAATGTACACATATTTGGCACTTCCTTCTTTGGCAAATGACTAGTATCTGCTTCAATGCTTATCTTCATTTTTAAGTGAGTAGTTTTTAATGAATTACTTTTGAACTCAAAGGGACAAGTTTTCAGTGTCCAGAGCAGAGTGCTCCCCAATTAGTTTAAAACTAAAACCGACCACCTATGTTGGGTAACCCGTGTGACTGTGTTTAGCGTTGTCTGGAGGCGATGGGCTACTTCTGGCACCCGGACCACTTCTTCTGCCAGGGCTGCCACACACCCTTCGTGGACAACGCCACGGCTCACGAGCATCAGGGCAAGGTCTTCTGTCCGTAAGCTTAGTTACTACAGTGCATTATTTCACGACTGCAACCTAAAGGTGGTGACAATTTGTCACATAAACGCAATGGTCACATTCGCTCATATAGATTTTTTTTCTCCAAAGTGAATATGAAATGATAAAAATGTGATGGAATTTTGCATATTTTGCTAATTACTGAGGTTCTCTCAACAAATACTAACGTCAACGCTAACATGAATTGTGTGCTTGAATAGGAAGATTGAAAGTGTTGCATTTGAGGCATTTTAGACGCCTAAATGCACATATTACCTTAATCATTCAACGTTTTTTTAAGGTAAGGTTAAATAAAAATACAAATATGCTGTATCGCTCTGAGACTTTCCTGGAAATGATTGAAGACATGATACTTGGGTTGAATGTATATATATATATATATATGATGCGCGGTAGGGCTTGGGGCTACGGGCATAGCAATGATGGAGCGCTTAAGCGGCTCCTTTGCCAAAAACGAGAGTTAAACAAGCAATCAACGTATTACACTACTTAATTTAGTATACCGTTGTTCTTTGCTTAGAAATTGTTACTACTCCAAGTTTGGCGAAAGGTGTGGTGGCTGTCAAAAACCCATCACCGACGCATATATAACTGCACTAGAACAACCGTGGCACGAGGACTGTTTCAAATGCAAGGTAAGTCAGATACCTTAGATAAAGTAGCACTAACTTGAATTTACCGGAATACTTTGACCACAATAGCTTTCAACCCTCAAAAATAGGTGGTTAGGATGAAATGGGGATTGCCTTACTGCTTCAAGCGGCTCATACACATTCCAGGTCATGGCCTTTTGTGTTCATGAGATTGTTTGAAAAAAGACGAACTAGACACGTCTGGGTCTGTTTGACAGCATACTCATCCTAAATTCGAGGGTTGGTGTATTTTAGGGGAGGGAAGACTAATTAAACATCAGATTTAGATTGTAGAAGTGTTCGGGCTGTGTAGGCATTTCCAACGCGTCTTATTTCCTTAAATTGCCTCGCTACTTGAACAGGTTCTAATGTTTGTGCAGGATTTTGATCTCGAGGACGTAATAAATTAAGTTAAATTGACATTTCAAAACAGTTTGTAAAAGCAAATCGCCCTAGTCTTTTAATGAATAATTTTTTTGTAAAATTGTATTCTACCATCCAATAGCTGTAATCCTTCGTTACCGTTCACGGATGAAGCAGAACAATGGTCCTTTGAGTAAATAATGCAAAGAGAATAATGTCTCCTTCGAGTAGTGTTGAATAATGATATACAAAAGAAATCTGTTGATAACAATATTTGAGACTTTCGTTTTGTAAGGTATATGGTAAATTAACATTCGGCACTTACGGAATTATCTTTTCTGCGCCTAGGATTGTGGGCTGAAACTGACAGGTCGTAGCTTCTACGCAGAGAATGGTTACCTTTATTGCGAGCAGCACTACCGTCGCAACTTGGGCATGGTGTGTGCAGCTTGCCAGGAGCCCATCTCGGGCAGTCGATGCATCAATGCGCTCGGTAACCGGTACCATCCGCAACACTTCGTGTGTACCTACTGTCTGCGTCAACTCAGCACTGGCACCTTCAAGGAGCGCCTCGGCAAGCCTTACTGCGACTCCTGTTTTCGCCAGCTCTTCGGTTGAGGCCTCGTTCTGATCGTCTCTCCGCACCTACGTGGGCTTTCATACACCTTGCCGCTACAATCTCTCCTCATCATCATGACATTTTTACTTACACTAAGTCAGTAGCACCAACGACTGCTGTGGCATTTGGAGGTGGCTTGATTCTTTTTTGTACAACGTTTACTTTGATCACATCTGTATATTGCATACTTGCTTTTTCAGTGCTCTTTTAATAAATTCTGAAATTTATTTCCTCAGTCCCAATCTGCTATAGTGAGTTGACACTTGGAATTCGTTTGTGCATTATGTGATCGCACAAATCTAACTGACTGCTTTAAGGACTTAACGGTATAAACGGACAATTGAATAGTATTTGTATTTGTATTTAGAATTTTTGTTCAAAAGTAGGTATTTGAATCAATTGTTTGATTCATTTGGGAAGGAACATTGATGGTACATATGATCAGCCGAAAAACGCAGATAACTGGGAATATGAAAATAGCATAAATTATACAAAATATTCCTGGCTTCTTTGAGGAGCCGTACCCAAAGCAATTTAACTTTGCATCTAATCTGATCATTATGGTCCAAGTATGGTATTATACCTGTAGCCCATGTGGCAAAGATCGCACATCTTCCTGTGTATGTAATATTTTAACAGAGTGGCAAGTGTCAGCATCTGTTTCTGCCTAAAAGAGAACCATGGTGGGTGTAGCGAGTTAAAATGTTGTATAAACGCGGTTCCTCATAGATCCAATCCTTCCCGCTCCTGGTCATGTACGTGCAACACAATCATAACAGAAAGAGGAAATGGAGGTGCTGATATACCGGACAATTCATTGAAAATAAACTAGTTAGTGGTAGTACTTTTTAATCAAATTAATAAAATGGGGAACAGTTTACAAGTTACAAGATGGGCCCTTACAGGGGTAAAACAAACTATTCCCTGAATGAAGAGATTTCCCATTTCTGAAGAAATATGGCCTATTTATGCTTAAGAGCTCCCACACCTCCATTGATCAATGCGTAAAAACATCGAGTTACAATATATATAATACTTAGTTGATCTTAGTATATGCGAGGTAGAGGAGTGAGCGGCATAGCTCCTACATTTCAACCCACAGATTTCTCAGTCCTGCAAAAAACTTATAAAAAGCGTTGATAGCATACATTAAATACAAACTTTTTAGGTCAAATATTAGCAACATGAGCTAAAAAACCGCAATATGACAGCTAATTAAGGTACGGCTGGTGTAAGTGTGAAGAAAGTAGGAAACCAGCATTTTGCCTTGATTCAAGAGCTCTGTTTGATCAAATTCTTAAGCTGTCTAATGCTAATTTTTGGTGATACCAACACTCCCGGTTCATGGATAGTATGGGTTGAAAACCAAAGATCATTTTATTCCCGACTGCACCACTGCCGCAGTTGCTGACGTATGGCTTTGCGTCAAATTCTCTTGTGTGCAAAACTATAAAGTATCATTCTATTTCCGCACATGTTCTCTAGAGGTTGAAGTTCGTGTTTATAAATTGAGCTTTCTATCGTATAATTACATCTGACTATTTAAGGCCAAGAATTCATTCTTTCTGTATGATCAGTTTGGTCAACTTAAGGCAAGCAGTAAGCCTTAAATTGGCTGCTCATTTATTTCTTTATGCTAGAGACTGTGGTAATGTCTCAAACTGGTATAGCTTAATTTCAGTCAGTCTTTGGAAAAGGCAAACTCATGCATGTCTAAGTTATCCAGAGACACAACAGTGAAATGCACTGGGCTAAAGGGGCAGATTTTTAAAGTCGAAGTTTCGTTTTGCAGAAAAAGATCAGTTTAAACACGAATTACCTGTTTTGACATTTGCATATACATGCGCAGGCACTTATTACAGCATAGTATTAATGATCAATATAAATATTACTATTGGTATAGACGAATATCTGTTGGTAATGGTAATTACTATGCGTCCCTCCAATGAAGAAATACAAATTCTGCACGAAAAATATTCTCCATACGTTATTCTCTCAGGCGAGGAAATGTACAGGTTGCGTTGTTTTGTATACTCCGATGCAACCAGATAACAATCTCACTTTTTCTAACCTTTTGCACGAATTAGCGTGGGTGCGGACCTTCTGCCAATAATAAAAAGCGCATCGGTGTAGCGATTATCCTGTGGTTTGTAGACGCGATCCCAAGCGCCCACCACTGTCACTCCTCTCCCCTTCGCCTCTGTCTATTGGCCCGTGCCCCCTCCTAGCCCGTGTGGACGCGCCGCCTTATGATTGGCCCACAAGAATGCACACGCACGCACACGACAGATGTAATCTGCGCCCCACCAGGTACGTTATTCACTTTCCAAAATGTCTTCCACCAACACTAACCCCTCCGTTCAACTTCAATCACCCGATCAACTACTCTACCTCTGCGAAGTGGTGCAAAAGTCAGAGGACTATGCTCGACTGCATCACCTCCTTGCTTACTGTCGCGATGCTGCTCCTCCGAGTGTTCAGCAAAGCGATACGGTGGTGAAGTGCCTGGCGGTGTTGGCGCTGCTGGAGGGCCGCTATCAAGACGTCTTCGCCATCCTTCAGACACGTTACTTCGCACCACGTCACCACGCGCGGTTGCAGGAGCTTTGGCTGCGAGGTCACTACGAGGAGGCTGAGCAGGCACGAGGCTGTTCACTGAGTGCCGTGGGACGCCATCGCTTGCGGAAGAAGCATCCCCTACCACCAACTATCTGGGATGGGGAGGAGACGAGCTACTACTTCAAAGAGAAATCGCGAAGGCTGCTGCGTCAGCAGTATGCTGAGAATCCTTATCCTTCGCAATGGGAGAAGAAGGAGCTTGCACGACGCACCGGCCTCACTGCTGTGCAGGTCTCCAACTGGTTTAAGAACAGACGACAACGGGATCGAACAGGAGAGTGCCTTTCGCCGGCTTCATCGAAGTGAGTAATGGCCTCTATGATTTAAAGACGATTTCAGCTAGATCAAAATGTCCAATAGTTGATTTGGGGGATATCAGATCATAGGGTCAAATTTTTTGGGTAATAATTGCGTTTGCAAACTTCTATTTTCTGGTTGGGAATTAGATATTTTCTTACAAAAGTAACATATCTGAAACCCTTGAGTTAAAACAATGCGCCATGTAAAAGTGCATATTAGTGAATAGGGAAGGTTTTATAAAGAATGAGACAATGTTATGCTTACAGATTACCAGATGACAACGTTATTTGGAGTTCAAATCAAATTATGTATGGTAAATCTGAATTTAGGAAAATCGTCTATTTCGTTTAAAAGTGGACCTTGGCTTGTGAGGATCGGTCATTTAACCTGATTATCAAGAGGCTCTGCTTTTAAATCAAAGGGTACTTTTAAACGCTAGCCTAAATGCTTGGATTTAGATGTCCGAAATACAGAAGCACAGTCAGCAACTTGCCCTTGAGGAATGCACACTCTAGTATGTACACGATACTGACCAGGTTCAAAATACCCTATTACTTATTAGGTGAGATCCAATTGAAGGAAATCAGCAAGAAAAAATTGCCCTGAAAAGTCCGTATTGTCTCTCAGCAAATGTAAACAAGTATTAAAATTAAAGTAATTCAGAATATCATAAAGGTATAAAGGAAACAATTTACAAATACGCTTGCTGCTAGTATGAATATTCTCCAATATTTAACCTTTCAAAATCTAGTTAATGCTGAGGCTTACCCACAAAGTAGCGTTTGTAAGATACGAATACTCAAATGCTGCGATGGTGCGGTTTTATGTTCTTATCTTCGGACTCAATCATAAAATCCCTCTTAATGCACTTGACTTTAATTTTGACCACAAGACATGAATGTTGTACCAACAGTTTCAAAGGTTCCCGTCATTATTTTTAAATTTGTGCCACCGGTAAACCACAGTTCGTGGGATAAAACCTCCACTCATCGGTGCATTTGAGCCTTCAATACTTGGCCCCATCTCCTCGCAGAAAAATTCAATAATAAAACCTTAATGTTGTCTATAAAACAACTTTCGAATCTGCTTATCTTCCTGTGAGACATAATTTGCTCCAGCTAAGGCAGCTTACTTATGGATATTCTGTCGTAAAAATTTTGACTCCACTGATTACAATTAGGCGAGATATAAACAAAATATTCGAAACGAGGATGGTAATTTATCTTGCATTCAATTGTTGCATAGAGGAAAAACCGAATAGTGACGTGAATACCTTTATTCCTGATCGAGAGTGCGGTGTGACGTATCATAAAAAAAGGAGATTTTACTGTGCTTTTCCTTTCAATTGTTATACTTGTTAAAATTCAGCTTAGTAAAATTTTAATGTATACATAATGCAAGGCAAAGGTTTTAAATCGCAGTAAGAAGTAATTTAAGAAATGGATTGGCCTAACTAGTAGAAGCAGGTATTTCCGACTGAAAAAGAGACTAGCGCCTACAAAGCAACTGCCTGTTCCTGTAAAAAGTAATTTCACGACACCATTTAATAAATCTGATTAAATTGCTTGAATTGTGCCTAAAATGCCCTCCGAATGTCATAAGGGAGGCAAATGGTGCCGTTTATATCTTCGATTTATCGTGAAGGTTCAGTTTTCGAAATAGGTTTATAATGCTGTCCTGTATGCAAGTAGGGGAGGAGGAAAATTTGGCCCATGACAGAACAAGATCGAGCATGAATATGTCCGAGCAAGGGGATGATGATGCACATCAAAGTCCTGTCAGGATTTAGGGGATTCTGCATTCCAAACCGTTGTGGGTCATTCCCACAATCTCCATCCTATGCATCTGTTTAATATTCCACCCCCACTGCTTATAACCTTAATCAAGTCAAGTGTTCGTCAGGTATTTATCGGTGCTTGGGGATTTCATAAATGTGTACTACTCCCTCATTGCACTTATTTAAAGTTGGATATACCTGAAGAATTTTACTTTCTGAAATATTTAGCCTAACATTCATGTCTTTTGATGATTTATGTTTTTTATTATTAGAAGTCAGGTGAACTCACACAGAAAAACATTCAGTGATTGAAAAGATTTTTAGCCCCCATCGCCCTGGGGCTAAACATTAAGAGAAATCGATCGGATGTCTTACTTTTGTAGAATCTTAAAATAAATATTTTTGGTTTTGCTGATATCTGTGATTTTAGAAGGCGGAGTACATCTAGCTGACGCTATTCTGTCCCCCTTCGGTTAATTAGAAGTTGTCTGTGATAATGTTATTAAGACTAGGCTTTTAGCCATCGTGGGACGAAGTCTGTGCGGACATTTCATCTCTAGAATATGGGATTTTTGATGGTTTCACCTCAAACTCGAAGAGAGAACATGTCTTCTCCTCCCCTTTCGCCCCCTTCTCCTCCAGCCTAAGTCAAAGGTGTAATAGAATTAAACAAATTGCGACAAAATTTATTTCACGTCCCTTTAGCGCAAAGCCCTTAGTTCTCCATTTAAATTTTAAAGTAGCGGATAAAACAACAAATTCCATAAATCAGAATGTCACACAAGGTCTGTCCACCTTCCACCAAGTACAACTGTGTGGCACTGAGCTCTGCGAGGCGCGCACAAACCACCCACGTTGACTATGTTACGTTTGAAATGTGTGTCCAGACGGTCAGACAGTTTTATTGCACTATTCGATACATCTTCGCGACACCCAAACACCTCTGGTGGAGAGACAGGTGGGGGACACCGCACTCCAACACGGGGTCCACCCTACTAGGGGTTCACAAAATAGTCACCCGTTTTTACCTTAAGGAGAATTTAATATGGTGCCTCATCTAAGGTTATCATCTTCTACACTGACTTGATTCACCTGCTCAAAGTCTAATCCCTTATCCGTTTGACACCACCGATCCTCAAATTAGCAATCCAAAGTGCAGACTTTTAATCCAAAGGAAGAAAACACAAAAGTAGCGTTCAAATAAAAGAAAATCTTCAGTATTGACGCGCCTTCGTAGTTAGTACAAAGTTCACAAATGAGCAAGAATTCACAAATATTTCTCCAGGTGCAAGGTTTATGCGCCTAACAACACACTAAAGGCTTTGAAGCGTTTCACCTACTTATGGGAGAAAATTCCACTAAACCGGTCCTATGATGGAACTGATACAGTAAAACGAGTGCCTTATTCCTGCGTGCTAGTGCAAGCCTGTCCAACAAAGACTACCCTCGGACTGCACCACTGTATGGATTGAAAATATGCCACATTTATTTATTCAATTTAGGATAAATAGATTTTTATCCTATTCTAGCAAGTGAATGTATTATGTGACTAGGTGACGTGGGTTGTAATCTCGTTGGGTATTTTCAAAAGTGTGGAAATGCTGCCCACCACACAAGCACGGATCACATGCACACCACGTGGAGAAGCGATCGAGATTACCATCACCATGTGACTTCCCAAGAAAGCAAAACCTTGATTTTGTTATAAATGGGGAAAAATTACTGTCTAAGAGGAGTTCTAAATGGGAGAGAATCAAGTTAATCTGAATGACTACTTGGTCGCATTTAAACTACGCTTGCCTTGTGGATAGGCGGACCCCCTGTGATCAGAGATGGAAACTTTCTTCCTAAACGCTAACACTATACCGCACTTTATTGGCGAATTATTTAAAGAGCACGTTTTAGGTGCTTTTGAGCTGTTAGCTTCAAAAAGGACCAGAGTCAAACGTTTTAATTTACCAAGTGTTTCATACTTCAGGAATTTAAACAATGAAATTAATTTGGATGTCTGGTTGGTTTTGGTGAGGACGTACTTGTAAGTCAGTAAAATGACCATTAAACCATATATTTATGACCTGTAAAGGATTTGCTCATAACGTTAGTTCAATCCTATATTAGAGTGGATGCAAAATTATGATTCACATTGGCGCTTAGCACTCCTAAAAATTAGGAATTTGAGTTTTTAACAATCTCTGATCACGTTTTAAGAAAGGCTACATTGATCAAGAAAGTTTCTATTGGTACACGAGGTAAAGGAAAATGTTCTTGGGGTTTTCTGCAACAAGTAGTAAGTAATTGCACAAGGCTTCCTAAAATATTTTATTCCTTGAAATAATTACTACTAAAATTCACGGTTCTTTCCAGCTAGGCACAAGTTACCTATGAATCCCACTTTAACACTTTTATCAAACGTTTTGTCTTCAGAACTTACGAATGAACCTGGCTCTAGTCAACTTCCATTCCCATCCCACTTTTCTTTTCCATCTTTCCAAATTATTTTACATGTGACAAATGTAATTATTTACTGACCGTTCCAAGAAAAGGTGATAATTTCTTAGAGAACTATGAAAATGGAGATGGGGGTGCGGATCAGACAATGTTTCTCGCCAATCCTTAAGTGCAAGTCCTTTGCTGTATTAGTTTTGGGGTGAGGCATGTCGAGTTGTCTTGTAGTTATATAGCCCTCTTCCAGATGAATGAGTAGTCTTTGTTTTGATGAGCACGTACTTCTTGCACCCCATTCAAGATGTGCGGCATGGGGTGGATTTCACTCTAAGCTGTTGTTTAGCCTTCAGTAGGCGAACAACCCCGTCTGAATTCCATCATGCACACACGTGTACAGACACAAAAACACACAGACAAAGCAGGCACAGTGTTCCAAAGATGAAGTAGTGTCTTCAAAGTGTGAGATGTATAGTGGAATAGTGGGTGGATAGTGACAATAACTAACGGTATGTTAGTTGGCTGAGAGAATACCAGAATGATTTAAAATTCGAAAGGCTATTTTTTATTACAAATTACTCAGTCAGCAAAGAATGCGAAGCGCATGACGTGATTTTACAGGGCGAAAAGTAAAGAGCAACAAATTGTTAGTCTTTGAGGCTTATTGTCGCCTAGTAATGTGCGTGAGTGGCTTGGCTGCTCATATGCTCGACTTCCACTACGGCCTTCTCTTTCCATTTGCTGTAGACGTAAACGGTAAAACAGCGGTTCCAGCACTCACTTTCCTTATTCACGTAGCCTGCTCTTGCCGCATAGAACCTAAGCGTTTTTTATCTGTGGCACACAATCAGTCATGACGGAGAATAGAGGGTATCTTCGATGGTGAGGTTTGTGTAATTGAGTGATATCTGAGCAGAATCAGATTGTTCAGAGCACTTGGTACTGGACAGTAGGTTGCTCTGCCACTGCATACGAGACTTTCTCAAAATGGCACCCAACAAATTGTGCGGGAACTTTTGCAACTTTGGGGGGGGGGGGGGGGAATTTTAGGCTTAGAAAGCGAATGAGTTTGGATCGCATCCATAGGATTCAGCAGACACTTCGTGAGTGTGGCTTGGAAGAAGTAGAGAAGTGTGAAACCGATGGATTGAGGCATATTTATGCCTTTTGTTATGAAGCACGTGCAAAAACAATGGCATTTATTCACAAGTCGTGATAGGCTACAACAAGTTGATACAGCCATCTATACCGAGAACCATAAGAGATTTTTGATTTTGAGGTAGGTAACACTCCAGTGTTATACCCACAAAATATTAAAGCAATAAAATTCACATAATCATCCTTTCTTTTTGGTCAAAAGATTAATCCATGGGTGTAGGCAGTGCGACGTATTCTGATCGGGACGGAGAGCATACTGGTTGGTGACAATATCCTTTACGATGTGATTACGGTAGTTGCTGGCTAAAAGTTCTACTTATTGTCTTGAGAAAATTGTAAACATCCGTTTGAAATAAGTTCTTACCATTTAAAGTATTTTGATTACCGTTATCGTTATTAAATCAGATTCTAAAGCACGATGACATGCATTGGCAGTCTGCTGATATAGCATCCTCTACTTCCAAAATAATGACAATGAAAAGTATTCAGGGTGTGAATTCCAAACAAATTTACAATCCAACTGGTTTGAACGTACTTCCTACAAATAGAAATACTTATTTCGCTGGAGAAAGCGTCTTCATTCTGTTCCTTCCGAAGCAAAATTGCCAAAATTATTCCACAAACACCCTTTTCCTTTACCGTAAGTAATATAAAGCCAATGCTTCTAACCCAACTCAAACACTTCTCACTATTTTAGGACAATTCTTGAATTGCCAAATTTTCATGATAGTCTTTTGTTAACATGGCGGAGGTCACCAAAGCATGTTTTAATTTTTACAATATTATTTGATATTTTTTACTAGCTGAATGAAAATGTATTCTGCGGGCCATAAACGGGAAATTGGTGGATCCCTTTTTAAGCCAACATTCATACATACGTCCTCCAAAACTCACGTTTCAACTAACCCACCTCACCACGAGTTACCTTGTTTTTCCGTTAGTGGATGTGAGTTAGGTGCCATCTACCAATGGGTAAAACGAGACAAATTTTGTCATGGTAAAATGGACCTTTGAATAAGTTACGTCATGATGATTATTCACACTTCAGCGATGAGTTTATTGTAAGGATTCCAATCTATAAATTTAGCAACAAAAGTTCTTTTAAAGTCGAAGAGGGTAGATAGTGAATCAAAAATTCCTATCGCTTCCACGGACACAGGGATTGTTGTTGATACTTTGAGTACGTTTGTCCACACAGCCTACTTTTAAACGAACTTGCTAAAGAATTTTAGCATGACGATTTTTTATTATCGTCACCCACTTTTAAGTTGTTCTACAATAGCTGCCGAGGTGTATCGCCTCCACGCCAACGAGAATAAGATGACAACTACTAAATGTTAAAACAAGGCTCATACAACCACTTTAAAAGGCATTAGAAATCCGAAGTGATAGATGCATTTTGCCTACGGTGCCAATCCCTCCTTCTTACCACTACATCTTATGAAAGGGTTTGCTATTTGAGCATTATACTTCATGAGGGGCTCTGGATCTCATGATTTTTAATTTGATGATATTTGAAAAATGAAATAGGAGATTGCAGTAACGCATTCACATGGTACGATTCCGTGTGAATTTCCCTTGTTTCTGTGTCTAAAATTTCCACGCTGAATTGACCAACGTAATGAAGGAATATTTTCACCAAATTTTTTCTTAAAAGACAAATTTAATTGCTTCACAGATTAAAAGAGGGACTGGTAAATTTGTATCATAACATGGAATTGATGAACTACGTTTATCGCATAGCTTTTCATCCACCTTATCTACTTACGGCGAATTCAGCGTAATTCCGAGCTTCAAAGAGTCAGAGGTAGACTTCAAAAAACACTACAAGAAGACATCAGACACTTGTTGAGATGTTTGATTAATCGAATGCAAGTAGGTTCCTCAGAAGCCAAAACAAAAATGATACACGCCTGATGCTTGTGGCAGTGATGAATGAAAATGAACCCACGGAGGAAAGAAACGCCATACTCCGGTACGCATCACTTTTTAAGACTGTGGTAAGACAAACTAGACACGTAGTGATGGGAATAGTTGGTGCTTTTGCAAACATACCCGTCCGCTGGGCAAACAGCTGCAGAGGTGTTCAAAAAATCACTGACTTCACTTTAATCTGCATCGCCTGCAAATACGACAATGGAATGGCTTATCGAGGTCATTTGCAAGCAAGGCATGACCCGATAGATGATTCTGTCACCTGTGTTACTGGTGGGCAAAATGTGGATGCTGTATCAAAGTATTAACACAAGGTTGTCAATTGTAGGAAAATGGTTTTAGTGGCAATGGATCTCTGCGACCCAGTTGAGCTTGCTAATCTACAGAACCAAATACGTGATTTAACTAGTGCTATATGATATAAGAAGAGCGATCAATTAAAAATCTCAATGTTAATTTTAGCAACTGAAAACTGCCAAGCCGCGACACTGACTCTGACTGTTATCAGTGTTATGTTGTGGTTATCATCGTAGGTGAAAAGTGAATGCGTCAAATAGTGGACTCAGCAGGCTACTCGAAAGGGAGGGAACACAAACAAGTCCCAAGTTGACTTTTCTGGGTGTGCTTGATACTAATGATCAATGACGCGGGTGTGTGTGCAGATGCGTGTGTGAGTGTGTGCAAAGTCTTAGAATGCTGAATCATGATTGTTAGGGTGTTTTTTTTCTGCTCCTCCCTAGGTCCCACCTCCCTCCTGCTTTGCCCCTTTTTGTCGCCCGTGTGTTGTCGTGACTAACCCCTGATTCACTGTGCGTACGTTCGTGTGTGTGTGTGCATACACAACCTGAGTGGGGCGTTAATGTCTTTTTTTGTAATGATACTAACGATGCTGCCGCCACTGCCACTGACACTGCCGCCCTTCTACTGCAGGTGCATGCACGCATGGCCCGTGGTGGTGGAGATGGTGGTAGCGATGCTTGTGGGGGATGCGAGCATTTGACAAAAACCCTATCATGACATCAGGTCCCACTGGCCTGATTGCGAATGGGCACACATTGGTGGGATTTAAAGGTTAACGGGGGTGATGGGGTGCACTCTCTCTCTCTCTCGCTCTTTCGCTCTCTCCCTCCTTGCTAGAGAGTCCCGTATATCTCTGCCGTTCGCACGGTTAAAGATGGACTTAAAAAGGAGTCAGCAATGTATAGTGGGATTGCAACGTGTGTATGTCAGTGATACACGAATTGCTGGACCACCTTTTTAAAACGATAAATCATACAGGCAGCTCATTAAAACACCCCAATAAAAGTGGCAGCGTCGGCAGACATAGCTTGGTGTACACACGTGCGTGTATTTGTATAAACACATCCCCACACTCGAGGGGAGGTTTAAAAACTACAAAAGAGATATAGGGATAGAGGGAGAAGTGCCCACACAGGAAAACAAATCTCTTCTGCGGGTATTTTCAAAATAGTGGTGCGGCGATATTATTGCACATTCTCCCGTCCTTCCAAATATTATATACGCATCTAAGGCACACATAAACACGACCACATATAAATGCAAACTATATGCCTTCAACCTAGACAAAGTTTTATCGATGTTGCAAAAGTCAATGATTTAAATCGTCTGAAGGTAACAGCATTTTGAACATTGGAATTACATGCAGAAATTGACTGTGACTCTAATGCATGCCTTGTACTAAACCATTTGTCTTCAGTGTTAGAATTAAACGTCCTCAGACCCTTGGACGGGCGCTTTGATTAGACTTAGAAAAGGGGTGAATAGTATTTTTGGAAATCTGGGTCATCCTCAAGACCTCAGAGTGTGGTTGTACAGAGTCGAATTTCTCGCTTCGTATACGCGTGGAAATTTCCGACTGCCTACCACATACTCGTGAGTACCTTCTCAACTTTCACTTCCAAATGTGGACATAAATAAGCGCAGATCCTCATTAAATTCCAAACAGAAATTGCGACTGTATTAGTCTCTACTAGTTGAGATCGGTGACTTGATCTCCACTGGCTGGGGTAAATTTCATGCATAAATTTAGAAGTCAATTTTGGAGGCCGTGCCATCTTTAGAAATGCACTAACTATTTTAAAGTTCCGAATTTTGACAAAAAACTTAGTGGGTGCATTTGCGGCAAAACACTTTGATTCAGGAAGGAGAATGTCATGCTTCGAATTACGCAGAGGTGTACTGAGTGATCACGGATAAGGCTTAGCCATAATGGAATGGTATGACCATTGAAGAAAGAGATGTGTCATAGCGAATCGGAACCGTTAGAATTCATAAAGTTGACGCAACTGATAGTTTCAACTTAGGATACTCAGGTAAACTTTGAATTAAGTCTGTCTCAAACTTATGCCTGTACTAAATCTACGGTACAATCGCAAACATTTCGTAACGCAGCACAAATCTCTAGGCCAGTTGAGATAATCCTGGTGAAATTTTTGGATACGCACTACAGTGTTCTTTCGTTTATTCCCCTCTTTAAAAAACAAGAGTATCAGCTTGATATTTGGAACTCCCGCAAGAATAGGACAATGGTGAGACTCGTCCTAAAATCACCACCGCCCGACACGAAACGCGCATAGCCTTTGTCTGGGTAGCGAGTGCTGCAAAAAGTTAAGATAAAGCTGACCAATTCGACACTATCTATCGTGTTTATGCCACCCTTACGAAGTCCATCCTGCAGATTGACTTCCTTCATTCACTGCTCTTATAAAATGTGGTGCTTTGTGTTTGATAATATTTATTTAATCCAGATTTAGAGCCATTCTATTCGACCATCACGCTTTAAGTACTCAGGCTTGAGTATGCACGTTCAGTGAATTGAAGCTTTTTATGCCTCTACAGTACTTTATGTTCTCACATTTGATTTAGCCTGGCTCTTCTGATGTTATGCTGCATCTAGCACCTTGGCAATCGTGCTGAGAACGCTGTATCGGCTATAAAAGTATAGTAAAATTTGACTTATAACACACTAAAATGGTTATTCCTTGAATTGGTTGCTTCTAAGACAAAGCATAGAAGTTTGGATTTGCACAAAACAAAAGGGTTTGCAAATTTTCATGCTAAAAAGCTAGAAGTTGGCATTAAGAAATGTTAAAATAGGTATCCAAGCTTTATTATTTATTTGCACTCTTAATAGTACAGATATGAAGCAAATCTACATGCCTCCCTTTTGCCGAAGCAAAAGACTCTGATTTAATCACGAAATCCTTACCAAACACATGACACATTTCCAACGGCAAATCACACTCAATGACGTATCTTAGTAGAAATCCCTTTTGCCAGTAGAAGAGAAATCTTCACATAAAATCAGTGCCAAAAAATTTCCCACCGTTTTAATCAATTTGTTTCATAAATTATAGAAAAGTGGTTCACGGAACTTGCGAACCATTTTACATTTCCACATTTTTTCTATTGTCAATTTTGAGTTGCATTTGTTTTTTAATTTCCACCATTTTGGCTATTTCAAGGCAATATGCCCACGTCGCACGATTTCAACTTGCAGCAATATGGACTAGTTTCCGGTATTTATGAATATTGTTACACTAAACGAAGTTCAGGGGGTCCAGTGGAATCTAGTTACAAAGATTGATTTTAAGGTAAATGAATGAATCATCAAAATCCTTTGGATAAGCAGTCTTCACCAACCGAAACAAGCATTAAAGGCCCTGTCCATTACCACTTGGATTTCTCATCTATTCACACCTGGGTTTGATTAAAATAAAAAAATTCGGGTCAAATCGTAGCGAATGATCAAATGTACTGTAATGTAAATAAAAGGCCTGTTTAGAAGTCAAAAGAATTGCAGATCAGAAAATATGACAAGTAACTTGGGGACGCGCCTCTTATAATGAAGTACAGATGCTGGTGTTAATCTTAAGTAAGTAGCTTATTAATATTTTAGTAACTCCTCTTCGTCGGCCTGGAAGTCGGCAGGGTCAAAAGCTGCCCCTGAAGATGTGCAAAAATGCGAAACTACGACACTGAGGAGTCAGTCATGTTTTCTGACTGCTACAACCTCCTATCAGCCATTTGATACATGTGGTTTGCAGACGACCTGGAGTGCATCCAATGATTATCCGCCTCACCCTTCCACATTTCTCGACGATTACAGCGTCTACAGGAGTCCCGCACAAGTCTTCACAGATTCCAATGCACCTTTGGCAGTTTACCAACCTGTAGGTGACTTCGCATCACTTCCAAACTGGAAGCCATCGATCTCTTCACCCTCCCATCCAACATTGTCCTTCGAGAACTACTCAGAGGGTTGTCATAGCGACGAGTACACCAGCACACCACCGACCACATTCAACCCTTACACACAGGTGTTACCACCACCGCCAATACCACTGACACTGCCGCAACAGCAATTTCCCCAGGTGGTTCTGCATTGGACGGAGTGAATGAGGGGCCTGCCCTGTGCCACGGTTCTGTGATACGGTTCTGTTTTTAAATATCCTTTCGTTTTGCTAAAGCCCATGCGAAACGGAAACAATGTGCACACTCGAAACAAAGAACTGATAAAAGCCTCCATGTTGTGTTGCTTGCTGTTCTACTTCAGATAACGCTGCCTAGGTAGTACTTTGGAGATGTGACTGATGGACATGAACAGTTGCAAAATGAAGCAAAAAATGGTTGTAAAAGATATTTACTTTATTGCATAGTTAATGATCCGTGTTCTTTAGCCTTCTGTGGCTTAATCACCATCTTGATATACTAGATATTTGCCCTAGGCCAAGGCTTTTAAGGTCGCCTAGGTGACTCAGGATCTTAAGAAATAAACTACTGGTACCAGTAGCATCATTTTTTCGAGACTAGTCATAACAACTTTACTTACTTAAGGTGCAGTTTTGCCTTTCGTGATGCTGAATTGTCAACACAGTCGTGCCTTAATGCTCCCCACTACCATTTAACCTGATTTGAAAAGCCAGAAAGCAGCTTAGACCATTTATTGGAACGTACTAGACAGCTTTAAAAAAGGATAAAATTTGCCGTACCTACACAAATTCATCTATTTGTTTATGAGTATGTTTTACGAGACGTATTTTGGGTGATTCGCCTTTGGTACCACTACATTCACTTTGCAGCTCTGCTACTAATATAAATTCAGTAGGATATTTTACATCTACCAAATGAATATGACCGTCTAGAGGCTCTAATTCCTATTTCCAAATGGAGGCTATTTCAAACTACAACTCTTGCGATTTTAAAGGTAGAAACGTGTTAGCATTTTAGAAAAATTAGTGCCAACGCAATTCCTCTTTTCCTAACTTAGAAAGCAATCACTGGCGTTTTTTTGGACTGAATGGGTTTTAAGAAAACATTGATCTGAGATGTTATAGAAGAGGAGAAAAGGTTAATGCTAAATTTTTTTAGTAGGATTTGCACATCTGTAGTATGGTTTCAAAATTTTTCCCATTAGTTGTAAAACCAGGTTTCGTGGACAAAACGCATGGAGTTATGTGTTGGTTCAACTAGTAGATTATATTATCCATCATATACGTATATTTAGCTAGTTCAGCCATACACAAAAACGCACCTTGTGTGACGAAAAAGATAAATTTAACTACTTCTAGCTCTTTAAAAAACTGGAGAGGATTTCAAGTGGCGATGAGAACAAGTCCCAGATACATAGCCTGCCACTCCCACAGGTGTGCAGTTTTTGACGACGAACAGTAACCCGGCCGCTGAAGCAGAATGGACAGACACTTTAATTTAATTATTGGTGAAGAATTTTTTAACTTCTCCCTTCCATGGGGAAGACGAAGTAGGAAGCAAAGCATCAAACAATTCTGTTTTACTGAAAACATTTTAATTGCAATTCCCGGCTGGATTGCCCCTTCATGCCTTTGCACCACCCACTCTTGTGGGTTTAGGATTTAAAATTTTGGGAAGGATTTAATTCGTTTATTCTGAAAGATACAGTGTTATAACCTCGATAAAAAGATTTCACATGGGTGGGCAAATCAAAGTCCTTGACATCGACCCTCATAATCACAAAGGGATTCACTTAGACTTAAAAGTGAAAAGTTATAAGAAGTTGAAGAGTTAAGGATTAGTCAGGTAATGACAGTTAAAAACAGACGTCAATTGAAAAACAAGACAGAAGCCTGCTTTGAGGTTCAGATATTTAGTACGCCACCATCGGTCTCCTCTGGCAACTGTGAGCACTATAACCGAGAAAACAGCGGTTTTGTTACCTGCTGAAAGCATCTTAATGTTCAAGTGCATGCTAACTTGCAATCATAAAGAATCACTCAAAAATTTGAAAAAAAACTTTGTACATTAATCATGCCTTGGAATGAAAACATCTTCTTATTCTTTAATTACTGGTTTTGAAATGTTTCGTTAGGAGCACTTTTAATTGGACGAAGTTACTTCTCTCAAACACGGATCCATCCAGGTGCAAAAGTCAAAACATTAGAGGATTTGTAAATGGCTATAACTTGCGCTTATGGGTGAGGAAAAAGAAATCCAACATCCTTCTTGACCCGTGGATTCGTACAAGTGCGTTCTACTTATGGCTTGCACTTTCACGACTGATGTGTGGATGCAAAGTTGAAAAAGTGGGGAAATGGGTGAAAAACTGTTCCGTAAGAAGCTAGCACAAAGGCAGCTTCGCCTCCCACTCATGACAAGGCGAACATCCGTGAAAATGAAGATGGGGACAATTCATCCCTACGAACTGTCATCCTGCAAGCACATTTCATTATTGATGTTTCTTGTCAGTGCCCAGATCAACCTGTTCATGTGTTCATCTGTGACAGGCTTTATATCGTGACCAGGCATATTTTTACTGAAAGACACAAGAGTGTGTCTTGTCTACAGCTTAGTACTGCCACAATCAGGTATAAAATCAGGCATTTTTCATGCGTGAAGACACTTCACTTAAGTGACAATGCACAGTGAAGTATTTAATGATTATTTAAAGGCACAGGAAACAATGGTATTTACTTATGCTGCTGCCCAAAAATTCCTTGGGGCATATTTTTGGAGCTTTAAGCAAATACTCTAGCAGGTAATAGTGGGCTTGTGCATTGCCAAAGAGGTAATCCTACCGATACAGAATGTCATATTTATTATGCATTAAAGCTTCAAGCCAAGAATCTAATAGACTTCGTCTCAATGCCGCATTCTGAATACGTAATGATAAGCCAAAGGAAGTAAATAACTAGGATGTAATGATGATTTAATTATTTGTTAAACTTTCGATTTTGATAACGGAGCACTTAGGAGCTTTGCCATTGTACCTTCGCTAAGTGGGCTAGTCTCTGAGCCGTCCTGTAGAATGTATACATTCTGCCAAAGCAGTCTCAAGGTGGTACAGCATATCTCAAAGACCACAGATACGGCGTTTATTTTTGTTATTTGTTCGCCATCAACAAAATAGAGCTATCAAAAGCCTGCGACTAAAATAGTGCCCTTATGGATAAATTTAGACACTTTGAATGTTTGACTCACCTCGGAGTAAATAAGCTAAGGTTGGTTCACTTATTTGGTTATTTTTATGTTTTGTTGTTTTCTCTTCCGATATTCTAACTCTAAAATTTTTGGGATTGAGAAGACTAGAAAATTTTTTAAAGGCGTAATCATTTTTTAGATCAAATGACTGCAAATGGACAAAAATAGAATAAATGATCCCTAGCTATGGGTATCTTTTGCCTCTACACTTTAATTTTCCAAATCACACAATGCAGAAGCAAAGTGAAGATTATACCTTTTCTTTGTTTACCCACACAAGAACCTACCTTCGCCTTTTATAAATTTTATTCAACACCAAACACTACCTTAAAATTACCAAAATCCATGTAAGCATACAAGTTTATGAATTGCTTTAAGCTGACGTATCAAAGGCATGACAGCGCTTGCCCAATGGCCATTTTTTTAGATGAGCTACGGAAACTGGTAGTGGAGATTGAAATAAATTTAATGCCATCTCTTTTCTCGCACAGAGTCAAAAACCCAAATGTTGGAATGAATGGAGACGTAACAGAACAGTAATAATCAACCACATGAGCGTGCTATCAAGCGATGCTTCGTTTGCGGCCGTCGTCCGGGGATATCTGGCGCATATTTTTAGCAGAACAAACAAGGCGAAATTCGAGACACATTAGTGATACGTTTTTATAAGGCTCTGTCTTGTCTTTTTGGTTGAAGAACAATGGACATGGCATGCTGTCAAGTGCAGCATTTTACCAACCCAATTGGTTTAGTTCAACTCGCAAATTTTTTTAAATGCTTATTTAAATTACTTTCAAAGTCTGATAATTTCTTGCACATTGTAAACTGCTAATCCAATTATGGATGCGAGGAATCATTTATTTAGACTACCCTTCCGCAAATCTGTAAATGTAGTACTTCTCCTAGACCGCAAATGACAACATCAACATTAGTTGGTTCCACTAGTTCATCACATAAAGGCACCCCGCTTCAACCTTTCTTTGGTTGTCATTTAGATGCACATCGCAGGCGCTTTACAGCTAGGCAGTGTTAGGTAGGAGAGTAGAAGCAGTAGTTGTGCCATTACACGGGGGTGAGATTCGGCTCAGCTATGACCCATGCATTCTGATTGCGTTGACACTTGTAATCTTGACAATACGGTTTTATAAGTTTCCTATTACCGTAAAACACAAACTTCGATTCTATTTTAGCTCTTATTGTTCTTTCCAACTCCTGGCTACTGATTTGGTCAACCAAAGTCGTAAGATTTAGTCGAGTCTTAAATATGTAATTAGGAAAATTCGTATAAAAATTCATCATGGCAGGTAAAAGAAGGTTTTGACGCACTGCTGAATAAGTCAAATGATTTGGTCCCTAAAATCTTAATTTTAAAGCTTTAGGTTGTTGTTCATACACCCAGTAAATAAAATTTGGATTAATAAATTAAGTGCTCAGTTATTCCTTATGTCACACAGTCAACCCGACTTATACTATCTTTTTTAAAAGCTCATCAACAAAATAATCAGGGAATTTTAAAAACAGATTTTTTAAGTTGCGTAAAATTTATGCTGCTTTTAAGGCGATGGCAATAGGATTGAAGGGGAAAGGTGATGATTCACCTGGAGAGAAGAGGAAGAATAAGGAGGGAGTTATGCAGAGATTGACAATGTTTATGCCAAGTCTTAAAATCCGCTTTTCATCGTGGTTGCAAGCATACCTATGGACATCGCACAGCTTCATTGTACTCCGATCCCCCTCCGGACAGACAAATTAGTAAACTATTCATTCCAATATAGAAATCGAAGGTCTCTGAGAGTGTTGGATGGTTCACCTTAAAGTGTCGGGTCAAAGTTCATTTGTCAACTTGCCACGAGTTTGGTGTACACCATAAATTTACAAGGAATTTCTTTAAAAATGTGTCTAAACATGGTATACCGTGATTCTTCCTTGAATTTCTACAATAAACATGCATATTTGAGCATAAGAATTAGGGAGAGGAGCCTTTTCAACACTGTGATTTTACTATTCAGACAGTACAGTTCCGAGAAGTTTATATTTCCTTAGGGCTACTGAGTGGTGCGTGCCTATGAAACTGTGCAAAATCAAACGAATACTTCACAGATTTTCACACCATAATTTGTGTTTTCTTCTCCCAATTCTTGCAAGAAAATTTCTTCAAATAGGAATGTTGCAATGAGGGCTTTGAGAAACAATTGGCGTTCCTCGTTGTACACAAGTATGTGAATTTTAATATCCTTCATTTTGAAGCTTCAGTTGATTCGTAAAACCACTAATGCAATGTTTTGCTTATTTAACTCTCGGTTTTGGTAACGGGTCACTTGGGTCGCCGCCGCTGTACCTTCGCCAGGCAGTCTGGTCTACAGGCCATGCCGGTAGCCCTCGGTTATGCATATTCTGCCCTAGCATTGTGTCTTTTGTTGTCTTTGGGGTGATGCCCCACAGTCAACATTACGGGATATGGTATGACATTTTCAGTATTTTTTACTATTTTGTTCATTTATTTGCATCTGAAACAGCACTAAATGATATATTAAGGAGGAAAAGTCAAAACTCCTATTAACCACTGATTATATTTACCAATTACTACCTGAGTAAATTTGATAAGGCTAACTAAATGACTTTGTCATTCGGTAAAGTCGAGAAATGGTAAAAGCGCGTTGTCCTTTTTTCAATACGGACCCAATTAAAGTTAAAAATGACGTTATAAGCAATGCATTTAAAGGCGCTTTTTACAAGCGCTTAAAGCATAATAGTAAAGTTTAGAAAGGCATTTGTCAACATCTGCAATGAGAGTGTCATCAACTTTATTCGCCTTTAGTGCAATTCCACCATTTACCCTAAGGCCTTTAGTCCAGTTGGAGACAGACCAGAGAATTTCTCGCTTAGTAGAAAAGAAAGCAAAATTACACCAATAATAAGCTAAAAGGATTTTGTGCTTGTTAAGTTTTTAAGTCACAAAAGTAATAAGTCTACATAGCAGAACACTAAGCAGATTATTTAGAATTAACATGGTAGATGATATGACACTGGAAGAAGGAAATCCGTTTGTCTGGATCCGTAAGGCATTTTCAAGCGTTATGAAATTTGTTTGGTGTATGGTTGCGTGGTTATTTAACTATCCAATATTTTGTACTTTGAAGGTTGTGTTTCCAGATTTGTAACCATTGACAACATGATCAATTCTGTTTGTGTACTACTTATTTCTTGACTGGAGCCCCCGCTTTTGCTATAACACGCACTCTAGTCTAGGACATATGGCAGACTAATGAAAGCATCCATTCGGAATGCATTCCTATGCAACAACCTAATAATTCTATAAATTTTGTACACATATAATTATAAGACTTTGGCCATTCGTTTAACTCTTCGTTTTGGCTTCAAGGGCACTTATTACTCCACCTTTACATTTCCACTGAGTGGCAGGGCTTAGGGTCATATCAGCAGCTTCCCAGTTCCTCGGTACGTTGGCAATGCATATTTTGCCCCGCAAATCCAACTTTAAAGCACGACTACCTGCCTTCTTTTACTCCATACTATACCTCAACGTGACGGAAGAAGGGCATATACTGCAGGTGGGTAAACCTGTGACGAACTCTAACAACTACCTAATCCCCACATTTTGCAGGATTGCTACTAACAGATAAAGCGACACTACCCCTATACTATGTGGAAAATTTCTTTACGGAACCGCACACAGTATCTGTTGCGGTACCTCCTCTACCGTTCTACTAGTTGGATAGAATCCAGAGAGATGTGGCTGAGCAGCACTAATGTGAAGACAAAGCAGCAAGGAGGAACATACGCAAAGCTTCATCCCCACGATACTACTTTGAGCATTGTCCTTCGGTAAATGACCCTTCTTTTGGACTATTTTTATGACCACTGATGATGGGCATACAAGATGGCTAGCCCATTTTCTTTTCCCCCAAAACAGCTCCCAAATGGGATGAATCCTCAGATCCGGTAAAGTAACTAAGAAAGATCAACGAATTTGCAGTCGGATATCATCTCTGTTACACGCAAATTCGGTGACTGACAAGATTGGATCGCAGGTGCTTTTCTTACGGCAACGACCACGTTGTGAGGACAGACGCAGGAGGTTGACTAAGGGTTGTGCAAGGGACGATGTTTTAAAGATGAGAGGGGCTATGTAGTACTTTGGCTGTTTGTTTTAATTCTTTGTTTTTTTGTTATGTAGCTACTAAAGGGGCACAGTCACTGTACTTTCGGCTCTTCCACTAGACTCTCAGTCCATCAAAACGTCAGCATTTCATGTCCTGTTTGAGTATGATGGATTCCTTTGACTTCAGGGAAGACTCGGGTCAATCCATAACGATGCATTCATGAGCCAAAATTACTTTTGCTGACTCATGCACAAAAAGTTCTTCATATTACGTGAGCTTATGTTCCCACGTGTACCACTGCAATATTTAGGGAGAACTGGGAGCTTGGTAGCCTTCAATTACAATGAAAATTTTTTAGTTGTGACTGTTTGATGCATTTAACAGAAAATTCGAGTGGATTTTTTAATGTCATTGTAACTCATGCTGCCAGTTTGTCTATGTTGCTCCCAATTTCTGTAGGGTATCTCCAAAACTAAGGAAATTCGAAGCACAATGTGGTCATTGACCAAAAAGCAAGCTGTTGTACTTAGATTACAACTTAAGGAACATACACCATGAATGCCATGATCTTTTGCGATGATTTTTAACGAATAGGAAAGAAGTTTAACTAATGTTAAAACTATAAAGGAATTTTGAGTTCGGGGTGTTAATGATTAAGTGGCCAATCCTCGTGATCAGCAAAAGTTTTGCTCAAAAA
The DNA here is from genome assembly GCA_000469725.3 of Echinococcus multilocularis. Taxonomy (NCBI): domain Eukaryota; kingdom Metazoa; phylum Platyhelminthes; class Cestoda; order Cyclophyllidea; family Taeniidae; genus Echinococcus; species Echinococcus multilocularis. The sequence continues at coordinate 9,343,455 of LN902844.1, forward strand.
TTCATAAAGTAATCACCGTTCCAATTTTCCACTTTCCTATGAGTAAAAAATGATGGGTAATGAATCTTACGAGAACACATAGTTGTGACATTCAACAAAAGTGGAATTTACTGGCATCTATGGCGATGTTTTAGGGTTAGAAGTGAATCTATGACAATACGAACGACGGATGTTTTGGAGCGCACGTTGATCAAAGACAGGTAGAAAAAAGGACTGCCTACTTTTTGACATACAGTGCGTAGCCGTTCGCAGATCAGTTGCTCGCCCAATTTTTTGAAAACACATATGTTTCATCAGTGCTTAACACATTGCTCCTGCAAATAAAAGCTTGCATCGGTAATTTTCCAATACACAGAACTTTTCACCAGAGGAGCAGACGACACTTTAATGGAGCTTTGTGTATCGGGATGTATGCACAGTAACCTGAGCTACAAAGACTACCGCATGTTAAAATTTAACCTCACAAATAACAATTCAAGCTATGCAGTTAGCATAGGTTTTAAATAAAAGATACAAAAATTATGTTGGCAACTTAAGTTGCGTGGGAAGCGGTCCCGGTTAACACAGATAATTTATTATACAAACGCATTAGCTTTTCATCGCCTAAAAGCTTTCCCCAAAATGAAAGAAAACTAACCCTATAGAGGTAGAATATGCATTGCCGACGTGTAGAGAAGCCGCGGGGCCACCGGTAAGGCTAGGTCGCCTGCCGCCGGGAGGAAGTACGATGACAGTGACCTTTAGTGCCGGCGCAACCACATGCAAAGTTTAACAAACGATAGAAGTATTATTGCTATAAGTTTAACTCATTAATGTGTAAATATTGGAGATTTTAATTCGTTCATTGAAAAGATTATCTTTTCATTCAGCTTAACAAATGCGACTTTTCATACACAGAAGGGAAAAGTAGGTATTATCTTAGCTCTAAGTCTGTTTATGTACAACCACTTTATTGTCAATGGAATAAACTTAATGACTTAGGCTGTGGAGCATTCGGAGGAGCCAACAAATTCCCACCTCACTTTAACAGAAAGGCTGACCATCTGTCTAAAGAACCTCCTTTGTTTCATTTATAAACTAAAACATTTTAAACTAAACAAACATCCCCATTAAATTTAAGCTGAAGTCAAAGTTTCTCCCTTTGAACATTTTTATCTTTGCCTTCTAATCTTGAACCACTAAGACAGATAATTTTAAAGGCAGACATTTGTAAAAATATGTGTTTTAATTTAGTCTCTCAAAGATGTAGCCTATACTCTTTCCTTTACCGCCTTAATCTGGAAACAAGGTGATAAAATTCATAAGATCCCCATTTAAAACTAATGGGGTATGCCCTTGTACGATTTTATTAAACTGCTAGGGACAAATACCCGAAAAGCTGCTATCATGGCTAAAGCATCAGCCTTATACCTCAAAGCATTTTACCAACTGACGTATCTCATTTCGGCTATAGCTCTAGATTTAGACTCGAAAAAGCTGTTAGAATGGACAAAGAGCACCTCATAAGTGTTATTTGTCTTTGCAATGAAGTCAAGCGGGTTTCAGTCAAAGTCACTCGGCAGATGAAAAATTCTCATTTTAGCTCTATGCCAGTGTACTCGATTCATCCACACAAAGTAAAATGTGGCGCAGCATGCTACAATTTGTTCTCTGCTTATTTAGATCTGTTTGGCGTTACAAAACCTATCAATAGTATATGAGTTCAATGTTTAATGCAAGAACCGGAAAAGAATGCAATTAGCCATAAAATATTCACAGAAGTTTAGAAACTTGGAGAGTTAAATATCCTCAGTTAAATGTTGAGACAAAAGGGACTTCCATTACCATCCTCCAGCATAAATAAATCACGGTTTTTAAGAACCTCTAATTGATAACCTTCAAAAACATGGCGCTCTCTCTCACTTCCCAGAAGGGGAGTTTTTTAGACCCCTTTAAACGATAACAGGAAATTTGCTGTCAAATATTCGTTACTTGAATGTGGAAAATGTGCCTGATGATGTAGCAATATCTTCTGTTTATTTATGAGCTTCTGCTTTCCGATCTCAATCATTCGAGAGCTCAATGTAAATGAAATGCGTTGTTCACTGACCGTGTGTTTAACTTGTGTGGATTTCGGCTGGTGAATTAAGTAGATTGAGTAGAATATTCTCTTGGATGAAAATATTTCTACGCATAGTTGTAGTGAAACCTTATCCATGACTTTTCGAAATAGCGTCGAGATAAAGAGGTGACTTCGCAAAGGATACCCGTGAAATTGGTGCTAAAATACTTCTAAGGATATTTTTGACTATTTGCTTTTAACTTCCACAAGATTGGCAATCTCATGGAATTTTTATGAGGCATTATATGGACATTTTAGCACCACCCCAAGGTCCAAGCTAGACTTGTATCCTACTCTTGCAATGCAGGATAGTCAGAAACCAGTAGTTTCGACGGTAGGCCATTTTTTCTGCGAGTGCATAATCTTCAATTATGTTTTGATCAAGAAATTACTTATAAGAACATCAAAAACTATGTTCATACCTGATAAAATACTAGTGATTTGCATCTAATTACTAAGGTTTTACAAATAAACTCATGAAACTATAACACAGCGTCCAATTTTGATTCTTCCAATAGCGAGACTAGAAAACTTAATACGGCTTATTGCGGTAGGGATCAAAGAAAATTGTGGATAGAGCGTGGTTATTTTTACGTGCTGAAGCAGTGTTACTTTTGCGAATAAATAAGGCGTTTAAGGGAGTGAGAATAACATACGTAAGCGTCAACAGAGAAGCCAGATATACAGTTAGCTTTATTAGTAAGAAGCTGAAATACAGTTATTACTTAAGCACAAAATCCTGCACACAAACAAATGCAACAACTTCATTATTTGTTACATGCTATCATTCTAAGCATTGCCTCATTTGAAAACAGGAAATTTCTACTACTTGTTGAACCCGACAAACACCTTTGATGTTAAAATGGTTCCAAACCACCGTATCAAAGCGTACAAGATCGTGTCATGAACAGCCGACCATGAAATCGAAGTTGAAAAGGAAAACATTACCAATGTTATGAATGTGTAAGGTGGAATAATTACCTAATCTTTCCAAAGTAAGAAACGGCAATGCCGACTGTCAGAGAGATAACGAGTGCATGAGATCTCAGATAGTTACTGCACCATCTTGTTCTGTACAACTCACAACGATAATGTATGGTATTTGGAATAATGGCAAACACCTAAATGGTGGTTTTTTGGACTTTGGGATTGTGCAACCACTTTCTATTCTAATTATTTAATTACAACATTCAGTAGGATAATTCCAAATGTGAATTGTCTTCATCTAATGGCTAATAGTTAAATCCATTGTTTGACACTGAGATGAGTATCCAATGTCTTCTTTGAGTGATAAAAGCAATGATTTTCTGAAATATGGGTTGACACGCAGTGCCAACATGCCAGGGATATCAAAAACTCGTTGCGATTTGAGTGTGGCATTTATGACAGGATTATTTGTTTAATTCTTCGTTTTAATTCCACGATCACCTAAGACTCTGTCATTACACTTACTGAGCGGCATGGCCTTTGGGCAGTGCCAGTTGTCCCCCAACCCATCTGTGCATCGATAATTCACTATCTCGATTAGCCGTGCAACTTCTTCCGTCTTTGAGGAAGTCTCAGGGAGCTATATCTTCTCCATTTGAGTCGGGAATTCGGGCGTGTACTTGGACTAGGTGGCCGTGCATTCCAGAGGCGTGCAGAACATCGAATGTGGTGCTCTCAGCCTACCAGCAACATGGAGTGTAAAACGCTTCAAATTTATACAGCTCAAAATAGACACGGTCTCCATTTGACCACATACTGTTCAGTCAATCAGTGTATCTTTTACTATAGGCTCATGCCTTCTTTTGCCTTCAGGATAGTATTCGGGTGCTACAACATCTCCAAGGCGATTGCACCTGTGAGCGATTATATCTGAATGTAAAATCCCACAGTTAGATATGGTCATAGTTGGAAGAGGATGAAAAAGAAAGAATGACTTTTAGGAATTGTCTTTGTCGATTGCAGCAAAAGAAATGAATCGTGTTTACCTGGATTGTAGGCTGTTAGATTTGAAGTGTAAATTCAACTGAGCTAATCAGAAAATAGGCACGATTTAAGTAAACTTAACTTCTGTGAGTTGTGGTTATAAGTTAAATCTACTACAAAGCACTGTTAAACTAAATTTTTTTTGATTATTATTTCGTTTTGACTTAACTTTCTGTGTGGAGTCTAAGGAAAAATTTGCATCATTTCTACGGTTTTGAGGAAAATTGAAAAAGTTTGGTGTCTATTTAATACAAATTTTTGCATCGTAATCAGTCGTGTGCTCTACTTTATGCTCTGCTGTAAATGAGGAAAAGAATTCTCCTTTTTGTAGGCAATAAAGTTGACTAATTCATCAGTGGTTAACTGCATTTGGTGAAGACTTTTTTCTGGGCTATTCAATTCATAAATACGCCCATTATATATAATGTTGAGGTCTGGATAGACCAAAGCCCCTCTCCGTGTACTTTGCGATTTTTAAGTGCCTCAAGGTAAAGGCCATGTTCCCTTAAAAGGTTTTCAGTTTTTACAAAAAATAAGCCTAATCTTATCACAAGAAGTCCTGTTGAAATGTATGATTGCAATAGGCTCAATATATCTCTCTTTCACCCCTGCCTTCACACCCTTGGAGGGAATAGACGAACTGGATGAGGACATGCTTCAGACATCTCGATTAAGCGTGTTCCGGGTAAGTATACTTCTCAGGGCCAATGGTGCCCATCCGATCCATCACGAGGTTCAGATTTACTGACTCCTCTTGCCACAAATGTACATTCTAACATAAACGTTTTACAAATCAAATGCTGCCAAGACGATTATTCAACAGCATAAACTATTAAGACAGTAGATTATACCCATCCTCATACTGTAATTCGTCTTGCTTTAAACTATATAACATATGGATGTTGATAACATATGAAATTCCAGCATGTAAGCATTGAAGATAGAACATTTTTTGTTGTGCTTTTGCCTAAAAACAACAATTTTTGATAATCTGTGAACTTGGATAAGTATTACACAGAAGTCACCGCCTAGTTTAATGGACCTCTGATCACTTATGTCAAAACGTGAAGTTAATGATTAGGTATAATTGAAAGGAAGAATGGCTTTCATGAATCATGTTTGCAATCTGCAATATGATGACGATGCTTGTTTACTGGAAGTTTAAGCTATTAGGTCTATACTGCATACTTAGCAGTATTTGCAAGAAAATGTGCAATCCTATGGATTCATACAAACTTGGTTTCACTACTTTATTGTTATAACTTTGGCATATTACGGGATTCTGTTGGATTTCAGATTTTTCTAAGCTCTCGACTTTACACATGATCCACCTTCATTTTGAGCATTTTATCGACTGACTTTTCTGCAAAGATCCTGCTGAAATTTTTTGCTTCATTGTTAATGTTTCCGGGAATGTTGAAGACTTTATCACATTCATTTGTTCTAAACCTTAGACTGTAAAGGTACATCGCAATTGATCGTATGACGTATTTCATGCCCCAATGTAACCGAAGTAAAAAATGCCTCTTTCTAGACAATAGTGTTGATTAGACCATCAGTGGTAAGCTGTAGTTCATGGTGGCTATGTGGTCCTAGATCCTTTCATCTATAAATATCCCTGTTATGCTGCAATACTTTGATAATACATTTAACTCTTCGCTTTGGTTTCGCGAGCATTTAAGGCACTCTGGCCTCTGGGTTATGCCGGTAGCCCTCTCTAGCCATTCTCTACTTTGGCTATGCATTTTTAGCCCTCTTTCGTCTTCAGGAAAGACTCAGGTGCTACACTGGTGGCAGTGGGAAGCAATTTCCATCCGAATAAACAAACTCCCGGAGGATGGGAAAAGCTGTGAGTGCCCCCTAGAAGAAGGGCCAAAAATCACGTCTGTCGTCGGTAACTTCCCTATTCCCATGTTTCTATGGGAACGATTTTAACAACTAAAGCGACGCTACCACTAAACTATCTAAAAGCTTGTTATAGAGATGTCTACAGCAAACAGGCAATACCTCCTCCATCTCTCTACTAACTGGATCCAACCCTTATGGATATATCAGGGCAGTAGTAAAGCCAAGACAAAATAGTAAGGCGAAATAGGCGTAAAACTGTATTTCCGAGAAGCTATTTTAAACACCGTCTTTTATTAAATAACCTTTTAGGCCAGTGTTTTAAGGACTAACGATGTATGTAAGAGATGTTGTGCACATTCTCCCTTCCTCCAGTACAGTTTCCAAACAGGCAAAAAATCTAGATCCAGTGGATTTGTTAAGAGAAATCAGCGACGCTGCAGTCTGGTATCTTTTCAATTGCTCGCAAACTTGATAACTGATGCGCTTGTGATGGTCCACTCGGGAGGGTGACCGAGAGAAATACCAGAGGCGACACTAATAAGGTTATGCAGTACTTTGACTGTTCGTTTATCTCTTTTCTTGGGATCATGGATGCAGAAGGGTCCACCTTTGCACTTCCACTGGGGCATGGCCTTCGTGTCATGTCAGCAGTCCCCAGCATTTCTATACGTCAGCAATGTATAGTTTACGCTAGTATTATGACTTCTTTCCTCTTAAAAAGACTTGGGGCGCTAAATATCCATTAATAAAGTTTGCACAAGCTAAAGCACTCCTCTGTGTGCTCTTGCGTGATTTGCAGAATGTGCCTTGTCAAAGTTGTATTTATTTGAACGTGTTTAATACCCACAAAAATACGCCTAATCTTATAACTGGAAATTTTATCGGGAAGTGTGACATTCCGTTTGTTCCGAAGCTACCATTTATGAGTTTATTTATATAATATTCATGCTTTTATCAACGAATTAACATTCTCAGTTAAGCAAGTAAGCAATCATTCCACCATATTAGTCAAAGGAAAAGTACCACCGAGCCACAACTAAATGTGTTTGAATATGTAATGAAACGGAAACGATGGGTGGTTTCCTTATTATTTTTAACCTCAAATAAAAACAAATAAGTGAAAGCATTAAGAGCGAATGAGCTATTATGAAACCCACAACCAGATCCACTTTTTACCCAGGCCATAGAAGCTCAACATCTATGCCCTGTTTGCCTTCAGTGGATGACTAGTAAACAATAAGGAAGAGGTTTCTGGGCCACTTAGCTGACTTGATTTTATTTAACCGCTTAAATCGTTGAAGCACCGTAACAAAAATTGGTGGAACTCTGTTTCGAAAAGCTTCCTAGTCAAAAGAAACTGCCATCACAAGTGCGAAAGTCTCTTGGGCAAGATTAGTCATAAGTGCTGCCAAAATACACTCTGGCTGCTGATGAAATAAAACAAAGAAAATAAAACCAAACGCCAATCTTTCACTTTAAGCGCACTTGATGAGTAAAATAACAGAAGCCAAACCAATTGTTACTAATCCAAAAACCACTTTATAACTCCTTGAAGGATGTAAATATAAATGTTACCTCAATGATTTCGCATACAACTTCTAACTGTGTTGGCTTTTTGGCAGTAGACTGCAGATTGACACCGGCGAAAGCATCTACAGTTTCACAAATGAAATCTAGACTATCCTGTTCTACTTGGCTAATATCTTAACCTCTACATTAACAGTAAGGTATAATGTAAGTTTGGGGTGGTTGATCCAATTAACCTCCTGTAAAAGCCTTCCGGTGAAAAATGGAGATAATTACTTGCGTATGAGACTTTGGGCCTATTTAGACCAATTTTTAAGGTCTGAAACAGTTTTAACTTCCGACTACTTTCTGCATTTAGTGGTAGCTTTGTGCCATAATAAAAACAAAGATTACCTTACAGATTTGGTCGGGGCATTTACTTACTGCCCGCCATGCAGACTAAAGCCACTGGAGGGCGTGCATAATCCTGACCTATGTGAAGAGAACTAAGGTTTAATGTCTTGTAAATAAATTCAGGGGAAAGCACCATCTCCAACTCGAAACAGGATAATGCGAATACGCAAAATATACGTGGGAGTGGAAGCAATTGGTGCACAATTTCATTTTCGACGCCAATAATTAGGCACAGCTCCTGCTTTAAAAATCCTCCCAGCAATAGATACGCTTCATAAAACAAAAGGACCATAAGGTTTAAAATGTCTCAAAAAATCTTAACCTTAAGCCATTATTGAGGTCCAAATACCTGGTCAGGCTAAGGTACTAAAATAGTAGAAAAGTGTTTTCAGAAACTTGGAAAAAAAAATTTTTTCTTTTGCAACCCTCATGGAACCCATTTGCTTTGAAAACAATAACAACACTGGTTGCAAGCGGTCAGGGATTAAAAATGAGGGGTAATATGACTGGAATGATTAAACAGAGGCTACTTATTCAAATTCCTCGAACCTTCTTAGATAAAAACGTTAAGATTAGAGGTTATTAGTATTTTTGATTCGTAACAGAATAGACATCCAACCCAATTCTTTCACTGTACTGCTTCCTGTTGCAAAATTCAAGGTTGCGGAGTTTGGAATTCACAAAAACTTTTAAGGACAGAAAAAATGGTCGTTCTTTCATTATTGCTTTAAAATAAACTGTTCTAAGTGAATTGACGAAGGACCCAGGCCCAAATCCAATATATCTAAATAACACACCATCCTACGAGACGAAACCAAAAGGAGAAAAATTTTATCTCCATACCAAAACTATCCAGCAGTGTCTTGAGGAAGGTGACTAAAGTGGTCGCAAGTCCAGAGAAAAAAACGCAAACCACTCCTGTACACCCGCTGCGAGAACTGGTGGACAAAAAGTTCAAAGGAGGGGCAACAGTTGTCAGCTGGAGCTTTTGGCAAAAATCTTGGCACTGTCTTCCAACATTTCTTTCCTGCTTATTGCAGGGGTGATATGACTGGTGACTTGATCACTTCCATACCACATTAACACGGCAAATAATGTTAAGGGAGGAAGAATTGCCTATTTAAAACTTTTACTCTTTATGGACTATCCCACACAGAAATAATCCTCAAATTTAAATAATATTTTAACAATTAATAGCTATATCTTCCAAATCATGTTGCCTTGATGTGTTGGGTCTGCATTTGACCACAAATAAGGTCATAATGAGGTCGAAAACGCTGCTAACTACCGTCCTGTCTCCTAAACTGACCTACCCTCATTAAACTTTTTAAAAGGGAGACGGAAATTTTACTAAGTCACCAGTGCCGTGTCTTCGTGTGCGGTGGATCCTGGAGAAGGGCAAGCGTTTTGGCCTACAGTACATTGGTGAGTAAAAGTGAATAGTGCTTATGCCAAGATCAGATCTTTTCATAACGTCCTAAATAACTTATTTACACAAACTGCCAAATCGGTGGATTAGAAGCTTCTGCAGTAATCCCAGAAACGCTTATTGTGCTTTCTCCTCGACTCTAAATTGAATGACCACCGTTTTTCCTGTTGTAAAACGTCAAATTGACATGATTAATTTCTACAATTACTTGCGCCCAAGTAAAGCTGGGTGGTTAAAGGACAATATAGTACATTTACATGGATGCCTTGATCCTTTAAAATTCCTTAAATAGAGTCTGTGTGAGTAAATTTGACGACCTCGTGATAATAGGTATTATAAATTTGGGAGATCAAAGGAATCATGACTAAATTCAGCTATTTTAAGTTGGAGTTGTAACCTAAACAGCCAACTTACCTTTCCATTTTGGGTTCCACAATGGTAGCCACGTTAACAATCTGAAGTTCTCTGATTTGGAAAAATAGTCTAACCGAGGCGGTGGCATGTGTGTTTCGTGGATTGCAGCAAAAGTCAGTTGTTGGTATTCAGTTACATCCTCCTTAGACATCTGGAAATGAAGATTAATGGATCAGAGTCTCATCAGTACTCATAAAAACAAATGAGAATAACTAACTTGGCGAGGTTAATTGGGACAAGTGGCACGATAGCATCAACAGTGGAAATTGTCTGCAAAGCAACGCAATGAGGACGCATTTTTTCAAATAAAAAGTTGTCACTAACATTGTTCCATACTTTTGGGACATTAACGTTTAAACTCTCCTCTTTTTTCGTCATAATAGCAACAAATGATTGGTTGAGTTGATAATATAAAACGGTAGAGTAAAATCTCTTAATGCCTGTAAGAAGCTAGCATAATAGTTTCGCGGAGAGACTGTAAGAAACAAGGCAATAAAAACGAAAGATAAATTTTGACTATTTAACACAGGATTGACTGGTCATCGTTAAATTCTAACTCATTAATTTTGGAATCAATCTGAAGAATGCAAAGTCCCTCGTTGCACCTCGTTGCAGGTGATCGTCTAAGGCATCGCTGCGCATGTTGTCAGCACGGCTGAGTAGCATTCCAGAGTACAAATATACTTCTACTTTCGTACTTTTTGTTTAATTTACAGATTCTCGATTTGAGCTAAAAAAGTTAAAGTGCTACCATCAGCGAGTAATTAGGTTTGGATGTGGCTTTTTAGCTGTGGAGCAAACTGGACGCACAACTTCCCTTCACAAAAGCCAGAAAGCTTTATCCCTACTCCGTGATTTTATCAGTATGACAAAACGACAAAATCACTTGGCCTATTGCACGCAAATAGCCTAGCTAAACACATAAAATTACCATACAACCAGGAGATTAAAAATAACCACTTTTGCATGCTGTTCGAGGAGTTTGAATAGGTAGATGGGACTCAGGAGGAGGAAGCAAAATGCTCCCTAATTGAAAGTTGAAACCGTTATAAAATCAGCTATTTTTAGTACTTTTGTAAAATTTAAATGGAAGAATTGCACCTATTTCTACTCATGCTTCAAAATTCTATAATGTAACCATCAGTGGCAGCTATCAGATTATATTTTCCATCCCTTTTGAGTTAAATTTTTTAGTTCACCAGAAGAGTAAGACTTTGCACTGCTTTAAAGTGTTCATTTTTAAGATTTTGTCATTAAAAACAATTGCAAAGCTCGAGTAACCCTGCTATCTTACCTTTATTAAATTATTTTACCCGGATAATGATTCATGTCTTCTTGTGAATCTAACACAAACCCTCCGACCGTGATAAATGGCGGTCTCGGAGAACACAATCTTTAAACTGCAATGAAATGTAGTCCGACCGTTTTATGATGTATGATTGTGGCGAAAAAATTAATTGGCTTTTTGTCTTCCTAGCCCCTGTGACTGGCTGCACTTTTTCGAGGCAAGTCATTTTGGTAACCTCGGGGCGGCAAATGAATCAAATTTGTCAATTTGGAGGAAAAAAAGGAGTCACTAAATTTTGCCTTTTGTGGTTAATGCGGTGCAAAGTTAAAAAGTAAAATTAATTGACTCCTTCCGCCCCCGTCATATTTTCACGCCTAAATTGTACCTTCAAGAGGCACCTGGCGTTGATGATCAGCAACAAATTGCATACCCTGAAACATGTAGCTCCGGTTTATGAGTGTTAATGCAGATCAACACAAGCAGAATTTTGAAAATCAAACTCGCTAAAAGTAGGTGGTTCATGAAAGGGTTTTGGATAAAGGCTAAATATAGTGATTGAGGTAACTGTTTTTTTTCATAACTTAATCATTATTCGCTTTATTTTTATGGACTCCACAAGTAGTTTGCTTTCGCCTTTGATTGACTTGGGGATGAGCGCTGACCAGCCAAACAAGTCGGTGAGGGACAAAACAGCAATAATAAAGCCGACCAAACCCATTCCGTGACGGACCAGGATGGTTATCAGAACACTACACCACTCAGACACAGAAACTTAGTGGCAGGGACTGGAAGGCGGATAATGGGAATAATGTGTAAACATTAGAATTATGCATCTGAAACTGCCGCTGGAGTCGGGAAACACTGCGGCTTTATGACTGGTGTCGACTCACTGCGCACGAAATCAACCCAAGTTTAAACACGATCTCACCACGTGTCTGGATTACCTCATTAAATTGAAGCACAACGTGTAATTATATTTTGCTCTTCTGTTCCTTTCCCATTTGCCCTTTTTTATCAAGGCTCATTCGGTCACAGATCTTTTGTCCAAAGGAGCCTTTACAATTATGCATATTTGCATTCGAAAGCAAATTAATAAGTACATTTGAGGATACCTGATATTAAAGCAAACATTGCTTATGCAGAACAAAGTGCTTTTCTTTCCTTCGCTTCCAGGCAGGATAGAATTCTACTAGGGTAGTAAAATGAGTACTTGTGCTGGACTGATAACATGAAAATACTCCCTTCAAAAAGCACGACTCCCTATTAAGTAACTTCAATGTTTCAGCACATAAACAGGGTTTTTCAGTTGAGTATTTAAAGTGAAAATGGGTAAGGCAAATAATAACTGAATTACGCTGTCAAAATCTGCTTGAGCTATAATACCTCTTTTTACTTTTGGTAAATGGAATGTTGAGTTGTTGAAAGTCGACCTTGATCATGGTCATATACCTCCTATTTTCGTTTGCTTTACCGAATGGAAAAGTTAGAATATTCTATGTGCGTTTGAAGCATGCTCAAAAGGCACAAAACGTAAAATTTATCTGTCCATTATCGAAAATGACTAATGTTGCAATTTCTGGCAAAGTTAAATGGGGAAAAAGGTAGAAAATATTGCTACACACTTATCGGCTTTGGTTTCACCATAAACTGGCATTGCCAGTTATCTACCATTGCCGACGATTAAAATATTTCAGAGGGTAATGCGATCATGCGTAGTTTGATGTTTGAGGCTGGAAGGAGTCAGATGTCTTGCTCTCAAAACTGGTCCTCACTTGGCAAAGTGGAACCCCTTGTGAACAACTGAATGATTCTCCATCTTTGAAACTACAATTTATGGAGAAAGTTTCTCAGTGAGTATTCTTGTTATGCACCACTGCCTCTTAAATGGCCACCCTGCCTTGGAGATAAATCAGTTTGATGCAGGATTGTAAAAGCAGAGTGTTTTGAACCCGAACGAAATTATTTCGATAATTTTAGCGAATGTCAGAGATAGCTAAGTTTGCTTCTATTTAGGATGCTGTTGGGAAGACCATAAATACTGCTCGAATTCTGTGGCAGAAGTTATTTCCTTCGAAGTTAATCTACGCTCTTGAGTGTCGAATGATAGCTAGTAACTTTGGTCAGGTCTGAACACCTTTCCAGCAAGACCTCCAGCTGAATTGCGAACTCGCCATCTAACTTGTATCCAAATTGAAGTAAAATTGCTAATTTGATTACATAAATAAACTGAAACCTTGTAAAAGTAAAGGGATGTTCACCTTTTAATAGAAAATCTTACTCTCAGCTATCCAAATTGCACAAGTTAAATATGCGGGATGTGGACTGCTGTTTTTTGCATAGTGAGGTTAAGTCGCGTCCAAAAAGGTTTCATTTGTTGCCTTAAAACTCTCCTGAATACTTTTTAATACAGTATCTATTTCCGTGTGTCAAGAGGCTGCATCTATTTACCTCTTCAGAGCCCTCTGCGATGTTAAATGGCCTGGAGGACACTAAAGTCGAGACCAAAAGGGCAAGGCTTCAGTGATTGAGGTTACGATGAAATTTCGGCCCTCGCACCGATATGAAGAAATTGCAGTCACCTTTAGACTCAGAGTACTCACTTTTCTCTTTCGATCTAATTCATTTAAAACGACTCTAATGAAACTCTAATCTGTGTATGATCTACTAGAGATCCTACAAATTAATGTCTACTGCCCATAACACCTCCTCGCTCTCCGCCTTTAATGTACCAAGCTCAAAGTTCAAGGTGTATCTTTTATTATTTTTCCAGTGAGCCCCTTTAAATCGTTCCATTTTATTCATTTGAAAAATTATTTTAATCATAGCCCTACGATTTTTCATAGCGTATCACCGCTTATTTATGTTGGTCTGAACTAACCCTGTAAATACTCCCTGTTGCAACCATTTTTCTTAAATCTGCCGCAATTTCACCAATCATTGAACTAATTTACACAATTTTATTATATGGTTAATTTTTTTTAGTGGAATTTATGGTTGAGACAAATAGAATGCCCGGTTACGGTAAAAAGTTTGAAACGAAATCGGGATGTTCATGGCAAGCTAGAACGCTCTTCACAATCTGTGGACTGATTTGTGCATTAAATTCAGTAACACTACACCCGCATTTTACAAAGGGAATACGGTTTGGTAATCTGGTTGAAAATGCATTGGATACTTGCTGGTATGATTTTTTTCCATAAGTACGAACATGTCGTTAATCAGCAGCATCTTACCCTAATGGGGATCGGCTGCTGAGTCGACTCGTCAAATTGACTGATGACCAAATCTATCGACCCGCATTCGTTACGAGTGCCTAAATCTGATGCAATTCTTGGGTGCTAGGTATTTTCAAAATCGACATGGCTATGACTCCGAATGCACCATGGGTGAATGAATGTGACAGCCCTCCTAGCGGCATATCGGTAATTGTCCTTTGCACAAGCATTTAAGGCTAATTACTCCTCATCCTCCTGTCACCTTTTCCTGTATTCCACAATGCCTTGACCAATCAGATTGTGCTGACCTTGGAACCACTCAAAGTTGGACATTGTGGTCAGCCAATGGAAATGTAGTTTCACACGTGTGTAGACGTAAGCTAATAGGCGGTGAAACATTGTCTCCGCATCTCACACCCAAGCTTTCCTCTCCTTCTCAATACAACTTCTGGGAAGTATTTAGGATTATAGCCAGTAAGTGCAACAAAAACGTTCTAAAATTTGATCTTTTTGGCAGGTTCAGAGATCTGTAGCTGAGTTTCGGTTTAAGACATTATTTTTCGTTGATGCGCCTTTTTGATTAATCACCCAAAAGCCAATGTTTTTAGAATTATGCGAGCTGATTTTGAATGTGAAAACTGAATATCTTTACGCAGCTATTGACCTTTTCGTTAAGATGCCCAATCCAACTCACCAAAATTTGTTGTGTCAGTTCAGTAATCGTTAATATTCGTATTATGTTAATATTGAAAATACGAACTGGAACTGGGAAACGTCGGGTGAGAACCATACATTGAGCAACACATCTGAGGGTTTTTATAAGATCATAACTTTAAATTATACAGATAAGCAAAGATGGTTCCCCATCGCCTATCATAGTGGCGTCGGAATCAGTAGCAACGTTGTTTTCAACACTTCAGGCATCTATTCGGTTATTTGCTTAAAGTTGCCACGGAAATGTAGTTGTTTAGCTAACACCAATCTCATTTATTTTAAGTACCTTGCCACCATGTTCGGGACACATTCTTAAATTCACTTTTTAGAAAACTGCCTGCATTCCTATTTTTAGATTTTCTAGGCCGTTTGCTGTAAAAAGTATTTTGGAAAGTGAAGTCATTACTTTTGGACTCTTTAGACTCCAATACAGCTGAGGCATTTGGCCGTTAAGTAAAGGTCAAACCGAAAAATATCACAACTATGTATAGTCACTTAATTTTGGCTTTGTTATCCCTATTTTGATAGTAACGCCTTTATTTGTTCCTTGATGTTGCACAAAAATACCTTTTAAGAGACAATGACAACAACAGCTAGTAAATAATTTGACCAATAGCGTTACTTGCTACAAGTGTCTGGTGGAAGTTGCCCACGGCAGATGATGCTCTATTTACACAGCAAAACGTCGGGACCTCTGACATGAAAACTCCACACGCCCGGTGGCAAACAGTATGCAGTTTAAAAGTGAATCACCTTCCAACATCAAAAGTGCAGTCTTGCTGAAGTATGATTTGCATACCCCAGCGCCTTCCATACTTCTTGACCAAACGAAGAGCCTTACCGGGAGCAGACAATGCTGAGGCACTTTGCAATACCATTACGAAGTTTATTTTCGTAACTCCACATGGCTGAAACAGTAAAAATATGCGTTATGGGAAACTTCTTTACATTTTAGAAAGCAGAAATCTCTAATTGGAAAGTCTTCGTGTCTAGGGTCATTAGAGTACAAACTACTCCAGATTGTATTTTTGAAGCAACAAGCTCTTTGCGAAAATGGGATAAGTTATGAATAAATGCAAACCAAACCACAAATTTTGGTATGACTGTGGAGTTGACTTTGGAAAAAAAGGAAATGCGTTTTAAACTAGCCCTCTTTGTTTGCCTGTTTCAATTAGCTTTGATAGTATTAAGAATATTGACTACACTGTCATTAAATTAGCTTGATTTTGAAAAGTTACTTTCTTTCAAACGGTTGTTGCTTTTCTTAATTCATCTGAAAAACTGCTCAAGGCGACAGCCGCTTTACAAAGAAGTACATCAGTCCATTCATATTTGCGTCGGGACTTGACGATTTGTTGCGCAACAATGCAGGTAATATCTGCTAGGAGATCTGTAGACAAGACATGCGTTTGTCATTGCTAAAAAGGTGATTTTCCACCAGATTGGGCAAGACGGACACAAAGACAGCTGTTTCAATGGAACCTTCTCCGCGCTGTGTAGTAATGCTTTTCGGACAGCAAATGTTTATTACACATTGTGCTTAGTCACCAAAATTTTGAATTTTTCCTGCACTATCTTAATTGGCATGAATGCGTGCCATTTCAGAATGGTTAAACAGGCGTTCTTCATTAAATTGGCTCAATGTAAGGTGAGATTGATCGAATTGACTGGTACCTTCCACTTAAAGGACTGAAACCATTCACCCGGCCTGACTACCTATGCGTTTAATTCATTTTCGGTCGATTTGGTTTTCTTTTCCTCTCTTTTTTCTATTTTGGTGTGAGTTGAAACAAATTCACTAGACACATGCAACTTTTCGGTGTTAGTCACCCAACCCTTGGGACAATGCAAAAATAGCTGGTCATATTGTTGTATCAGTCCGATACACTGCCACTACTCGAATACTGGTGAAATGGCGTTGCGTTCTGGACTAATATTCCGCAGTAGAACAAGTATGAGGGCATTCCCAGAACCAGGTTCATTCGTTACATGAGCAACTTCTATAAAAGAATTGGTTGACATCTGACAAGCTGGACATGAATTTACCGTAAGACACTGTATTTTTAAAACAAGCAAAATGAGGGTGGTAAAATGCATTTTTACAATATGGGCAACAGGAACATTTTTTTGTTGTTTGGCCTTTGGTCGAGGAGCCGAATGATTTGATAAACAATGAATTACAACAATGCGGTATTTGAGGTAACTGGCGGAATTTTTTTATTGTCTTGGGAACGGTCTGCTTTTATGGTATGTAGGGCTTCTGGTTGATTTGATCACTTCCCACGTGTACCAGAAGGTAGCTTCTTGTGCGTCTAAGACATATCCATAACCACACGCGCCCTCACAAACATTAATTACAGTTAGCCGTGAGCTCGAAATAGGTTAAGTGTCCATTTAAAGAGTCTCCGTGGCCATTGGCGTGGGGATACCATTCATTGGGGGAGGCGTGGCGTGGAGTAAGGATAGGGTTGGAGGCGGGGCGCAAAGCACTGTGCCGCTCAGCCGAAGGCGTGAGTCATTCTTTAGTCGAGAAGTGGATGTATGGAAGGGAAGGAGCGTGACCAACTGCTAAATACACACACACATGCACTGACACGAGGCTTCAGTGCCGGCTTACATAACATGGTGCGCGAAGGGCAGTTTTTCTTGCCCCATCCTTGTCTGACGGCTTTGAACAGCTGTTTCCTGACACGGCGGAAGGTATTTCACTCTCGCAGTTCTTGTGCCCCTGCACGCGAATACTGGGAACGAGTAAGCAAACGAAACAGCAAGAAAGCAGCAAAATCCTACCTTGCAAAGCTGTCATAACACTGCCTATAAAGGTGTAATGATGCAACAGCGTTGTCTGTGTGCTTCTTCCTTTATTGCTATGCTTCCGCTAAAGGCTCCCAACAGAGGCAAATTGGGTCCCCTTGCACAATGTGCTAAAATAATTTATTTGTTAGGTTAAAGTGTTTCTCCTCTGTCTTGATTGGTTGAACTTAACATTTTTTTCTAGGACTTAGTGTTAAATATACGAACTTCCATTTACACATGAGGGATGACTCTTTTTGAGTGCGGTGACGATTTAGATCTTAAATATCGTATTTAAGACTGACATACGCCAATTGTACAAGACAAAAATGGGTATGTCCCTGCTGTTATTTGGCAGTGTGAACTAGTCTTTACAAAAAATACCGATTTCAAAATTAAATGACGAGGAAAACTTCATTTTGAAGTAATTTTTTTACGCAATCGTTTAACTACTCTTACCACCTTCAAATCTGAGAAAGGCAAAGAATTGGTGGTTCGTTTAGTGGTTAGTGAAATTGTAATAAATGAAACATTTTCTGCGGAACGTGACTTTGTTTTAAATTTACCAATGGATTACTTCAAAATTGAACTTTCTTTCAAAACGTTTGCAACACTTTTGGCTAATTTTCCATGGCGAGAAATCCTTGAAATAATTTCGAAATTACATTTACCTGTAATTGCATAGGAGCCAAATAATATTTTTAAGTAACTTCTTATAAAACTTAAGATTTGCTTAGCTAGTCAAATCGGGCTACAAAGATTTTCGCTTCGTGGCAAGCAAAATGCGGTTGAAGGGTTTCCATCAAAGTGTATGCTCAAGATGCATTAGCATTTTTTGCACCGACGTGATTCATTCAGCTAAATTTTAGTCAGTGCTTCTCCAAAACGCAAAAAAAACCAACTATTACGCTTTCTTTCGGTATTTGTTTTGCGCTACCTTAAGCTAACTCTGGAATCCGCCAACTGTACAAAGTTGGAGCAGGCATGAGTCTGGGTTGGTGGCTTTTTTACGATGAAGACAACTTTTCGAAACTCGTTGTTTCGAAGAAGACATCAAAGAAAATTTAACCGCAGAAGTGTTCAGTGTTTCTGGAAATAGGTAATAGAGCTAAAGAAGACAATGCTAAAACCTCGTTCTCTAAGCTAACACAAGTTTCCAAACACTTTAATGCCCTGTTTTTTTCCATTTCAGGTATACTGTCGCAATGTTTCCTTCTTCTAATTCAACATATTTCCTTTTGTGTCCGTTTTCAATTACCTAAAACAAAAAAATGTCGGAAAGCAGCATTTTAAAGAGGTACGTGACTATTCATATATTTACATATTTCTCTGTTGATTGTAAATAATGTTAGCCTGAAGTCTGTCACTCTTTAGCACCGTCATTGGGTTTGAAAGATAAAGTTATTCAAAAAAATGTGACAGACATTTTTAATTTTTTATCCACTTGGAATCCTACTACATGAAAGAGCATCCAAAGGAATTTCATATGGCACGGAAAACACTTCATTACTAACTTTCATTTACTCAACACTTAACCAGAAATTGGTGCCTTTTACGATTTAGCCACTCACTTTAACCTGTCTCGCAGTAGGCCTGGAGTTGTCACACGTTCAAAAGCAAACACTCTCTGATAGGAACGGATCACTTCTGTGATTAGATTACGACCAGCGTTCACATCAAGATTAACATACCATTGGGATTCTGATGAAAATAATTTTCTTCCTGGGATTCTAACTAAAGTCAAATTATGAACATTTCTCGGTATTATGGGATTTGCCTATTTTTCCCACTTAAGCTACAACTATGAAAATTTATCTGACGATCGCAAAACTGCAGCATCCATAAAAGGTTCTATGATAAGGCTGATTTTATACTGCAGCAGAGGTTTCTAAACTTTTTGAATAAGTGAGCTGTTTTGTTGACAACTTCACGCTGGCGGCATTTCTGTCGCATTCATTATTCATTCAAAAATAAAGATAAAAAAGTGGCTGTCAGGTTGTGAGAATTAAAAGCCGAAATCGTTTTGGTCTTTGCCTACCAATCGTGAAAGATTTTAGTACTGTATCAGTTTAAGGAGACGATGAAAGTTTCAGCACTCGTAACTTCCGAATTCCATAACATTTCAAAGTCTCGATCCTAAATGATGGCACGTTTCTTAATTAATGAAAGGGAACAAAAGCAAAAAATTTAGGGTTTTTATTTGCAATGCACATAAACGAAAAACAGGGAGAAGATACTGCATGTATCATCTCAACCCTTAATGAGAATTCAGGCGGCTTCGAAGTGATGGCAGATAGTTTAATTTCAAAATCCTTAGAAGAATGTGGACGCAAATATTGTCACACTTCCATTGTATAGGGTTAAATTATCTCCCATCACTGCAATCTCCCAACAATTAGACAGTGTTTAATAGCTAGGAATGAATTTTTTCTTGAAAAACAGCACAGCTCAAAAGTTTGAAGTCTTTTCAAGCAAGGTTATTTCAAAGATATCGAGAAAATGGTAAAGGTATTCTCATTTGTCGTGAAAGCACTCTTATTGCAATTTCAATATTTGCAGCCGTAAACAGCAAAGCGTTCAAACTGATGACCTACTTCAGGAAAAGAACAACTTCCGACCCCTACCGCGCCGAAACCTTCCGACAAACTTCTCTCAAACCATTCTCCTCTCTCCACCAATCCCTCTACTGCAGACGAACCGAAAATCCGCCCAGTCTTCCCATCACTCAAAGGTGAGAACTCGCTAATGCTCAAGTCACTGAAAGCAATGAACAATGCAAGTGGGGTTATCGAAGGAAACAAATAAAAAGGAGTTTTTAAAAGTACAGCAACTAAACTAAAAGCTCTCTTAGCAATAAAACATTTTGAAAATAAGTTATATCTTCTAATTATTCTACAGTCACTCAACATTTTGCGCCAAAAAAGTAGATGGAAAATCCTTCTGCATTAATATGAGGTAGGCGTTGGGGGTCCTAAAACACCTCTGCTATTAAGTTTAGGTGTAGTGCAAATACAATAAAAAATTAATATTCAACTGTTTTGCAAAGCAGTTGAGGGATTATTCTTAAACAAATCATCCCCTGACCGAATAAAATGAGTTGAGGAGAGCCAGCAACGTGAGTTCCAATTATTTACTTCTATTCAGGCTTAGTTCAAATAATTTTTCTGATGCCTTCAGCTTTAAGTGTTAAAGATCTCCAACACTGCGTCCTTAATTTGACAAATGCACTTTATTGTCGAGGTGGTTAAAAGAGAGCACGCGGCAAATCGCCAAAACCAACGACGCGATTAAAATTTATTTGCTATTGCAAAGTGTTAAAAGCGCGGTATCCAGACGGCACGACGCCGAAAGTATTGCTATCATTTCAGTGAAGGGCAGTCGGCAATACCAAGGGATTCCTTCTCTTTTGATATTACCAATGGCAACGAGTCGTAAAATTTTATTTTTGCTAGATATTTTAATACTGCGTATAATTTTTTTAATTTTTGGATGCAAGGCTCTAAGATTTGTGAAAACCATTATTGAGCCCGTCTATTTGTAAGTAAAGTAGTTTATTCGCGTTTCGATTCTGATTCTTAATAAAAACAAAACTTTCAAGCTCTGCCTTAAAATGTCTGATTTTGTTGTTTTGGTCCCTGTACACCATCTAAGAAACTTGATCAAAAGCTGATTAAGACAACATCGCAATTTCTTAAAAGTTGGCATTAGTTTCAGTTTTCTGATGTTTTCTTTGACTCTTCATTCACAACCTTTAGAGACACTGGTTTCAGAAGCCCTCACTGCTTTGCATTAACCAAAAACTATTGAAGAAGCTTATAATCTATAAATTAAACAATTAATGTGAAAGCTGAAATAATTTTCTACATGATGAATTACGATTTGATGCCAATATTGAGAGCATCATCGTCTATTTCCATCACTTCGTAAGTACGTATTCATGCTCTATTGACTAAAAATACATCTACAGTGTCAGCTTTGGACGATGTAAAAATATTACTAGGACTGCTTAAAAGGCAGATTTCTTGATTTTTTGCGTTCAGAGTATGACAATAACACCCTATGTAGACGTCCGCATTTTAAAATGAACTTTATAACATAATAAAAGAATGGAGGAACAATCGGAGTACACTGTTCTATTTTATCGACTCTCCATATGTCGGTCATTCTGGTATAATGCTTGTAAATATTTTAATGAGACATAAAACTTCTATTAAGGCTAAATTGGTTCTCGTATATGAGACGAGAGATTCCTGCGGGAAGCCGATTGACCAACCATCCCTGACCACCGATGAAGCGGAAAAACAAGTTCGACTCATCCGTCCCGTCGCAGATGCATCACCTGCAGTCGAGGGTATTTCCAACGCACCGAAAAACTTCCCATCTGATGGAGCATTTTCTGACGAGGACTCCATGGTATTCAATCCCCTTTTAACCAATGTAACCCCAGTTTTTAATTATTCTAACAGTCAGGATACGGTTTTATTTAAAATTTGGATTAAATTAAGTGCAGAATGCCTACAGCTTTAGCATTTCCACTTGACTAGGTATTTTAATTTTATGGTTTGATTAAACTAAATTCATAACTCTGATTTTATTCAGAAGGTTTGGCAAATTATTTTCCCCTTTTAAAAAAAAGGCAACGTATTTGAGGTCACTGCACTAAAATCTCCCACACATGTACTAACGAGGTTTTCTCACCTAGCAACCACTTCTTTGAATGAAAATTTGTTGTTTACAACCTCTACTTTTTGAAGGGACCCCAAACATTGTCAGTTTAAAAAAATAGTCAGAAAAAACCCGAAACTAGTAGCTTTATGCATTTTCAATAGATTTTATGCAAGCACTGGTACCTAAACACCGTAGGATATAATGCTTGTTGCCAAGGTAACAAGCAACTCCCTTAGTGGGGTAAGTGAGACAGGGTGCTAAAGCAATTTGACCCCAATTAACTCATTATCCACTTTTGTACAATAGAGGTCAACGTTTAATTTTAGAAGGATTTTTGCACCGCGGTCTTGAGCGATCAAATTTCTGTCGTTGTAAATGGCAGCGATGGATGCGTGATCTACTTGAACCCCGTCGGTAAAAGTGAGTTGCCATTTGTAAATGGTCACTTTCATTAAACCGAAAAGTAACTTAAAATTTGAATAGCTGAAGTGTTTCTTAAGAAGGTTTTCCTTTTAGTCGTAATTTTAAGTAGTTAAGTGACTCATTCGAGCACGGAAAGTTATGTTTCAACCTTGTGAGAGGGCCTTTACTGTCCTACTAATTTGCGTATTTTTTCCCTGTTGGTCTTTGAACCACTGTTAGTTCACGCAATTTCTGTGTCACTAAAATAATCTTTAGTTTAAATCCAAAGTTTATGCCACTAGTACTCAAACAGCCTAGATGGCAGCCAAGTGAAAAAACTTTAGCTCAGGGATAAATTTTAATGTCATATAAAACGCTGGTCACCATGGCCAAAGTAAATGCAATCCTGAATAACCGCAAAGAATTTCTCCATTAGAATTACTGGTAAATCAGTACAGAGTAAAATTTACACTTTAACCGCTTGGCGAAATTAAACTTTTCCGTATTTTTTGAAAGAAACGACGGTGCCATTTGAGATATTATCGGGTGTGGATGTAAGCTTACCAGAGAAGGAAAATGAAACCAGACGAAATACTAAGTCATTTTCTTACCATTGAACTTATTAAATACTGAGGATCTAACAAGACGCCTCGACACCCTTTAGTGCGTAAGAAAGCAGTACTACTCCTTGAGGTTGCTACTCATTGAAGGAATTAACAGAAGGGTGTGTTTAAGCTAGGCTTCAGTATTGGAGTTCTAAGCCAGTTAATTAGAAATTAGTTTCCTTTCCAGAGCAGTAAACCGTGCTGTACTTGAAAAATATATTTTACATACAGCTAAGAGCATAAAGACGGTGTGGAAACCGTTGCTTATCTAGTTGTGGTTAGAGTTTTATGGAGAGTTATCAAGGGAAAGTCTTGTGAGGTCAAACTTTACGCACATTTAACTTTAGAAACCGTTGAGAATTCCACAAAAGGGTTTGAGAGAGCGTGAGTTTATGAAAAGGGCAAAATTTGTTCTCCATCTTAGTGGAATTTGCATGAGGTGCCACATAGCCGATCCATTAAATTTCTAGTGAAATTTTTTGACCAAATACAAATTCGAATTTTAAATGAGAACAGTAAATTTATGCCCGCTTTGACGGTCATTTAAACGATGTGAACTTTGTGGTGTAATTAAAGTGCCGTGAATAAGACTCAATGGAACAGTGATGTTTCGCTCTAAGTAGGGAGTAACAGATCTGCTAAAACATTGCTTGGTCCTCATTTACTCTTGATTCTAGAATAGCTGCAAAGGGTGGCTATACCTACAACTTATCATTTATATAATGGATATAAGAGGATATTCTAGAAATTGTGCTGAAGATTTAGGTGACCATTTTTAGATAGCAATGGGCAAAGGGTAGGTCGTTTCTAGCTTTCGTAAGCAAAAGCATTCGTGAGTTCAACAAGTGGTTTGAATGACTTGTTTTAGGAAAGGATGATTAGTTTATGATTAGTTTTGATCAAGTAAAGGAGGTAGCATCTCCTACTAAATTCGAAGTTAGGCTGCACAGTTTAGTCACCTTCGGTCGGATAAAACAACCACTTAAAAGATTTTTCCGGAAAGACATCAACCTCTTGTTCTCACTACTATGCCGTCGCTGCACGCAAATCAGTGGCGTATTTGATGTCAACACCACCTGAAATCGTAAAACCTTTGTTCGGGTCCCAAAGTTTAATCCTAGTCAAATGCTCTCAGGAATGGCTACATTTATCGTTTTATGCGAACGCTAATGACTAAGATAATGTAAAGATGAAATTATTTATTTGGCTCAGCTGGACACCCGTCTTCTGTGTCAAAAAATTGGTCTCATTTCTATAGAGCAACTCAGTAATAGGTAGTAGCAAGGTCAAGTAGTTCAAGTGGCGTCGTGTGTAAAAAATTTCAAGGCCATCGATGGAATATGCAAAAATTGCTTGTCAAGATCCTTTATAAAGTGAAAATGGTAAGAATAGCTTATTCATCTTCGAAACGCATTTGCGACTTGGCAATTTCTACATTTATTACCCCTGTACTGTGCTGCTTTTGAGGTCTTTGCGATTTAAACTGCAAACTTAAACAACTTCAAAATGCAACAAATCATGGAGCCTGCTTGGTTTTCAATTTATTACATTCTACATATATTTATCAAAAGTTTTTTCTTTAAAATAAGTTTTTCTGTTTAGGAATTTTGGGATTAAAATTCACAAAGGTAGTAGAGGTTAGAGCTAGAAATAGCTTCTTTTGAACGTTATAATAAGGAGAAAGCACAACAAGGGAAGGAGCATTCTTGACTATGCTCTGGTTTTAAAAGCTCTTTTTTCAGATTTAACTCTACATAATAATTATGCTGGTCGCATCCTATAGAAGCGCTCCAAGTCATTCTGGACACAAATGGGACGCTGTCCCATCGGCTACCATTAAGACTCGTAGCCGTCCAGCTACGAGAACATATATATCCGCTGGACATGCATCAAATTTTATGCAAGATGCATTGAATGGTTTAAAATTTGCCTGGCTGAACTAGTGCCTTATGGGAATCAGTGCAGTCGTGAAACTGGTATCGTATGCTGGAGAATTTTGGGTCAGTAATTAAATAAGTAGTTAAATTAAGACTTGCGCATTCTAGACAAAAGGTTAAAGGTACAGCTGTGTTAGCGGTTGGACAGGAAGTCGCCTGGGTTTATAGCATCCTCTACTTTTCATTGTGTCACAATTTGGGTGGCTGAATGCATTCAATTTGCCATACCGTCAATGGCAATCTAATTAGAGACTGAGTAAAGACCTTTTCATCATAGAGATGAATGGTTTATATTCTCTTCCAGTGCAACTATGTTACATCGCCACATATTCCGTTAAATTTTGACAAATTATGATGGCGTGAAGTTTGCAAGTTTTAAGCACACTGAAGTGGTTTCAGTTTTCCCAAACAAATCAGCTCCTCACTTCTAAAATTTGCACATATTAAGCAAACTTGTTGTCTTGAAGCTCGAAATCCCCTGCGTCTATAAAATTTTCTCCAAAATTTAAGAGAATTATTCACTAAATTTATTTAGCATTGAAAGAGAGAGCCTGCACCTGCGTTCACAGTAAGGACGAAATGGAATTGCTAATGATGTCTAAAAAAGCTATTTGACTAAAAAGGCGGCAAATTATTTTAATAAAGTGAAATTTTATTCCCTCTAGGGGATGTCTCACGATTCGTTGGGAATGATGCTACCACAGCCCATTTTGGTCTCATCCCCACAGCCATTCAGTGGTTGTTTAATGCTCTCAAAGATCAGTGCCCAACACCTTTCTACCTCACGGTATCCGCTGCGGAGGTCTGCGTTGGAGGTAGCAAAAGTAGCGATCTCCTTTCTGAATCGAAAAATTGTAAGCCCTGCCTTTTTAACTCTGATTTCGCTTTCAAATTAACAAGCTCATCTTAGGGCTGTATGATGTTCCAAAGTTTTGAATGAATGATTCGTAAGAAGGAAAAAAATTGCGATTAGAGCTATTTCAGTGTGTCAATACGCGTAAGCTGCTGAATATCTGGATAAAAGAAGTTATTTTATGCCACAGTTAACCTCCCTTAAAACTCAAAGTTGTGTGTCTCAACACGGAAACATTCCCATAACGGACTCTCGGCTATGCATAAATAGAAATTCTCCTAACTGTAAGAGCCCTTTTGCATTATTATATTGCAGATTAATAATCATGACAAATTCCATGTGTCAACCTTATTACTTAATGCCAAATGCTGTCTTTCTCATGACAATTCTCTCCCAACATTTGACAAGAGATTGCCATTCTTCAAGATTTCATGCTCTGTTGTAAAGCTGATTGAAGACCAGTCTGGCAATTTACACGTCAATGTCTTTTTGCACTTAGAACTTTTATCTAATTTACATTCTCACATGTCCACCTAGTGTAGATTTTAACTTGCAAAGTTTTACACCCTTGCCTTGTGCTTGTTTTAATTAGTGGTTGACCGTAGGGATGCCGCTGGTGTGGACACACGAGTGCACGATGGAAGTTGCACGCATTTACGACTGTTCCAGCTCGATGCTCACGCGGGTTTGAGTAGCCACAACGCATTCACTGCACTTTGCGATACACTTGAGTAAACCGTACCATGCTAAATGTTGAGAATCATTTGCCTCACTCTATATCATAGAAAGTAGTAAAGCATCTAATTTGTAAGCAAGGATTCCTTTGGATAAATTTGTCGAAGACTAAAATGCAATGACGAGTGGAAAGTTTTAACTTATCAACGAAGAAATTTGGGCTCTATTTTAAGTCAAATATTTTATTATACCGGAAGAATGAGTCCCTCGGGGTTTGCTTCTGCTTAAACAAGATAATACTTATACTTAAATGGAGTAATAATTTACATAACCTAGACCATGGGGCGTGAGAGTGGGGCCCGGACTCGCCCAAAGCAGGCACGTAACTCCATGCACACACTACACGGTGGCAGCCCACATCCCCACAGTCACTAATTGGGCCAAAATGTAGAGCTCCCACGACCCAAGTCTGCAAGTACTCCCCCTCACCTTCATTACAATACGTCTTCTGTATACAGAGGCGTGCGCAGAAGAGTAAAACGGGCGTAGTTCGATAGGTGTGCTTGTTATTAGGATTAATGACGATTAATTTTTCTCACTCCCACATAAACCATACAAGGGAGCTGAGCAGGTGGAGGGCTTGTTGAAAAAACATCATTCGTGTTTGTTCAGTAGGGAGGATTGTGGAAAGGTGAGCTTGCTGGTGTTTAAAAAGCAGGGAGTGCACATTCTAAAACAGGATATTGTTCTGCAAAATATGATTAAATTAAAAGAATAACCCAAATACTTGATGCAAAAGTTGATTTTAAGAGAATTTCATAGATTATATGACGGCATTAAGCTTCGCCAGCAGACAGTCCTCTTTGGTGTGAAGTCTCCGTATTATCTCACCTTAAACAAGGCCTTCCGCGATTCCCTTCGCACATTTGCTGCTAAACTCACAAATTTTAGTCAAGGGTTGATTTGTTTACTCGTGAAAAATTTATAACTCCCAACTCACCGAAGCGGAAGGAAAAAAAATTATTATTTCTGGAGGAGGTCGGTAAATGCAAAGGGCGCTTATTTGCTTAGGGAGATTGCAAAGAGCATTCGAATTTCCGTTAAGTGCCGGTAGAAGACGCCAAACGAGGAAAAAAATAGAGTCTATATCCTCATCTTGTATGTTTCAAAGTTTGATCAACAATCCTTTGCCATCGACATTGAACTCTTTCTCAGGTTAGCAAGCCTGCACAAGGATCACCTTTCCGATGGATCTTGACTTGGTCTTGCAGCTCTAGGATAATTATTTCCCTTGAAACACGAACACATTGGCTTAATAAACACTAATATTACTATGGTAGTAATGATAAGTTCTTGCTTATAATAAGGCTTAAACCTCTTGTTTCATGCTATCATTTTGCAGCTATGCAGTCACCACAACGCCATCGAACCCCCGTCAGCATAGAAGCCTTCCAGAACAACCGCAATGCCACATTTATTACAATCAAACTGTAACGGTTTAGGAAGAATCCGTAATCTATGGAGTTTACCGGGTTCCAACTTTAGGAGGTATTGGCTACCACTTGCATCCCCAAAAATAATTGCAAACCATGACATATTAAATAGTAATTCCAGGAACAGGTATGAATCACTTACCTCAGGGATTTTCCGCTTAAAATCTGTTGTGCTGGCGTTGATTATGGTAGCAAACACTATACGTCAATTTCAAGAAAAATTAATTTATTTTTCATCAACCTTAGCACATGTAACTCATGAAACCACTGTTGTGATGGTCTTTAAATGCATTTATCTTGGCTGAACTTGTGCATCTATACCCGGTTACCACGCCAACGTGTGCGTTAGCTTGCCAGGGAAATTTTTTGAATGTCATTTAAGCGAAATTTTGGGTAATTTATCACAGAACAAGATCGGGCTGGCTGTTTTTAAGTTATCTTTTAGTATATTAACTAAGATTGATTTGTTTACTGTACACCACATGTTTACTTCGGTTCCTCCCAGTCATTCGGGAACCCAGTAAAAAGATACTTGGGCTTTTGCCTTAAAGTCAAAAGCTTTTACAGTTTCGTTGATTCTGGACATCAACAAAAAAAATCAATTGTCACTTTGGAAAAGTATATTTGGTCGGTAATTCTAAGAAATAAGTCGCTAAACAATTTTCTGATCGCTATTATCATGTTTCACCACAAGTTATTAGTGCAGAATTCTAGTTCTTCAATTCGTACTGTAAAATAAGATTTGCTCAAAGTTGTTGACTAAAATGGCCTCCCTTAAAGTGAATGTTCGTTTGAATAATGTGACAGACCGATATCTGAGACCCATGCAGCCGTTTAGTAGACTATCCTTACAGTCAAATTGGAGGGAAGGTGAAAGACTGCGTTCGTAAAATTTATCGCATTTTTTTGCACGAGTAGAGAATATGTCAATTGGAACAATGTATATAAAATCCGCACTAATATGTAGTCTCTGTGGGCTAAATGACTCCTTTATATTCTCCCTTTGTGGTAATAACGTTTTCGCTAACAATCTGATATACGTCAAGGAGTGGTTCCACCCCAATAAAGACCCAATGAGATGCTGCGAATTACTTAAAATAACAAGGTATGCTTTTTATGCAAAACAATGCGAAGATTGTGTGCTTTGATTTGGTCTTAGCCCTTGATGGCTAAATAGCCATCGGATGAAGCGGGATACGAAGATACCGTCTGTTTTTTTACTGCACGAAACATGTAGGATCTACTGTGTGATATAAACAGCAAATTTTTAAGCAAGCTTTACCTTTCCTTTGATAGTAATGGTTACGCGTTGTAATCAATGATGTTTGGTCAAGAAACTCATACACCAATTCAAGATTTCTGCGCCTAGACTGTCTACAGCATCGCTGTGAGTTAAAGTATGAAGAGGTGATGGAAAAGCATTCGTTTAATTATTGTACCAAGTCTGCTCACCATGTTTTGTGTTAATGACATAGTTTGTTAATGTTCCTCAACTTTTTGGATAAATGGTAATGGTTCATCTAGTGTCAAGTGATGTATGTCCACATCACGTTTTCTTTAAACAAGTGGTAGGTGGAGAGAAGCTTACGGTAGCAGGCGATTACGCACCGGCGCTACACGTCCGTTTCATCCCATTGTTGCTACTGTTGCTTTTTTACCTCCCTTCCCACAAGCAAATAATGGCTCTGGGTGGTGTGTTGATACCGGGTCTATTAAAGAGTTGTTAAGGCTACGAGGGTATAAGAATAGTGTAAAGTTCCTTCTCCTGCCTTTTAAAGTCACACAAATTGTACCATTTTTCCTACAATCAAACAACAGTTTTGTTCTAAAATGTATAGACTTCTCTGACTGGCCATACTGACGGCGCTGGAAAGAAATTCTCATTATTGCTGGTGCGACCCCCACGTTTTTAGGATTTCTACCCAATTATCCCTTAAAAAGGATTTTATAAGCATTATCGTCATCAGGAAAGAGAAAAGTAATGTAAATGAAAGAAGATTAATATAATGATTAGATGGGCTAAAATTTGAGTGGTTTGGTGTGCATTAAATAATCCTACGGGACAGTTTTACCTCATCTTGAACTCTCAGTCCCTGAAAGCATATTGATAGCCCTACGGAATCTCTGCACTGATAAGGTATCCAACACTAGGGTTGGTTTATTTTACTTTCGCATATCAGTGAATGTGCCTTTAGGCTCCGCCGTTGACGCTCGACCCTACGGCAGGTTTCGCTAACGTGTGCTTCATCTAAAGCATTAACCTTACTTCATACCATTTTCGTCTCTGTAAAGACCACAATCTGTACTTTCTGTCTTTCCCTCGGGAAATTTATCAAGTCAAGCAGATTCAAAAGTACTTAAAAAGGTCACGCTTGCTCCTGGGTGCTTACACTTTAAGCACACTTGCTACAAGTCAAACTCACCATTAGCGCCCTTCCTCTTCCAATGGGAGACGGAGGTCGGTTGGAAAGTAAGCATGGAGCCTGTTGCTGACCACAAACAATGCCTTTTTATTGCTATAAGGGCAAGCCTTTGAAAATAAGTTGTCAAGAAGCGATCATTTTGCAAACTTTGTAAATTTCCTCCCTCTCTCGACTCTAGGTAACTGGTATGTATGGTGTGAATTATATGAAGTTTTGCGTAGAATTTCGTAATCATTTTTTTCTTTAACAGGGGAATGCTTGAAATGTCTTATTTTTAACTAATCCACCTTGTCCATCCTATCACTCATTCATCTATTTCGCAAAATATTCAAGTAGTCTTTTCATTGCTAACTAACAAGATATTCCTGCCAATTTTTTTCTTATGCGACAAGAAGTGGAGAACGCTGTCTCTTTAATGAACTTGGAAGGTCAGGTTTCCTCAGGTACTACTTTATAAATCAGAAACAAAGCATCAGAAATTAGACACAAGAAATACTGCATTCAGAAAAGCCAATTCTTCAGTTCTCTCACCTCAGTAGTGCAAAGTATTCTAACCCCTTCATTAGAAAAAAAATGAAAACCTACCACGATGGTATAATTTAACCACCTATCTTGAAAAGATTATTTTCTGTCAGCAAGACATTCAAGAAAAGGCTTTTTATACAATGGTTTTGGATTAGTTTTTTAAACAATTTATTCCATAAATGATCCCCCTTTACGCATTTTTAAATTTATGTAAGTACCTAAAATGATATAAAGAAGGAATCCACTCTCAGCTTTCAAAGGCATGGATTGCTAGGGAATCTTTGGTAATCATAATAAAGGGAAGTTTACCCTTCCGTCTATTTGTGCTAAACCGCGAAACAATTTGTCTTAGGTTAAGTAATAAGACTGTAATTTAACAGAAGTAGGTAGTGTAGGGTCAAAACCTCAAGTGAACAAACCTTTACGCAGCTCCAAAAGGTT
Organism: Echinococcus multilocularis; assembly: GCA_000469725.3. Taxonomy (NCBI): domain Eukaryota; kingdom Metazoa; phylum Platyhelminthes; class Cestoda; order Cyclophyllidea; family Taeniidae; genus Echinococcus; species Echinococcus multilocularis. Next base: position 9,375,170 of record LN902844.1, read on the forward strand.
TAGTACTTACGGCTCATCAGGTCTCGTCGAAAGCATTAATTCCGGTGCATTTAATCGCAAAGTGTTTTGCAAAACTGCGCCTTTCATCTTAGCCTTCTTACGAATTGCTGCGTTCCGGAGTGAGGGGGAGAGCGAGTGGTAACAGCTGACAGAATCCGTCATTGGCCTAAAGCATTATTGCCGCGTTTTATAGCAACCTGACTCGATGGTCTGAAGGAAATATGAATTTCTCCCTGTTCTTAACTCATTTAAAGTAAAACTCGAGTTGGGTGGTCCGCTATTTCCTACGGCTGAGGCCTCCTGTGCGATTAAAATAAATCTGTTTATGCTCCAAGTCCAATCGGCACTACTGAGCCGACAGGATATTAATTAGTCAAACAGTTTACTTTTTATGCGATTTCTTGTACTCCTGCAAGCATATTCCATGCCTAAAAAACCTTCGATACCTCAGCGAAGGACTGCAAAGCATATAGTTACTAAGTCAAGCCATCAGCCAAATTAAATTAACCTTACGAAGGTAAAAACTTGATGTAGACCATGAAAGGTCATTAAAAGAAATAAAGCGCACCAAAATGGGCAAAAGACTCACCTCTCTTCATCAACGTACGCCAATTATTTAAGCTAAAGCGTTGCTTTCTGCATTTCCTATTCAACTTTTCTCCCCACATGGATTATATTGGCTATTTTAAATTGGGCACAGTAAATGTAACTATTTAAAAAGTCGCCTTAATGTCTGTTTACTTTCTCATTTCTTTAAAAAACTTTTGCTGACATTCCTTTGGCGTCTTATCGTAAGAAGAAACTATCACAAGGACATAACATGCTTGATTGCTGTGGCACTGAAATATTAATTCAAAATATCATGACCAAAAATACTGGCCATCTAACTTAGCATGCAAGAGGTCAAAAAGACCGCTTCATGAACACGCGTTAAGGAAATAAAATGCCCAAATGGATTGTTAATTAATGCCATCATCCACTGAATGTGCGTCTCTCATCCCACAGCTTCTGATTCAGACGGGAGAAGGTTAGAGGAGCTAAAATCGGGAATATTCGCCTGGAAGAGACCCTTTTCGCCCCATGTGGAGGACGACATGACGGAACTCGTAGCCGCCACGATGGTCGACGCGGCACACTACCTGGACGTGGCCCTTGGTGCAAGTAGGCGCCTCCACGAGTCAGCAACCACCACCACGGCTCTCGGCCACCTCTTCTTCACTCTAAACGTCTACCGAAATCATTCGAGTGGAACGGTCACCACCCCCAGTAGGTCAAAATTCAACATTCTCCAAATTTTATTGCAGAAAAGTTATCTTTTAATTGTGATACTTTCCTCCAATTTTATTGACTAATCATTTAGCAACTTTTGAATTATAAATGCGCAATCAATTTACCGTAGGGTATCGTGACATATTTTGGAATAAAGGTTAAATATTTCCAATTTATTTAATTTTGAAAAACCTTCTCTTCTATAAGTGAAAATTTTTTATCCGGTCCAGCCTGTTAGCAGCATTGGTTTCTCTCTTTAACGTCGTGTGACTTCATCTAAAACAAAAGCTGGACTTTATTGTCAACCAATCATTTTCATATTTGCTATATTTTCCACGTTCAATGTCATAGCTTTTACTATTTGAACATTTTTATTATTTAACGCTCCACCAAACCACTTACCCTATTAACGATGGAGGGCTAATCTGAGTCCGTCAAAGTTTGCTTTAATTATGCTACGATGTTTGACTATTTTACTTTTACTTAAGTAATTTTTATCCAACTAGTAGAAGAGAGCTTTCATAAATCGTTTTTAGGTTAAATTACGGGACCTGAAGTTTAACCGCGAACATATGCCATTTAAAATTAGAATGCAAATTCTAACAATTGGAAGTTGAAAATGGAAGCGCATTTTTACACTTTCTGGTGCACGATCATGGGTAGATGAAACGTTGTTTAGAAACCTTTTTAATGCTCAATTTTATGCTAATTTTTATGCTATTTTGCAATAAAAGTGGAGTAAAACTCCGTCATTTTTCCAAATGCATTCTGGTGCCGACTGGATAGATGAGTAAGTTGGAGCGCTGGGTTTTCAAAGACTTGCTAATTAAAGCGTCATCAAGGTGGGTGCAACAAAAAATTTGCCGACACTATGAAGCAAAAAACAAAACGCTGAATCAGACGTAGGTATACACAAGCAGTGATAGCGTCAAATAAATTCCATTGGAATTGTCAGTGCAACATCCTCTGCCTCTTTCTCTCTTGAAGGCCATGGAATGAGGAGGTTACCTTGTCACACCCTCCTTGTAGTCACTACTCGATGACAAGTTAACTGATTCCTGAATTGATGAATTAAGTTTGTTTATCAAGGCGCCCCACGTGGTCATGCCAGACGTGTATAATTGAATACCCGCGATCTGTCATGAATCTTGAATTATTGATTGCTTTCAAGATCATCTTCTTGTGAGCGAATCATATCTCTTTAGCAAGTTCACCTTCTCGTTAATCAATACATATTCAAACTTTCAAATTACCACATGTCAAACCGAATCGCAGTCGATTTCAATGGGTTCAAGGATATCAAAACTTCAAAATTCCTTTTGTTCCCACTTTCACTTAAGACATTTCCACTTTGGAGCAGTTGTCAAACCACAAGGGAGTGGAATTGTGCACGACAAGTGCGTCGAAATTCAGATGCCACCCTGTAGAAGGTGTGGAATCGACGTAACTATAGAAAAAAGCATCAAGAGGATGGAACAAATCTCAGTAGATGTAAGCTCGCCATCAGATTTGTACGTCTTGGACATCCCGACACCTACTGTTCGGTGTTCGCGTAGATACCAAAAAAGCATGAAGAAGGAGACAATTAACGATTTTGGTTTTGTGGAGAACCTGTCAACAAGACCACGATTTCCTCGATTCATAAAGGATGCAAAGCACATTCAATGTCGCCACTGCAAAGACGAAGTCGATCGTATCGCTTTAATGGAGTTCTTGCGTTTGGAACACGAATGCGAAATGCAGGGCAATACGAGGAGAAAAATTGTTGAAACGAGAAAGGAAAAAAATAGACGAAAGATTGGAGAGCCGTTGACGCACTCAACGCCTCTGAAGACGAGTCCATTGCCCTGTAGGGACAATCACTCGGCTTGATTTCTTCTCTAAATCCTGATTTCTGCATTACTCTTCGATATCGTGGTCTTGGGATATACAAACTGCCGAATTTAATGAATACTCAAATAAATAATATCAATGAATAATTTACTCGTGATCTTTTGACTATTATTCAGGTTCCCATTTCCAATTTAATTGTATAAAATGGATATCACCATACAAAGTATTCGTGGAGATTTCTAGCACCTAACAGACAGCATTTGGGGAATAATAGCTAAAACTGCGTCACAAATAAGTGACATTCATACTCTGCCAGCTTGAAGAAATAGCCATATCGTATTTCGAACAGATCGGTCGAGTTCAAATAGATAAAAGAGATGACAATTTGAATTCCAGTTTACAAAATGATATTAAACATCTTACAAAATGTATGGCATTTAGTTGTCATTTCGGAGCGATTACGTATCCAGGCTGTGATGGCTAATTTTCATCTGGGAAACTATTGGCGAAAGTCTGAGCAACTTCAGCATCATGCCAAAATTTGGTGTCGTGCTATAATTTACGACTTTTTTTGTCCTCCAGCTTCTTGCGCATGACCTCTCACTTTGACCGTTTAGCCATAATTCGCATATAGGCTAACGCATCTGTCTATTTAGGGCGCTAAACTGCATGAAAAAGGTACCTTAATATCAAAATGAAACAATTTCTCAGAATAAATTAAATTCTTCCCTCTAAAACTAGGCGTGATGAGACAAGATGCGAATTGGCTTTTCAAAGAGCTTGGACGAAGGCCTGAATGAAAGTGTTAAATCAAATTTTAGCATTCCTAACAAAACCACATTTACTGCCGAAACAGCGAATTAGCAAATGAGGGCTAATGTTAACAGACTTGTATTTTTCGAGTTCAAATTGACAAAATTTGTTGAGTTTGTGGAATTTTGAGAACAAACGCTTGGTCTTTACAGGGGTTAAGTGGGTAATAAAATTTGTTTTGTGGTTTCAGCTGTGAAGCGCTCTGAGTATCTACGAAATTTAGGTATTAAATTAACTCACGAAACCCACTGTCAAAACATGCTGACCGAATCTTGTAGATTATATCATTTTACGTCCAATGGGAAACAAAGATTCACAGCAACTGAGTTGTGTACTATTTTTTCGTTGGTTACACTTATTTATGCTTCTGCTGAAATTGAAATGATTTGTATTTCCCAGGCGTTTGCTTAGTTAGAGTCCCCCCGGTTATAATTAATAAATTTGTCAAGGTCCACTTTTTGCTTTATGTTGGTCAGGTTTAAGACTTTTTCATTAACCTCACATCATGATTCTTTGTATGAAATATTGCCTAAGCTCTTGAATACAAGCGAAGACTAGGCGAAGCCTATTTGAAATCACAAATGGATATATGTTTTCCAGGACTTTTAAATGTGATTTAAGCATTTATTGTGTCCACATTTTTAAATAGGGCACAAATTTATCCAATGTGATGTAAACAGTTTCGAAATATTTACATGTTGAGGATACATTCTATTATTTATTTTTAATTGGACGAAATTAGATCTCCCTGATCAAAGTACACAATTTGGGTGACTTTTTGAGTAAAATCTGACTTTGGAATGGAAAAACGTCCCAAGTACCTTTGGAATTTACAAACATTCAGCTTTAAATTTCCAGAATGTTAAAGTTTGATTAAAGCAAACTTTTACCTTCCAGATAAAATGGAGCACTGTCGGCTTAATTTAATTGAATTGATGCTCTCTTCGGAAAGTGGTGGTTATTGCAGCGAAGACCCAGCATCTAAAAACACCTCCACTGTCAACTTCATCCTGAACCTCGTTTCTGGAAGAGCCTCGCCTCCCTTTGGAACGAGGGAGCCGATTCTTCACCACCTCCTACGGGACTGCCTCCTAGCCGATGATCTTGCCAAACTCTCGCTTGTACTCCACACTTCTGTCCATCCCAGCTTCTACGCCATCAATTTAGAGGTAATTAGAAGGAACTCCTAAAAATATGCAAATTTCCTCGAGTTCTTTTATGGGGAACAAAAAAAGGGTTTGTAAGCAGTTACTTAATCATTAATCTAATAGTAGCCTTCACACAACCTTTAATCTTCCTGTGATTGTTAATCCAAAACATTCAAGTGTTTCACATGAATGATCAAATTGTTTTCTCATTAGAAACAGTGTCTGAGTAATTTGAGCATTGAATGTGAAAAATGTGGTGTCAAAAAGCACGCGCAAGTTATTTTAAATCGCGCTTATGAACAATCACCTTTGTAGTTGACATTAAATTTGCATTTTAGGCATGTTTGGACTTTGGAAGTTGACTTCAAACATTCACTTCATTATTCAACATTGACGCTTCTGTACCAAGAAATGAACCTACCTTTAGGTCATTTACCTAGTAGCTTAAACTTATTCCCCTTTTGCCGAGCTTATGCAGCATCCGCGTTTCATGGTTATTCGCTTTGACCGTGAAATTTCCCTTGTTCGCTTTTCCTTCTTCTGTTCTAATTTAATAGTCGCATAAGGTAGTAGTAATTTGCATTTGGCGCTTTAGAGAAGTTTTAAGCCACCCTTTCATCCTCTGCAAAGTTGTTTTGAATTTGTGCGTCAGCACTTTCATATTTCTTAAACAAAAGTCACCGCATATTATGCAGAGGCCACTGAGCAGTAAAAGCTCCTTAAAATTAAAGTGGTAATAACTCAAACCTCAAGTACTCCAGCACTCCTGTTGAATGTTTTGGTAAACCTTGGGAGAATTTCTTGACAATCATCCGAAGACACTAGACCAACTTACATCTGATTGATCACATATGCAGTTTGTTTTCCATCTTTCTTCAGTTACTAGAGGAGACAAGCATATGCACCAGTGTCTACATCATTTAAAATGTCTTAAGTGCATTTATTCGATTTAAGGTGTGTACAAATCCTCACGTATTTGCACACAACCCTCTCTAGTAATTTTTAACAGGATTTGATGCCTTGCTCACCTATGGAATAGCAGGAGTATTAGGCGTGGATGAGCAGATCAAACACGTAATGTTCCCCAATTCTGAGGTCGTAGCAATCTTATTAGTGCCACATTTACTTTAGTATAAATCACTTTTTAAGCAATAATTACATTTTACTATTGGTTCTTTGTTTGCTTGTTTGTTTAACTCTTTGTTTTGGTTATGCGGGCACTGAAGGTCACGACCCTCCTACTTCTACCTGGAGGTGTGGCTTTTAGGTCATGCCAGTAGCCTTGCAGTCCTTCTGTACGTCAACAATGCACCTTCCGTCGTAGTATTGTGACTTCTTTCGTTTTCAGAGAAGTTACAGGGTGCTGCAGCGTAGACGGGTTAACAGTGCATGCGTTTAATCCAAACTTAGATTAGCAATTAGAATACGGAAAACGTCGACCTCTCTTTGAACGTTTTCATTATTCAAGGGCTATCTACACAATGCTCAAAATGTGGAAATTAAGTTTTTAGAACACTTTTTTGAGTTGTGCTTAAGATTAAAACTGATAAAGGGGTTTAAATTTTTTAAACATGTTCATTTCCCTATTCTTGAACGATTCAATTCATAAAGCGATACTACCTTCACACCGAAACTAAAACTTTAGGGGTGATCCTCTGTCAAAATATCAAAAAGATGGTAGACTTTGGCAAACGTATCTTAAAACTTGTTAATTATTCTTTCAGCTGCTGCAGCAGACTTCAAAAATCCAGCATGTCTGGAAACATCGTTCGAATTTTAAGCTTCTTCGCTCCCCTTCTCAACGTCGACAAGTCTCAATCAGCGATCGCGTCACCACCTCAACAACTTCGCAAAACACCAATCTCATTAGCATTCGCCTCAGACGTCTTGGAAAGCGGATGCAAAGACGACGTCTGGGTCGAAATGCCGGTGCTTTTGCTCAAGGCTCTGACGATGTGCTCGACTCGGCTTCGGACCTCGAGTACACGTCAAGCAGTGAGCAATCCTGTACCACTGTCATATACTTGGGCCGCTCGCATCCGCTCAGAAAGTTGCATGCCTCAGATTGGTCCAAACGATTGACAAATGTCGAAAAGAAGGAGGTGAATGATCTTCTTACCACCATAAAATGTACTCGTATTATTTACTGGTAGACAGGTTATTGTGAAATTTCCACTTAAGTTCTAGTATTCTTGTCCACAAATAAGTGTTGTCTAAAATGATGTCATTGTTTAACTTAATGCAAACATAGAAACCACTAAGATGACTAAAATTTTTACCCCATCATTGCCGTTGGCAATTTACTTTCACTTCTTGTTGTACGTGCCGCTGAGTAGAGGGTCATTTTTTCCTTTCTTTCCACAATCCAGTTTTATTTTTTGAAAGAAAAGATAACCCTTTTGTGTCAATAGTTTGCAGATGATTCAACTAAGTTGGATCTTCCACCAACGGCCATAATTCATCATATCATCTTTAAAACAAACCACACACATTAAATGAATTTGTTGTAGGTTTAAAAGCATTAATGGCGCAAGAAACCTTTTAGGTGGGGAACAGTAAACGCAAAACAACAAAAATGGGGTGAACTATTTATTAATAGCTTTTAAAACCCCATAAACATTCACACTCTTCAAAATCTCAATTGATTATAAGTAATTATTGTTAAGTGACTAACGGAACATTGTTTTTTTTCTGGAAACTGGGCATACGCATGCTTTGAATGTATTTTCTGGACTTTTAGCAATTGTCTAAGGATAGGATATGTGTAATTTTCAAGAACTAAAATATGCACTGAACTAGGCTAACCGACTCACTTGTCATTGTTGACCTAGGCCAGTCTGCATTTTCGGCTCTGCTGCAGTAGTATTGAGGTTACTTCCAAAGAAATGCACGCTGGTATCTTTCAAAGCACTGGTGATTTATCTCTTTTAGTTATGAGCAAATTCGTTCGTAAGACTCTGAAATTTTTGCTTGAGGTACACAATATGTGTGCTTTTAGAGGCACTTTTTGCACCCACTAGATTCATGGGATTAAAACGGCAGAAGGGATTGAAATATGGTGGTGAATATTTTAAATTACCATTTACAATTAAAAGAGAGAACGCTTTATTTTACTAAGCTAAAATTGTGACTAGTGCAAAATTTGACGCTGATTTGCAATTGTTTCCAATAGACAGCTTTTATTTAGATCTGTGCTTTAAAATGTACATTTGTCCACTTAATATGCTTTACTATTCCATTACCAAGTTCCTCTGTATAAAGAAACAGACGTTTGCCTGCATCTGAAAGCCTCCACAGAGTCTGCTCGCATCAGTGAGAACTTAAACTTACAACAAATGGCGCAATCTGGAATTTTTTCACGCAAACACCCATAGCTCACAAATAAATGGCATTTTTCAAAAAAAGAAGCGGTATAATAGCTATGCGTACAAGTCATTTCCTGTCAACTATCATCCATTAATAATGCTTAACACTGGAAAATATTATTTTGGTTAAATTAAATGACTGAATATCGTGAACCGTCTCATTGGAGTTTCCTGGATATCCTAAAAGATTCACATTCTCCAGAGGTGAGCTGGAGTATAAGTGACAGGGGATTTTTCGCAAAGGTTCCAGATTATGACTCGTGATTTTGCCCCAGTTCCTCTCTATGGGAATGGTTTTGACACTTTGTGAAATATGCGATGTCATAATAATAGTGTGATCGAGAGCAGGCATAACTCATTCACATCAATTTATCAGTCGTGGAAGATGGGTGGGTAGTTCTATCTCTGTGATATGGCCTAATTTAAATAATTCGAATATGTGTATATTGTCAAGGGCCTCATTCCTGGCATATATGGCGTTCGAACAAGACAAAGCTCCTCATTAAAGTTGATTTGCGTAGGTTTCGGAACAATGTGCGCAAAAGCCACATAACTATGCATGTATTTTTGATCCACAGTCAGACCTAAAAACAATTCTTTGCGTTTTTGACATTATTTAGCAACTCCAACTCACCGGTATCAATTTGCTGCTTTTTAAGTGTCATGGAAGAGAACTTGTACGTGTTCATTATGGAACACCGCTACGAATAGAGCTGCGTATATTCTAACGCCATTAGTCAGATAGCACCATACATAACATTTTAATTCCGCTCATTCCTTAGTTCAATGAAGAATTCATCCGTCACTCAAAAACAGTTGTCTGTATGTCACTTTGACACTTTCCATGGATGCTGTATTTGAGTTTATCAAGAGAAGCGCATTATTAGCTTAGAAAAGTTAAAGCTTTTATCCACCTTGGGTAAATACTGACAAACAGCATCTTCAATGCACATAACCAATGAATTTCTCCTAAATAGTTACGACATTGAATTTAAAAAAACACGAAGCGTTTGTTTTTCTAGTGAAAATGCGCAATTAAGCGCTATTTCTGCAAAATAGCCCTGATATTTACCGTAGATAGTGAATAATCCTAAGGGAAGTTTGATTTCTTACATTTCGACCACCACAATAATTTGACGAACAAGTATCTCGAACATATTAAAACATGGATTGTGGAAGTTGGTGTGATCGGCTTCCTTTAGTACACCGTTTACTCCTTCTCTAGGGCTATCATTGGCATGTGGCCTCTCTAAGGTGTCCTCTGCTCTAAATATAAGTCATCTGGGAGCATTTATAATTAATTTCATTATCAGCCTCTGGCAAATGATCAACTACTTGAACCAAAATAGGGTGCCATTACCAGGGAGGCGTTCTAAAAATACTTATCCTTTTACACTTCATTAGACAACACAAAAAACCGAAGAGAAGAGTGACCCAGTGCAGGTCAGATCTCCAGTGCTCTCTCATCATCGGCGTTTCAAGAGTCGAAGCGGTCACAAAGCCCACACTGGGACCATCACAAACGAGCTCTGGGTGGATGGGCCTAAGGCCACGCCTGACGTTGCAATGAGTCCACATCTCGTGGAGAAATCGGCTCACTTTGGCACTCCATCAAGAAGAAGAAGCGGATCAATTTCGGAAAGAGATCAGGTTGTCATTTTGGATCCTTGGAATATTTGATTAAAGTACTGGAGGGGATGAGCAAATTTTATTTTGAAGTTCTATTTATATCCGATGCAAAGCCAACTCAAGACTATTAAATACCTTAATACCCTGATGCCACTGTTTTAGAAATTTGAGTGTTTGTCGTCGTATTTAATACAACGTTTCTTTTTAATCTCAAATAGTATGGATCTGCATTACTAACTTAGCTTTACGGCATTTCACGGTAACCTTTTATGCTAGTGGTAAAGAATTTTGAAAGGTCGGAGTCCTCTACTTACTTTTCAGTTAAACCGTATAAAAGCCTTGTTGTTACAATAAATAGTTTATTTGGTTTCAGATGGGCAAAGATTCCGTAACTTGCAGTAAAAATACTGGGAATACCATTACTTTCTTAATGGTAGAGGTCCTAAGCACTTCCCTGGTACGAGGAATCATTAAAAAAACTTTAAATATACAGTTTTAAGATAATAAACCTTATTAACGCCTTTTTGGTCAGTGAATGCCTAGATCCAAATATTTTGCAGCCAAAAAGGTCATTGGAGCGACTTAATTAGCTGCAGCAAGTTATGTGTACCAAAGCTCCTAAGGATGAAAGTCCTAATATCTTGGGATTAAGATGGGCCATTCGAACACTTGCGTGAGAGTGACTGCAGTGATTACAGTACTAAAACTAGGGAAGCGCATTAACTGCATCGACAGCAACTCATTCGACCATTTGAGCACAAAACGTGAAATGGTGCTGCGTGTACCTGCCTTAAGCCTTTTAGGTGAGACAATAATATGTGCCCTTGAGTAATTCGCTGCTGAAATGAAGGAACTCGGTATCAGAAACCATAATAGCTGATAAAATGAAAACTCCCTTCCTTCCCCATCTTAAGCTTTAATCTCCCACGGGTAAAATTATCCACGTTCTCCACTGGTTAGCATAGAATATAGTGGATGAGCACAGCAAATAGCTATCTGATGGTGACTGGAAGTCTAGTTTTCTCTAACAAGGCTATTTTGAGATTATTTGGGAAATATTATTAAGTGATGTTTCACAGCTTCATTCAGATCGGGTTGCACTGCAAAGAATTTTTTCATAAAATACAGAATCACACCACCATGTTGCAACCTAAAAAAGTGGTGGGAAAAAATAATTGGCAAGTACATTTCCATATCGAATTACTCGCAGGCACAAGAATGGATGTGCATCAAGCGAAAAGTCCCATGGGAGCATTAACAATTAAACGGCTGAAGGTGCTTTACCCATGACACCAAAATAAATTGCACTTCTCTGCCTTATATTGCAGTAAATTAGGAGAAATTGGGCTACATTCAATTGCATTCGCCTGATTTGTAAAGTAAAGGGGTGAATATGTATTCCGTTAATTGTTTTAGGAACGCATCGTGATAATTGAAGCCACTCAAAAATAGTTATCTAAAATGTGCCATCAAAGTGCGAGGGCTTTTCCATGACTCAGCAACCCTAGTTCTGCGCAACAGTGTGCTCCCTACTCATCCAGATAACTTCAGACTTGATTTAACTTCAAATGGTCATGTGCTGGTAAGTTGGTTGATCGGCGTCCAAAAACGGAACAGTTATAACTGTGCCTAACACTGGATTAAGTGTTAGTGAATTTCAGATTGAATTAATTGCCACGAGGAGGGTACCGAAGAGCAACTTTTGTGGATAGTTATGCGCACATTCTTCATCAAAGAAGCAAACAACCTTATTGCATGTCGTTATCAAAAGCTGTTTCACAAAATTTAGTTCAAATACCAAAATTAATTTCCAACTGACAGGATGAAAATATGCTTACATCTATTTTTAATGGCTGCTTTGGGACCTTAATCGCAGTTGTATATTCAGCCATTATTTATCTCCTATGTGAATTTATTACGCCAATAAAATGCTACCCACTAATCTTAACCGGTAATACAGACAAACATTAGATAACTTATTTAACGAGACCTCAGGTGACCCAATTGTCACTCAACCTGTCATCTTTAAATTGCCCTCACTCCAACTGACCGCTGTCCCTGTAACATGCACCAAAGAATTAACACAACAATTGTTTATGTTGCTTTTATGGAAATAAATATAAACCTCATGCACTCACATTTCGATGTTACGATTTACTAGCCTGCTTGTTCTCCTTTAGTCTTCGGGAGGTTGCAATCAAGGTACAGTAGAAAACGCTGTACCCGATGGAAAAGCCTTTAACGCTCACGAAAGCCTGGAGCGAAAGCTCGAATCCCGTATGCGAAGGTTGAATTGGTCAAATGATTCCTCCAGTAACTCAAAAATTGTCAAACAGTTGGAGGCTCTCCTCACTCCCAGAACCGATCGCAAAATCCGACGAGGTAATTGTCAATCTTTTACCTTTGTCAATCACATTCGGCGAAATTTTGATAAAGAAAGCACTGTTCACCATAGTTTATTACAATGCAAAATCACCAATGCATTTAATTTGAGAAAACTGTACAGCATTAAATAGCGTTGATTTGTCAAAGAAAACAAGACCCGATTATCATCTTTATGCAAATTTCTTCATGCATCATAACTTTGCTTACAAATCTATCCGTGAATAAAACGGTGCATTTTTCCTGCACCTAGATGTTCTGTAAAATTGCCAATTTCTGTCAGAAGGCTCCTTTGTGAACTCAAACAAAGTAACTTGATGCGAACAACCAATTCGCTCAAGTCCTCAAACGGGTTAAGGCAACTATCGTCGTGGAAATCTAGTAATAACTATAAATCATCAAGTACACCCAAAAGCAGTATTTTAATGGCTTTCTGAAAGGGTGTTTAGAAATACAATGTTGTTTCCGAGCTGCTTTGTGCTGTTTTGTCATTGCAAAACGTAAAAACAGTTTCTCATTTAAAATTTATGAGACGCATTTGCCAGAAGTTGTAACATTATGTAATTCTTTCACGAAAGTATTTTGAGTCTTCTAGCCATAAAAACCTAAATAAAACATTTTTAAGTTTGCAAAATTAAAGCTAGTAAAGATTTTGTGTTCGAATGTGTAAAATCATGGTGCTGCTGTTTTATTTTCACAAGAGGTGGTGCGGAACGCTTCCTATTTTTACCCCACGTCTCTATAAAATATGAATAAAATACTTCTTTTTAATAATAAGACCTCTTCGAATTTTATTAGTCATGTCAGTTAAAATAATTTAGTGGTCTCCCTGTAAAATTTAAAATCAGCTAAAATTTCGGTTAATCTGACGCTTCACCGCATCATAAATGCGTAGTATTTTGAACTCCTTTCAAATTAGGGCAACTACAACGAATGGTCTGACAAAACACCCAAGTTTGCCGTCTTCTTGCATTATTTCAGAAACGAAGGGGTCTCCTCACTAAGCCCTCTCAAGCGCTAAATCAGTTTATACTTTTTTTTCTCTTCACCTTGATAAGGAGTAATTGATTACATTAACTAAGGCAAGGGCTAACTAAGTGGTTTTGCTTGTTTTAATTTGCATTCATTAAGCTTATCTCGCCTCCATATGCTCTGCTGACGAAATGAAAATGAAGCGTGAAAGTGAAATATTCAATAAAGGTAACCTTTTTTTGTACATGCTCAGAACTCAAACAGAATCAGCCCTTTTCCTCCAACCGCCTCCATTTGGTCCCACCTTATTACATCGTTTGATGTTATGCAACTAAACAGCATTCGACAGAGCCAGTCATTCTAAATTAATGCACGCGTTTCATGTTTACCTCCACGTTTACAAAAGTAGTGAAAATTTGTAAAAGTTTCAGCTGAGTACGATTTATAGCGCCTCTAGGCTTCTCTAAAGAAAAGAGAGAAGAAATAATATTTGAGTAGAATATGCAATGCTCTGCTCAGAAGGTCCGAAGATTAGGCCACCTAGAGTTCAAATCTGAGAGTTAAACATACAATTACAGTATTGTATACTCAGCTACTGTTCATTTATAGTGAAAAGTTTTATATGCATCTTTGTACTCCATAAGTATCTAGTGGGTGATTCCGGACTTGAGTAAGGTTTCCCAATACAGTAAACCTACCCGCTTAGACCATTGGGTCCCTGCTGAGTAGAAGCCGTATTTATGGTTTTCAAAACTATGGTAGACTCTACCGACTGTAGTTGCAGATTATTTAAAAGCGGCTGTTGGTGTAAAGCATTTTAAAAGAAATTGTATCTCTATACACGAAATAAGCTCGGCATTCTTAATTCATTAGAGGTGCGTGACAAACAACGTACTTAGCTACTTCTTTGCTTAGGAGCAAGTTTTTGGGCTGGATTCAATAAATTCACTTGTCTGTTTCAGTGTCTGCTTAAATGTGAATTATATCAATGATAAAGCACCTGTTAAAAAACGGATAACACGGCTGAAGTTGTGCCATTTAAACACTATCAAAATTTTTTATTTTCATGCAAGATTTAGGCTTGTCCTTCCGCACTTTCTCACCATTTATAGATCACAAGACGTATTTCATTTGCCATCGTGTAAGAACTGCAGTAGACATAGCACCGCAGACAAGATTTGAATTTTAATTATACTTAAATAGGATTTAGTCCCATAAACAGGCTAATATTCTGTTTTCCGTGCATGATGTAGAAGCTCTTTTAATACAGCAATTATCTTGTAGGGGACTCCTATCTTGAGGCAAGACAGCAAAAGCAAAATGATCAGACGCAACAAACCTCCACCGAAGTTCTCGTTGTGACGAACTGGAAGTACGACTCTTTTCCGGCTGGAGGCAGCGGCGCAATGCGCGGTGTAAAGCCCTTCGTGAAAGAGTGGGTCGAACGCCAGAATCAGGCTATTGTTGGGTACTTCGCTGACCAGGTGAGGTTTCAAACAAACAAAATCGTGTGTAAATTTTGATGGGTTCCCTTGCAGTAGCATTATAAAACCAAGTTTTTGTACTTTTTTATGGTTATGGGACTCGAACTTATTCCTGACAATATTATAGGGTGTACAAATCTAAAATTACCATAATCGTGATTGAGCCGAAAGATCTGGAGATTGGTATCATAAATAGCCTGAGCAGAGCTATTTTCCAGCAGCCGGAGGCTAAAAAACCGTGTAGTACGATAGACAGTTCAAACGAACATCGAAATGAATGTTGAAGCGGTTGTGCATATGAGGTGTTTGTAGTAACCATGTGCTGACTCCTGGACAGGGTAATATTCGACTAATCAACAAAGCTATAATTGATCATTTAGAAGGCCTCCAGATGCACTTTTCTTTATCTAAAAAAAATTAAAAAAATAGTTGAAAACTGGCGATTTTTTCACAGTGTTGCCTCAGATACTGCAGGCTTTAATTTGATAATCCCCGAGAGCCTATTCTAAAGTAAATCGAAATTGATTACTTAAGAAATCGTGGTTCATAAAAGTCCACTCGACCTAAGATTAACTTGGCACTAACAGTAGAATCTCTGGAAGGCCTAATGTATAATCTCTAGGATGTACTTTTCTTTAAAATAGCAAAGCCAAGCTAGGCTGAGGTCCTTATTACAGCAAAATAATCCTAGCAAAAGTTACTTACTTTAACAGCGGGTTTGAAGCTCTACCGATATTAGTGAAAGGCATTGAAATTCGCCCTCATTATTCACTTGTATGCACTTGGCTGTAGCGCTTGAGAAATTCTTTAGATCCAAAGTATTCATGAAAAAGTAGGATGCTTGCTAATTTGTTACTGCTTCTACTCTGTGGTCAATTGAACTAATACTTTCGCGCATTTCACTCAAAATGGAAAGTTTGATTAGACTAATTTTCGCAGGAAAATCTCTACGTTCAGCATCTTTAGCCCATCATTGGTCTGTTTTAACCACTCAAAAAAGCTATTTGCAATTTATTTTTACTTATAACTGGTATAAATCTTGTGCGAAGAAAATCCTATTAGTGCATTGCAGTTCTTTACCGTAGCAGCCTCTTGTTTTCCGCTTATCTTCTGTTGACAAACGCAGTCTGCATGGCGCATTAGTCGTCGTACATGCGTATAACTTAGCCAGTTTCAGATGCCTATCAATTAGCGGATCGGAGGGGGTAGGGGTGCGTGGTGGGACCGTTTTGGCCGCGAAGGCAGGGGGTAGGGAATCTAAGGTGGGTGTAAGCGTGGCCCGCCCTGTCACTCACTCGCGTGCCGACCTGCCTTTCCATAAGGTCAGTGCGGGACGCGGCTAAGATAGGACAGTGCGCGGTTCGGAGATTAAAGATAGTCCCATCGTGATGTCAAAAGTGGGATACAGAGGTCTTTAACAAATTACCTATGGATGTCTGATTTTCTGAAAATGTCCGATTTGTTCCTGGCAAGTGTTGACAAACGGATCAGCCTCAGAGATAGAGACGAAGTGCAGAAGTAGCAAAATTTTAATATGAAAATGGCAAACCAAGGTGAAAATAACTTTTATTTTAGAGGAGAAGCTTTAAACATACTTCATAGGAAGTTGATGGCAGATAAGACTGAATTAAGCCTTAACTTTGCCTAGTGTATGATTGAACCCAGCAAATTTAATATTCTACCTAGACAACCACTTTCTTGAAGGACTACTACAAAAAGTCTCCAAATTTCTTTCTAGCGCTTGGTATTTTGAAATATTTCAAATCTTGAGGAGGCGATTAATATTTTAATATATAAATAACTCCCAATTACACTTTGCTATGCTGCTATTTCGGGACCTAAACCTCCCGAAAATTTGCTGGTTTTTCTCGAGTATCGTTCGCTACTTTTACATAGGCTCATTTACACAATGAAGTGATTTTGCTGAATAATGTTGATGTGATCGAGTGCAGCTATTAATGGAGATAAGAGCTGCATTTGTGTTACTAAATTGTAGCCTTCATCGCCGAGGCATGGACGCAAGCAAGTCCACGCAAGTGGAAAGACGGACGCTCACTGCCATGTGGCTATTAAAACCGCTGAAACACCGCAAATTTTCCGGAAGTATAGGTGAGGCTTTACCTTTTCACCTTGGAGTGTTTAATTTCCATTTAAGCTCCATGAGATTAGCATGATGCTTTGCAAAAGAAAATCTATCTTGGCTACCTGTTTTATCACCTGCCTTCCTACTTTAAGCCACGATTAATTAGACTGCTGTGGATCCTTTATAACAGTTTAGGAAAGATTATCTGCTAACCAAGGGTCTGAAAAATAAAGTCTAACTGCTTTTTCTAATAATTAGGTAAAAATCTGTAATAATTAAAACACCTGTAGCATTTATCGTGATTTAACGACTTAAATGAACACTTTTATTCACAGCGAGTTTGCTGCACACATATATTTGAATTGTAGAAGTCACGAGGGAAAAAAGCAGGTGGATATGGATGATTCCATGATTACACCGAATGATTCTGTATCCCATTCCCACAGTCTGCCACGGCACGTGACAACAGAGATACTGTGGACCACCCAAAATCATCAGGCCAATCCGGCAGTTGACAATTTGAGCCGTGTGGCACGTTGGGTCGAATCGGTTTCAACCTCCGAACACCCACCTCCAGCCCTCTCCAAGGGCTGCTCCAAACATCCTCTTCAGTGTTCCCTACTTTGTAAAAGCTGCAGCAAGGGTGTCACCTACTCCTCTGCACCAAAGTCACCTGAAATCACCGGTCGAGGTAGTTCCGCTCCTGCTGCGCGAATCAGAGCCCACCACGGGACTATGGTGTATCAGGCGATTGAGGAGAATCAGCCCCAGTCAATCACCAATCCACCCTCAGATTCACGAAAACCCGACGGAGCGTCGGACCCGGGACTACATAGAGATCGGTCTTTTGGCTCTGTAAGTGGTCTGAACACAATAACAGAGGGCTTAAAAGCCTCCCCACTACGCAAACCAGTGCTCAAGCGTTTCGCAGACCTTTTCGTCTGCTCACCCGGTACTAACCGACGCCGTCAGCAACACAGCCCACAGCAACAGCAATCGGCGTTGGTGAGCAAGATGTGTACACCCTTTTTCGGAGGTGTAGGGTCCAGTGGTGGAAGTGAGAGGGAATTAGCCGCAGAAGGAGACCTCTTATCCATCGATTCAGCGGGAATGCTCTTTACATCACAGAGCAAAGGAAGAGGAGGCGAGGAGAGTTCATTTCTTGAATCAGAACAGGTCGGTCGGATAGCAAGTGGTGGAAGCCAACAGGGAACTGAAAAGCACTATGAAGAAGGCCAGCAGAGCCGCCTTCGAATCAGGGTACTTACTCCTTATTTATTTGTCTATCTGGCTATGGTTGTATACAACTTAATTACAAGTGCAAGAATCCATATTTACCTAATCCATAAACTGTTACCGTCTGCCTATTTATTTTCAGATATAGGTTTGATTGCCCGGACTCTGCTACATAGATCAAAATCTAAAAGTTGATTAAAATTAATATAGCTTAGCTTAATAGTGCTAGGCTATAAAACTCAAAGTAATAAAATTAAGGTTGGATTTTAAGTTTGGTATTTTGCGTAAAGGCTTAATTAATAAACTTGAGCAAAGTCATGAAAAATAGTATTTTTGTCACTTAGCGAGTTCACATTAGTGCGAGCAAGCACTGGTGCGGTCGAAATGTCGCCAAAAGTGACTAGCAGATGAGTAGACCCTGTCGGTGTCATGTCATTTTCCCAAAGTGGTCGACGTCGGTGCGAAACAATCTTGTCTACAATTTTTTTATGATGTTGACGCTTGTTTTGTTATTGCTGAGAGTGTTTGTGCCGAGAGATGGGATGAGTCGAGTGTACAGGATTTGGGTCATCAGTGGTGCTGGTGGGACTTGTATTGTACTCACCGCTCAAGCCATGAAATAGCAAATGTGGAATGAGTCTCGGAGAGCACATTATTTACACGCTTTTATGCATGCGAGAGACTGCTTGAAAGACGTACAAGAGTTATTTTTTAAAGTCATGTCTTTGTAAAATACGGTTAAACGTCCCTCACAGTTTATTTGAGAATTCCAACTTTATTTTTTCATTAAAATTACTAGAATTTACAGCATCATTATGCACAGTACTTTTTAAATGGAGCCAAAATTACAAAACTGTAATAATACGCAGTACCTACGGTTGTAAAAAACCAAAATTTCTTATTAAAGACAGTGTAAATATCGCATTGCCATAACCCTTGCAGTGTAACCCGTACAGTGACTAATGTGATGTAGGCTTTCTGTCAAAAAGGCGTGACAGTAAATTGCTACTGTTTTCGTCCTAGCATGGTAGTGATAGGGAAATTTATCCGCTGTGCTTTATTACGATTTAGTAAATCCATGGAAGTTATCAGACCAACCCAGATGAGCCCCGTGCTAGATAGAGAAGTCCGATTTCTATTCCGTTTTAAAAGGCTTAGTATCTCTGCATTATGCGTTGATTTCAGGGCGCTAATTGAAAAATGTGGATAAATTTGTAGGTGTCAAGAGCAAAAGAACTAGTTCGGTGGAAGAAGTTAGTTCATATGGGGCATTAAATTATCTGCGCCTTTACGTTAGGCATCACAAATCTATTGCAGGAGAGGGGAGTTTCGTTGTTTAAATGCAAATTTGATACAGTACTCGTCTTGGCAGTGTCAATGGATTGTTTGCGGTCCCATAATCCTTTTGTACACGGGTTAATTGACTTCTTGCTTATAACCAGATATGAAAAGTTTAATGCTCTTTATATTACTATTGGACAAGTTTCAACCTGATCATTTCCAGAATTTCTTTGACTGTATTATGCCGTCCTGACCGGCCGAAACGTGAATCTTACTTTTAATAGGAGGCTGGAACTAAACGTCGACTCGGTTTTCTCCAAAGTCCGCTCTTTAGTAAATGCAGTCCCAACCGTACCGTCCTCTCTGAGGCTCTCTCTTCCTCTACTCCGCAAACTGCCCCTGTCCCTGCTCTTCAACGTTTTTATCCCAATCGACAGCAACAGCAACAAGATAGCATGGCTTTCCACTGTCAGGTAGTTCTTGAAAATTCGCCGCACACCCACTGCTATCATAAATGTGTCTCCCAGAGCTCCAGCAGTGGCCTTGGAAGTGAACACAGCGAGCAGCAATCCCTGAGATGTCACTGTTTGGTGGCGCAGAGTGGAGGCCGAATACGTAGGTGCCGAGTGCGCACCCACCGAACTCGGACCGGAGTGCCTGCCTCCCCAGAGGGGGGGAATGAAGGAGGAGCACTGACGGCAATTAAGTACACATGTGCTAGTGGAGGTGGACACGCGAGCAGTGGCTATGAAAGTGTTCTTCGCGACGATAGCGAACTCTCCTCTCAGTCGTCTAGCGGTGAATCCTATCCGTGGCCATCTGTGGGGGCCAAGGAAGCGGCCTGTCAGACAATGCCATGCAATTTGGTTGCGAGCTCGGTGGCTGTGTCACAGACCACACCAATGACTCCTGAAGTGCTTACTACCTCTTTCACAGACACGGCTACTGTGTCTGCGAATGGTGACACTATGCTGGCGTCTATAACTTCAAGAAGTAAGTTTTTCAAACTCCAATGGTCTTTGAGACACTAAGGAGGGATACATTAAATACTTGGCGGATAGGCATCTGCATTTTTTAATATGTTCATATAACATATGAAAGAGCGGAAGTTAAATAATTTAGAGTAAAATTCTTATGTAAATGTGGCTATGCAGTTCTTTTATGGTGTATGCACTTAAAAAACACAGACGGTTGTTTAGAACGCCACAGAAAGCAAATCGCCTTATTAAATTCAAAAGGAAAGTTCTCCTTTTTTTCCCAGAATGGGACAAATTTTGCTAAACATGCGTGGAAAAACCAAATACTGCTAAAATAAATCAAATAAATTTTACTTAAGCACGGAATCCCACATTCGCTACGAATGACCATCCGGAGCCATGACTGACCATTCTACCGTACAAAATGGCAAAATTCAAGTAATTTGGGTGAAATTTTTGAATTTTTTTCGATAATGTACGATTAGATTTTGGAATGCAGCCATTTCCATTTGAAGCTGAGTTGGTATCTTTACTTATGGTTTATAATGCTTGTGTAGCATTTAAATTTATTATCAACCAAAGACGCAGCTGCCCTAAAGTGCAGATCAAACCCGACATAAAAGTCACCATATTTAGTAGACTTTGTAATGCTTGCAACTTTCTCCTATTGTCAAGAAGCAGGAGCTTGCCTGCAATTACTCGCCACATCCGCCAATTTATAAGCGGCCAGGACAAAAAATACTGCGAGGAAAATCTTTTGTCAATTAAATTAGTGGCGAGGCCTCTGCTCAGGGCATTAAGCCACTCACATTTGGAACTTGTGTCGGCGAGTTATTCGCCGAAATCACGATTTTTTTGCAAATTATGCTCTTTAGTTACAAACGTGTAATAGAACAAGATTTTTGATATTTTGGATTTTGCTATTGAGATGGCCTTCACATTTTTCACGAGAAATATTTCTACAAATGACAGAGAATGTGAAACTTGATACATGTATAAAGAAACTCGCTTAACTTTTATAGGTAGAAGCCCAGTAATAAAAGTGATTTGACAAACACCAAACCCTTTCCTTGGTGTAAAAATTGTGAAGATGTCTAAGTCCTGTAAACGCCGTCGTAAAGCCATCAAAGGTGGAGGGGAGTGATGGGCAATAAACTGACTAGCCGGTGGGGAAAAATAAGGCAGTTCCACTCCTCCTCCCACCCCATGGCCTAATAGAGAAAACATCACAGAATGCGCAGCTCATCTCCTTTAGCCCCTAGAATATCCCAGGACCAAGTGTCTAGTAAGGATTCAGACGGTGTTGAAGCAAAGCTTCATCTCTGTCTGTTGAGAAATAACCGTAAAAGTTTAGGAAAAAGTGGGTTTTGTAAACCTAAAGGATATCTGCACTCGCAGTATGCATGTACTTATGTAGAAAGTGTGTAGTTTATTCAATTTCGTTAGAAACAGACCTCAGCAAAGAAGGGGAAAATTACGTGCAGTTTCTTCCTTTCATAACAAACCAATTTTACAACCTCGTGCAAGAAATTGTTTTCGCCTCGAACCCATTAAATTGCGTTTCGGCACACAACACAAAGCTGGAAAGTAATTTGGTAAAGTTAAATGGCAAAATCAATTCAAGGACTAATCCTTGTTCCTTCTGTTTTTTTTCTCCTGATTTTTCTTATTTTTACCCATTAATCCTTGGAATCTGTGGTGAATTTTCAATTAACGACGTAATTAAATTGTACTGCAATTTTCTGTTAGAAATATGCCTCATCCTTTGAGATAAAAATTTTTTATCTTTAGCTGTAAAATTGTGATCAATGTCTGTTTCCCTATGGTTAGTGTGTAAGGTATTTCAAATCAGTGCTGTTAGAAAGCCTTGCAAAATGTTTTTTTCAATATAGGATACTGTAACTTGCAGCATGGGATAGGTATTTGGTGCCTTGAGACTTTCCTGAAGACAGAAGAAGGCATAATACTTAAGCGGAATACGTGTTTTCGACCTTGAGTAGGGTAGAGGGCTTGCGTCATGGCCCAAACACCAGATCACCTGGCGGAGGTACAACATTAGGGCCCTTAATTGGCCCATTACCAAAACTTCGACTTAATTTAACAATCAAGTTATTACACAGTCCCTTTCTTTTAAGCATCGTCCCGGCGCTCCCCTTAGTCAACCTCCCGTGGCAGCTATTACAATGTAGTCGTTGCTGTGAGGGGAACACCCACGATCTAACCGCGCCATTCTTCGAATTGTCATGCACCTTGGCGAATATTTGAACTCATTGCCACTGATCCCTCTTGACAATTCCACTGGATTTAGATCTTCGTCGTGTATGAAACTGTAATGGGGGACAGGAAGTGTGCTGGCCATTACACATTTCTTTTAATAGTTGTAAGAGCACTGGCCTGAAAGCAGTGTCATATAACAAAGGACGGAGTTTAACCTGGCTCCTTAGCTCTCACTTCAGTCCTTCCCAGCCATGTCTCTCTGACTTTTATCCAGCTAGTGGAGAAATTGAGGAGGTATTGCGTGCTTACATGATTGATGTCCTCAAATAGATACCGCAGTCAGCTCCGCGATGAACTTTTGTAGAAAATTAAAGGCTGGTGTCACTTCATTTGTTGATAGCTTTACTGCAGAACGTGGAACTGAGGTAGCTGCTGAAGGCAGACGACCTTTCCAGCCCTTGCTGGGGGTCATCAGAGATTCTTCCATTAGCAGCATATACACTTCTTCCGTCACTCTATGGTTTATCGCCCATCAGTATGAATCAAAATAGCTGTTCTTTAAGATTGATCTGACTTTTGCTGTCACCGATGTAATGCCTCGAAGACATAACACTGGAGCAGAATACATATTGTCGGCAAACAGTGGGGCATGGGGCGACTGGCATGGCCTGTAAGTCCAGACCACTCGGCTGAGGTACAGTATCGGAGTACGCAATTGGTCCGTTACCAAAACCGAGTTAAACAAAAAATTAAGGCCTCGCGAAACCTAAGACAAAAGTAGTTTTGATCTGATTAAGCATTTATTAAAATAGATGCCTTCTTTTTAAAACTGAATTAACTTTTTGTATAAAGCATTACAATGCTATCTTCAAAAGTGGGCACCAAGAATTTCTTGATATTATCCATAATTTTGCAGATACTGCACTTAGAAGACGAAATATCTTGTAGCGTAGCCATAAAGAATGTCAGTATTTCACTATCGAGCCTCGCCGTTTTTGTGATTATACATACCTTCTGACGTCTTGAATCTGTCCGACAAATGTAAAGTTTCTAGTATTATGGTATTATAATCTACTTTCTAGAGAAAAAGGTCTCAGTACGCATTGGGTGCCCTTTTATTTCATCAAGGAGCATCTGGTGTCGTCTAGGGAGGATGTAATTTCTAAATAGCTGCCAGTGATGGCTAAAGCATTGGACGTGACATGACTTTTCAACGCCTTCGTTCCAATAAATTAGGTCTAGTTTTTTCTTGAGACTCACTCACCAATCACTGACTCTTCATGATAAAAAACGGTAAAGCTGTTTTGGTTAAACGCCAACAAAGAGTTCCCATGCTAATCGAGGCAATGGGTTATAAAATTAATTCCCCTAAGCTTCAAATAAAATGATGTTATGGAGCCCTGCTCCATTGTTCTCATCGAACGTTGAGTTTCATGCTTGCCACCGAGAGAAAATTGGAAGCGATAGTAAATCTGTTGTAAGACGCCGAAAAGCTTACTAGATGAAAGTTAAAAATGATTTGGCACTGTATCATTTGCATTTGTGCAAATAAGCTAAATACCTAGATTCCAAATGGACACCAGCCAGGTATGATGCTGGCGATTGAGTGAATGCTAAACCTGTTAATAAGACGTAGGCTATTTTGTAAAGTAATCTAAAAGTGAATGCGATTTAGAAAGTGTGGATTTGGAAAGCATTTTTTTCTGGAAAACTTACACGCCCTCGACGCCTCTCTTGACAGAAAATGGCCTGTGTTCATGCGTTTGCCCATTTTTGACAGATCACCGTGGAATTTCAATGATTTCAAACAGGCATTTTTACTAAAAATGAAGGTGCAAATTTATCGCATGATTAAAAACGGTCATTTGTGATTACTTTTTTCCTCCTAGTACCCCATGAACTGCTACGTGCTCTCCATGATCGAACCTCTCAAATATGCTAATAATTGGTTTTTACTTCGTATGGTTTATCTAAAAATCTCTTATTTTCACACTCTTTCTCAAAGGCTCAACAAGTCAATCCAAAGTATTGAAAGTATTTCTGAGTTTTACATTCTGTTAAAGTTAGTTTCCACCACTGTCCTTTCAGATTAGATGAAAAGGGTTGATAGAGAATTTACAGCTTAAATTTCTGTCCACCATTCATGTGCAGAACAACAAGTCTGGCGGCACCTTCTCCACCCATTATTCAAAACCAAACAAGGTACCGCTATTCTTGCGCACGCCTCAGTGGGAATCACTTAGTCGAAAACAAGTGCATTGCTCGATCCATCACCCATACAATTAGCATAACCTTCAGTGTACGCCTAACCCCCTGCCCTCCACGTACGTCTTCTCCCGGTCAGTGGTTATGCTTGTCACTAGCACCAAGTGTATTGTTAGTACTTTGTGGAAACAAATAATTGGAAAAGATTTCCCATATCGTCACGATAAATTTAACGATTTTGTGAGCTCTGAGGAAGTTAAAAGTTAAAAAAGTAACTTTCCAAAAATGCAAGTTTTTGCACTCCAAGTCAATTCCGATAATGTCTTAAACTTTAATTAACGTTTTTGTCCAAGAAACTATCTACATAGCCGTTTTATCTCAAACTCGGGAAAGACTGTCTTGTCAAATTTCTAAAAAGGCGCAATTTGGCATAGAGCATCGTTAATACCTTACATGATTTCAATTTCATCGTAGCGCCCCGAGACTTCTCTGTAGGCGAAAGTAGACATAATACTTGGGTATAATATGCATTGTTGACGCATAGAAGGGCGTTGGTGCTACTGTCCCGGTGAAAAGGTCAGACCCCTTGGTGGAAGTACAATGGTCGTGTCCTTTAGTGCCTACGTGACCCAAGTAAAAAAAACAGACAAAGTATTGCACGGCCCCTCCCTTCTTTTGTGTATCGTCTCCCGTGCCACTCGTGGTTAAACTCCCCTGTAGACCATCACTTTGTAGTCTGGATGTAAGAAAAACACCCACTAACCAACTGCTCCAGTCATCGAGTATGCGTGCAACTGAGAAGATTTTCGACTGCAATGTCCCATTTGAGAGCTGTATTTGAGAAAGAGGAAATGTTCTAGCCATCTCAAATGTCCACCGATAGGCATAAGTACACTAGCCTAAAAGCAAAATCATTTAGTAAAAAACGGTGCTCAAAATAGTTTCATGGAGACGGAGTTTCGCCTCTGTTTCTCCTTTCCACGATGTTTACACTTCAGTGCTGCCCGGCTATATCAATCTGGATTCAATCCAGCTAGTAGAGGTGAAGGAGGTATCGCGTGTTCACTTAGTCGACATCTTCATGCAGGTACCGCAGGCAGCTCCGAAATAAACTTTTCCATACGATTTATGGCTAGTGGCGCTTCAGTTGTTAATGATTTTCCTTCAGGGCAAAAAAATTGGGTAGTTACTGAAGGTAGACTTTATTTTCAACCCTTCTGTTAGGAGCTGGCATAGATTCTCTCACGCACAGCAAATGCCCTTCTTTCGTCGCCTTGAGGTTTGCAATTCAATAACGGAAATCGCGGCAGATGTCCTTTATGATCAAGTACGCTTTCGCTGACACTAGTGTAGCATCCCGAGTTTTCCTTGAAGACAAAAGAAGACAAAATACTAGGGCGGAATGTGTTATGGAGGTAGAATTTGGCTTGGGGCTACTGGCATGATCCAAAGGCCAGGCCGCCTGGCGGAGGTACACTGGTGGAGCCCTAAGTAGCCCGTTACCAACATCAAGAGTTAAACAATCAGCCAATATTTTACATTATTTTGTTCCTCTAACCGATACCTCAAAGAGGTAGCAAGCATTTGATCCCAGAGTATTTAGCCGAAAGCTACGGTTTATGTTTACCTCTATTCCTTAACCATTGAGGAATATGGGTACCAACAAAGAAAACGCAGCTAAGAACGCTTTTACAGGAAGTTTTATTTATACGGCTGCTAAAATGCTATTAAACCTCTACAATTGCTTCAGTACTGCAGATAGGAGTCTCTTTTTCATCGGTTCAGGTTTCTGGTATCACCATACCTGAATTACACAATTCTTTAATTTGGGATCTTGCACGTTTGGACTGAAAATGGACGCTTTTGCTAAAAAGCATTTTTATTTAGCAGAAGTGGCCCAAAAACAACTGTTAGGTTGTGTCATTTTTCCAAGGGGGAAGTCACTTTGGTGACTGGATGGGAATAAATTGCCAAATCACAAAAGGATCACGTCGAATCGTCAAGATACGTAGGTACACACACCCACATGTGCATGAACACAACGAATTCGGGTGCATTAGCAGAGTGTATTGTAGAGGCATTCATGGATTACTAAAAAGTTACCAGAAAACTTTATAATATCACACATCCCGTCTCTTATGGATCTAATTTTCCACCAGTAAATAAGTTACTATGGGATCCTATTATAAGGCAAAAATCAAGTTATAATCCCTAGCTTCCTACGTATTAAATAGATTGTGATGTAGTTCCCATTTACACTGGGATTTAATTGTAGCAGTGCGATTAAGTACACGAGATAAATATATGAGATGCAAGAATCGGAAAAGAAGCAGAAGTAAACGGCTGAAAACATACTGTCTGGCACTGATTAAACACGCTTTTACTCGTTACATGGTGCATGCAAAAACGTCCGACGAGGTTAAAATTACGCTTTAGGAAGCTTAAACTCTTTCTACGCTTCTCTCATTTAACAGGAATGGAGAGAATTCAAGTTAATGCCATGATGAATCATCCCATTTGTGTTCCTACAACTTCCTTGAAGTGGATCAGATACATTTTATCCAGTTGAATAGTGGGGTTATCTAATTTATGAATTGATGCTTGGAAAAATTTAACGCCTGAACCACAGGAGTCAAAGTATATGCAAACGCCTTACTAGTAAAGTGGGTCTACGGAGATTGTTTCAGCGGGCTTGGGAAAGAGTTCCAAGTTGGAATTGTTGTCTAGAGGCTTTCCACAAGATGTGAATTGTTTGATTGCAGCCAATTTAACAAGTTGCCAGCATAAAATTTTCTAAATCTAATTTTGTCCTCTCACTTCAACTCATTCTGTTCAATTTTTTTTCTGTAGACACAAGCCCAACTTTTTTGAGTCTTCCCACCTGAGTTAAATTTAGGCTTCCTAATTTATGGAGGAAGAGTTAGCACGACTTATTTTGAATTACTAAACGGTGTAAACCCCTTCAATAATAGTTCTTGCCTCATTTTCGTAAAGCATTTAGAATGCTTTAATTGCTTGTTCAACTCTTGGTTTTGGTAACGGGCCACTTGGGGCTCTGCCATGGTACCTTTGCCAGTCGGCCTGACTTCTAGGCCATGCCATCGCCGCCCAAACGCCTCTTTTACATCGATGATATGTACTTTGCCCTAGTATTATGCCTTCCTTCATCTTCGTTAACATATTTCGTTTCTTTTTTTCATTTATTCACACCACTATTTAAAATCAGGCATCTCCTTATCCAATGCCTATCCCTTACTGAGGTCAAACCGTGGCAGATTTATCGGTCACCAAGACATCAAAGCTTTTTTCCGATTCCTCTGAGTAGGGTGACTACATTAGGCTACCGGCCTTTAGGCACAAGGACATAAAAACAGTACGCATACAGAAAGATTGCCTGTTAGAACACATCATCGGTAAAGATGCACGTTTTCATAAGCTATATTTATTTTTAACGGTAGTTTGAGTTGCATAAAGCTCTCACCAATTTTGTCATTTTACATGGTCTATAATTTAAGGCAAATATTACAATACGAACTTAGAATGCATCTTTAAATTCACCTTACCGGTCAAAACAGAAGACTTCTTTCCTCTCATTATAAAATTGAAGCACAAGTGGCAGAAATGGGATTTTTTGCTTGATTTGATCTGAATATAATGTGAATGTTGCCCTGAAGAGATACTTGGGGTGTAGGAATAAAAATTGTAAAAAAGAAACCATGATGACATGGAATAAAGTGGTTTAGAAAAGGAACTGCTCTATTTAGGGCATTATCAGGTTTAGATGAAATATTCAGTTCAAAATAATCATGAATAAAGCATATTGTAACCGGTTGCTTTCACTAACCTCTGAAAATGATAACAATGGAGCTTTATCAAAAATTCTGTCTTTACCAGACTCTGGCGAGAGAACACTTTCAACATCGACGTCAAAACGAAGTCTCTCAGCTCCAGCCGGTTCCTCGGAGGAGTCGAGAAGCAGCAGTCTGCCGAGTGTGCGACTTGTCTCCCCCCAGAGATCCCAAATAACAACTGCCGAATGCGAAGCGCTGGACACCTCAACACCTCATCTCAACCTCAATCGGTCGGAACTAACGCATGCTAACAGTGATGCAATTGAGGTGCGCCGATTCAAGTCCCAGTGACTCACTTTGATTAGCTAGCCTAATTAACAAAAGAAATGCTCCCTTATTTGGATACTAACCCTTTTAGATACAAAAATATTATGCTCTATTTCTACAACGCCCCAGCAAAGCCTTTAGGATTACTTGTCAAAACGCAAATCAGGCTATTGTAGATATGATAGTAGGGTAAATGTATCCATAAGGCAAGCCAGTGCTTCCACCTTTACCCTTATCGGCCCATTCAGACAAAATGTCCACCCGTGTGGACACCAGTTTTTAATGTCTTTTTTTAGGACAAGAGAGTGGGGTAGTCACCGAAGGTAGGCCAAATTTTCATCCATTCTGTTAGAGTTCTACGCAGATTCTCCCATCTACAGCATGTGCTCTTCCTCTGTCACGTTGGTTTTTAGCATTCAGTAAGAGGAACCAGGATGGCTGGCCTATGGAGTTGGGTTTACTTCCCACTGCGTCCAATGCGGCTCCCCGAGACTTCTCTGAAGATAAAAGAGGACATTATTCTAAGGTAGAATAAGTACTGACAACATACAGAAGGGCTGGGTGGCTACCAATTTGGTCCAAAGGCCATGTCGCGCAGAGGAAATACATTGGCAGGTCCTTAAGGATCCCGTTATAAAAGTCAAGGTTTAAGCAAACACAGTGTTGCATTACATTTGATAGTATTTACAATGCACTCCTCTGGGCTGCAGAAATATGCGTACACTAAAGAAAGAGGCACGAGAAATCTTATCTTAAGGTTTATTTTCGTTTGCACTTATTGTTGAATTTAAAGTGCATTTAAGTCTTTTTGTTAACCTTTAGTAATGCCGATTTTTACTAAAACCCCTTAGACTCGTGGTTGGTACACCAATAGTCATAGACAGAAATAAGCAGAATTTTTTCGATTAAGTTGTCCATTCACCTGCATTCCCATAGCTAAATATAATAGTAAAAGGGAAATGTAATCTTTATTTCTTTGTTAAGTTAATTTTTCATCGAAGACATGGCATGGCGTTTGAGGTTAATTGTGTGATAAATACTTTGAGCACCGAGTTACAAGCGAAAAATTAGCAAATCGCTTCTGAATCAACAAATCAACAGAACTTGCATTCTTGATGTGAATAAGCCCTTAGTACATAAAACCCAAATACCCGTTTAAACTGTGGAAAATTATGAGCGGAACCATCTACGCTTTTGCTGAGAAATGGATGCAAAGCAAATTCCTCCTTACTTTGTAAGCCAGGTCAAGTTCCCCTTCGTGGATAGTAGTATTTCTCATAAATTCATCTTTCGGACTTCCTTGTCATGGTCATTTTCACATTTAAAATCCTTGAAAAAATTTTAATTGCACTACGTGGTTTATGGAAATTTTCCCGGTGTTTTCAAAGGAAACATGAAAGTGTCCATAAAGGTAGCGAAGCCGTTTTAAAGATAGGAATGGTCTTAGATGTAAGTGCCCATTAACGAAACATCTAACACGACTGAGAAGTTACTTTTCAAGATAAGTCTATAAATTGTGGAATCAGTAAAATTAAAAATATAAATTTGTGAACCTTAACTTGTAATGGTAGACGTGTTTACAAGAAAAGCTTTTAATGGTATAGACGGGCTTAAAATGGCCATTTGAGTACTCCGCTTCCTCCCTTAACGCCTTCGACTAGTGGTAATCACTTATTCGTTGCACTGATGTCAGAAAGTAGTATCCGAATTTGGAAAAATTTGCAAATTAAACATTATCTCAAAATTCTGTCCAACACGAAATAGCTAATAAGCTTTTTTAAATAGGAGGTTGTTTTGTGCTTTCTTTACTGGTTGATCCCCTCGCTTTCTGTTCGTTTCACAAGGCGCTGGTTTTTCGCAAGTTAGGTCACCCATTGCCGTGGATCATCGAGTATTCGGGTGACATGATCTGTTGGGACCAGGTGTCCGCTTTACGTCCCTGGAGACCAGCATATAGCCAATAGGTGTGATTAAAAGAACACGGCCATTGCAATCAAACCACACTTTAATGAAGCTTAATGACATATTCTAAGAGTTTAGAATCTATTCAACACTCTTATCCCTCGAAGTTTAAAAGCCAAAATTTCATCATCCTGTAAGTATAGCTTTATGGTTTCGAATTCAGGTATCGCGGACTACCTTCCGTCAGAGACGAATAGCTGCCTTACTTCAGCGTCAGGAACAATTAAAGGCCGAACTGACCGATGCGAAAATTCGCCTCCTTGCAGATCCCGGATCTTGGAGCTTTGATTGTAAGTCCTCTAATTCCTCATGCTTACAGTGTCACTCGACTAGGTCTGATCACAGTATTGTAGATGAGGATAAATAGGTTAAAGTAGCTTTAAACCTAATTCCAATTTATGAAGTTGAAGTGAAACAACTTTTAATCGGAAATCCGTTGTTAACAATCACTGTTTTAGTACATGACTGTCTGCACATATCCATATACTTCCTGGACTACTTAAAGCTCTACAAAACTTGATATAAGCGTTCAGACAGCCCCATTTTAAAAGCTTATTTGAAAAGCGCCACTTAGCAAGGGACTTAAAGTTGCGGTCTTTTTG
Organism: Echinococcus multilocularis; assembly: GCA_000469725.3. Taxonomy (NCBI): domain Eukaryota; kingdom Metazoa; phylum Platyhelminthes; class Cestoda; order Cyclophyllidea; family Taeniidae; genus Echinococcus; species Echinococcus multilocularis. The sequence goes on from LN902844.1 coordinate 9,406,746, forward strand.
TTACTATACACAAAAATGTTAAAATCAAGTAATGTGAAATTGAGAAGATTTTATCCTTCCCTGCGAGACTTTCTACTTGCATACAAAAAACCCATCCGTTCCTTTTAATCACTGGTATTGTCCCAGCATTCTACTTAGCTGGATTCTGAATGTACCAAACAATATATTGTGTATTTATAACAAAATGTCTATGCTGTTGATGGTTGGAATCATATTTCGCTTTTGTAAACTCCCAACCTGAATCATATAAATTCGACGTACCATTATACCACTCTTAAAACAGTATGTTGATTGATAGGAAATTTTGGAATCGGAGGACTGAAACAGGGATGTATTGCCGTAATCATTCATGCTCCTGACTTTGAAAGTGTGCAGTTTCTACCGCTTTGAACAGCTGCAGATTATATAAGGGATGAAACATCTTGTCTATTTGAACACGACTAAATAGAAGAATAAAACAGATAATATTTATGTGGGCTGATTTATTCCAGGTCGCGAAATTTCTTTAAAACTATAAAACTTGCCGCTTTCGTTGTTACCTGGATCAATTCAATGATTGTTTACTTTGTCGCTTATCTGGATCCATTTGTTTTACTGGCATTCAGCTGCATCGGCTGACATTACATAAAAGCCCACCTATTTCCAGCCCTCGATTGCTACGAGCCTGTTTTACTTCTAAGCACTGAGTTTCAAATCCTAAACTAGAAACGTCTTTGTAAGCTGTTGAACCTTACTGATCTTTTGTTCCAGTGAACGTTGCAGAACATATGAATCCTAATGATGAAGGATTTCTTGAGGCTCTAACCGATGAAACGGAGTTGCTTCAACAACGTGTGAATGCGTGCCAATCCCACGCACAATACTTGGCATTTTTCCAACCCCCTCCTGTCCCTCAACCACCGCCACCGCCATCCAGTTCCCATGATACCTCCAACTGACCACAATCTGTACAAAAGCCTCATGACCACCCTGGTATACAAACTCGTCCTTTTGGCATCAGAGTCATCTCGTAGCATGCCACACGCGTAGGCGATAACTCCATACTCTACTGTACAAAGATTGGAAGAGGAAAATACATCAACTCGACGCAGTACATTGCATCCATATTATACACTTTATTACTGATGTCACCTTTTAGCAGTCCCATCCTGTCCCCTCTTCTCTTTCTCTCCCCTTTATCTATTCCGATCCCACGATTAATCAGCATTATTTATTAAAGAGGGACATGATGACACTTGCATAATCGAATGCGGCCCTCATGTGCTTCTTTTCTGTCAGAGAGAGGTTTCGAAATGCTTCCTTGTCTGTATAAATGGGAATAAAAACACCGACAATTATCTAAAAATGGCAAAAACACAAAGGTAGGAAAAACTTGTTTAATTCTGTTGAAGTTGAAATCTACTTTAGATTGCTCTCTTCTTTGCGTTTCGACCAAACAACAGGATAGGTATGCAAAAAACCTAACAATATACTTTAGACCATTTATTTTATTTTTACTGAGGCATAAACAGTCTTGTAAATCATCATTAAAAGTTGTGGTTTAAAGGAGAGATGCAAGGAGCATCTTTAACATTGACAAAGCATAATGCGTTGGAAACTGGTTAGAAATAGGCTCTAGGCGCTTGAACCTCTAAAAACTAAGCACTTCGTTGGTTCCGTGTAGAACATCTTATCTTACCATATAGATTATTAATGAATATAGGACTAATGCTGTATTTATCAAATATAAGAGTCCCCAAAGGTTGAATAATGAGGTTTTAAGTTGGTAAACAGTAATCACCCCGACGAGGTTCTTGAAAAACACTTGATTCATAACCTTTTTTGTAGGGAATGAGTTCAATGCTTTGCTGCAAAAATTTGTCCCCCCAAAATCCTATACTTTCCCACATGGGTCAGCGGTTGGATGATCTACCAACTCAAAATTATTGATTTAGATGTCAAAGGACGGTTGGATGACTTGCGAATTCAGTGGTCGATTTGAGCCAGCTAAGAAGACGAAGAGGAGCATAAAAACATGAATAAAAAAGGGCGGAGAAAACTTTCTGGAAGAGAACGCGCCCCCAGGGTGAGTAAGCGCTCCAAGTTCCTCTATTCACTGTCTACTAAGGAGCATCCGTTGCATGGGGACACACGTGAGGAAACACTGGAGGAGAGAATCGCATTCCTACCACCACTTCCGTCAGCATTGGCGATTCAGAGTAGGGCGCTCGATCAAGACATCCTACAACTCATAACGAAGGAATTCACTCGCTTCATGGAGTGGGAAAACATGAATCTGGAGTGGGCACGTACACTCGTAAAGGAGGTCGAATCCAGCACAAATAAACACAAATATCACTCGACTACCTCCAGGCCCTGGGTTGCATTTCGAGGATGTGCAAGCAAAATGACAAACCCGTATTTAGTAGCAGGCAGTCATAATGAACAAATTTTGCGAGAGGAGAAAGAGGAAAAGGATGTTGAGCTCATCAAAACAAATTCTCCTAAATTACTTACCGAGAGTTCTGAAACGCCACCTCTTAAAAAACCACGTTCCCGTTTCATGAATATACTATTTGATGAAAAATCCTATGGACTTTCCAACTTGAGTATGCAATTACGAGAAATGGTGCGCAAAGGCACAATCACCATGAGCAAATTCTTTTACAAGAGGCCAATGGAGAGAGTGCGTTATCGAGCCAGGGATTGCCGGCTAAGTGCGGTGTTGCCACTTCAGAATGTACCAAAAACCAACGCCCGACTGCTCTTTCGAATGGATGTAGAAGACACCATCGGCATGGCTGCTTTCGCCTGGAAAAAGTGGATTCACGGTCGGCTTTCAAAGCGTCATGTCATCGCTAAAAGCATCACAGACTCGGAAATCCGTTTTTCTGTTCCAAGTGATTTGCGCTCTTTGGAGGACCTAAGTGTAGTTGATTATTTAGAAAGAAATTGTGAAATTGCCAAGCAAAGATTGGTCATTTATGAGACGCTGTACTCACGAATGAAGCAGGCAGTTATTAATGTATCATCATTGAAAGAGGCAGCTTTAAAGGTAATTCCGACCACCCAGACGGAAAACAGTTTGAATGATCTGATTAGCCTCTTAGATCTGCCTGAAGACTATGTGCTTAAAGTGAGCACATTTTGCAAGTGCTTAGGACTCTGTGAACGTCTCCTTGTCCCAGTGGTTAGGTCAAGCAATGAGGAAGATGAAATTTCAATAGAGGAGGCGGAAAAGTGGAAATTTCAGGCTGGACCTTTGGAATGCCTGGATTTTTGGCAGTTATCGCGGCGGCTAACTGATCTTAAGGTTGATCCCACACTCAAGCGATTGCTGGAGAAAATTGAGCGTCAAATAAACTCGCAGATGAAGGACGTCCTGGTTTTGCCTTACCCTCGCCGATCCACTGAAAACTCGGTTGAGCGACTCTTCAAAAGAGCCAGGCGCTCCATTCAGAAATACGAAGCAGCAAAAATAGGTCCTACACTCCGATTTGCTCGTCACTAGTTTAAATTTTCCTATACATTCTGTAAAACTGTTGCGTTCAGTGTTCCTATAGCGCCATATAAATTGATTCTATTACAAGATTTAACTGGGAAGCATTCGAACTCGGATGGTGGGTAAACGACTGTAGTTTGAGACTACGCATGCCACCAATGTATTTATAACATAAACATATGGTTATCTTCCAGAAGTTGACAGCCTATCTTTTGGTTGTTCTAAATACATCACATTTCTAGCCTAAAATGCAACTTTTTTTCTAGCAGCTATTCACAAGTTCTCTAACAAGGGGAAATCAAGTCTTTCCAAAACAAAACAAAAATCAAATTTAGCATGCGCATTTTAAAACGCACCATTTAAAATAAAGCATTGTATTTACCTAATAGGTGTAAAAAGCCTATAGACTGAGGCAAAAATAAGCCTAAAAATAAAGTTCTTACAAAAACTCTTTTCTAAGACTGGAATTGCTTTGCTGCAATTTGATCTAGTCGTAGAAGCAGTTTTTCCAAATGTGGGTTTAATTTGATGTCCACCAATCGTCTGGAGAGATGCCTAAAGTCAATGCACTCCAGAGGGCTCACATGATACATCCAAAAGCTGCTATGGAAATTTTTCAAATAGTGGCCGTAGAGTCGAATGCTTAGAGCCAGTGCTTTCACGTAGACTTCCTCATTCATTGCAAAGCCGGATTCGAACTCAAAGTACTTCAAAAACTCCTCAATTTCTTCTCCGGGCAACATTTGAAGGAGGGCCCTGTCCACGTGCTCCCGTAATAGTTCAAGTGGCACGATTTTCTGCCAAGTCTGGACGAATTGGTAACGGCCTTTCAGCAATGTGCTCAGTCGGGATTGAACCACACAATACTGCATAATGTACTCCAGTACATTCATTCCGCGTAGATCGGGTAAATGCTGTGGCAGGCCGAAACGGATGTCAGCATTCCTAACAGCATCAATCTCGCGTATGGAATCGGGTAGGATATGGGGAGTAAGCATTGATTTGAACTCAAAATTTTCCGCAACTATTCCAAAAGGCAGATTTGCATACATGGCATTTCGAGGTAGGTTTGTATAAGTCTCCATATCAGTACCCCAGTTGAGGAGCCTTTTGGACAGCACTCCTCCCTTTAATGGTAAAGGAGAGATTGGTGAAAAAACTTTTGTCAGTGTTGGAGCCACTTTTCGTTGGCTGAACTTTTTGTAGCGATTTACACGGGTCCTCATGCTGTGATCTAAAGACCTCACTAAACTGGTATTTTCGGGACTGGCTATTTTTGTCATGTCAGCGAATAACTCCGTTGCGTTCGAGAGTTCGAAGTCAGTAAGAGAGGCCTGTTCCATCTCGCTGATAAGATCTTCCAGTACGCTGCGGTCCAGATAATCTGGGAAGGTATGTGAGTATTTGCTTCTTGTTCTACGCCTTTCTTGACTCCCTAAGCCCTCTTTATCTGGCAGCTTTTTGCAGCGGGATGCCGGAATTTCGCACTCATCAGCACGTCGATGCATGTGTGCCACTACCCTTACCGTGTCATTGTTAACTGAACGGAGAAGTTTGCACTGTTTAGTCACTGGAGGTGGAAAAAAAGCTCGGAGGATGTTGGCTTTTTCACTGAGTCTATCAAGGTCAACAGGCATTTTATCGCATTCTGAGGTGTTTGAAGTGGTGGCAACGTATTTGCGAGGTTTCCGTGTCTTGTATCTACGGTTGAAATTCTTTACTGACAGCGTGGAAACCTACAAACTTCAGCCTTCGCGTAAAATTTACCCTTCAGGAAATTTAAATACACTCATCGATTTACTTGGGAGGCACAAAAGAGCCCAGCAGTGATGTGAAAATTCCCGCTCTAATATTAGTGGAATGCTGGCATATCAATAAAACAAAGAAGACCTGTAATTGAGTTTGTACGTTACATAGTCGATTGGGCAGACCTATGAGAACCGACCATCACAAACAAAGCTTCCGTCTTCCTTTAAAATGCATTATACTGCTCAAATTATCAACTACCCACCACATTCGAATCTGCATCCATTGACTCACCTATGAACCGTAAGAGAGCACAATTGAATATGTCCGGCTGCTGACGCAGTGCCGTGTTGCACCAACGATAGCTTGCTAGTAGTGATGGTTGCACAAACCATCAGTCTTCCAAAATTTCGGCTGTCAGATGCAGCAATTTCAAACACGCTCGTTATGACGAACAATATTCGCTCCTAAATCTACCCGATTTAAAAAAAAGATGCCCCAGATACACTTAATTTACGAGGCCCACTCGTCAACCTATGATATGTGGGCTTCTTAAAAGGTTTGTCCTACTAAGACATTTAGGCCGATAACCATAAACAATGCGAAGACGCATCGCCATCTCAGTCAAAATCCGGAAGCGCAATAGAGACAAAGAAAGTAAGTTAACCCACCTGAAAGTTCCTCTTGTCACTGAAAATCAATCAGCCTCATGCAAATAGTGGACTGAAACACCCATGAAACAGTCGGATGCTCACAGCACTGAATAAGAAAAAGTAGGATTTGTGATTGGGAAATTTGGAAACAAATAACCTGATGGCTCAAACTGAACAAAAACTTGTTTTCTTTAGCAATGAAAGCCAAACTCAAGTGCTGAAAGAAGTTTTTATGCATAAAGAAGTGATTCCCTTCAGAAGCAAAAAACAGCCAACATAAAGATGTAGAAGTAGGCGTTATGGAAGTGGGAACGGAAGTTTAACTAAGGGAGTCGGCAATGGCCTGGTTAATTTCGGGAGCAGCGGAGCGGACAGTGATTTGGAGATTGATACCGGCTGCAGGCTGCCCAGCGGAGGGCAGTGACTTGGCCAGTTTGCAACGTGCGAGCACACTAACACCGCCGCGGAAGACACCGGCCAACAGAAGGGTGTGTGCCGCCTTCTCACTTGAGCCCACCTGGTCTGTGCGCTCGCACGCCTGCATACCCAGATGCGCCACCAACTCTCGCACCATCTCTGCAAAACAGCAACAAGAAACCATTGAATCGTATTCACCAGTCATCAAAATGTCGCACATGGGGAAAACGTAGTAATCTGGCATCCAGTCACAGGGAGGAAGGAAGAGTTTAACCCAGTTTGGGATATACCCCCACCGTTAGTACCACTTTGTTGGCTAGAGACAGAAATAGTCATTCAAGACCACAATAATGTCCAGTAGGCTAAATAAGACGAAAAAATAGAGCATAAGATTTAAAATCCTCAGTGCGTAGCGATCATTCACTGTCACATAATCGCGGGAATGGTAAATAACACTTTCGCCTCATTTTGCAACAGCGAAAAAAAAGATAGAAAGAGGCCAGTAAAATAAATGTGTTGGTGCTTCAAGTGGAACTCACACATGACTACATTGACATACTTTCAACTTCACTCATCTATTGTTTCTACTTGGGAAGTTAAGTGGGAGGAGAGGCAATGTGTTTGCAAACACAAGAGGGAACTTACCAATCATGGCAAAAGATGTGTCTGCAATATCGCTTTAGGGATGATCATTTTCGAAAGGATATGCTAAATGCATTCATTTCAGATCCATGATGGTAAATGAATTATCAAGGACTGCTTTAAAACAAAGGAAGGGTTTCTGTGAGGGGAGTGTATTTGCCGACAGAAAAGAGCATTATCAGGAAGCAGAGGTTAGGATTAAAAGTGGAAAAAGTCATACCAATGCTAAATAAGTTAAAAGGTCCAAAATATCTGACAATTGGTAGTCTGCTTTGGACCATGTATCCAATCAGAATGCAGAAAAATTGTTCCATTAAACGCAGAAATGAGCGAATTCACCAAAACTACCAATAATAACCTAATATTGCCGAAAGCATAAAATTAATCAAAATGCAAACAACTTGGATACTAGAACTTTTCGGATCAAAAGTTGGAAGGATCTCATCTGCATTGAATGCTAGCAGAAATCACCTAATAGGAGATGAGGAACAAATGATGAAAGACAATGAACACGAAAAAAAAATAAGCAAAGGAGAATACCATCAAGGGTGGAGAATTTAGTGAGGAAGTAGGTCTCCTCCGCCTCGCCATCGTCACCGTACTCCTCCCAAGCCGCGGCGAAATTTGTCTTCATCACGCGTTGCATGTGGACTGCCACGGGGAGGGTCAATTCCTCCAGCTAAAATTTAGAGCAAAGCTCCCCATAGAAAGAAGCGAACGCTCATAGCTGCGACTTTTACCCTCAGATAAACCTTACGTCTCTTTCCCAGCTGACATGACTAGGCGGGATCCAAAAAGCCTTAGCCCTTCCTACCTTGCTCAAGCCCTTAGAAATGTTCTGATTGGTCATGGCTGTTTAAGGGGAAGTTTTACTATTTGTTCTAAGGCATCGTTTTTAAATCTTACTACTTAAGGTTGATAATACTTTTGACCAGTAATAGCTCATGACCTATACTCTATGTAACCAGCGTTATTCATCTGCGCTAGGGCTGATAAAATCACTTTTGTCATCACCACAGAGTCTCCTTTCGTCCAATTAAAAGTCCCAAATACGTTTCCCAATCGTTAAGTAATTTCTACCGCTATTTCTCGAGGTAGAACTGCACCAGAATTGACCTCTTATATCAGGCAACAGCTGGCCTTAGGGCATCATATGGTCACACCGCTTAATAGCCTTACGCATGACTTTGAATATGGCACAGACGAATAAGGGTTTGAAGTAAAAACTTAGTCGTACACCTAGAAAAACATTGATGCCGATAACATTAAGGGAAGACGAACATCACCCACCAGCAACAACTTACACATTTTGGGTGGTTATTTGTGATAATTTTACATAAATTTAAAGAGATTAAAACTAACATGAAAAAATTAACGAGTTTAGTTAGTACGGTCATCATTTCCAATAAATAAATTCCAGGCTATATACTTGGACAAAGATAATAGGACTAAGTCACCAATATATACATCAATTGCAGAAGTGGGTATGTGGTATCAATGCTTCAATGAGTAAAGTTACGATAAAACGTGTTAATAGTCCCACTTGCATCAAAATAAAACGAACAAAATCACCGCTCCACATAGCATAAGCGCAACTATTTCCTTTTCCCTGCTACCAGTGGTGATAGGTAAAAGGAGCTCCAATAGACTTAAAAACCTCACCGCATACTCATCGATGATACCGGGATCATTGGGTCCAGCAGTGTTGACATCCTTAACGACGAATCGTAGAGTGTTGGCGAAGGAGGTGGTAAGAGAGGCATTTTCAGGTAACTTAACGATGATGTATGTCGAGGCAGGAGAGTTGAAGGGTAGAGTTTTGATGGGTAGACGATTAAGTACCTCAAATTCATCGTCTGCCACTTCCACATCCACATAGACGTCCTCCAGCAACTGGTCCTCCATCGTGTTCGTCACGTCGTACTGGGGAAAGAAGAGGACGAACCGATTTAGCCAAAACAATTTCCTCACACCTGTCAGCAAGAACACGTCAAAGAGCCAGCAATGATCTGACTTTTGGGAGAGCGTTGTTGTTTTTTGTTAAAAATTGAAATGCGTGATGAAATCTTTATTAGCAGGTCCAGACATCGCATCAAACAAAATAACCTACTAATTCATGTGTGAAAAACTTCAATTTCTAAATTGGTAAAGCGCTAAACATTACAATAATGAAGAAGTTTGTTAAACTGAAGTATTCAAACTCTTTGAGCCTCCTTCTCAAATGTAAATGGTATAATGTTGAAATGAATTTACTCCAGGACACCGCTACGAGCGTAGAACAAGTAGTGGTAGCGCATGGATGAATGGACAAGATATTCGGCAGGACCAAGCGGATAGAATAAATCCTACTATCAAAGCGCTGCAATCCTTCTTAATAATAGAGTGTAGCGATACCTGTGGAATAATACAAATTCTAACCAATGAAAAAGCTTGAACAAAACTACATAGAGGAATCGAACACTACTTAGTAATGCTAGTCAAAAGTAAACAAAATAGTGCTTTAACAAACTGATGCTATTGAGATAATACACTAACTCTTAATCAAAGTAAAGTACCACCTTGAAACATCGTTTAAAAGTGGTGAGAAGATTATTGGGAAATTGACGAAAGCACTGGTAGAAATGAGGTGAAATGAGGAGTGTTACAAACTCATAAAAGATCATCTACCTTAAACTGGTAACCAACGACTCGTGAGAACATCCAAAACCATCGAATGCTTGTTTAGGAATTTGATGAAGAATGCGATCAAGCTAGAAATTAGCCTAGGTAACTAAGATCAGAAAACTACTAATCTGGTTTTCAGGCACGTTTGAAAGAGAACTTAGGAGCAATCGAGCGCGTTTGAGAATTAACGACTTACCTGAAGGACAATGTGGTGAAGGAAGGTATGAATTACGCACGTGACGACGTATTCCGTACCGGAGTCGGTGAGTTCGTAGTCATTGGAGGACTTGAAAAGGGGCCCAAGAGCCTTTATCTCGGGAACGGCTCCCAACTCCTCTGCAAAGCAGTCCTGACGTCGCGTTCCCATGCCCCCTGTAGACCCTGGCACCGCGTCCACTGCTCCACCGACCTTTGCGCTGTCGCCTTTGCAGAGGAACGGGGGGAAAGGAAGAGAATAGGCGTCAAAGTTGCCGACTTCGTCTACAAAATTCCTCAGTCGATTTGGTTGTAATGGGACTACTTTATGGAGCAAGCAATGCAACTAAAATGGCATCCGTTTTATTCGCCCAAGTAACTTGCTTCGCCAACCCGCAGCGCACCTGAACCAAACTTCACTTCTACCCTCAAATCTTGCTTTAATGTTGTTTTCTCAGAGCGCTTTTAAAAATCAGTGAAATTTCTCTACTGGCGTCATGTGACAAAAATGAAGTATACTCATAGACAGATTAAACAAAATAACACAATCAGGAATCATTACACACGACCTCCAGACCTTTCATGTTTTTAAATAATCAAGTTATCCTCACATACCTGTCAAATGGATGCTTAAAGAAACAATCCGAATGCTACAATAAAGACGCCGAAGAGTTAATTCTTTACACCACTTAACTGTAGCATCAGATAATTTGAAGTTTTTTACAATAAGTTAACATAAAGCTTCATTCCCTTAGGTTATTAGCCCTACTTTTAATCGCAGCAGTACAACTCAGTAATATTCATGGTAGAGCTGTTCATTTACCCACGATTCGTTTAAAACATCAAGCTGGAGGAATTTGCAGGGTTCATTCTAGAACTAAAAACCAAAAGTATTGCTGTACCAGGGTGGGGTGCGTTAATGCTGTTGCACAAAAGAACAAATGTATTCAAAAATACTCCGATGAAAGTGTATTCCAGTGAAATTAGATCATTCCACACTCAAAACTTGATTTGGCATCACTTAAGAAATCTAGGAAAACTACCGCGATCACAAAGTACGCCTGAGCAAAAAAAGGGGATCTAAAAGGAGGGAATTCCCCTTCGTGCACAAGACCCTCTAGACTTGCTTGCGCTTGACGTCACTTCTCCTCTATTCCATCTCATCTGCAAATCATACCTTGAATTTTCTGCACAATAAAACCACAGAAAGTGTGAGAGATTAACTTTGCTGACAAAAAAGGGCGTTAAAGAGGCTGAAGATTTGATACAAAATACAATAGAGACAAATTGTCAGGTAAATGGTAATGTGGGTTTCTCCTCAATAGAGATATTGTATCCTAACTCGTGTAAGCGTCATAGCCCTGGAATGGCCCTGATAAGCATCGTAGCGTCAGTACTAGAGAATATTCAGTGAAAAATTGCATCGGATAAACATTGTATGAAATAATTTTGGGTTGAAACACTGCACTTGAGACAATCCCGAAAATTCACTAGAACGCAGAGGAATAGCATTGGCTGAATGATGAGCCAATTTAAGAGGAAAAGGAACCTTAAAAAGGCACGATTTCAAGAGAACAAACTATTACCAGCAGCAGTGCCGGGGATGGTGGCAGCACTAGCTCCGATTGTGGGTTCAAAGAAGCCCACAGTGGAACTGTCCGCTATGGTAGCGAAATTGGAGGCGATCTCAGATAGGGGCTCCTCAATGGGAATGGCGGTGAAGTCAAAAGGCCGCGCTTGCTCCGCCTCCGAGGCCTGTGTGTAGGCTAGAAGGGCGCGTTCCAGGGCCTGCATGTTTAGCCGAATATCGTCATTCAGCACGTACTCCTTCATGAGGTTACGATCACCCGAGGAAAGGATGTAGTGGTAGAAGGCAGCCCGGTCGCGTACTTCATCGTCATCGTCTAACATTACACTGACGTAGTAAAAGAAAGTATGTAGGCTGATACTGCTAAAACAAGTTACTACTGATTAAAGAGGGTGAAATAAATATCTTAGGAACAGACCATATTACACTCATATTTACCTTCGCAATTTAAAAACTCCGATGAACCACAGCTCTTGTACTTATCTAACTCTTTCCCACCCAACCGTTCTGACTAGGTCTTTACCTTAGAGCATTTTCAAAAAGTAAAAACGACAATAGATGATCGCAATGGCATCGCTTTGGTGCCTTTGAAGGGATAAGACTTCATAGATTTTCGACCTTACTTCACTCGTCTTCAAGAGACGAACAAAAATTGCTCCGAAAATCGATCCTGAGGTAGGATATGTCACTATTAAGAAGCGGTGGTCAAGGCGGCACTTTAAATTAAAAACAAAAATATAAAAAAATCTTTCTTAGTACTACCTATTTGTAAAGGATCAGGAGCAGGACATTCAAGTTATGGTCGGGTCAAATAATCAACTTTTACAGAAAAACTGATGCCTCAAAATAGAAGAGTTTGCCCAAAATCAACGTTATTTTTATCAAAGCTGATGGGAATAAAGTGAGACTTTTCTAAGCATGTTGAGTAATAAATGTACGTAAATAAAAAATAATGGAAACTCGATTATACACCTAATAGTGGCAAGCGCTTCTTCGAAATCCGTCAAAAACACTGCGCACTCGGTCTAACAGTGGAGGTGGCATTAAGTTACCGTTCGAGAAGGACGAGAACACTGGGAAGAAGGTCGTCACAGTTAGCTCCGAAACGTGCCAAAGCGGTTGTGGCGGTGCACTTGACGGCGGCAGACTCAAGAATGATGCGGTTGTAGATGAAGCGGATGAACTGACGGGGACGATTCAAGAACGGACCCTCACGACCCAGCAGATAAAGAGCTCGTTGAGTCAATTTTTCGTGCTGGCAGTCCTCAATGAACTCGCACAACTGGAGAAGACCTGAATAAGTTGAATGCTTACTTACATATATAAAGTAGAAAATACAGTGTAATCAAAAGAAACCATAAGTAAAAGAACTAGGTAGCCCACCGAGATTTTTGGCCTGAGGGTTGTCCTTGATTATAGATTCCATGGCAACCACAACAGCCTTTTTGAATTCGTAGCCGGCAGGATCACGCAAAAGACCAGAAAGGAAATTGAGAAGGACAGAGTACTTCCGTGGGTACTTGGCAGCTAGCATGCGAATCGATTCGAGAACTACCACTTTGAACTCGTCCGTAATGTCCGTCATAAAAGAGCATATGTGTTTCAGCAAGCGGTCCACATTGTTCTCGCTGCCAGTCTAAAAGGACCACTGTGGTAAGACGCTAGGACAATACGTCCACTAACTTGCCCAATTTACTACTAACGCAAACTGTCAAACTCCAGTCCAGAGCACTTACTTTAAGGAGAGTGGTGATAGCCAGCGTAGCAATACTGCGATTCGGATCAGAAACAAGGTTCTCCAGATCATGATTGCAGAAAGCCACAGCCGAGGGATGGCGAGTGGCGATTTTATTCAGAGTTCTGACAGCTGCGTACCGAAGTGAAGATTTGTGTGAGGAGCAGAAGAGCTGAAGCACGTTCACTGCCGGTGCCAACTCCTTAGCTGTCAGTTGGCTCAACCCAATGATGGCTCGGGCCGCCTCGTAAATAACCATCTCAGATTTATGACGCAGAGAGGTCTCAAGAAAGTCCATCATGTTGCGGTTGTCCCTAACAGATCACGTTTAATTAAAGTCGCTGATTAAAAAAAAGGATTTTGCTTCTCCGGCAAATACAAATATTCACTTACGCAAGACCCTCCTCCTCAATTTGCCGTGCGACAATACGAATCTAGGCAAAAAGAACTATTAATTGAGGTAAGGTTAACAAACCATGACACAGTGAGCATACGACGATCTCATTGGTGATTGCAAGAACTTCTGAATGAGTTTCAACGTAGCGAGCCGATCATTTTGACGAATGAGATAGAGCAGACCGAGAGCGTGATATTGAACCATAATATTAGGACCCGATATGACACCTTGGATCTCATTGCTCCATCGCCGTACAACTTCAGGGCAAGTCTGCATCAGGTGGTAGGCTGACGCAAGCACAGCAGATGCAATGGCTGGCAACTTATCCACAACAGCTTGCTTCAAGTATCGTTCAATGGCCTGAACCATGGTCGGCTGTAGAACAGAAAACGTGATTTTAAATGGAGAGATGAGAACAACATTACAGAAAATGGAGACAAAATTACGTCAGTGATTTTGCAGAGAGTTCTAATTGCAGGGGCACGAAAAGAGGCCTCTGAACCAGTCATGTCCTTAGTCAAGCTGCTGGTTAGGATAATGACATCGTCAGCATATGGTGCCAACTCCTTTATAACAAGATAGAGCAGCTTCCGCAGACCTTGCTAATAGCGCGATGGATCAGGTAAAAAGAAAAGACCTACGTTTGGAAGCTGGAATAGCTTCGTAACGGCGAAAAATGTTGTCGTAGCTTCTTGCCTGCTGAATTTGACACCCTAATGTATGACATTTACGACGATGCCTAAGATTACCTTGTTCAGTAAGCACAAAATTCTGGTGAGAATCTGAATACACTTTCGTGGATTCGGTTGATTTGCATTGAAAAGGCGAGCCTGAAAAGTAAATGTTATATAACGCTGTTCGTACATCTTGCAGGACAGCTGACTTATCCACGTTCATATATGTTGATCCGATTCCTAAAGTGATGCATATCAATAAAACGAAGTTGGTAAAAATAGTTTGTCTATAAAACTATTATTAGCGGGCATGAAGATGGGGCAGGTTGCCTACGCAAAACCCGTTTCTTTATAAGCTCCACCCAGTATACCTTGTGAAACGCAAATGGAACACCACATGAGAAACCAAAATACTGTGATCTGCTGGCAGTACTAACGTTTTTCAAAGCATAATAAATTACAGAACCAAAGTTCCCAAATAATTAAGGCATGCCAACCACAATAATAAAAGGCCCAGTATTTACCATCATCCTCTTCGGTTTTGTCTTTTCTTAATGATAACATACTGTACCGTGACGTGTAATGAAAATCCGGCGCCGGCACCTTTCAATTAGCCTCCGGCCAATCCGGCTATACAAACAAACACTAATTGGGTATGCTAATTTCAGTCATAAGACAAAATACTTTTCTCCTTTTATTAAATTTAGATGACAAAATTAATACTTAATGCAGCATACAACTGGAATGAACCAAAACTTGACATAGAAAGTGGTACCAATATACAAAACATGAAATAGATTTCCAAATATTGTGTTTACCTCAAATTTGACAGATTATCCCTCTAAATGACAGTAATTGTTTATGTTAGTGTAGTCGACTGTGACCACAGAACCTTTGTATACAGTCTCTCAGAGCTTTTCTACATCCCACAGGCCTTCAACATTAAGCAGGGTTCATAATGGCATTTAACTATTCTGTCTGCGGCCTCTAACCATGCTCAATTCTTTACTAGAGGATGCCTTGCAGGGGAACTGGGAGTCTTTAGTGAGCCTAGCAATACGGCACTTACCTACTCATACCACTTGACTTAATTAAGGGAACACAGTTACCCTGTAAATTATGCAAGCATAATTCTCGTAATTAATATCAATGAAAACTAGGATTTGTTTCAGTAGCATGTTTATTTGGGTGCTTGCTTCCTCTTTAACCACTTAGAAGCAAAGTCGTTCGCCTAGCTTTGCCTTGTATTCCAGAACCATCTTCAACCATTCCTCATTAAAAACATGTTCTCCTGGTCTAAAATTTTGAACGCTTTTAGTGCCAATCCATACCTGAATCCTAGATTTTAAGTTCCTGGAGGGTGTAACAGCGTGGTGGAACCACATATAAGACGTACAGTTGGCTATTTATTTTTAAACTAAGTGAATTGGGGTCAAGCATTAGCATCTAGCTTTCCCATCTATAAGAGTACCTAAAATAGAATCCGACTGTACCACATTTGGGTTCCTGCATCAATGAATCATACCACTCGGTTAGTACGCATAGAGCTTTAGTCGTTCCGATCTAACTTTAGCTTTTTCTATTATCCAAATTACTTTGGTTTTGTGTATTCATTGTTAGCTGCAACTATTAGCAGTGCTTGCTAAAATCTTGTAACAAAATTTACATACCTGTTCTTTTGGCTTAAGGATTCAACAACATAGCACACGTCAATTGGGGTTTTCTAAAATATAAAGTGGGATTCAACAAACACGAGAAATAGTGCAGCGTACACTCCATCAGCCAATATGCAAAATAAAACCGTAATGATGGAGATATCAGAGTTAATGCATATGAAATTAAGAAATTTTGCAATAGTTACTACCGTGCGTATACGAGCGCTTAGTTGCCAAAAAAATTAGTACTCGATCTAATATTAAAATATGAGAAAACGATTTCTTATGTTTGCGACGGTAATTCAAGGTCTGATATACACAACACGTTAAAAATTTGGTAAAATTGTAGGAGTAGAGCAGCTTAAGTGGGAACAAAAGTGCGTGAGAAAGAAGCTCACTCTTGGTTTGCAGCGAGCTCTGCGGAGGGTAAAAAACACCGAGACTGTGTACTTCGGAATCGGTTGGCGGCGAGTTGGAATACTGAAGCGCACTTCATAGTAATACTCAGTCCAAAATCGCTTTTCTTTTGATGGAAGCATTTTTAGTGCGTACACCCATCCACAAGTCAGATCCCAACTCTATAAAAAGTTAACGTAAGGCTAGTGATCCCGTCAGGCGGAAAGCATTTTTGTTGACAATCTTAAAAGAAATCGCAACTACACGATTTTAACTGTTTCATACAATTAAGAATGCCGTCTTTGGATGGTCGTTTCGTTTCAAAAGTATGGCTGTATTCCTTACAAATGCATCTATTTACTCGTAAAATCACCTTTATATAGAGCTTTATCTTTTCAGCACCAAGTTCAGGAGTGAATGCTTCATTAGTTGGCCAATCAATGTTTGGCGAAACACAAGGAGTTTCTTGGAGTTTTGCTTTTGAAATCCATGCATTTTCATCTAGTTGTTTTGAGGGGGTAAGCATCTTCTCTAGCGATGTGTCAATAAGATTGTAGGCATCATATCCGGATTGAATGAGAGAATTTTTTGAATAGTCGACCTGCCTTATCATTGAAAACCATACAAACGAACAAAAAGAGAGGGAGAGAGATCATTTGATAATAGCTGAATAAGGAATATCATGAATAGATCTTGAAAGAGTAGAGCTTCTTACCCCTTCGGCTCATCCGAAAGAACTCCGATTTCGTTGTCGTAGATGCGACTCAGGGAAGACTGAATGATGGATGCAACAAAACTGCGCACAGCAATTGGGAAGTTCACGCAGAAACTAGAAGGGAGAATGTAAAATTCTCAAGGACATGACTAGTGAAATACTGAACACAGGGAAATCCTAACAAATTATCTTTCAACAATGGCCTTTAGGCGGGACTGCTATGGTTGTGCCGATAGAAAAGATGCCCATTATAGGACACACACATTCATAAAATGGAACTTTACCTATCCCTATTGATGTGAGAGTCAAAAAAAGAAAAAGCAGAGACGTCACATGTTAGAATAGAATCAAGGGTGAGGTGAGAATTGTAAACGAGCTTCCGGCGAATTTTGCGAAGTTCTACTTACAACGCTATTTAGTGAAAGAGAAGTGGTGTAAGCAAATAGCTAAAGCAGTTTATCAAATTGCCTTTTTACAAAGTGTCTTCTTTACCTATAGTCATTCTTGACATAAGCCGCATCAATTAGATCATCGATGCATTTTCTCCTAGTAGACTCATTAAAATCCGCCTTGGTTGATGTAGATTTTGGCGCTGAAAAGCTTCAACAATTAAGTGGGAGTAAATGAGATGTACCCAAAGAGAAGACCTTTATGCCAATACAGTGTGCAAAACGTCACAAAAAATAAACAATGCACGAAGTCTTTGATTTTCAGCATTATGATTCCTGAGGAAGTTTGCTTTAGAAATTAACATCCAAGCTGTTATGTGGGATAGTTTTGCAAAATCCTCTTAAAGCTGATTTAGCGGTGTTTAAATGATTAGAGTACCTCACACCAAGGAGCGAGATCGGTATTAGTTGGATTACTCAGATGTACAAATAAAAATAGTATGCTCAAAACTTTTAAAATAAAATTTGCATTACTGTTCGACTGCAGCGAAACCACAAACTTTACTAACAAGACCCTTAGTTACATACCTCAAATTTAAAAACCGAAGTATTTATGCTATGGGAATGGAAGTAAATCTGGAAAACTACAGGAATTATTCCAATTACTTGGTACCTCAGTGCCGATGAAAAACGATCTGATTTGTTCATCATTGCAAAGATTTCGTGCAAATCTGATCAGCGTCTCCAAATGAGCGGGGAATAAAACGACCCAGAATGTATTAGTAACTATGACAACACCAAGGCGGGATTGAGTCAAAGTGTTTAAATTACAAATTAGTGCATATAAATCACCTTTCCTCAAAAAAAACACTAGAAAATTAGCCTTGCAGTCAGAGAATTAGCAACACTAAAAGAAAACAGATACTCACATATGCAAAGAAATTAGGAAATCTATAATCTAAATTTTTTATGATATCACGTGTAGGCCTTTCGTAGGCGAGTAAAAAAGATGTACGATGTGAGCAATATTAATTACACACTCTTTTTAAGCTGTAACCAACTACGAATTCCTTGGGGAACACGCCCATTAATATCTTAGTATAGGCCCATAAATGCCGCGGTTAAAGAAAGAGCTAATTAAATTACAACAACCGAGAGCCCTTTAATGGGCTGGTCTACAACTTACTGTCGACTTCCATGTATTTAATATGTGGAATCGAGTTTTAATTAATATACCAAGTTGCACGCTTTTGACTCGGTGCATTTTCACGTGAGTTCTCCGTGATTCTGCTTGCTAGTTCGCTTCTGTCCTTGTTGTTTCTCTTTTCCTCACTATGACAATGTCCACTGAACATCAATCGACTATGGATGAACATTCTCCACACCATGATTCAAAAGAAAATTTGGCACCGGTAGATGGAATTGACGGAATATCGTACTACGTTAATGTTGTATTCCCCAATTCGGACACATGCAAAGTGCAAGTATCTTCAGGGGAAATTGTTCAAGAAATACATCGTGCACTAATGGAGCGTGAGGAGTCGTGTCATCGGACATGTTTCTCACTGCACTTCAATGATCAAACTCTTGATTTGTTCACGGACCTAAAGTCAATTGAAGGTCTTGAAGAGGGGTCTGAAATTCGCGTCGTGGAAGGTAATACAGAACACGTTTTCGACAACTGTTTAGAGCGTTATACCACTCGTGAAGTGCGTAATCACGTGAAGCACGTACTTGAGATTTTGAACAGCATTAAATTGCGCGATGCATACGCTGGCAGAGAACAGATGTCATTGTCCTTTTTGAGCTCGGTTACTTTGGGCGACATTTTAGGTATGCGATATTTCGAAACCCGAGTTACCGCATAATCTTGTCACTTATTTACAGAACGAAAGCCAAATCGTGCCGATCCTAGCTCCTTGAACTTTCTTCCTCCTTCGTATATTATGCCCGCCGGATCAAATTCCGAGCCTCCTCTTATGCCCTTGCATCCCATCTCAAAGGAAGATAATGATCTGGATTGCCTTCAACAACTAAACTATAGCAATTGGAATCCCCCACCCTCTGCTCGTCGTCTAGCCGGTGATTTGCTTTACCTGGTCGTGCACACGCTTGAGGGCAAACGATGCCACATTACAGCGTGTCCACGAGGTTTTTACGTCAATCAGTAGGTTCCAAGGTCTCACCCAAAGCACCCTAATTCACTGCTGCTTTTATCTGGCTTCCTCTTTTTAGAACAACCGACGAGATTTTCAATCCTGCCCCTGTGCAAAATATCTATGTAGTGCATTCACTTGTCGATCTCCTTAAGCAATTGAGTCCTGCTTTCAAAAAGTCTTACGACACCTTACTTAAACGGAGAACGAATAAGCATCCGTTCGAACGGCTTCCTACACCATATCAGGTTCACTCTTGGCTAACACCTAACTGGCAGCATACCTTGGATTCCGTGCGAAAGGAAGAATGTGAGTTTGTGGTTTTGACTGTGAGTTCACCAAATATGCAAAAGTTATTGAGTGAACATGTAATGCCTTTGCAGCATTAACATCAAGAATGGCTTGGGAAGAAAATCTGCCAGGTCAAACTCGTGACTGGAATGATGAACTGCAGGCCACACGTGAACTACCTCAGAACGATATTAACGAGCAACTGATGCGCGATCGTGCCGTTTTCAAGTCAAACTGCGATTTTGTCGCGGCCAGCACTCGAGCTGCCGTTAATGTCATCAACGGGGAAATTGTAGCGATTAATCCGGGGGAGAAGCGAAAGCAGCAGATGTTTATTTGGAACAACATGTTCTTCTCACTCGGTTTCGACGTCAAAGACCACTACAAGGATCTGGGTGGTAATGCAGCTGCCTACTCTGCGACGGTAATTTTGTACTCTCATAGGATGTACCAGATCTTAACGTTGACAGTATTTTCAGAAATATCCTAGTAGTACCACTTGAATTACCTCTGTGCTCATTGTAAAACAAATGAGTGACTTTATTGCCAGCATAAGGAAAGCCTTGAATTATACCAGCTCAAACATCATGAACGAAATCATCATGTCACCGTTGTGGAGGCTGTGCCACGTGGATCGAAAGATTTCTGTGTGACATTGTCATTCTAGCGAATGTAATTCGGCTTTTGCAGTGTTGTATACCAGTTTAAGACTATTTTTCTGGTATCCAATTATCTAGACTGGGTATTGTGAGGTTAGGTTGCGGTGTCAAATAGTCTAGTTCTTCCATTTACATCATTTTAGAGTTGTGATCTGAATGGTGTCAGAGCCTACTCAACACTGGATCAAAGCGGTCTCT
Source organism: Echinococcus multilocularis (assembly GCA_000469725.3). Classification (NCBI taxonomy): domain Eukaryota; kingdom Metazoa; phylum Platyhelminthes; class Cestoda; order Cyclophyllidea; family Taeniidae; genus Echinococcus; species Echinococcus multilocularis. Next base: position 9,427,397 of record LN902844.1, read on the forward strand.
GCACCCTTGGAACTGCACTCATCGATTATCGTGGCTATCGAGTTACTGCCCAGACGATCATTCCAGGTAAGGCGTATAATTTGCCGGCCCATTTTAAAAAAATGGAAGCACATTTTTATCCCATTAGCCATCAACAGAAGTGTTTTTTACCTGAATTGCGACTCTCTGTAGGAATTCTTGAAAAGGAGCAGGAGCAGCTTATCGTCTATGGGTCAAACGATTTCGGTAAAACAGTGGTTGATGACGAACGATACACTAAAATCCTTAGTAAATCTGCTAAATCGTTGAGAATCCGTCCTCACAAGTGAGCCCGTTATTCTCTTTTTAGCAAATACACCTTTCTTCCGTACTCCATTTTACGTATATACGGATCTCATGTATTCATATTTGAAGCCTTTCCTTGTCTTTGAAGAGGTATTTGTGGAGTAGTTTGAACTACTCTTCACGCACACGCCAAGTTTGTATTGCCTAGAGTTTTGGACAAGTCAGACAGAGTTGTTAACCTCCTGTCCTCAGTGGATTGCAAGGGGATTGTGGGCAACGATAACCGAACCTACCTGCTTGATCTTCTGAATACCTTTCCCCCTGATGTCAATTACCTTGGTGGTGCTCCTGCCTCCGTTCGACCTGTACTCAGTGAGACTATGCAAAAACTCGGTTATCCCTATACCCATCGCCACCTCCTTCCCTCCCTTCGACAGGAACTGGTTGATTCCTTCTGCGAGTACGTTTATTGCACTAATTGTTTCGAACCCCAACAAACCTTTTCCTTTATGTAGCTTGCGTCAGGAGGAATTTTTAAGGAAGGCGGCTGAAGAATTACGAAAGATTCGCACAACATCTCATACGGAAGCGGCGAAGGAAGGAACGAAAGCGGAAGAGGAGGAGAAGGAGGTTAAGGGCCCCAGTAATGATGTAAATGGTGTTCTCTTACTCAATGCAGACTCAGCCGCCAAAACGGTTCAACAAATTATGCTTCAGGAGAAAAGCTTCGGCGGTATTCAACACTCTGACAACGTTTATAGCATTTCTCTCTCGAAAATCAGAAGGGCTATGACAGAGGGCACAGGTTTGTACCTTGCAGTTTATAATTTCAGAGACAAATCATTTAAGCGGATCATATTTCAGCCATAATGTTGAAGTTAATAACGTTTTTTGTTTGTTTCCTGCGACTTCCATCAAGCTTAGATATTCCAGTTGTTTGTCTGTTGGACATTCAACGCAAAAATTTATTTTGTTAACTTAGATGATCCGGATTTAGAAGAAGCCATGAAGAGGGCGACACAATCCATCAAAACGTTTAAAAATGATTCATTAGAAATTCTTTTCAACCCTGATGCTTTCAAGTCTACTGTTACCTTCGCAAAGGAAGAGGTTGGTCTTTTTTTCACTCCTGTGTGTAATCGTGGCAGTTAGTAAGAGTCACGTCTGCCATTTCACCATTTGTCTGTGTAAAGTTATAACTACGCTACTGGAGTAGAACCTTCCGATTGACACTTTTATTGTTGATAACACCTTGTAATGTGTTTATACAAAGTTCAGAACCTTCAATCTCACGTTTTCTCTACTTGAATTTGTTGTTAACAGGAGGAAGATCTTAAGAGGGATAGAGAACTTATCCAAGAGATCTGCGAGTTCCTTGTTCTGCACCAGATTCCTTCATTCATTGAAGACTGTCTCAGTTTCACAGTCATTCCACAGGATGGACGAGCTTTGGTGGAAATTCTCCACCAGAGGTGAGTGTTCCACCTAAATGTCTGCTGTGCGTGACAGTAGCTTATACAAATGTGGAACCTAATTCTTGCTTTGTTATTTGGAATCGGTTTATTGGAACCGTGTTTTATCCCCCTTCTGAACCGAAATTCGTATGAGTTTTATCCACATTTTTTCTGTAAGTGATTTCAAATATCTCCAAAAGTGTCTTTCAGCCCTCTGTTTTGCAAGTGGTTTTTCTTCTTTGATGGAGCATAAACTTGCGTTTGCTTTGAAGGCATTTTAGCGTATACGATAACCTGCCCTCAGGTAACGATGTTGACCACACAATTGGCAAGAGGTTTTACAACTTATCTATTAGTTGGGTGGATTACCTGTGTGTGCTAAACCAAAAATCTCGCGAATTTTCTTCCAAAGTTAGCTCTTGTGCTCCTTGGCATTCAAGCGACTGATGTATAGCCAGTTTTGCATAGTCGTCTTCATTTTATGGCTTACTTGTTTAATTTACAAGTGTGTAGAGATCTCGTCTTTGCAGGGGCATCAACGTTCGTTACTTGAATAGAATCGTGGAGGAGATCAAAGATAAGCCCACTCTTGCATACCTATACGTGAGTCTATCCTAAATAAGAGGATTGCGTTCACGAAACCATTGAAGCTCCCAATCAATTTTATGGTTTTCCATGTAGAGACTAGCGGTTTGCGAAATGGTGGTCCGCTCAGCCAAGCATTTGTTCAAACCATACATTCAAGATGTCGATCCAATGTTTGTCTCTGCTGCCGTGGCCCACTTCCTCAACTGCCTTCTCACTGCCTGCCCTTCACTCCAACCCCTTGCTGGTGTGGATGAGGTGAGTACCTATACCCTGTTCTTTCCTCTTCTTAGTCAGGAAGGGGTGTGTCCCTCTCCTTATGACCTCTCCTCCACCCAATACGTCCATACCCATATTAGCATTCACCCCCCCCCCTTTCGCTGGGCCCTAATCGGTACTGTGTGGCTAGGTTCCTTGCATAGTATGCGAGTTTACTGATCATGAATCTTTTTCTTGGGAAGTTCAACCTCGTTGCAAGGAAAATTTAATTATTCTTTCTCGTACCATCATCGGTTCTTTTTGTGAGGAGTTAAAATAAGACACCGAAAATCAGTATTTTATTGGTGTGATACTTATTAATCGTCCGAACTCTGGGTGGTCTCAACAGACAAAAATTGACGAGTTTTTAACAATTCTATTTTATAATTTTCCGTTGCTCTAATGTGCAGGAATCTAGAAATGGCGTCTTGAGTATTTGTACGAGTATACGCATCAGGTGCATTCTCGTTTCTTTGCAATGGAGATCTTTTAAACTACGTTAAAGCGAAAGGTTGGGGGGAAGAAAAAAGAAAATGTATTTGTGCTTCGTAGTTTAAGTAAAGCAGATGTGTTGCAGAAATGGATGCTGTGGTTATGTTATGTTGTGCACGTTTCTTTTTTTCGTTTTCAGTAACTCTTGAGTCCGCATACACTCACACAGAACTCATTTTTACAGAGGTGGAATAAGTGATGGATCTATCTTTTTCTGCTTCAGCAAATTCAGAAAATGCACAAAGTGAAGAAGGGAAAGAAACGTGGAAAGTCTCAACTGGACTCCGTAGGTATGTTTATTGGCAAATTTTGCTTTCCTACATCTGATCACGCTACGATAATGCTTTTGTACTATAGAGGAAATGGCTTGGATTAATGAAACGGCGACCTCTTTTTGGGCCAGCCTAAACAAAGAAGTCAAGGAATACTACCACATTGATCTGGAACTGTAAGCGTAATGCCTATTCAGCCTTTACCAATACCTTGACAAATTGAGGATTACCATCGCACCTGTGATTATTTCACTTCCAAGGTCAGACGTGGATACATTCTGCCAGACCCACAGCGTCACACGCACACAAATTTTGCGCTCATTCTGCCAGGCAGTGGGCATCCAACTGGTCTTGCACGAGTATGCTCTCCTCCCACCGAACGGTGCTCGCCACCACTCTCGCCCAGTATTTGCTCTTGAGGATGTGGTCTCTCTCTATCCGTTAGTGAAGCACCTCCACCCCTACGCCTTCCACGCCTATCGCTACTTCACTTCGGGCCAGAAGCACATCGCTGAGGGCTTTCTTCAACGCGGCTCTGAGCTGATCTCAGAGGCACTGAATCTGCTCAACACCGTCTATGGCCCTCTGCATCCCGATATTGGCGCCTGCAACAGGCTTCTTGCTCGCCTCTCTTACGTCATGGGTGACCATCAGACAGCTCTGCTCTACCAGCAACGCGCCACCATGATCAGCGAACGTGTCCATGGCATTGATAGTCCGAGCACCGCTGCTGAATATGTATGTAGCCGATCGGCACGTTAGTCGAATTTTTTGATGACCAAATACGTATTATAACGTATTTGATTTGTGTATCATTGTACAAATAGGTATCGTGCTATCACAGCTGAAAGTTTTCAGTGCACTGTGGTGCCTTCACGTCAAGTTTAAGTCCAATGGTGTCATATCGTCCACCCCATTCGTTTTCACCTGTAATCTTGGGGTCTGTGCTGGCAGCGAACTCGTGTTGTTTTGTTTATCGTTAGATCTTGATAATGAGTTATTCTGATTGTGTGTGTGCAAAGCAGCATTATTGTCGTGCCCTGGCTTACTGATATTTGCATTTAACGTTTGCATCAAATCCGCTGCGATTTGTGCTGTTCTCATAAGAATAGTTTTGGAGACTGCTTAAGAGGTGTATGCTCAATGCAGAACAATGTAGGAATTAAAACTTCACTTCACTTTTCCCCAAATTAGCATTTGATATTAGTAATTAATTCCTACTTAAATGTTGTAAGTCATAAACTGTTCCATTTGTAGCACTGTATGAATTTTTAATTTTTTTTCGAATCTCAGATACATATGGCGTTGTATTGCTTCGCCTGTGGACACGTGGCGATCGCTTTTCAACTGCTCTATCGAGCCCGGTATCTGGCTCTCTTGTGCCATGGTGAAGTCCATCCGGAAATCGCTCAAATTGACGTCAATATTAGCCTTATGCTTCACGCAGTAGAGGAGTACGACACCTCCGTTATCTTCCTTGAAAATGCCCTCAAGTTAAACAAAATGTGAGGTCACTGAGGACACATATCTATTTGCTTTCATTAAACTGGACTGAATAATGTTTTTAAATCCGTATTTCAGGTTCTATGGTGAAAAGAGCTTAAAAGAAGCATTTAACTCTCACCTTTTGAGTCGAACCCATGCCTACCGGGGTGACTTTCGTTCCGCGTTGGACTGTGAGAAGCGTCGGTACGCTATCTATCTGGAGCGCTTTGGTGAGAATAGCGAGTATACAAGAGACAGCAACGAGTGCCTTCACACACTCACGCAGCAGGCTGTCAATGTGGCACGTCAACTGCAGAAACCCCTCGGTGCTTCCAGGACCGCGGAGACATTGAATGGCAACGGAAAGGCGAAGAGAATGGTCGCCACTTTGGGTCTTGGTCAGGCTCTCCCCACACCCACCTTTGTGACCATTCTCGATACCCTTAATCGAGTAAACGGGATTTTTTATGTCCACTTAAAGTGAGTTCCCGTCTTTTCTATTGTGATGTTTCAGCCTTTAAAAATGAGCTGGAACTGTGAGCGTTCGCATCTCGTCCACCGTGGGTTTGCAATGTGATTATTGCATAATGGGATTTTGCTTTTTGCTATTAGCCCACCGGTCGCCGTTTCTAGGAGTGACGAAGGTAGAAACGGTTTGAGCAGTCAGGAGGTGGGTACCGTGCAAATTTCTCCCGTCGAAGACGATGATGTTTCACCAAAGAGCCCTGTTGGAGTGGCTGTTTCTGGCAATAAAGTGAAGTGAACTCCTCTCTCCCTTCTTTCCCTCCTTCTTCTTCCATCTATAACAACTTTCAGGATTCTAGAATTTGTATACAATCATCCTCTTTACGTGCATGGCAACTATGACTAGCGGTCTGCACCACCATCGTAGTCTCAGCCAGAAATTGAGCCATTAATTGTGTAGCCACCGTTTGTTCTCTTCCTTTTCCCACTCCCTGTCCTGCGCTTTGCCAAACTCGTTTCTGGCTGTGTATTGTACCCCCCTGCCCCCCAACCTTTCTAGCGTAGCTGTAGTAAGTGGGATTGTTTTTCGCTATGATGCTAAGACCAGTCCTAATCCACATTTATTACTATTTTTAATAACCAAAAACATTGTGTAGTGCTCTCTTCCCCCGTGTCTTTGTTTTTGTGATCTAATTGCTTTTTCAGTGGGTTGCGCATGCGTACAGTTTGTTGCAAAATTAGTGAACTTTTGGGAAATACGACGTTTGATTCACGGATAAGTACACTCAGAAGTTATTAAATAAATCTGTCAATTTGTTGGGTTGTGGTGAACCTGTGGCGTGGAGTTTGCATTCAACGCTGCGTTTTCAGTCAGGTGGAATCTGGCCTAACAGTCGAGTGAGCAGAAATGAGTTGAATTTCCTTTTCTCTCCTTTGGGTTTTCAATTGCTGATAACGCGCTGCTGTTTATGTATTGCATGGAAAAGTCGAGCTGATGATGTCTATCACTTCTCCACCTATCGTCATTGGTGTTCTGTTGTGGTGCTGGGTTGTCTTTGTCGCTGCTTTTACTGATGTACGCGTGGCTTGGGTTCACTGCGTCGGATAAATGGCCGGATTGCGTGCAAGTTTTACAACGCTTGCAGACGGCAATGACTAAAATTGGTGGTAGTTTGGGTATGACTCAGCACCGGTAAACGCGCCAAGGGTTGCGTTTTATCAAAGGTTTAGAAAGACAAAGGTTACTTCAAATTTTTAAGTTGGAACTAATCGGCTTTGCAGTTTGCCGATGCTGGGAACCGCAACCACCTCTCCAAGGGTCAAGTGATTTCGATGGGCCTAGTTGTGTTCAGACGGGAAAAATCACCCGCTCATTGAAATTGGAGGCAGGAGATGCCGAGGAGGGGGTCCACTTTTGCATCGGAGCAAGGTGCATTTTCAAAGCGCTACTCCATCAACAGCCGGAAAGAGCGCACTGGCTTAGGTTCAGGCACTCGCCCTTGATCACTCGAATGTCAATCGCTCTTTTTACTGCTTTAGCATCGCACGGTTCGTTTTGAACTTTCTAGAACCTTGGATTCGAACTTTTGAGTGAGTTTAATGCCAATTAAGTTATGCATTTCTTGTAATTGAACAATAAACCTGTGTTGTAATGACTGGAAATTAGTATGATCATAGGAGTCCTAAAACTTCCCTCTTGAATGGTGTATTTAGCGACATCTATGAAGAGCAAAATTTGTGCTAAAGTACTTAGTCGCATCTCTTCAGGCTTATAAGTGTGTTCGATAGTCGTAGACAAGCTTAAAAACATCTTTTAGCGCTTAGCAAATGTGTTCACCAAACAGTTTTTATTTTGACAGCTCTGGGCTTTCGATGTCGCTAGCATAACTAACCACAATAACAACACCCATCCTACTAACTGACATGTCGATTCTCGTTATCCGTATTTCTCTGCTAATAAAACTGGGAATTCTCGTCTGCAGAGCACTTTTTTCATATGAAAAGTCGAACTTTTTAGTGTCGTCACGACAAATACTTTGCTCCATGCGATTTCCAACATGGTGTGGAACCACACGTCTAGACCGTCTTTTTCTACCTATCTGCAAGCGATTTCATGTGAAAATCGTCATTTACCACGAAGATGGAGCAATTGCTTTTCTGAATGGCTCAGCACAAATGCGTTGAGCCATGTTTACTTCAAGGGGGCGGACATTGAACCTATCTTATTGTCGGCAAATACACCGCATTTTCACTGTTAAATGTGGGCACAAAATTAAAATAACACGATACGTTTCCAAGTGTATTCTGGTGTGCTCAGATTTAACCAACTTCCCTGTTTCTCAAGCATGGCAGACCTCGTGCTACGCAGGTTTTTTAGCTAAACAACTGCATTTTGCCTATCAAATTTAAGCTGGCTCATGATTGGCTCGTTAAGAACGTGACGTCAGCTAGCTGGTGTGTAGCTAACCAATAAAATAGGCAGAAACATGTAGCAGGGTCGGCTAAAAGCCAATCACACATCGGCACTCATACTTTTTGGAAAAGCACGACCGTGGTTTGGATGCGTGTCTGGTTCTAGGAAGTGCTGTAAATGCCCATTTTCTGTCGCTACGGTGGTCTTTGTCATTTTCAAGGCAGATGGACTTCAATTCAAAAAGTGGCATATGTCCAAGTGGAGCTGTTTGCCCACCACCGCAAATTGCTTTTTCACAAGTAAAATCGACGATGAGGAGAGAACTTCGTGGAGTACCCTCAAAATCGGCGTCTGTTGAAACGAAATTCGGACCTCAAGTTACTTTGGAGGATGCGCACACAGAAATTTGCCAGAAAACGCAAGGTGGCTATGGATACGACGTTGGACTGCATTGGAGAATATTAGCAGCCATACTCTATGGGATATATACTTGGTTTCCCCTCAACACAACCTCTCGAATTTTTGGAAGGCTGTCCAGAGTTCCACTTCCGCGAGTTTTGCGAGGTCCGGTAGTGCGGGCGTACGCATGGATTTTTAGTGCGAGGCTAGAAGAAGCTGAATTTCACAACGATTTGGCCAGGTACAACAGCATTTCCCACTTTTTTCGACGGCGCCTCGTTCCTAGCGCTAGACCTGTGGACCCTACCGCCTCTCTGGTAAGTCATTTGGCATAAATCACGCTGTTGGGAATAATTTTAACTGTGGAAATAATGCACAACAAAGTGTTGTAAGGCAGGTGCTTTACGAGGAAGTATTCGGAAATAAAATAAATACCAGGAGCGGCAGCAACCTGCCATAAATGGATTACAATGCTTTGTTCATCTTTGTCATCATCCATATGCTTAAATCCTCATCACGTCAGACACTTTACAAGTCACGTTCGAATGTATAAAACGAACTTATGCTGTTTGAAAATAGTGTTTATTATTTTTTAAAAAGCATGCGGATCCTGTTTGCGTGCAGCCCGAAGTAATCTTCATTTGCTATCGAGATGTAAGCTATTCCACTTTCAGACACCTCAAGTAAACAGGTAGCAAAGATTTTCTTTTGACTTTAATCACTCTTTTACTTATGTGGGTGGTTTTAACGCTTCATTGGGCAAAAGGTAATGTTTTGGGCCAGTACACTTTCATGCTAAGTTGTTCCATACATGAAGGGCCTCACAGTGCTTTCTGCGTCTTTGAGGTCGCAAAACATGTGGAATAGTGCTTTACTCGCAATGAAGACTTCACATGCCTCTCTAAACGCAGCTATTACTACCATTCATTATTCGCCACTCATCAATATGAGTTATTAAGGCCAGAATAATTAATCTCAGGGGTGCTTCCACAGGGCTGTGTATGTGCGACCCTTTCAAATCATTCCTCGTTCACCTCAAGGTAGCATAAAATCCAGACTTAGCGAGGATAAACATCGTTCATTAAGACATTTCAGCTCCATGACGGTTGAAATAAGCATTCATCTGGGTGAAAATCTTGTCTTCTTAAAAAGCATTCTTTCATTTGCAAAACGTGTCCTAAAAGTAGATAGAATCACTCAGTGAATCGGTTTCTCACTGCGAGTTCATCTAATAAAGTTTCCGTTTCGGAATATACGCACTCTAACCAACTCATTGCGTACTCTTTTTGGTGAGACTATTATGAAGCCATGTTTTAAGTCTTGGAATTACCTTCTAAGTCTGCTTTTCTACAAGCTTGAAATCCTGCTACTTGAGCCGCCTATTTTAAGCAAGAACTTTTCATGCACTTCTTGTATTGCCATTTTGTTTCCATAAAATAACGTCTACGTTGGTTTTGAAACTTGTGGCCGTTTCCTATACCTCTTCGGTCGCTCCTATAGAGGGAACTTACTGATAATTACACAGTATGGCAAAAGGCTTGTTTAGAGGCTGTTGAAAAGGCCTATTATCCTGGTTTGTTCGTTTAGTAATCCACTTTCTGGCAGCTGCTCTCCGCTTAAGAAAGTTGTTCATTTTCTTAGTGTCTTTGCTAGGGTTGGGTGCTTGCATGAAAAGTGGAGCAAATGCTGCATCTGTTGGTGCATGACGATCAGGTCACTATAAAAGCATGTGGATCACCTGTTCGCAAGGTAGTAAGCACATCAGGCGCACAGACTAAACAAAACATTCCTTAAGTGTGCACTTGGAAATTGTCCTTCTCCATACAGGATTTTGAATTTGTATTATTAAAACAGTTTGACAATGATTGGCCATCGACCAGCAAACCCAGATGAGTTAAGCAGAACTTTTAAGGCTTGCCACTTTTATGAAATTCCACGGCTGCTGCAATAACATGAGGTCTCCAAAATGTGGCATTGTAGTTAAATAAGATCTTTGAACTCTTTTTAGAGTGTGCCCTGACGAAGGGCGCACTTCACGCTACTCATGTTTTTGTTATAATCGGAAAATTTGGTCGCAAAAGAGGGGGGATGCATATCGAAGAGTCCGAATTTTGGCTCTGCCAAGTGTAGTTAGGTGTTACTAATTCGCAATGCAGGTGGGAGGAGGTTAGCGTGCATTCGCGAATGCTGACAATGCAGGTAAATCGGGCTTTAGCCTCATTGACCAGCTATTTCATCCATAAAGCATCTGACAGGTAGGGATCCGCCTCTGTGGACTTTTGGATGGAAGATGTTAAACAACATGACTTTCTCAGGGCTAGCGCAACCAGATTCATACCTCCCTCATCACGAAGGCGCCGAATGCAAGCATGTCACGATGAAACATAAGGACTAGCTCCGTTTGCACATGTCCTGATCTTGGATTAAACCGTGTAATTTAATGTTCCTCTGCCATTATGAAATGCTTTCACCACAAGAGTATGACATTTCACTGTGCCATTTCAGCGCTGTTTGATTAACGTGACCTGGAGAATGTGTCCGGTCGTGAAAGGTGAAATTAGCGTCAGGGCTAGCATAAACAACTTCAGCCTTTGCTGCAACCCCACTGCAATTCTGACCACATGGACTTACTTCTCGATGCAAACCAACGAGAATTCGCTGCAACACGGATCCCCACAGAACCAAACCTCAAAAAAATGAAGTACAAAGGTGACCAGTCAGTGGCCTAATGAGTGTGGAGTAAACATCGACGACAGCGTGCGTTTGACTGGGTGAGGGCGTGTGTGAAATATATTTGAGGTCAACTAGTCTGGGGGATGATACGATTAGTGCAGATTGATCGGGTAGAGGGGGGCGGGGGCAGAATGGCTATGACGCAAAAGTGACATCATCCCTGTTAATAGTCTTGAACCGTATCATCAGGCTGAAGCGTAGAACAATCTCACTCATCAATTTTCCTAGAAGGTAACTTTATATTGGCACTGCGATTTCGATCACCCGTTAGCGTGTTTGTGGGGCCGACGTCAAATAAGGAGTTTTTGGTCGTGAATTGCCTTTATTTCTAGGGTCTCGGTCACCAGCACTATCTGACTTCACGATTTGTTTTTTTTCCTATATGCGTGTGTTCTATTACTTCATCCCAACTTTGAAAATGAAAAGGCATATCGAATGGTGGAATTAGTAAGCACTGCTTCAATTTCGGATGCAATAACAAGTGCGCAAATGAGTTCACGTTTTAGAAGTGGGCTGTGCCAGTAAATGCTATTCAGTACTAATTCCACACCGCAGAAAAACAAATTCATACCTCAATATTGCGCAACTTCTTCCCTATTTATAGTTTCTGGCACGCTGGTCGTATCCTGTAACGCGTACGCTTTGATTCATTTCTCTTTTCGTGTGTGTTTGATACACCTCCACTCCACTCTCTTTCTGGTGATCTGTGTGTTCAAGGTCTAGTAATTACCATTTTCCTCCCGCTTTTCGCACTCCTCACAGCTAATACAGTCAGCCCCTCTTCGGTATTTTTATAGGCAGTCATACCGGTCACATCAACTGCGCTTTCTCGACATCAGCGAAGTTTTTTTCCGGTGCATGACGTTTACCCTTTCTAGCCTTTTCGGTCGGCAACCGCCAAACTATGGGCGTCGCAGATTACGCAAATGCATTTCGCCATGACACCCAGTTTATGTTTATTCGACACATCTTACAGTGACTTCCATTGTAAGATCGTGATTTTTACAAGGCATTGAGTGATGTTTAAGAGTGTTACTAGGTTGAAATGAAGTGTTTATTCATTTTTACCGCTTTAGTTTTTATTTGACCAGAACTCAAGGTATTGTTAATTTTTAAAACTAAATTATTTTTTTATGACAATAAATGGGCTTGGGATATTTGAAGGACGTGTATCTCATCCATGACATGACTGAAGAAGAGAAATTAACTACCAAAGGTTGCGAATACTAAGTTAGATTTTGTTCTTTTTTGTCATTTGGCGCACAGAGCGCATTCCATCCTGCATTGTCATTTGACTAATCTCACGGAAAACAACTATCTTTTCACCTAGGTGAGTAATTCAGCATTCCCTTGCTTTGAAGTTTGACATTTCGATTCTTCTACTTCTGGAATCGCTCATTCATGCAAAGCAAATCTTTGTGACAAAATCAACTCCTCTACTTTGATCTCATTTGCTTTCTGTTAGGTGAAGGTATGGTGGTAGCCTTTTATGGATACGTCTCTTCATCAGTATGAAGAGATTGCGTCTGATTTTTCATGTGCTAATAGGCTCATCCATATCTAACCCATGAAACCATCTTCGCAAACGACAATACATGGTAAGGACAGTATTTAAAAGAACTGACTGGTTCGCAATGTTAATTTTGGATGGAGAATGGGTCCTCAGTTATGGTCGGACATTAACTAATTTTTGTCTAGTGCACAATATTAGTAGACATGAAAGCCTGGCGTGTTGATGGACGGTGATTTTTACTCGGCAGATTGTGAAAAGGCCTGTTTCGCTTTCTGCACGTAAATCTACGTTCCTGAACAAAGCCACAAATGATTTTTCCCTTATTTTCGACGGAAAAGGAGCTAAGCAAAGAGATCACCGCCGCTGATGCCGCTTGTTTCTAAATTTGTGGCCTTTATAGTCTTCCATCAATTATTGAAGAAAAGAATAAGGTCACGCATCGTGTTGGCGAAAAAGGCGAGTCAGTGTGAGCCTGTGACATAATTAATCTCATTTTGACACAAAAAGCTTACAAAACAAAGTATTAACCATACTGGATGTACTTTTTCATCACACTCTAAGGGTTGTCCTCATCACAAGCCTCGTAGCATAAGTCCGCCCCACACACTCGTTGGCTCTCAATGCACATATGTTTGTTTATTTTTTCTCACATGGCCTCGAAATTGCAGGCCGCCTTCAATGAATGCTAAATTTATCACTATAATTTCAGCATGCAAATGAGGTCGTGCGGGCTGCTGTAATGCCGGAGTCGCCTCACTCACCTCTTTGGTATTTCATGAAGTGGGGACGTATCACGCTCTGAGTCACACCCTTTTTTGAAAAGGTTGACGACAATCGTAATCTAGGCTCTCTTTAAGTATGCAAATCAGTCAATAGTAAGAGGCGGAAAACCATCATGCTTAGGTACTTGCGCCCTCCCAAAAATTGTGGGAGACGCATTGCATGAAAATGGCGACCCTGAAATATCCATGTGTAAACTTTATGTTTTAGTGTGTCTGATAAAAGGGGAAATACAGCTATTTACTGGGAAGGGCGCATCCAGATTGTTTAAAACATGCGAAGGTTGAGTCTCGAAATCTGTTTTAAATGGAGACATGAGACCGTGAGTATCGTTTGGGTAAAATCGGGATGTAAATGCCTAAAATTAACAATTAAAACGACAATTTTGTTGAACAAGTAGGATTAACATTAAATTTATCCTGAAATCTTGAAAAAAGATACCGTGGGAGGCTATTCATTTGTTCATAGATTGTAAACGCTTTAAGGACCTCGAGGCAGCTAAAATATGCAAATTTTAGTTTTGTACTTGATATAAAAAAACTTAAGGAACTTGATTGAATAGAAGTGGGTGCTTAATATTTTCATTTGCATTTCAAATCAATCCAAAAGTAAGGAAATCCATATTATTTACTGGCTTTAACTGCGTTTTTATAATTTATATTGGAGCATATGTACTCTGAAGCCAGCAATCTGTTTAACTACCATCATAGTCAAAATAAACTTCTGCATATTTGATTTTAGTCTATGAATTCTCTTAATGAACTATGTTGTTAGTACCCAATGGCAACGAAGCCACAAAATAACGGTTGGTAACAACAGCTTTGAGGGGATTCAATCTGTAATTGTCATTTGCACATCACTAACCAAGTAGAAGTGAGCTTCCAAGTGATGTGCTTTTGAAACGCTCGTCTAGTATTTCGGTAGTCGACTGAAAGGTGTCAAAAGGGTGGAGATAAGTGAGGTACTTATTACGGAGCAAGATATTTCTTTGCAACAGAAGCACCACTTTTCTCACCCAAATAACTTTCACAGTCATGACAACAAGTTCAATGGCTTTCATTTTCTGCTGATATACCGTTTCACAATCTGAGGCAAGGTCAGGGTTTCATAAGAACTACTGCCAGAAAACTTATTGTGCGATGAACTGATGCCATATGGTTTTACGATGTAATTTTTTTCTATATTAATGCTTAGAGCACGTTGAAATACTCAGATTTTGACCAAGAGACCCATTTTCTTGTGTTTTCTCACCGTTTCCAGGTTCATATGATCGCTATGAGCCTGGGAATCTTCTAAATAAATCTCGATGCAAACAAAATCTGTGACCGTCATACAAATATTTTCATGCATGTCGTCACAACTGCAGACGTTTTTTACATTTCAAGGCGAGGTTTGTAGATGTACTTGTGTGTCTGTGTGAAATTATGTGTCATTCTAATCGTTAAAAACAAGGTAGCATGAATAGACACTATTGGTAACTTGACAAATGGCAAATAAAGCAGATCACGAAATTTGAGCGTTTAAATAAAAAAAACCTCCAATAGCTTTTTAACGCAAACGGATTCTAAAGTAAGTGCTTCTGAAGAAAAGTTTTCTTCTTATAAAGAGAAAATGGCTCAAGTTTACGGGAGATTGTGCTTAACAAAGCACTGGTGTCTGTATTGTTTCGTTATAATGAAAAGATGCACTCAGCAGCCAAATGGCCCCACCCATCTACCCACACCCATACCCCATTCTCAGTTCAGTCTGCTTTTAACAATTGGCAGCACAATGATTTTTGCGTCGGCTTTGTAGGTAAGTCCCGCCGATGGTAAGGTGATCTCCTGTGGAAAAGTTGAGGAGGGACATTTGGAGCAGGTTAAGGGTCTGGCTTACACCCTGCGAGCACTCCTAGGTCCCCATGAGCGTCTGGAGCGATGCCATGACCTCAGTGTACGACGAGTCACCACTCTGCCTTCGCGGCTAGACACTCTGTGTCGTGAAGACGGGGCGGTAGAGGTGGGAGGATCCTCCAGGTCACCATCTGCCCAGGAGGGAGGCCCTGATGAGGCTACCAAAAGCCTTTACCATTGCGCCATCTACCTTGCGCCAGGCGACTACCATTGCTTTCATTCCCCTGCCGACTGGAACGTCGACATGAGGCGGCATTTTCCTGGTACGTGTGTGCTGGATTTTGGGTTTTTGACCTAAGTCTTGAAATGGCAATCGAGGGGCGTGTATTTTAGTCAGAAATTCGGTACAAATAATTTAAAACTGGTGGTGGGAGATCTCAAGAATCTTATGACAAGAAAACTGCGAAAAGGCGAACTAAATGGAGCCATCAATTGCAGTTCATCTATCTGAAAATGGCTGAGTTCTACAAAATTGCGAATGGAAGTGTCAACATTCCTGAAACCAAAATGCCCTTTCTAAAAGCCACCATAATTTGTGAAATGAGTCCTAGCTTTGATGGACGACTTTATGGTACCAGAAAGCCAACTATCACATAGTCATACGCTCCTTGGTCAAGGCTGTGGACGAAAATCGTCAAGTGTCTTGAGACTTTTTTTCCCTAAATATCTTTAAAGGCTGAAATTGTTAAGGAAGTGAATTTTTGGAGGCAGAGATGAATTATTGTTGAAAATTAAATGCCCTTTTTATTAAGCATCTGGCTTCCACTTTTCAAATCTGCACTCGAAAGCCGGTCGAGTAGTAACAATTTTTGCGCGAGAAATTTGTTTCATTTTGTGCTCTGAAATAGTAAACGGGACATGGAAATGAAAGCGCAAAAAAGGGAGGAAATTCATCCCACACTTGCAAACTTATGCCTCAAAGTGGGCAGGAAATCATAAGCATTGCGGTATCAAGAAGGGGCGTAAAAACTTTTTAATTTTACATCTACTGCAAGCTCAATTATTCAAAATAAACTGATAATTCATTCCACACTGCATTTCTTTTATTTCATTAAATTCAGTCGTTCCGATACAAATGTCCCAAATTTTGCCGAATTCACACCAAAATACCTGCTTGCGGTTCGATAAAACTAGGCAACTTAGTGACGAGTATAAAATCCAACTGATTTTAAACCTAATCCTACGGGTTAAAACTACATCCCTCTTTTTAATTTAGTAAGTTCTTGGTTTACGTTGAATAAAAACAACCATTTTTGAAAAATGGGTCTTCTGCTATCGTTATCAGAAAGGTGATTTTACCTCAAAGATGGTATCGTCAATTTGATCTAATCAAATGAGCCAAGTTTCTCCTACCAAATTGACAAGCGTTGAGATGACATTTAGGAAAGTAAAATAGGATGTACTCTTTGATTTACTTCCTTAAATTCACTAGTACTCGTAACGTGTTTGTGGTTCCCTCAGAACGTATTCTTCTTCCAGTGTCTGGCACCTCCTTCTCATCGTGAGTCCACTTGAAAATAGCTTCCTTGAAGCGATCCACCCTCAGTTATTGTCGCATAATTTTAACCTCAAATAATCATCCCAATCGTGGAGTGATAACAGATAAAGTAATTGCTTTGTCGTCTTTTTGAAAGCAGGAGTCATCTCAAGTATCCTATTGGAGTACGTCTGGTGGTGTCAAGATGGCACCTAAATATATCGCCGAATATGGGCCACTCAAGCTTCAATTCGGGCTAGCTAGGTTATTTTTTAGGTATCACCACTGACGCAGAGACCTTTTTGATGGTGAAATACCATTACATCTCATTGAAAAAAACCACGCACCTCGGTTTTGCTTTTGTAATGCCTTTCATCCATTCATATAGGGATACCTATTCAGGCGACTGAATCACTTAAACTTTTCAATACCTATCTTACTGGAAGATGAAAACGAAGATTTGCGTTCCCCACGCCTGAACCCATTGTATTGGCGATCAACTCGCGTCGTCCACGGCTTCAAAAGTATCTCTCTTTTCACTTGCAGGACCACTTGTTTCCATACTAACCGGTAAAAAACTATTAACTTACCTTGAACTCATCATTATTGGCAAGTTCAAATGGCTGTGGTTTGGTAGAACTTGAAACAAGTACGTTCCGGGACTGCTAAATATCGTGGAAGGGACCTCAAACGAGATGTGACACCTGGCGTGCGAAGTCCTTCATCCTTTATTGTGTTGCTAGCAAAATGTTGCGTTTATTACTAGCGTTGATGTGATTACACTACTGCAACGATAATATTCTACTTCAGGCTACTCGATTTTTAGACGGAAAAATGGTCAGTAGACGAATCGGCCCAACCTGGTGGTTTTTTTCCTGAAAATAGACGTATGAATCACATTCTGAAGAAGGACGCTTATTGTGAATTTTGTGCTGGATTTCTCATGGCAAAATTTCAAAAATTTTTTCTGAATAATAGAATATGAAGAAGGTCACTTCGGAAGAATTCCGGTATTTGTGAATGCGTGATTGAGGCTTTAGAGGCCACCTACAGAAAAGCTACTTAAAACTTATCCCTGTCGTTGCAGTAATGAGTGGCATCACCCAGAATCCTTCGGCATGAAGTGAATCATCCGAGTCACCTGATGAAGTTCAGGGCAGAATGAAATATTTTTGTGGGTGGAGGGTTTACTGAGCCAGAATCGCCTATGATGACGTGAAGCAGCCACACAATTTAAGTGGAATAAACATGTTCAGTTGAGCACCACAAAAGATGGGCTTCCTTTATCATTTAAATGGTTATGCAAAGCACGCTCACATTCAAAGTAAGTTTTTCATTTAAAATTAGGTAAACGCGGGCCAGGTTTGTGCTTTACCTTTTAGAAAAGTTTTGAGCAGTTAATGGCCTATTTAAGAAAAGAAAACGGAGTAATGGCTGTGTGCCTTGAGTTTGCAATAATACCTAGCTTGAATGATTCGCCCACCTCGTCCATGACCAGATAGACTGATTCCAATTGTGACACTGAAGCAGACAATATTTCTTTCAATCTCTGCAGCACTTTTAGGCATTTGGAGAGAGCTTCAAACTTTGGATATCAGTTAGATGTTTTCCGAATAAGTTTGGGCGTTGTTCGCGTGGGATTTCATGGACACTAGTCCATAATAATGGACCGCGTCCACCAAATGTAATAAACTTATTCTTTTAGAAATTTCGGTTCAATAATCTGTTAATTTTGCGCTACCATAGGTCGCCTTTTCTCCGTTTCTTCTCTCGTGACGAGTTGGTTGAATGGGGTTTTCTGCATCAACGAGCGCGCCGTCTACATGGGTAACTGGATGCACGGATTTTTCGCTTTCGTGGCTGTGGGAGCGACCAACGTCGGCAGTATCCATGTATTCGCCGATCCCGATCTCGTGACTAACCGACAGCCCGGTTACTTGCGCCATCTTTTCACTGCACGCCGTGGGGTTAAGGTTACCAGCACTGCCAGTGGCCCCACTTCAGATCCCGTTTCAGCCAGCGAGTGCGGCACGATGCCCATTATCATGAAGATGGATGGGTACGAGGATCTTCACTTTCTCCAGCCCATCAAAACCATCAAGGGTGAACTTTTTGGCGAATTCAACTTTGGTTCCACCATCGTGCTCATTTTCGAGGCACCCGCAGGCTTCCAGTTTTTCGTGAAGCGGGCAGAGAGGGTGCGGGTGGGACAGGCGCTTGGACACGTGGTGGCAGACTCTTGATTTTATGCAGCTTATTTATATTCTTATTTTTTGCTACCTGGTTTTGTTCGTCCCCTATCTCTCAAATCTCGTCCTTTCCAACTCCGCTTACATAAGTTTCACCCCAATTTCAAAGTGTATACGAAATAAAACTACCAATGGACGTGGCTGTGTTCAAATTTTTCGGCATGTAGGCAGATTCATGTGAACGCTAGGTAAGTATAGGTGCGCTGAGCAATGTGGATTTTTGCGATTAAGGCCCTTTAAATCGGCTTTGATCAATGCATCAGACACCACAGAAGACCAAGTAGAAGAGCGGTTAGTTAAATTTGCATGCTATCGGTGAGGAATGAATTGTGTCAGACTGTCTAGGCATTGGCGCACTTAGGCTTCATCAAAGTCGAACCAGAACTTGATTCGAAACAATCTCCGATACGCAAAGTATAGGATGCCCAATGTGGGTAAGAAGTTAGTGCCTCCCATCATGTGCCTTCTTTTGAGAAGACGGCGTACAAATCTACGGATTACAAAATCTAAAGGCACGTTGCTGTCTCCAAAACACTGGCAGTTTCGCAAATTAACCCTATGACTATCAACAGAGTGGGTACCCCAAAAATTGGGTTACTGGTGGAAATTCAGTTTGAAGGTTTCACTTGATCAAACAAAATAATTCATGTTAAGTAGATCAGTAGTCTTTTAGAAATGGAACTTATTATTTGTTGTTTTCCGGTGTTCTAGTCAGAAGGCACACCTCTACCAAATGGGAGGAGCAACTGAAAAAGACCGTAATCAATATCCAAGGCATCTCAATTTTTTTTGCCTAAGGCTTGGTCCAAAGTTATCTAGAGTAAAAACAGATTGCCTACTAAAACGAATAACACAGACACCGATACCTTGAAATGTGGGTCATTAATTTCCCAGACATTAAGCTTGATTTAGGGAAGTAGAATATTAATATTCAGATAATGAACTTTGGCTGTTTAATTTGGGAGTTCGCAGAGGAGTTATTTTCCTCCACAGGCCACTTTTTTATGAGCTGTGCAACAGAAACTCTATTAACAATAAGACTGTTGATATAAAAAGGACTAGTTTATAATAATCTGCCAGTCGAGTGTTCGTTAAAGTTGCAATTCCCATTTAACGGCGTAAGCCTAAAAAAGATGAGTGTCAACAGGAGTCTAAAACGTTAACGTGCAAAGGAATCAATTAAAGAAGTGATTGAGTTTTTTCAAGGCATTCCGCAAAATAGTATTTGTGTGTTGTCTAAATTCTTTTCCGAAGCTGTAATAGGTTCAAATACCAAGAAGGATGTTATTAACGTATAGTCTAAAAGCTTACGGCATATAAAGATGTTTTCTAAAGCAGCCAATGCACAAAAAAATGCATTTTAACAACCTAAAAGTTACTTTACAATTACTTCTGTAACTAAATTATTTCGTGTAGAAGAGTCAAAATGCTGAACAACGATCTCAAATTGTATAATGCTTTGCTATTACAATTTTAAAAGTGACGCAACTAAAAATTAAAGCACGAAATAAAACCAATCTAGTTTGAGACGCTTCGTGCCAAGTTTATGCAAAAGTGATTCCACATAGTCTGCCCTTCTGATTCCCACAAGGCAAGATGAATCTCGGATGTCTACTGGCCCATTCTGGCCCAAGGGTGCTCTAACCTTAACGGTCATTTCTTCAACACGATGAGAAATGTGACTAAATTATTGCATACAAATGTAGACAGGTAACCGATACTTATAGTGTTTTTTTGTGTAATAGGCCCAAAACAGCAATATTAATGCTAAATATGGGCGGTCCAGAAACAACCGAAGACGTGTTTCATTTCCTTTTGCGGCTATTTAACGATCGTGAGGTGATTTGGCTGCCATTTCAGAGGTTCGCATCATTTAAATGATAACATCTAGAGCTTTTGCTTCATGGGTTGCTCGTCGCCGTGCTCCCATAGCACAAGAAAAGTATAACGAAATTGGTGGCGGTTCTCCACTTATCCAGTGGGCCACCTGTCAGGGCAAAGGACTCGTTCGAGTGTTAGACAGAATCAGTCCAGAAACAGGCCCACATAAGTACTATCTTGGTATGCGATATGTTCATCCACTTACTGAAGAGGCAATCAATGAAATTGAGGAGTACGTGGAATTCTCCGTGAAATATTTTCTTACTTAATTGTGTTTAAGACTATACTCTTACATCGGGTTCCAGCGATGGTGTGGAGCGTGTGGTGGCGTTCAGTCAGTTTCCGCAGTACAGCTGTACCACTTCTGGCAGTAGCTTCAATGCCATCGCTGCACATTATAACGAACCTGTCAGCGGCGGTCTAGCAGGTATTGACTCCATACCACCTCCCAGGTCTCAGACTGGTGGAATTTCCAAACCTCCCGGTGCCATTTGGTCATTCCTTGATCGGTGGCCCACTGCTATGCCTGAATTTTCGGAGGTGCTGGCCGAGAACATCCGTCATGAGCTCTCTCATCTGCCACCAACTTTTGACAAAGAGAATACTATTATTCTCTTCAGCGCTCACTCTATTCCAATGTGGGTCGTAAATCGCGGTGACCCCTACATCCAGGCAAGTTCTCATTGTCAAATGTTCAAATGGTGATATGTTTTATTAGTTTATGCTGAACTTGTGTGTGACTCTCCAGGAGGTATCAGCAACAGTTCACGCGGTGATGGAGAAACTGAATTTTGCACTACCCTACCGACTGGTGTGGCAATCGAAGGTAGGTCCGGGGCGCTGGATGGGACAGGACACGGCAAACGCTCTGCGAGGACTTGCGCGTCTCGGTCGGAAACATGCTGTCATCGTGCCCATCGCCTTCACCTCTGAACACATTGAAACCCTCCACGAGATGGACGTTAATTACTGCTCCGACTTGGCTAGGGAGGCTGGAATGGCCAGCGTCCGACGAGCCTCTGCCCCTAATGATCATCCCCTCTTCATTCAGGTACGCTTTTATCTTGTGCGCTTTTCTTGCCTCATTGAATAGGTGGAGTGTGAATTTTATCGCATACCACTTAATGGCGAATCTTTTAGTTTGAGACGATAATTACACTGCAAATATTTTAGTTTGGAAGCTACTAAGTCAGGAACTTGCTATTTACGACGATTTTTTCGTGAAAAAAACGTCAATGATGATTTGCTGGAGTTGCATGCTTGTATACTTGCGTTATTAGAGCCTACTTGCTTAAAAATAGGACTTACAAAATGAAATACAGATGCTTAGCCTGTAATACGTAATCTTAAAGCAATGAAATAAAAATATTGATTCGAAAAGGTGGTCGCGAAGCAGACATACTGGTTAAGGAACCAGCTGAAAATTCATGATTAGCTCGAAGTGTTTAAAATCTCCAATAAAAGTTCTGAAGGCACCACTGTGATCAAAATCGCTGGGAATGATTGGCTTAGGCTGCTCAAAGAATTGTGCTTTTGTTGTCTGCTTGCAAAACAGTACATTAGAGCAAACAGTACGATTCCGTGGAAGTCCGTGCCGTGCCTTTCTTACATTTAACGGAAATGGTGACTGATTTGAACTTCATCACATTCAAAGCAGTTGTGTAGTTGCAAAACAGAGTTGGTATAATACTTTGCAAATTTGCCGTCTATGCAGCTACCGATATTAACTAAAATTCTTGAGTTATGGCAATATTGCCAGATGTGTAGCGTTTGTGGTACACACCGCGGGAGCGCAAGCCTTACACACCCATAGCAGGCGTTTCCTTGGAACTGAGCGGATTTATTAGCGTACCTATCATTGGTAGATATAATAAGCCATTAAAAGTGCCATTACCATATTTTCATATTCACGAGGTTAAATAAACATTTTACCCTAGTGATTGATGGCTACCATATTTGAAACAGATCGGATTGATGCGTTCGTTGGATTTAGGGAATGGCGAATCTGGTGGCAGGACACTTGCGTAGTGGGGAGGTGGCTTCGCGACAGTTCTTCCTGCGCTGTCCAGGATGCACAAACGACCGCTGTTCGAAGGTACGTCACTTCATTGCAGGCGAGGCGGAGCGTCTCCGGACGTGGACTCGATCCCAGGCCTTCCGTGACGTCGCTACCACCATCACCACCTATAGAAAGGTTCTTTAGCCATCTTTCCCATCGTGCCTCTGCTTTTTGTCCTCGTTGACCCCTTAGTCAGTTTCAATAAATTAGCGTATTTTTATTTCACATGCACGCATGCTTCCGTTTTCGATTGGGCCAGTTGCCTACTTTTGTCTTGCGAGTAGCGTGGTTTGGGTGGACTTCGGAGAGCATCTGCTCTCTCTTGCTCCATGAAAGGTAAATTTCCGGCTCCTAAGTAACACTGTAAGCGTTCAGATTCAAACTCATATCTATCTTGCATCTGAGTTATATTACGCCATCTCGACTCGCCTTTGAAGGCGTAATAAGGCATAGCAGAATGGTTTAATACTAGCGGACAGAAAGAATTGGAGGCTGTGGTCACGGTTGGGTGTCAATGGCATTGAAGTGGTAGTAGAAGTCGCGGAGACTAAAGTACCGATTTGGTAAAAATTATATTTAATTTTTCGATACTACAATAGGTTTTTTTACTACTGAGTGGGACATGCCGCAGCATCAGGAGATAGAATTCATGTTAGTTTAAAGGCCGTCTTTGTTTAAAGGGATTACCAACTAGCAGTACCCCATTTTAACTTTTTGAATGTTATTTAAGAATAAATATGGACTAAAAGTATTCAATTTGTTACAAATCAGGCGAGAGGTGTTGCCTGTGTTTCGCTGACAAAGCGAAAATTTAGGCAGTTTTCTGGATCGGCTGGAAGATGTAAGGGGAAGTTCGACTTACCTTTACTAGGCTTTTCGGTTTTCTGGACTGAAGTAGAAAATGTTTGCGACTAAGTCCTAAAATTTAATCTCTTTAAATTTGGGTAAGTTTCTGGCTGTAAAATTATGCGAGGATCCCGGCACTGTGCTGTACAATGAGGCATATATATTTATAATAATCATAATTTTCAATGGTTTGCCATGAAAATGGTGTCTACTCAAAAACAGGCTTCACACACAACGTTGTTTTTATTTGTATTTTTTTCTAAAAATAAACAACAACGTAATAGCAGGATTTTCTGGTCAAACAGGAACATTTTACCCGTTTCTTTAGAAAATGCAGGTATAAACTTTCTCGAACCTACCATTCCGCCTCTTTCAAAATTCTGGTGTGTACATGTCAGGGGAAAGTAAGCATGGATTTCGAATCCGGAATTTTTATTTTTCTCGGAGTTTTTAAAGGTCATCGCTGCCCATGCGATCTCCCAATTTTTCACTCTGGTCCATTGGAATGAAGTGAAAGCACAGCAGCTGCTTCAATTTCAAATACACCTTCTTTGTAAATGAACCGGGAGCATTCCCAGGTATGTTTCATCTACCCAGACTAAAGTCAAAGACACCGCTGATATGAAAATTTGCAACAAAGGCGTAAAGAAAGGGCTGACATTGTCATCTGCTTCTGTTCACTTGTCACGATCCACTTATAACAAAGTCGTTAAGCTTCTTGCGAAAGGCAATTCGTTTAAACTGCAGTTTCTGCCTTGACGTGATGTTGATGGTTTTTCCGCTTTTTCTAGCTATCCTAGTAGGAGGCGACACAGAGACCACAAAGTCGGGTGTTTCCCACAAATTCTAGTTAACGAGAGCAATGATAGTACAGGGTCAGAGAAAACGTTATTGGTCATTTGATATAGCAGATTAGAGGTTTTTTAAGTGGGGAGCACATAAATGTATTATTTGGTAAATGAAGCAAGACATAAGTAAGTACGCTGCATGAGCTAAAAGTTGAACAGGGTAAAGAGCGCTGAGATAATCGAATTGGCTATATGCTGTAGCACCACGAGATTACTCTGAAGGCGAATATATACATTTGACATGCAGTAGAATTTGATGCTGCTGGCGTGGGTTGGAGGTGAGGCCACCTAGAGAATGCCACCCGAGTGTCCCCTTTATCAGAACTGCAAGTCAAACAAACATTCGACGTGTTCCGTAGTCCCTCTACCCTTTGAGCGTCGTCCCCGGCGCTCCCCTTGGTCACGACGCGCTGATGCTGTAAGAAAAACGTCCACAAAGCAACCGTGTCAGTCATCGAATCCCCATGCCACCGAGAAGATGCTTGACTTTAACATCACTAATCCCTCTTACCAATTCAACTGAATCTGAATTTCCAGTCTGTAGGGAGACTGTATTGGAGAACAGGGAGTGTGGCGGCCACTGCGCATGTTTATCGCTAATCGTCCGAACGATAACCTAAAAGAAGAATCGTACAGCAAAGGATGGAGCTTAGAATAGCTCCGTATTGATAGGGTTTTGCTTCTATTTCTGCTCGACACACTACATTCACTATAACGTCGCCCATTCATATCTATCCAGATTTCTCTCTAGCATATTCTCTTCTTCTGTCCCACTAAGGTTTATCACCCAGCAGTAAAAATCAGGACAGATCCTCTAAAATAACGTTCGCCTTCTGCTGCAACTAATGCAGCGATCCGAGACCTCCCTAAGGGCAGAATAAGGCACAATACTCGGGCAGAATATGTATTGTAGGCCAACAGCAGGACATGAGGCTACTGGCACGGCCTGGAGGCCAGCACGCCCATGAGAGTACAACGGCAAAGTGCCCAAGTGACCCTCTTACCAACGTCAGAAGTTAAGCAAACATCTAAGGCAGCAAATGTGCTACTTGATTGAAGAGATGAAACGCGTTTAAATTTTTTCCAAATTACAGAAATACGAATAAGTAGCAACTTTGGTATTGCATTCAATTCCTTGATACAACTTAAAAGCGATCATTTCTGAAGTCTCGAACAATTTTTGAACGTGCGATAAACTCCCTTAAACGCTCTTTGTTAAAATAACAAGAAGTGAAAAGCTCCCATTCTCCTTATGATTACAGTGACAAAACGGTTCGGAAGAGGTAAAAATATGTCTGGTTGTGGTTGTAGATAAATTCGTGTTTGGTCTATGAAGAATTAGGAGGAGGAGGAGGAGGAAGAGGACGAGGCTCTACTTTATATAAAAGACAAAACCATTCGTTCTGATATAGGTCTGCATGAAGCATTGCCTATCGTTGACCTTCTGCTGGACACTCAAAACTAAAATTGGTGGAAACGCATTAGTAGTGCTCGGAGCTGTATTGTTCGAAAACAGTAGGATTTGGAAGAGTGCATCAAGAAAGAAGGAAAAACTTCCACCACAAAATGAAATATGCCTATCCATTGTGGTTATCGGAGGCGTTACCGGTCCTAAAATAGCCATTAAATAAGAAACCAGTAATAGGCCTTATGTTTCATAAGAACCTGCTGCTAATCAAATTCTTACAACTTAAAGCATTTATGGTCACAAAATATACTTTATTTTTAAAAATGCAGCTGAGGACCTAATTAGAAAAATTACTTTAGAGCACAGGAATTGGGGCGTGTGAGTCTGCAGTAATGCACATAGGGGCAAAACTTCATTTCAATGCATCAGGATGCAGCGACATCTTTTCATTTAATGTATGTTCTTTTTAAACACCTCCATCTTCGGGTCTATACTTTTTGATTATTACCCACCTTTAAAGTAAGCCCACACCCAATGACGCTTTTCAGCTTTCCTAATGAAACGCCGGTCCTGCCAGAAAATACGGCTTTCAGGTGCGCGGTACTTTGCCGTTCGGCTTTCCTGGAGTTCCTCTGGGACTCTAACGCCCAACATACAAAAAAGCTTTACTTTAGTTAATAGCATTTAAAAGTATGGAGAGTTGGTAGAAGCAAATGGATGGCGAGAGCAAGCACCTATCCTTTTATTCTATGCTATGCTGTAAAGGTTTCCATTTAGTAAGACTGTGGCGAGTATAGTAAACTACGTTAAATACACATGGAAATAATAGTAAAGCTTTTATCCTAACTGTCTGTTTTAAAAATTAGCCATTAAAGAGAACACAAAAGTGCACAAAATGCGGAAGGTAAGTGGAAAATCTGGTAGTGAGTTAAGTAAATGTAGAGTTATTTCTAAGAGTCATTGCACCATGCATTCTGCCTGATGTAATTGCTGGTACCATGTTGGACCTGCATGTCATCCCATAAAGATACTACGTAAAGGGAGACTTTACCATTTAGGAGTCATAAATAAATAGGGAAAACTCTTCCAAAAAGATATAAATGCAAATGTAGATAATGATTAGTAAATGCGGATATACGGTGGGATTGTTGTGTCCAAAACAGTTACCAAAAGTGCTAGACATAGATGAGATGACGCCACATTTACGCGCGCCTACCTTAAAACTTGTTCATTATTTTTGATTTATTAAACATGATGTGGATTTATACAGTTACCCGGGACTTATCTGAGGGAGGAAGAAGACAATATTAGGATAAAATATATTTTGTCGACATAGAAAGGTCTGAGGGGCTACTGGCATGACCCCAGGGCCAGGCCAACCGGAAAAGTAAAATAGTGAAGCCCCAGAGTGGTCCGTTATTCAAATCACGAGTTAAAATAAACAATCAACGTGTTTCACAGCTCATCTCCTCTCATAGACCTGCAGCTTCAGTCAACACAGCACAATCGGAACCGTAAGAAAGACACCCACGAGCCAACCGTGTCGCTCATCGAATCGCCATGCTACTGAGAAGAGACTTGACTGCAACGTCACAAATCCCTCTTGCCAATTATACGGAATTTGAATTTCTAGCCTGTGGGGAAACTGTATTGGAGGACGTAGATTGTAGCGGCCCCACGCATGTCCATTGCTAGTTGTAGTGGGATTGGACTAAAAGCAAAGTCGAATAACATTGGATGGGGTTTAAAATATTTACGCAGGGGCAGAGTTCGCTTCTATTTCTCTTTGGTACATTGCATTAACTCCAACGTTACCCATCCATATCTATCTAAGTTTCAATCCAGCTAGTGGATAGGTTGAGGAGGTATCGCAAGTTCACTTACCTGGTTTCTTTATACAGGCACGTTGGACAGCTTTGTAACGAACTATTCTAGGTGGTTCAAGACCAATGTCACTTCAGTTGT
Source organism: Echinococcus multilocularis (assembly GCA_000469725.3). NCBI lineage: Eukaryota > Metazoa > Platyhelminthes > Cestoda > Cyclophyllidea > Taeniidae > Echinococcus > Echinococcus multilocularis. The sequence continues at coordinate 9,455,135 of LN902844.1, forward strand.
TGAAAGCATTCCTGGGGGTCACGGAACTGAGGCGTTTGCTAAGGTCAGACGTCATTCTTAACCCTTCTGTTGGGGGTCGTGACAGATTCTCTCATCAGCAGCATATGCACCTCTTCTGCCCCACTAAGGTTTATCATTCAATAATAGAAATCCGGACAGTTGTCCTTTGAGATTGGGTTTGCGTTCCACTGCTGCCGATGTTGTGCCTCACGTCTTGCCTCAGTACAAAAGAAGATATTGCACCAGGGCAGAAAATGTATGCCCGACGTACAGGAGGGCTTGGGGGCTACTGGCCTGGCCCGAAGGTCAGGCCATCCCACGGGGGCACTTTGGCGAAACCCTTAAGTGGCCCCTTTCCAAAACCGAGAGTTAGGAAAACGCTTACGCCAAATTAAATACAGAAGTGTGCATAAAACAAAAGAGAAAAAGGAGGGCGCTTGCAATGTGTCTTTTACATAGTGGTACAGCACTCTAACCCTACAAAGCCTAGTATGCTAGCAGCTATGAAGCCATTCATTGCTGATCTGCTTCATTCAAAGGCGTCTTCCATAGGTTAGCAAGCCTTTATAGTCCCCTAACATCAGTTGGTTTATTCCTCTGGTTGGAACGAGAGAAGTCTCTAATCGCAGAAGCGACTGGGATAAGAGTTTTAGGGACAGTAACATCCATGAAACCAATAGTGGTGATGAAGTTCTACCGAAGTGAGTAAAAGTGATAGGCGGAGCGCAGAAGGAAAGATTTTTTGGACTGCCTAATAACTTCAAGTGGTGCTCATCCCGTCTCACAATTACGACTGTCAGTTAACTCATTAAAATACAAATGACAACTTCTAAAGTTATGATAAATGGCGTTTCAAATAATAACTACTAGTCTTTTAAGGCACCTCAATTATTGATGCTAAGTAATAAAAAAGAAGCCAAAATTTTGACTTTAAAATATTTTAATTGATGTCATAAAGTGTATTTAGTGGGTAAAGAGAAAGCAACGAACAATTTTGCAAATCAGTCTAATTATTGTATTTATCGCCTCATATGTTAGCTCACTGTGCATCTGTGCTTCTCGAAATACATTTACACTATATCACGATGCTGTAGAGGCTCGTGAAATGTTGAGAAGTAAACTAGTAAAGGTCAGTGTCCCCTCTCATGTTTGTGTTAAGAATTAGCCGTGCCATTCAAAACAGTCTGAGGGTGTTCCAGTAGGTTACTTGTTAGTGGATTTCAAGAGAAGATAGAGCTGTTAAAAGGTACTGCACCACCCCGAGGCTTCCTTGAAGACAATAGATGACATAGTACTTGGGACAAACATTTACATTCAGCGTGGGGTAGGGTCGGAGGCTAGCTCACTCGGATAAGGTGAAATGGTGAAGCACCAAAGCGACCCATTTACCACAGCCGAGAGTTAAATAAACAACCAACTTATTGCAGGTGCACTTGGGGGGGGGGGGGGTAATGAAGGAAAACATTTGATAAAGGGAAGGAAATACCCATTTTTGTTACCTGTACTGACTACAAATCTCTATCAATAATGCAGTATTCTCATAAACAGTCGGTAAAGGGTTAGAGCTTATGAGAGCACTTCAGTTTTTTCATTTTTAACTGACATTTACGCAATAATAGATTCAGCTGTAAAAGTATCGAGTTCGGTACAATTTCTCAGAGTTTATGCTTTAATTTTGGTGCATTTGCGAGAAGCACAACTGCTACCCAAATTAGTATTATAAATAAAACTTTTTGGAAAGCTAAATAAATCAGAAATACGCGCGAATCGAAAAAAAAATGAGGCCTGATGCACCACTACCCTTGTTAGGAAAAAAAGACAAGTCCTCCTTCAAGTAGTTTAAATGCAAACACTTCATGGCAATCTTAGCCTGAAGTTGGAATTATTCATTTTTTTTCCCTAGATTTGGAGTCAGGCGATGCCACAGCGAACTTACTTAGCCGTGAATAGGCACAGCCGCATATTTGGTGTAGTAATAACTAATGAAAAAGAATCTACAATTAATTCAACGGTGAGGACGATGGAAATTTTTTCTTCAAGCCTGAGAGCAGTAAGCAGAATGTGTTGCTACATTTCACCATTTGATCTCCTTTATGGGTTTCACGATGCTGTCACTCATGGATATTTTCATGACTAAATCGGTTCGGATATGTGACAAATGGGGGAATGATATTGTCTTGTCAAGGTAATTATTTTATTGCCATTATAAATAATGCATTATGTGCTGCCAATACCGTGATGTGAAGCGGGGCGAAACGAGAGTTCAGCATCTAAAAGTTAAGTTAAAATATAGGCATTGTTTTAATGCTGTACAGTTCTGCACGACGATTGCGGGTACGCCACTGCACTGAAGAATTGTATTTCAGCACAGTTAGGCATTCCACAGTAGCAATGGGAGAGACAATAGTCATGAAGGAAATCGGGCATCTTGGTGGCCACCACATGTACTCAGTAATTTGCATGCATTTTGTCTCCTTTCTTCTTTCACCATTTACCCAAGCAAAATTGTTCCAAAGTGCAAGAAAGGCCGAAACAAAAGGCCGATTGAATAAAACCAAGGTACAAATCACCAATCCCTTTTGTCTTTGGAATGCGTTGGGGCAGTCTTATACTATCTTAGCATGAAAACACAGCACGTAACATTTTATCACTTTTTAAGGCAAAACTGCTTAAGGACGGTATCATCCAGGAAAGTAAAAATACCCCCTTTGATTTGGCCAATACTGGCGTTACGGATAACAAGTTTGGCCCCAAAGATTCGTGTTAGTTTATTTTATGTAAAATCAAATGTACCTAACGTAGGGTTTTTCCTGAAGTCGCAAGGAGTCATAATTAGATGGCAGAAAATGCATTGTAAACCGTACAGGCGGGCCTGCGGCTTCTGACATGGCTCGGAGGTCATGCCGCTCAGCGGAAGCACAAAACTGATGCGTTAATATCGTTGAAATCATAACAAGGAGTGAACTAAGCGTTCGCGGTAGTAGAAATATGTTAATTAATATTTAAAAAAATGTGCTTTAGCTGTAAACTATTTCACATGAATGAAAGCGATTTGAATCCATGCTTGTCATGAAAATTTTCTTGAAATCTTCACCTCAAGTGTCGTTTAGATTTGGAGGAAGAAATCCTATGATCCCAGAATTTAGTGGAGTGTGAATTTAATGGCCAGAAAACCTTAATGAATCCAAGGTTAGAAAAACACCCTTCACTTCTCAACACACGGTTTTAGTTGGTTTTATTAATTCACGCATGCATGCGGTAAAACAGTGAAACCTTCAACAGATCGTATTACTGTAAGTAAAATTCATCAAATTGTCTCCATAAAGACACCTCACCAGTCAAAAGCATGGATTTGGCGTAATAAATTGGGAGACCAGAATAAGTGTAAGCAAGACGTAATACTAGAACATAACATGTCCTGTTGGTAGACGCAAGGGATGGAAGCTGCCGGCTAAACCGGAGGCCATACCGCCCAGCCATGGTACAGAATTGGAGCCTTATTGGTATTTAAGCGAAAACGAGGAAACAAACAAACAATTAAGGCATCAAGTACCCCCTTTTCCTTTTAAGCATCGTCTTCAGCTGTCTCTTCGGTCAATCTTCCGCACCAGCCATCACAACGTGGGCTGGGAGGGGGAGGGGGACCTGCGCGGCCCATCAGGCATGTCCATCTCTAATGGTAATGGTAAGGCTCTAATAATAAGATCCTAAAAGCGGAGTTCTAAAACAAAGGATGCAGTTTAACATAGTTTCTAAGGCCTAAGATTTCTCGTTTATTACTCCCTATTGCTTTGTTCTCATTTCAGTGCTGCATAGACGTATACCAACCTGTTTTCTGTCCAGCTAGTGGAGAGGTAGAGGAGGCACCGCATGTTCACTCATTTGACTTCTTCATACAAGTACTGTAGATAGCTTCGTAACGAACTACTGTAGATGGTGCTCGGCAAGTATCGCTTCCACTGTTGGTAACATTTCTGTAGAAAACGGAACTTGGGTTGTTACTAAGGTCAGGCATCATTTTTAGCCCTTTTTTGGGGGTTCTGACTGCTTCTCCCCCTTACAGCACACGCCCTTCTTCCGTCATATCACAATTTAACATTTAGTAGTAGAAATAGGGATAATTGTCCATTGGGATCAATTTGCTTCTTTCTACTATTAATGCAGTTTCTCAAGACGACCTTGAAGACGAAAGAAGACATGATACTAAGACAGAGTATGTATTATTGACATATTACAAACAGCTGAAGTGGTGTTTTAAATGACCTTAAAAGCAAAACGATGTGTTAAACAACGCATGCAACATAAATATGCCGTATGTGTTGTTGCCTTTTCTAAAATGAATTTTGACTTAGCTGTTTGATAAGGCTTTCTGATCATAATATCCGATTGTTTGGTCCAATGAATTTACTCTTTTATTCGCAGAAAAATAATTAGATGCCCCGGCTTTCCCGCATGCGTCCATTTCGTAGGGCTATTAAACAGGTGTGCTGTTTGTAGACTTTTGAAAAATGGTTAAATGCTTAGATATCCTCTCTCACTGGTTAGCATTGTTCTTGTGCCGAAAAAAGACTGAAGAGTGATTTCTATTGTGTGAAGACAATTCCCTTTTTAGAAGACCTATAGAAGTTAGTCTGAGGCATGGATGTCATTTCCACTCATTTTAGCATATTTGATAACATTTTGAAATTGACTTCAAACGTGGAAATGGTATACTTAACAGCAGGATGGGAAGCATAAATCTCCATTTATCCATCGAAATGGACAAGTGTTTGGTGTTGACGAATCGAGAACTTTCGCCTGTTCAACTTGAAGTACTCACATGCAGGCAGTATGTAGTGTTATTTGCTCCACATCGGAAACTGCACTACCCTTTCATTTATATTCTAGCAGATTAAAGTGTAGTACCAAATAAAAATAGTGATTATTGTATTGCTCATGAGAGCCATCTAATAATCCACGCAAGTGCGTTCTGGGTGCATAAGCCTTCCGCCTTATTTTAGCACCCTTATAAGCACTACAATAATCAAGTTTATATCTCATCGTTTGTACCACTGCTTCTAATTAGTACAGGTCTTTGATCTACTAGAAAATGGATGAAATTAGAACGATTCCCTGTGTGAAAAAAAGCGACTCTGCATTATGTCTGTACGTGAGTATTCCGCGTTGGAGCAGCCAAAATTCACAATTCGTTAATACTAAATATATGGCTAATTTGATCTGTAAATGAGATTTATGCATCTACTCACATGTCTTTAGACGTATGGCTTGGCCCGATGCAGAAGATCCGTCGCAGCAGAAGCGAAGGCGGCAAAATCTATGACTGCGTTTTGCTGCTGGTTCGGTAGCTGAAGAACAAGACGCCACTCAAAAAGGGTAGGAATCGTAGGAAATGAGAAGTGTGTAATGGAATTCACTTTCTAACTCGAGCTGCGATACCTCATTGGCCTATATTAGAGAATATTAAAGTACTACCAACTTAAAATAGTGACACCAACAATGCCATTTAACTTAGATTACTGTAGTGCTTGTAGGAGAAGCAATGGAGAGTGGAAAGTTTGTGCATTTGGATTCCATTTGGATAGGAGGGTAAAGAGCTCTTACAAAAACCTGGAAAATTTTTACACGTATTCCTTTTGCAGATATTAATTACATTTCCCGATTCTTTTGAACATACATTTGCTCATTCCACTGTTAAAGTGTTTGAAAAATCTAGGATTCAAGGAACAAAGCCAATATATTGCTGTGCCTGTAACGCCGAAAGAGTGCCCTCGGAAATTTTTAAAGCCATTCACTCAAGATTGGCACAACGACATCAGGTGGGCACTTTATTTAAGCAATCAATGCAGATGGAATCCAACAGCTCTGCCGATTTTATGGTGCCTGACTAGGTATTTCTTACTGGAGGTTTAAACAGTGAAAGAAATAATTCTTACAACACCTGAAAGCGTTCCTGTTTCGATTTTCTAGACGTTTCCGTTTTCACTCACTCTCTCATGATTGGCTAATATTACGTTAAGTGCGCTACTACCTATTATAAGGCCAAGGTCAATCAATCGTTATAAATACCCAAGACTGAGACCACCTTTTGCCTTAGGTGTCCTCCACCACCCAACCACTAGACACGTACACACCCACCTTATGCCATTTGTTTACCCATACGTGTCGGTAATGTAGACATAAGTACAAAAGCCCCGTCTACAGATTATTCTGGTTAAGGCCTCAAAAGGGTTAAGCTCAACCACATAGACACTCAGGTCATAAGCGATTTGGTCTGATTTTTTTACTCCTTGACTAACTTTGGGAAGCATGTTATTTTGGGGGTACTTTCTTCCAGGCTCCTCATTTTTCAATGAGGAATTTAAACTAGTCCACTTGTGCATGAGAACTCACACATGTACACAGTGAGAAATCAAGTAACACTTCTCTCGACTTCACTCATAAGGTAAGAGGAAGCCAGAGCTTCAATGTAGCTCTTCAAATTTATGGTGTGTCCTTCGTAGTCCACTCTATTAGTGATGATTGCAATTTTGTTCACCTCGAATGATGGGAAAAAGGAAACAGCCTGACATGATCAAATCCCACATTCTCATTCGTGCGTTTTATCCACTTAATTTCATCGCAATCAGCTCACAGGGAAAATTAGTTGAGAGATATATTAAATCAAATTGTTAATTTTATAAAATACAGAATGTTTATGATAAAGGAAAGTGGCCCTAAAGGCAACAAAACTACTTCAATGAAATAGAACACTATATGCTGCCGAGCTTTGAAGATTGTGACATTTGGAGAAAAAGTATACCAGGCTTGGTATTTAAGTAAACAATGGAACTGGTTGCTGATAAGAGACAGGATTGGCTTAAATGTCTTTTTTTGCAAAAAACGAAGATACATTATTGCCTACCCAACCATCTCTATGCGCTCATTTGCCAATGACGAGTGCTGCAAAAACAAATGATTGAAGCGAAAATGCGAAAGGGTTCCTAAATACTGAAGTAAGTTAGCATCTAGGATAAGTTCAAAATCAACCGGAGGGGTGGTATCCAAATTGACAAAAGGCGAACGTAAATAACAGCAAGAGTTGGTTCAAAGCATTTCATACTGCTGAATATCGAGAGTTCATAATACCAGGCCAGAAAATGAGCCTTTTACTTATGGAAGGATTGAGAGGGGCGAATGGCATGGCTTAAATTTCAATTAGCCCAGGAGAAGTACAGTGGTATAGCCTTAAGCCTAGTATTACATGGTTCACCTCTTTCATTGGGCGTAGCCCCCGATGCTCTCCTTGGTCAGCCTCCAGCGACGGCCAAAACGATGCAGTCGGTGCTTTAGGCAGACCCTCAAAGCAACCAACTGCGCCAGTAATCAAATTTGCGTGCGAATGAGAAGGTATTTGATTGCAACACCAGGGGTTTTCACAGATTCACCTTTCCACAGCATACACTCTTCGTCCTTTACGTTGAGGTTTAGCGTTTGGAGACCAAAATCGAGGTATTTGTTCTCTAGGGTCGGATTCGCTTTTCATTATCAGTGCTAGGACAGACAATGCATGACCAACATGCAAAATAGGCGAGGGGCTACTGCCATGGTCCGAAGGCCTTGACTACCAGTGGGGGCGCAATGGCAAGGCCTTAAGTGCCTGTTTTATCAAAAGTGAAGTGAAGTACTGCACTAATTTATTGACTAAAATAGTAACGGTAAAACAGCCCTATGTGAGAATTCACCCAATTAATCAAAACTTCATGGCAAAACCTGTCAGGATGAACGCATAAATTAGCGTCGATATTTTACATGAACCCTTAAAAACGGTGTTGACAAAATACTGCTTTTTATAAGGGCAATTTATGTTGATTTCATTGTGTCAAGGTCTGTATGAACCGAACCTTATTCAATCAACCTTAAAACCGAACTGCGTGGAAGAGAATGTTCACTTCATTGCTCTTTTTTGATGACTGGATGAATAAGATCGGCGCAGGTCTAAAAACTGTAAGTTTTAGAATATTTTCAAATCTATCAAAGTGGTATTTTTTGGGAGATGTGAATTGTAACGTAACTTTGCGAACTACAGTATGTCTCATTAGGCTATTGTGTAACGAGTGTACAGTTTTTATGTCTTTTTCTCAGCGAGGCCTTCTGGTGCCATTGTTCATGCGACCATCTTAAGGGTAAGGCCGGAAGGCTATCTATAGTTTTCCAGCCCATTGATAACCCAGTAATAAACCCCTATTCAACGTTTGTATGCTGTGTTAAGGGTCTAGAACAGACCCAGAGTACAACAGTAAAAAGAAGTTTCATATTACTAAGCAGATGTTAATGCTCCTATCAAGAAAAATGTCCCCAAAACATCGTGAATTTTACATCTGTTCTGAATTCATTGTTGCCCAAAATTCTCTAAATTGTTAAAAAATAAAAATTCAATTTTAACGTGGTCAGTACGAGAAATGGCCGTATACATAATCTTTCGAGAGGAGATTACTTGAAGAAATATAAAATGTCTATGGGAAGAGAGGGCTAAAATAGCGACAGCTGTTGTGTGGGATGACAGCCTGGAGAAATCTCGTGGTTAATTGACAAAAGAGAACGTGTTTATTGTAAAATACCGAGATATTCCCGCATTTAACGCAAGAAAGTCAAGTGGGATGCAGGTGGGGCTATGCCAAACACCACTTTATTTTGTATGTCGAAGCTGCTTGATTGTCGCAGGACTGAGTCTAGATCCTTGCTTTGTCATGGAGTGGAAGAGGACCTGATAGCTCACAGCAAGCATGACTGAACCGTCCTCCAGATCTAGTCTCTGGTAAAATGAGCACATAAAGATTCAGGAATTTCTACTTCTTCTTCCACTAATTTTGCTATTTTTCGACCGCAAATGAATGGATATGCTAGGTGTTAGTACACTTTATTGTAATAAAATTTTATTAACCATTTTTACACTACTGATATATACACATTTCACAGAATAAATGGTTATATTAATTATCTAGCAACTAATCCCTTAAAAGACTAGTCAAATTAAAGGTTTTAGGAATATTGTATGGAGAAGTTATCATAGCACCCTGTTATAAAGCGGGTAGGAATAAAAAAATCATTGGGAATTTCCTGTTAAGTAAGGGCATTAACGATAAAAAAGTGGACCAAGCCTTTAAGCTTCCAAGCAGGAAAGGCACTTCTGGTACTTGAGGAAAACAGACAGAGCAAAGCAGTCTAACAAACAAAAATAACAATAAAATTTGGAAAGTTGGTTTAGAATAAGGCCCTCCTTTCAGATGAATTTTCCTGCAGCCATAAATTAATATCATCTCCTGCATAGCCGAGAGTAGAAACAGATATTTAACGCACTTGATTCTTAGACGCGTTTCAGAACAACGCTTTTACTCTCCGAGGCGTTGGTAAATTAAAGCTGACAGAAGTAAGCCCTGAGCTTCAACAAAAAATGGGCTTTTTTGAACAACTTATAATTTACCTCCCCTTCAGAGTAAACGTAAATCATGATGGTGGAGTCCATCAAATGCTTTGGCTCCATACTTACGAAAGTGTTCTGCATGAATTAATTAGAAATTTAAAAAATAACTTTAGGTGTGGCCACTTAACGTTAAAAGTTCGAGGCATATGTTTTGTAGCTGAATACTCATCAAGTACTCGTGAGTAAGTGTCACCATAAAAGGAAAAGTATGGAATTAAATTCGAAATATTGAGCACCATTGAAACTTTATGACCGGAAAAGGAAGTACATCCATTATACCCGCGAAAACTCAGACTGATATATCTTTTGTAATAAGTCGGTGTTAATGCACTCGACCCCTTAGATCGGTTTTGTGAGTGGTGAATGGTAAGGCCAAGGACTCCTGGTTCTATTTAAATTTCACTATTAATAATCAACCACCAGATCCCTATTAAAGTGCTCTTAATGCATCGGCTGAAAACAACAGATTTTTACCAAAACCACCTAATTTTAACTTTAGAAAAGGCAAGAACAATTCTGCTTGACGAAAAGAGGGGTTTTTAAAAATGATAAAACAAATAAAAACTAGCTACGAATAACTATGCAATTTTATGTAAATGCTACCATGTATTGTGCAGGATAGTTGCTTTGCTCAGAGTAAAACCGGAATTGCCAAGATTTTAGTCTATTGTTTTCCATTCTACCCTGAACAATGGAGGGAGTCTCATTTTATAACATCTCATACATTAATCTAAATGAAATTAACAGAAGCAGTTTACTGATTCCGAGGAAACCATGCTTTCTCTCCTCCGAACTGCAACATTTAAAATCAGTTTAGACCTCTGAATTGAAATGGACACACTTTTAAAACAGCTCTGATTTGATATGACACCAATAACGCAAACTACTAAAGGCTTAAATGCGTTATTCTCTGTATAAATAACAAGGAATTTGACTTTTGCTAAGATAAGTAGCTTTTCATGGCAACGTTTCATATTAAGACATTAATACAAGGGGCATTTTATGATTGAATAAATATTACTATTGCATGTCTACAGAGTCAAACAGACCTATCCTTTACAGGCAAACAAAAGGCAAAAGCTTAAGGATATTTGAAATGACTTTATTTAGATGGATTCATGCTTTCAAAATCGTAATACTTTTCAGAGCTCTCATGACGGGAGGGGGGTTTTAACATGCATGCCCGGTACTAAGTAACTTGAAGAGTTAAATGAAGGAAAAAGTACGAACAAAGGTATTCTAGGTTTGGCACCACTCATTGTAATGCTGCCAAGGGAGCAATCAATGAGAAAGAACAGGCTATTTAAATATTGAAAAGGCAAGAGAAAGTTTCCTTTTCCTGTGGCTACTTGTCATTCAGCAATCAAAGCCACTCTCATTGGCTCTGTCAATTAATAATTTATGCATTTTTAATTCGGACAATTCAGTCCCATCAGTTGCTTCTAAATACTCTAAATAATTTGAAAACAGACAGGAAGTGTACGAAACGAGCTCCAGATACCATCAATCAAGTATTACCAGAGGCTAAAGATCCTGGCAATTTACAGGAGTTAACGCATTAGGCCCAATAGTTCTCTTTGGTTCATTTTTTGAAATTTCTCACGATAAAATAATTCATTATTTAGGAGAATTTATCACGTTTTGTTCCTAAGTTTTATGTGAACACAATGTGAAAGATGGATAATAACGAAATCAAAGGGGCAACCTGAGTAGCAAGCCACTGTAAAATTTACGTTTTATTCTTCACCATTCACCTTTCGGGATTCAGGTTCCACAAACAGGTGTTCATGTGGTACTCCAAACAGTGGCTTTATTTCTTCCCTTGGTGTACTAAAACGTAAACCAAGTTCTGTTGAATTGTACACAAAATGTGAACAATTTCCACTACTGCATATTATAAATAAATCTGTATGCTCAAAGTATAAGTACAATAAATTCAAAAATGCAGTTATCTCCTATAATTCCAACAATTTCCTTGGTTATAATGATATAACTTTATAATTTAACTTCCCTGAAGTTAAACTTCTGAAATGATGGTGAAAAATGGGAGGTTTTGGTCTTGGCAAAAAAGCTTCCTACTTAAAGCACAATATGAAGTGGAGTCTAATGGGAAAAACTGCTGCAGAGAGGGTAGAAGTCCCATACTTCATCACTTGGCTTACTCATTTAAAGTCAGTTTGACAGGATACTACAACAGGACTAAAAGTGCTCTCCTCAAAACTCTGAACAAATCTTCATATATGTTGCGCGAAATATTTCGCTTAGGTGTTTTGACTGCAGATGCTTATGATTCATTTACTTAGAATCCACTATAGCTACATTGCTAGCATATTTTTGTGAGCTCAGGACTTCAATTTCGAGGCTATGAATGCGTGCCGTTTTTTGGGGCACTGGCCCCTTAAGTCCTCCCTGATGCATTGAATACAGCACTTTTAGCATTTATTCAACTCTTAGTTTTTGTGACGGACCACTTAGGGTCTCCGCAATTGTACCTTTGCCGGATGGGCTGGACTCCAAGCCATGCCATAAGCCCAAAGCCCAACCGCAAATCGGATATGCATATTTTGTCTGAGCATCGTGTCCTCTTTTGCCTTCAAAGAAGTTTTAGAGTGCTAAATTGGTGGCAGCGGAAATAGAAGCCCATCTTAAGGACATCTATCCTGATTCCAATTGATAAATAATAGACCTTAACGGGGCAGAAGAAGGGCGTTTGCTGCCAATGGGAGAATCAATGACAATCCCTTACAGAAGGGTTGGAAATGATCAACTTCAGCAAACACTCCAGCCCCTTGTTTTAAAGGAATATTATTAAAAACTGAGGCAATAATAGTCTTAAACCATCAAGAATAGTTCGTTACGGAGTTGTCTACCATTCCTATATGGCAACTTCAGTTCTGTGAACTCGCGGTGCCTCCTCCACCTCACTACCAGCTATATAATGCCTAGACGGATATGAATGTACTTTACTGAAGTGAAAAAGTAATGGCAAGGAGAGCTACAGACGAAACGTTACTTTCAAGGAACTGTGTTTGATTTCGTCCTTTGTCTGAAGACCCTGCTTTTATGTCAGTATTCCTACGACTATGAACATGAGTAATGGTCAGCACATTCCTATGTCCCCTAATCCAGTTTCCATGCTAAACGAGGCTTTAGATATAGTGAATTTTCCAAGAGGGATCAGTGACGTTACGGTCAGACATCTTTTTAGATGTACGCAAATTGGCTGACTGGTGCGGTCGGTTCGTGGGCGTTTTGCTAACAGTACTTATCCCCGTTGTGACGGCCGATGCGGCAGGACTGCCAAGGGGAGTGCCAGGGAAGGGATTATGTAATAGTTTAGCCGTTTATTTTACTCTCAGTTTTTTTAACGGACCACTTAGAGCTCCGCCATTGCACCTTCGATGAATCGGCTGGCTTCTGGGACATGCCAGTGGCCCCAAGTACTATTGTCTGTCGATGATACATATTCCTCCACAGTATCATGCCTTCTTTCGTCTTCAAGGAAGTCTTGGGATGCTGCATTAATTTGCATATTAATTCTAGGATCACAGACTACGCAAGATGTTTTGAGGAATAAAATGTCTCTCTGAGAATTTAATCGCAAAATGTATGGGAGAAATGTAAATCAAAATCATATAAGGCTATGCTCTCGATTACAATCGTTGATTATAACACTCGAACTAATTTTACGGCTGCATAAACTGTACACCTTGTGAACGGATCCTACCTTGAATATTTACAAGAAACAGAGCCTTGCAATATTCCCACCTCGTACAACTTCCTTCCAGAAACTAAAATACCATATTTTATCGTAGTGACAGAAAATAGCTGGTAAAGTTTAAAGCAAAAAAAGAGTAGGGATTCGTATCCATCATATACTGAGTTGGCACGATGCACACAAGGCTGCAAATAGCTGAAATGGTTGCGAAGAAACGAAAAGTTTCTACTGGACAGCGCAAAATATAAATTTGATTGGTCATCGTGTTTCACCCCCTTTAAAGTAATTTTGTAACGTGGTCAAACATATTACCCTGTGAAAATATTCTCAAGCATCACCGGATGAAAGCGTTTCAAAATTCAGCAATGTCTAGGTAGACTGTGCGGACAGTTCGACAATGGAAATGCGGAGTGTATACACTTTACTTCTGTCTTTGCAGATCGCATACACCTTTTCACTTGAAGTGGCAGAAAACCGTACGTCCTTATAAGTTTATTGCCATTATCTTTAAGTAAATTTTCCTTATCCTCTTCGCAAAAAGTTTTGATGCTAGTTGTTGAATGCATCACAGTTCTTTGGGTGCGACTAAACGAAGTAGGTTGGCTTATAAAGCCGCAAATGCAGATTACGCAGCCGGCAGCAATTATTATTATTTCCAGCTTTCTTCAAACTTAGAAAGCAAAGTAATCCAGCATTTTTATTAGGAAACACACCTTGTTCTGGGAAATAATTCAGTTGAAGACCTGATTCCCTTAATTTTAATCCACTTGAGCGAACTCTTGACTAACATTCCCAACTGCGAGGATTGGATATTAAGCTTGTTTTTGAATATTATTTTGCCAAATTTATCTTAAGTGTTAAACAAAAAAATTAGGAAAAATGTCCACTCTTGGTAACTATTTCAGGGTAAATGAAAATTACTAAAGAAATTAACAAAGAGATCATTTTAAGCAATGCCCTGCATTTGAGTCCTTTTCGATGATGTCGAAATATTTAGCTCGACTTTATATACTAAGTGTTCCTAATTGGATTAACCAGAAATGAAATAGTTCGGGGAAGCTTACGGTACAGTAGACAATCCTTTTTCCGATGTATGATTGTGTGAAGTGACAATACTGACACCTTACTCCATTGGCAATGCTAGTTCCAAAGCCTTGGAGATAGTTACTGCAAAACACTGCATTGTCCTTAAATGTACCGACCCGAGGTGTGGGTATTTCAAACAAAAGTCGTAGTATCATCTCCTAAGCGAGATCATTTATCTGAGCGGTCAGTGCGATTCTACGTAGATATTTGACTGGTAACATCGTGGTCTACATTAATAAATACGTTTCTAAATGGCAATAAATGATTGCTCATTATCTTGACAGGTACATCGTTTACGCGACATACAACAGCACTGCAATTTTTCTCGCAGTTACTGGTCACTGCACAGAAAATATGAGAGACGGTTTAATAGATCTCGCATGCAAGTAACATTAATATCCAAGTTGGTTTAATGATAAGAATTCCCATTTGGATTAAATGGCAATGCAAGCATTATGTTTCATAATTAGAAGCTCCGCTTTAGAATAAATAAGCAAACTGCGGTTTCTAATTTTGACAAATAATGGAGTATGGAAAAAGTGTAGTGCCCTAAGACTTCCATGAAGACAAAGAAAGACATAATGCTCGGGCAGAATATACATTGCCGATGCACGCGGGGGCTGGTGGGAGAAATGTCGGGATGGCCCAGAGGCCATGTCACTAGGCGTAAGTAAAATGGCCGAGTCCTTCAGTGTCCGCGAGACCAAAACGGCGAATTAAACAATGCACAGAGAAATTGTTGCCGTCTAGACGCTGCTTAATAGCTCATGAGGTTTAAAACCATATTTATTTATGGGCTTGTGACATTTCTGTATTGTTTTTTTTGCATTGGGAGAAAACGATTAGTATTAACTTGAAGTTTGAATACTTTGTTTCAGTGTTAATTCAGCAGGAAGCATTTTATTCAAAGTACGTCATAATTTGTTGAATTTCGCACAATTCTAACTGCTTTAAAACGAATGTATTTTAATAAGATGGCACAGTAGTTAAAATTAGAAATAGCCCAAGACTTGCGAAAAAGGTGCATCTGGAAGGCTGCCAAGTTTGAACTAAAACAAGCAGTGTTTTTGGACTGTATCGGGCTATATATTACCAAATTTAAGTTGGAAATTGTTTATTTTATGTCCCCAAATTTGATATTTTAGACCGTATTTATTTTTTTTCCAATTTAGCCGCCAGGCTAACTTATTAACAATCATTTTCCATTCACTATTGGACGAGTGTTCGATTACTTACAAGCATGCATATGTTAGGTGCTTAAATTTTTCTGTTTAACTTGCAAGGCTTTCCAAATTTACTCAGTTCCTTCTGTTTTTATCTAACCGCAAACGCGTTAGACGGCGAATAATTCCTTTTTCGTTGTATGTGAAGCCACATTTCGAAGGATACCATCAATCATATACACAAACGATTATTAGCGAAGCGAATCTGGGAAATGCAAATTTTGTTGGCATTCTTACGGCTGCCTTCTAGATCGGTACAACGTGTGGCCGCTTGATTGACTTCTTCTGGGCGGTGCAGACGGTTGACTTGTCATGTGAATAGAATGCACACCAAAAAAGTCTGTTGGATGGTCACAAAAATCTCCCACCTTCATGGCTGTTTGCGCAGCACTTCTGAATTTTATATGGAGGAAGCATGCAATTCGACCTCTTAAAAGTAATCAAACAATACACAGTTAGGTCGTAGGGTGACTTCACATAAATCTGGAAGCTTATTTCACTGAATCAAATCCTGTAAAGCATTTACAGTTCCCTTTTTCTTCTGTAACTGCGCATTTTTTAGAGCACACCCCTATTTTCTTTTGCAGGTGAAGAAGGGCAAATTAAAAATGCCATGTGTTTACCGCCCAATCGGGATGCAGAAAAAGTGGTGCGGTGGCCGTTTCACAATGATATTTAAGGAATGTATTTTTAGATGAAAATACCCTTAGACTAATCAAAAGAAACTATGGATTTGCAGTGGTCTTTATGCAATCAAAGCCTTGTTGGCGTACGTGCATGAATTTGCCTTAGTAGCCCAGTTAATCATGAGTGAGTTAATGAAGGAAATGTAAACAAGCTCCCCGTCTTGAGCAAATAGAAAACTAATGTAAACAATGAATGAGTTTAACACGGCCTTCCTCGAAAGCTTTATTGAGGCTGGTACCCCGATAGGGGCTAATTAATTTTAAACAGCCCCCTACATAATTATTATTTTAATAAAAGGGCGAGAATGGGACAAATCATGGCGTGATAACAGTGGGCGTCTTTAATAAACATGGACTCAAATAGTAACTTTCCCAAAAATTTAGAAAGTGTGAGTCCATCAACTCCTTTGACCCGGCATCTGAAAGCAAGTCGGCTTAAATTTCTAGCTTCGAAATTTTTTGACAAGATATTCAAACACGCCCGACAAGGATAAACTAAATCTTAAACTGCGAGTCTTTGAGAACAATTGCCTTGCAAAATATCCACCATTTTTCAGCATCGGTAAGGACTATGGACAGCTTTACAACCCAAACTCATTTGTTACGCATTCCATACGCCAGTTGGAAAAATTTCAGCAAGGGATGCTAGTGCCGAAAACGAACATAAGTTAGAAAGGTTGGAAAATTGTGCATTTATTCCAGGAAACGTCCAATGAGCGCAGTTTCTTAAAACAATTTTATATTAGTGGATATGACTTTGCAAAAGTAACAAATATCTAGCAAGCGGTATGACAAGCGATTGCATAAGTAGTTAGTTTACTAAAGAAAAATTAATCTCATATATGATAGATTGCCTGCTACCTTGATAAGGGGTAAATGCATATCAGCGTGTATTTCATGTCATAATTGATCTTGGAAAATCTGTGAATAGAATAAATTTGTGCTGCCAATTTATGAAGTGGAAGCAACAATGCGTGATTAAATCACTTGCGTACAGACAGACGCTTCCGATTCACTTAATTTTATCTTGACTGGAAGGGATTTAATGAAAATTAGTTCTGCATGTTGAAATCGAGCAAAAAAACATCGCAAAGCAAAAAATGTCCTTTTTTAGGACTTACAAAACAAATTAGGATCAAGTCAGACGATCTACTTCAGACGCAGGCAGAGGAAGTTACCGCTGAAGTCAAGCATGGAGAACACAGGCAGTATTTTGTGGTAGGTTGCACTTTTTTAAGAGGTCATGCACCCACTTCGATGTGTCAAGAAAAGCTGCATCCATTTGACATTTTCTTTTGTAACGGGAGTCTTCATTTAGTTCTGGTTTTATATCTAAGTACTTTTAAATGGTGGTATGAAGTCAACAACAAAAGAAGGGAGTTTCACCTGTTTTAGCCATTGTTTTGAGGCAATAAATTCATTTCCCTACGCACCTGTACTTGACCATTCATGAGTTTCTGTAACTCTGTAGTTAGATTTACAGTAATTTCCTGTCCTTGAATGCACAATGTAGGTAGAAAAAGGATAATGCATCTCTAAAAATGATTAATTATTTTTGCAATGGAAAGTTGGAAAGACAAATAAATACAATCTTTTTTTCCTATAGAAGGTGCACGAATCCACCATAGTTCAGTTTTGTCACTCAAGCTAAGTAATACCTGCAATAGTATTTTTAGCCATTTTACGATTCTACCCTACCCATCGCCTGCCTAATACGGTGATATTCTAATCGGTACAGTAGTAAACGTTGTGCAAAGATGATAATACGACTAGAATCAAAACTTTATTGTTTTAAATTAAATTATCCCAAAGGATTCAATAAACAATGCCCTCATACTCTCGTAAGGCACCTGCTCACCCTGAACAGATATTTCCAAGTTGACATCTTCAATTGTGCAGGATTGCAGCAACATAAATTCCTATTGTAAATAATTTTAGCTGCGTAAATCGGGCGTGTTTATTCTGCTCAACATTACTAGTGTGGATCTGTTGAGGATCTTCGAAGAAGTACAACATGCTGGAGACGATTTGCACATTCTAACATCCTCCGATGACTTGGGCCCTCCCGACAAAACGAGACACGACTTTGAGTACATAACGAATAACTTCTGCAGGTAAATGAAGGTATTTATTTTACTTGTTTTCATTTGATTTTCTACCTTGTCCCAGGACAAACCGTTTAGAAAAGATTAACGGGTAATGTTCTTAAAATTTTTTCCTTGTAAGGGACACTTCTTCCAACTGTATACCATTTTTCTTTACACCATTAGCATTAATGTGGGCAAGATCTAAGTGGTGACTTAAAAGGAACTTGATTTTATCCTTACGTTGTACAAAGTATGCCTTTAAATACTGCTTCAGTGATTTACCATCTTTAGGAATTTAAAAAGTCCTCACCTATTCGTTCATTAGATCAAACATATTTTAAAATGTCTTTTAATCATTCTTGTGTTTTCTCCCACTAATGAAAAATGTACGGAAGAACTAAGAACCATGAGCCCTTTTAAAGCATTTGCAAAATTTCTATTTAGCGAGAAATTGAGGATACCACGGAAAAACATTTAAAAAAAGGATTAAAATGCTACATTTCTTTTAACTAGTCGGTACTACTCCCTTTGTATTATCATACAAACGAATTGGCACGGGTTTCGCCAACTTGTCAGAGATTCTGACTACCTACATAAGCCTCTTTCCGAGGTTTTTAAGAGCTGTCTTAGTTACTTAAAGAACTCAGTTTGAGTCAAACCATTTGTTCTTAGCATTCAGTAAAATTGCTGAATAAAAATACTACTAAAAGAATTTTGGGACATCTCTAATGGAGTAGGTTCTTTTAAATTACAGGACTCCAATCCCAGATAGGTACTTTATAGTCCTACAGAGCTTCCGCAATCGTTACACCATAGCTTACAGGGCTCCCCGCTCAGCCAGCGGAGCAGATACCAACAGACCGAGGGCTCAAAGACTGGCATCGCTTAAACGATCCCTCAACAAGCAGTGCTCCAGAAATGTGAGTCGTTCTAAGAAGGCATTCACAAGTTAATATATTTTTCAAAACTAAAAGTCTAGTATTTTTTCCCACATACTCTTAATGTTAGTTCTACATATGTGTAACGAGAAAAAAATGAAAATATTGTGCTATATGGACATATGAACTACCATTTTATTACATGTGGAATCAGGGGTAGCCATATCATTAAACTAGTCTCGAAATCGTTTTTAACAGTTCGTTTCGGACTGAGTAACTGTATCCTTGGTCTGTCATTTAAAAGTCTTCCTTGAGAATCGCAGTCATTAAGGTGAACGAAATCCGAAAATTGCATTGTTTGTAAAACCCGCTGAAGCCGAGTCCAACTTTACCTCATCAGTTGCGACATTGATGAGCATTAGCAGGGAAAAGTGTTGAACAAAATATATTTCGACGCGACAAATTTGCTTGTTAGGTGACGGTAAGCAAGTAGTCACATTAAATGCCAAAATAGAGTGCTCTAAATTGTAACCAAAAAGTTATGATTTCTTTCTTAAAAATTTGGTATCTTTAAAAGGGGCTATGAAGTAGTTTTAAATCATCGTGTATGAAATAAGGCACTAATCTCTTCTTCAATCGACAATTAAAGCCAAAATTAAAACTAAACCCCACTCACAGGTTTTGGAAATAATTGATAGTTTTAGGAGGGTCCCAGTTTTTTATCTAATCTTTAAGTGTTACTCCTTTACAAGCATTGAATATTAACTTGATGCATAAACCAAAGCGAGTTGGTGGATGGCAATTTTTAAGGCTTCAAAATAAGCACCTTTTATGCAGCATTGCCTCCTTATTTTTGCTGAGCTTAAATCATACTTCAGTTGTTTGTTTAACTCTTGGTTAAGATACTGAGTTACTCAGGCCTCCGCCACTGTACATCCGCCGAGCGGCTTGGCCTCAGGGCCATGCCGGTGTATCCCAGCTCTAGTGTAGGTCAACAATGCATAGTCTGCCCAGGCGCTATATGCGCACCCGTCGTCGGAGAAGGCTCGAGAAACTATATTCAATATATTTAACCAGGCATTTCAAATATCTTTAGTAGGTTCATGCAAAGCATCCCAAGTCCAGAGCTAGAGACATTTTCCTAAAAGTGGATTTGACTCCTGACTGCCTCATTCCTCCATTACTTCGCCTTTCAAAGCTAATTGAATGGCGTGGTTGAGAACGCTTAATGTGTGTTCTTTGTACCTCTAAGTTGGGCGTGCAGCTTTCCGAGATGAGTGTCGACATTATAGTGTTCTCCGTCGTGTCAAAGTCTGAGTTATTGTTCACAAAATCGCGGAAAGCGTGGGTCGGACTGGTAACTTCGTCAGTGAAAAATTTGTACCTTTATAAAAGAGCCAAGCAAAGGAAGTTTGAATAAAAGACCACAGCATTGATAAATTAGAAGTTTGAATAAAAACGACATACTTAAAAAATTAAGTTAACCCGAGGTCAAGGATCTTGAGAGAGGTGTCTCAACACGAAGGGTATGAATAAAGCCGGAATGATGCATTGCAAAAGAAGTTCGTCTTACCTCACCCTAATGCAATCTTATAACCGAGTATCTGGATGGATCGGTAGGACCTACGCAAGAATGCATACTTTTGTAGAGACAAATCGTCAAAACAAATAACTGCTTGACACATGATAAATGGTACGTGAAAATCTCCCTACTAACTAATTATTTTGATGTAGAATGGGGAAAGAAAAAACGACATGGAAAGTCAATCTTGAATGAAATAGATGAGGTGCCATTCCAGCTTAGATCTTCAAGATAGCTTAAGTGAACCCGTCTGTAGTGCAAGCCAGAAAAGTGTATCGAATTTGAAACTTCTTGAAATACATATTAACTGAACTGAAAACAAAAATTTAAAGCTATTCTTTCCATTAGTAGTGCCCTTAGAACTCACATGCAACTTTTATGGTAGAGTCTACCAAACACATTTTCTTGTACACTTCGTATAAAAGCAAAGTGACATCTAAACCACTTGCTACATATAAAGCAAAAGGGCATTAGAATGAATCTCAACGATTCAAATGCACAAATTTTAGGGATGATTTTCAGTTTGGATGTTAGAAAGTTGCAAAGTTTGAATACTCAAAGTTAACAAGACTGATGGACTGAATCCTGCGAAAACAAAACTGCTTGAGCGCTAAAGATTAATAGTTATTTCCTAATTTTGCGTAAGAGGTGGGAAGGGAAGTAAGAGGTATACGCATTTCTGGATTTAGTGAATAAAATATCGGTAGTTTTGCAAAAGAAGAACTGAAAAATGAGGCACTTATCAAGACATCATATCACCGAATCATCCTTCAGCGCACTAGCCTATTAAACCCGTTTTCTTTGTTATTTTGTAGAATACTTGGCAAAAAAATGTTTTGCTTTCAGTTGGCAGCGCCCTTGGTAGACAACGACAATGCAAGTGACAGTTTCTACTGCATCAAGGATAGCCCTCTGCTGAACAACTTGTTTGGTCAGTATGTGGAGGAGAGCATTTACGTCAAAAAGTCTCACGACTGCTCCAAATTTCAAATGGCCTGCCTGAAATGCTTTAAACAGGCGAAGCTAATAGCTAATTCAAGCAGTCACAGTGAGTCTAGTCAACCAATTTTGCTAGCATCATTTACAACTAAACGTTATCCGTTGTATAACATCTTTGCTGTACTTCAAAGGACACATACTTCAAATTGTTGGTGGTTTTAAACTTCTGAAGCAGTCTGTTAAGGCATATAATTAGAAAGCTTAGTTAGGCAAAAAAATGGTTTTAGGAACTATCAGTTAAATCAAATCTCAACAGGATTGCTGCTAAAATCTCTGTTTATTCCTTCCAAAACCAGCACTTTATCTTCAATCTGCTGGCAAATGCAGTACTTGGTTGATGATTTCCTAATTTAGTCAGTTTTAAAAATGTTTGCTTGTGAATTATTTGGAGTCGGAAATCATTCTCGAACACGTAAGACGTGAATGATCTGAGTACCGGTGATCATCTTGGCCAGTAAGAAGAGTCTTCAGCTTAAAAATGAAGCTCGCTGACACCTTTGGTCACGCAATTTCTAATATTAGTAAACAACCTCTCAAAGTTGCATTTTCTTGTTTCATCTTCAGAGTTCTCTTCCCGCAAAGATGAGGAGCCCTTATGATTTGCTAGCGTTATCTCATACTTTGTTCGGAAATAAGAGTGAAATAAAATTACCTATTCTTTGCTTGCTTTACTTTTTATTTGCTATTTTCACCAAGCGAATACATTTATTTTGCACTGAGATCGGCTTCGTATGTTAAAAAGGCAAGGATGATTAGTGGCATTTGTTTTCCCCCTTTTTAGTAAAAGAAAGCGTAGAATGGAAAATATATAACTAAATAAATTTAAAAAATTGTGTCTTTCCAACTACCTTGTTCCATTGTGCTAAAAACTATTAGAAGTAATGCAAAGGCTGTCGATTTTCTTAAACTGATGCGAATTCTCCTGAAATTTCCACTGCAATGAGATGCAGGAATTGGCTTCCGGCATGGTAAGGTGCAGCCGCATAAGTAATAACCAAGTTTGCCATCACAAAGCTAATTTAAGGTTGATGAGGCAGAAATTGAAAGACATCGCGCATATTTAAGAAAGGAATGGAATGCGTGGAAAATATGGACTACTTTGGCGCTACTCAGCCACGTTGATAGTTGAGATCCAACTAATTATGCTAGAGCCTCGGCGCCAAAGTGTCATTTTGAGTTCGTGACTAGATGCCTCGAGGTATTCCAAAAATCATTGCAATTTTTAGTAATGAAATTACGTTCAAATATTCGCGAGCTGTGACGATCACAAAACGAGACTTTTCAGACCCATGTATCTAATTAGGATCAAGAACAAATCAAAGGCGTTCTCAAGACTTTCCAATTTGATCCTGGAAATTTTTTCCACCATCGCTGAAGTTCCTTCATTTAGTAACATCGTTGTGCCGGGAGGTTTGTTTCAAAGCAACATTAATATGATGAGGAAGGACTAATTTTTGCAGCACATTACTTATTTTAGAATTCATTTTTAAATCACAGCAATAACAAGTCCATAAATTCGGAATTTGTCTTTCCCGATTTACCATCTGCGTCTCATTTATACTTATATATATATATATGATCTTTGACTACTAATAGGGATTATTGTCATTAAAATCAGAGGAAGTTAACAATACGTCTTTGCTTAGACGAAGGATGAATGCGTGGACAACTCCATGAGCTCGTGAAATCTAATATGCGTGAGCTGAAGGACAAAAACGAAAAAAAATATAGTTACCCAGTTAAAAGCATAAAGAAAAGCAATTATTTAAGAAGAGAGACGGTTTTTCACGTCTTATCGCCTCGTCACTTGACACCACTCCTTATAAAAAATGCTGCTACGACGGTTTCAGTTATAGAAAAGAACCCACTTGACAGCGATGATAGTCGAAAGTATTGAAACTCACTGGTGTATATCCAGTTAAAAAGGGGAACGTTACGCAAGTTTGCCATTATACCACAAACTTGTTACATCTGTAAAAATAGCCATTATTGGAGCACTGATTAATGCATAATCTTGCAAGCCCTAACCAGAGAGTATCTGTCAGCTCTGCTATTCATAGTTCTTCATCCAGTAATCCCGTTGTTATTTAGCATGTAGAGCACTGAGACTTCCAAAATAATGAAAGAAGCTGTGACATTTTAAATGGAATATGCATTGCTGACTTATTGACTGCTTTGAAAGCCGGCAGCATAGTCCAGAGGTCAGGCAGACCGGTGGAGGCAAACCGTTACAATAACCAAGGGTCGAATTAGCATTTAACTCATTTCGGACACATTACATTCCCTTTTAGTTTTTGAATACTTAAGATATTAATTTAAATGGAAAACATTTACACTCACAATAGTGGAGGCACTCATTTCTAAAAGATATCAAAAAGGCTTAAAAATATGCTCAGACTAAGTTTGTCATCATCATGTGGCAATGCGATAAGTACATCCTCAATCACCCTTTTGCCAAGGTAGCATAACAAAAAACAACGACGACGCATCTGATTTAATAAAAATATTCAGCGCACCTTAGAAAAAAGCAGCTTCTTGTTGCAAAAAATTAAATATGGCTCACATAGTTAAATGGCTAGAAGAAGTTCCACATGTTCTCCATTAAATGTTACGTGAGCTCAAACGTAACTTCTGTAAATGCAATTTTGTCCCTAAGCCGTCAATGTCAATTTTCACGGTCAATTATTTTGTACCCAAACGTTCATCTTCTTCAGTGATTGAGAAAGAGGGGGCTGAAAATTGCGGCTGCCAAATTAATTGCTACAATACACCTGGTTGTTTGGGCTACTACAGTCCACCGTGCTATCCGGATGACCAGCAGGAGCCCTTTGAAAACGGAACATGTGTCAAAGGTGGGTCACATCTGTTTCCAATCCTCAGTCTTTAGCCCAAAAATATCTGCAATAAGTTAATGCAACCGAATATTATTTCGAACATTTAAGATGGGTTGATAAGATTTTATACAATCTTAGACGTTTGGATTTCCTTTCGACGTTGCAGATTATTTTTTGAGTAGAGAATGCATTAGTCGCTTTGTAAGGTGACCGGCTTTTATCGTTTAATTTGACCTGGACTTAGTTCAGCCTAACTTTATGTCTCTTTTATTCCATTTACAAATAGATTTATAAAGACAATTTTTAGCATCAAATTATAAATGGAAGCAATCTTATTCTTGAAATGAAAGGTGTGAATTTTTACGATCTTCTTTTGCAAATGATATTAATCATAATCTGTGTAATTTTCTAGACAAAACAGGAAAGAAGAAATTAGACAATTGGTTCGTGTATGCATAATCGACAAAATTAAAAGCTGCCTATCGCCAGGATCCACGGCATTAGCTTAAACTGTTCTCCCACAAGTTTGATCTCTAAGTTGGAGGATCGAGTAAAAAGGTTTAAGTTTGACACAGTATTTTTCTTGAATTTTTACTGTTTTACACAAAAGGGTAACTGAGTTAATCTATCAACTTAGCTGGAGATATTTTGGTGGGTTAAACTTCTATGTCACCTTAATTCATCAGACCTCCAATTGCAATGAGGTCTTGCCTGTGTGGCTACTTTATCCCACAACGCATGCGGCGTCATAGAAACCCGAGAGGAATCTATTTATGAAAAGGCTGTATTACTACAGGATCAAGTTGAATCAAGTCAATATTAGTAATTATTTCAAAATCTTGCCACATTAAGGCATTAGCAAAGTATCGTTTAATGGGGTTGAAAATGGCTAAATATTCAAAATAAACTGCTTAAACAGTTCAACAAGGCAAGTTCTGCATTTGTATTTTTTATAAGCGATACAACACCAAAACTTGGTGCTTCTAATTCTTGATTCGCTAATAATTCTAAGTAGTTTAGTTTACGCACGATTGACCACACCAACTTTTTTTCCAGTTAAATAACTATCTTTCCCATTTTGATGAAGATTAGCTTTGTGGGATCTACATTATACCTGCGATTAGTTGCGCCCTAATCTGTGTCCGCCTCACTGTGTCGAAAGATGACTTAATTTTTAGACTTGAATGCGAAGGTGAAAAGCGCAGAGCGAGCTACTTACTACAAATAAGTAACACCTAATCTAAACATTCTTGAAACTTGGATGCGTGGTAATAATTTAGATGCAGTGTCGACAATGAAATTAACAAATCTTTTCAAAATGCAAGTAACAAACTTTTGGGAATGAATTATGTCAAACACCTACTTTTTCCGTGCACTAGCACTGTGCATAAGAATACGGTGAAGGTAATAGACACATTGTAGGACTAAATAATTTTCCACATTATAACGAGCACAATAACGCTACTAATGGTTTAGTGGCAAACAAGTATGCGTAACATTTTTTCGTATCATCTATTATTCCATGAATCACAGGAAATGTGTACTGACGGTATTGTTTTACACAAAAAACCTTCGTAAATGAATGACGCATAGGTTAAGACAATAAGGCAAAGTAACCCGTCTTATAAATTATTTATATTAAACTTATATATACTCAGCTTAGTACAATATCTTCCAAAATTGTTTTGCATATTCTATCAATTTTCAAAGGATGTCATAAAAATATCACTGGCGTAGTAGTCTTGCAATCTAAGATTAAGCTTTGTGTAGTTGTTCCCAGATTTTTTAACGTTCAACGAATGGCTTGAAGTTCTTTATGCGCTTTTAAGATCGAGTTAGCCTATTTGCAACTTACAAAACCCGAAATTTCTTCTTATATTTAGGCAACACATTCAAGATCAGTCTTTCACCCGACTATCAAAATGTGTCCAGTACTTTCCAGTGTCACCTGAAGCAACGCCCACGACATGAACTTCAAGTCAACTTCACAATCCAGATGGGGCTAGCAGAGGTGGGAGAAGCCGTATCTGTTATGAGCCCATCCAGCGTGTTGTGGAGTACGTATCCACAGCACTTTCACATCATATTAAATGCCTCTACGCTTTCTACTACTACTGGACCACTGGGTATAGTGGCAAGGCTGTCACCTCAGAATTTCTCATTAACTACTCCGAAAGAGGTCATGCTAAGAGGAACCAAATCAGTCCGTCATGACAATAAAAATGGTAAATATGCATATTAAATCATTACTAAACAATACCTAGCGATGTTAATTAGGCAGTACTTCAAAGCTGCATCAAAAGCACTCAAATTCATTTATCTGAGTATTTATGGCTAAATGATTTTGACAGTTTTAATTCTAATGCTTCAGTACTGTTACTGCCTTTCACAGACAAAGGTATTATGTGTAGTTTGGGGGTTATGAATTAAATGCCTATGTCTTGATGTTTGTAATGAAGATTGCGTTGTTTGGATCATCCAGAACGGGATCCAGGATAGTATTTTTAGGCTTTGTACTTACTAAACTTTACAGCATGAAGGCGTAGGAGCCATCCAGCTCATTTCAAGTTTCCGTCGTCCCGCAGGAAATGAAGCTGCTAAAAAGAGTTCTTAAAGTTTCTTCTAATAAATTAATCAACGAGGAAAAAATACCACGCCTCACGACTGAACCTGAGAAAAATGGTTGTTTTAAAGTTCATTCCATCCTTACCTTCAAAAACATCTTTAAATGTTAAAAGTAATGACCGAGCTAAACTGGAAGCAAAGAAGGCAAATAAGTTGAAAATTAGTTCTTTGGAAATAGACAACTTTGCTCTCATTTGCATGTTTTAAAATGGGAAACTTTTAAAAGATGGAACATGAAATAGAGGGAATGTCAAGTTTTTTCCAAAACAGAGTTTTTAAGTTATTCCATTATTTTCCTAGAATATGAACTCAGTTTACACTATCTCAGGTCACTTCAGCGGACGAAAGGAATGCTGCAGAGTGATCAGTCCTACAGTGCCCAAAGGCAAGGTGACGTTACGGTGAAATCGGTGCAGGTTTCAAGGCCCTTTCTCTATAGTACCTCCAATTGGCGATCAGCCGGCTGTGACCTTGACATCGGCAATTTCTTGAATGAGGACGAAGTGTTATATGGACCTACTATATCATCTGCTATTCAGCTGAGTGAGGGCAAAAGAAAATCACTCCCCTTTTCTTACTTTCTAACAAGAGATTTGGACAACAGCCTAAAAATGCAAATTCGATTGAATGGTATGTGAAATCCCATTAATAATTATCACATTTTACTAGTCGCTTCCAGCTAAAAGTAAAATTTGAAGAAGACATTCCAACAAAATGATGATTCCTGGGACATTTAAAATGATATATTATTTCTGGGATGTTATTAGTGTTTGAGTAAGCTAAGCCACCCTTTCTTGTTTCAGCAGTTACTTCGTCGCTTTGAAAAAAATGATAATGCCGATTAGAGCTAGGAAGCAAAAAAACCCCTTTTCTCTTACCTGGCAAATCGATGAAATTATTGCTCTTAAAGTTGATTGTTTTTAGAGCACAGTGGTTTTGATTCTGATGTTGTTCATCCTTTTGAAAGGAAATCAAGAAAACAGTTATCATGGTGAAAAATTGCGACAGCCGACAAATGAGATAACTTGCTCTTTGATTGGTTCACTTGCTTAACCAATTAAAATGCGAATACGGTCCCCGGCCCCACAGCTAGTTTATGCTAGCACAGTGGATATCAAAGTTTACCCAGCGCTTCTCTATTATTCTTTTGTTTTCTCTTAATACAGAGGAGACGTCGATTTTGAAATCCGCAATTTGCAATAAAACCAGGCGACTATCTACAGTTGGCAGAAACACCGTCAGTGCGGTCAGAACAGCCAAACCGTCACTTCTTTATTCAAATCAACGTTGGACATTAAATGTTAACGGTAGCCCGCACTCACTTTACCTTAGTAAATTTTTGGTTTTGGTTGCTATAAGCCTTTATTATTTGTTGTTGAATTATGAATCATAGGGCAAAAAATCGGACATGCCATTAAATTTGCACTGGTTTCTCCGAAATTTATTCTCAAATAAAATAGGTGTGACAATTTTTACTGCACATTAAAGTTCTACAAGGAGCACCCTAACATTGTTTGATTAGACTTCCATTTCTATGTCATTTGAGTGGAAAGAGTAGTTAAGAATCTCAACATTCTTCTGATCTTTTATTCCATTCGTCTCCCTAGGTAGAACTGAAGTGACGCCGGTTTATCTCAGCATTTACGCTGCAGTTGGGGAACCGTTAAGCAGCCCACTTTTACACCAAGATCTGCTCATATTTCCTACTAATGGTAACCATTCACGCGATGTGCATTCCCATTCCACCTACGACTTTTCCATTCAACTACGATTTCCGCATTCGTCCAAATTCACGGAGGAAAAACGAGAAAAACATCAACAACATCAGGGTCTACGCAAATTAGTGATATCCATTCAGGACTGTTTTCAAACCCAAAAAGTCCAATTCTTCATGTTTACTTCCGAGGAGCCGCTTGAAACCATGGTGTGGGATGAAACATTGGGTGGGGTCGTTGATGATAAGGGCGATCATTTTGAAAATTTAACTAAAAGTTCCTCCAAGTTGTCCATACTATCTCGAGTGTTCTCCGCTAAGGATGCCAATGCCGTTCCCTACCTCGTGCTTTTCTTTGCTTCGGCAGTAGTCATGTTATTTTTAATGATCATTAATACATTAATCTGCTTGATTGAACGACAAAGAAAAGGCAGATCACAAGGAATTCACCTAAAGCATTTACATCTCAAAGACTCAAACAATAAGGAATTCGTGGTTATTTCTGGTGAAAAATCCAAACATCAAGAAGGAGGATACACTCCTCTGAATTCAAAAGCCCCCCATCACCTACTCAAGCAATCTGAGGTCCCAAGGCGAAGCTTTACTTGTGCGAAGAAAGGGATTCTCGTTGCATACACCAGCTTTCGTGTTTTTTATACATTTATTTTCACATTCTCCGTGGCCCTCTCGATTCTCTTCAGCTTTTGGCCCCCAGTTGGAGCTGAAAATTCGGGATCTGCTTCTACTTGGAACAAAGGAATCCTCCTTCCACTCCGTCAACGTGAAGCTGCTCGTCGCGAATCCGACACGGAGAAGTTGTTGAATCAGCACTCCGCCAAAGCAGCGCAGCTTGTACATGCCTGTCAAGACACTTTAATTCGACAGATTGTTGATGTAGCTCGTGAGGCTGATCGAACAGTTCAAGAGGTGCTTGATATCGAGTTAAATCCCCAAAAGTCCAAAGAAAACATGTTTAGGATGCTGGAAAGATTTGTTCTCCGGCAAATGAACGATCTTGATCTCTCCGTGCAAGATTACATCAGCCATTTGCGTGCCGAGCTTGATAGCAGCATGATGCCTGATGTGGTACAATTTTCAGAACTCCTCTCCAGCATCTATGCCTCCCAGTGGCTACTGTTTGTCAAAAGAATGATGAATAACACACATATTCCCTGGGATATAACTGCACCTGAGGTTCAGTTTGTTCCCACTCCCGAACACTTAAATGCCCTCAGACTGAAAATATCTAACATCGAATTTGCGCGACAGTTTGGGCTTGCAGAAGCGGAAAATTTTCTCTTCATTCCTTCACTGATTACGTCACAGTAAGTTTGAGAATGCAGAAATGTTTTGCATTCTAAGGAGGAGAATGTGTCATCTGAGAATCCATTAGTAGTTTTATGAGGCTTAGCAAGTAGTTACTATGTGTCTCTTAAGGTTTTACAGTTATTTTTTCATACTTCTACGAAATGGCAGTACTTATGCCTAGTTTTTTCTACTATGGTTCATGGAATCTTCAGTCTATCCAAGATGCTAAAGCATTGCAAATTACAATAAGCAGCAGTTCGACCAAGTAGGACTGTTTCAAAGGGCAAGGGACAGGAGAACAAAAATGTAGCAAAAACACGAATACGTTAGTGCACTTATATATAATTCAGTAATTAAATATTTGAGGGCCATGGAGTCGAATAAGTCTAGTGTGGTACATTACTGACAGTAGTGATAATTTAGAAGTGCTTTTATAACTCCCAAACCACAGCAAAGCTTTGTTGGGGCTCACAGTTTCGTATGAGAATTGTATAAATTGCAAAAATTTGCAGAATTTACCATTAGTTTTTAAGACAAATAGCTACTGTTTACGAAAGCTGTTTTGTGGAACACGTAATACACTTTATACTTCACCTTGCCTTTAATATATTTTTGTAGGATTTGGAAATTCGAAACAAATACAAAAAATTGCGAGTCTTTAGAATAAACATAAAGAGCGCTGATCTGGGCATTGTAAAATTCGAAGATGAAAAGTAGTTTTACACCCAACAATGAATGCCTTTCCTCGTTATATGGGTTTAAAAACACCAATTCATCTATCACGTGTGCTGTTGTTGTAATTATTATCTCCTTTACTTATGTCACTTGGCCCAAGTTCTTCAAAAGTGCCGGCAGTAAATTAGCAAAATCTCTCAATTTTATTCGCTGTGAAAGTGTCGCGAGGTCATTTGAAGGTCAACGTTGACGTTTATGCCAATAAAATTAGTGGGCATTAGGCCGCAAACAGGCTTTGATTACTGTGTCATGGCAAAGGCAGCTACCCAATACCACCTGACTTGGTCGCATCATATTAATGAAAATAAAAAGTGGGTGGATTTATTATGTTATGTCAAAATAAATCATTCTAGACGGTTTCGCGAGCGGGAAATTTCTTGGTGAGGTAAGGATTTAGGATTGGGTTATAACCGGTAATAAAAGAAACCCCAGTATTACAAAATTGGACATCGGTCACACCAAGCTTTGCCCACTGGAGACTAACGGATACATTCACAGATTTTCACGTGGGAGGTGGAAAATTATAAACTCACTGTAGCGCCGCGAGATTTCCCTGAAGACGAAAGAAGACATAATACTGGTGTGGAATATGCATTACCAATACACAAAAGAGCTGGACAGCTACTGACATAGTTCGGAGGCCGTGCCGCTCAACGAAAGAACAAAGGCAGGGCCTTAAGTGCTCGAGAAACCAAAACAAAGCGTTAAAAAAATAACCAAAGTATCGCGCTCGCCTCACACGTTCCTTGGGCCTCACTTCTGTAGAAAAATAACATTCAGTAGAGAGTGATGCTCATGGTTTTCGAAGGAAATAATAATTTTTAGCATTAATTAACTCCACCGCAAAGTTGAACAGAATTTCCACATGGCCATTTCAGAAACAGGAGTCAATTGGCTTTGTCCATAAAATGCGAAACCTGATATTAAAATGATTTGAAAGAGGGCATAATTCCCTACATGAAAACAGGCTACACCTTTTTTTGAGAAAATACAGTCCAATTTTTAAGCTCCGGTTGATTTAAATTGCATAACTGAACCTTACTCCAAAGTATCAAATAAGTATTACATAATTAATCTTTGAATTGCAAATTTTCAGCTCAAGAGGGGAGAAAATATTTACTTCAAGAATAGTTCTGCAAAGGCACCTTTTAGCCCAATTTTTTTCTTGGCATTATTTCATTTGCACAAGTAAGGCGACGAATTCCATTGCTTTCCGAAAATGCTATTCGACAACATTAGCTCTATTTCTATGCTTCTCGACACCTTTTCATCCCTCCGGGGAATCACGGTCTATGCAAGTGGATCCAGTCACTTGCATCTCCTCCTTTTTTCCACTTCATTAGCATTCCTTTTTACTCTTGATCTCTGCAGTAACACAAACAAAAGTCGAGTGAAAAGAAGATGAATTGTTTCACTTCTTATGTTGGGACTTCTTCAGAAAGTCGCGGATGTGGTCTCTAAACATCGAAAACTGTAAAACAAAGTCAAATATGTCCCTTTAGCTGGAAAGGAGTAAGTTTTACTAATTCACAGTAGGATGATTTGATCATATCATTTAAACTTTGGTACTTTCACGTCTTTTCTGGTCGAAGGTCATTGTTGGGTGTGTGATATGACTGTTAACAAGTGGTCTTGAAATTGAAGTCTTTTGATTCATTCTTTGCATGGCCCTAAATGTCTGACTAGTTTGTGGATTTTGCCTTTAACTGAACTTTACTGAAGGCACTCATTATGATCGCAGCAGGAGAATAAACTGCATTGTGAATAGTGAAGGGGAAAAGTCGATGTTTCTATCGTACCCAAAACAACCTTAACACATGGTTGATCGAACGGTTCTAGGTTTCCTCAGTTCGGAAAGAAATGGTTGGGTTGAAGCCAATAGGCATTTTTTGCAACAGTTTTGCATCGCGGGTCTTCCCTAGTACATAATGGAATCATTTAAAGTGGTGCTTACATATTGAGAGGTACGAAGGACTTGCGGTTATCCTTTTAGCCACCTTTACTAATCACTCAGACTCGTAATTGAATCTAAACACAGACAATGAATAACCAAGACTTTTTGTTGCAGAATAGTTAATTTTATTAATAATTGTCCTTTAATCTGTATATCTGCGCAGTGATATATGCTACAACAGATTTTCCAAATTTGTGGTTAAGCCGCAGGATCCACTTCTCGGACACAATTGGTACTCAAACCGTCTGGCGGTTGAAGAAGAACATTCTCGATAGAAATCTAGATTGAATTCGTTTCACCTTCGGGGGGGAGTTGGGGTAAAGCATTTAAATAAACTGCCTTCACAAGCGAATGACGAAACATGTTCATTTACTGTGGTAAGGTAAATAGCAGGCAGGTCTACTGATCCCCATTCAATTGATAGTGATTTTCTTCTTTTTATCACTGGGAAGTCATGCCACAATAACCACCTTTTCCCGCCCTTTAATGTGCAGACATGTAGGCATGAGGTATTTTGTGTTACAAGGCCACCTTTAATAATGTCAGGATGATGGGTCTGACGTTTGCAAGTGCTGAATGCGGATAACCTTCAATATGCAAATACGATATTAAATGCGCCCTCACACACCCCTAATTTAATGTTTTATATGCAAGTGTGATTTTAATAAGAGATTTATCAGACAAATCTAGACTCCATCCATGCGTAGTTACCAAAATAAATTGGCAACGTTGGGCGGATTATGCAATTGCGCATGTAGGGATGAAGAAATGCTCTTCCAGGATTTCCACTGAAACATTGAGGCATTTCTTAAATAATCGAACGGTTTCCGTGTTTTGTTTGCCCTAATGGTCCAAAATTGGCATAACCTCCTTTGTTACGTATAAAACATCTTATGCTTTTATTTCCACATGCAGTGTTAAAGCGCCTGAATGGCATTACACAGACTGAGCCTGTCACAAATGTTATTGATACTTGCTTGTTCACTTTTTTCTGTCCCTAGAGGTCGTTTTAAAATAGGATAACAATCAACGTTGACAAGTATCCCATGCTAAGAATGCCAAAATGTCCATTCGTCGGAGTATTCACAATACTCTACCTAGTTAGAATAGCTAAAGTGACAAAACGCAGGTATGATAATAAGACTCTATAGAATTCGGAACTCATATTTTTTACATTTCACCTTGTCATGCACTAACAATAAAAAATAACCGGGGAGTTATGGTATGGTAACAAGTTAAGTTCTCCTCCTTCATTTTAAGCAATAATATAAAGAGTGTTCCTCCTACCAGTGGACAACCTGATTTAGTTAAAGGCTAAAATATGCAAAAGTGCATTGTATCACAGCATTTAAGTACTTATATTTTAATAGGATATAAATTGGCTACCGTTTCCCACCCATTTCATGTTTCCTGATTCTACCCATATTTCTCACTAAACTACGCGTCAACAGAAGGGGGATTACCTGCCAAATTACTTTCGCATCTACCATTAGCTGTCATAGTTCCAGGTAAGGCAAAGTCCTCGGAAATTTGGAATTATTTCCTCAATTAGTAAAAATGATTGCTTGGCTTCGTTCCTAGCTCCTTAGGTATCTCTTGAATTCAGTTGGATAATAAGCTAACGGAGCAAACTTTATTGTTCCTAGGCTCGAAGAACTGGTCTTGTCCAAAGTACCTTCGAAAACT
Organism: Echinococcus multilocularis; assembly: GCA_000469725.3. Classification (NCBI taxonomy): domain Eukaryota; kingdom Metazoa; phylum Platyhelminthes; class Cestoda; order Cyclophyllidea; family Taeniidae; genus Echinococcus; species Echinococcus multilocularis. Next base: position 9,489,710 of record LN902844.1, read on the forward strand.
CTTCAGCCCAATTTTGTTCCAAGTGTTTACAATGAAACGGGTTCAACGACGCAAGGTAGCGTTGGTCAAACATTTGCTGCCGAACAAGACGTATTTAAGCCTCTGGTGCTGCGTTCTTTCACCACGCTAGATGATCTTGAAGTTATCAACCAAGGACAAACCGCTAGGGCTTCCATCTCTACATTTCCACCATTGAGGTCAGCGACGAAAAGAAGACCAAGTGGTGGACTGTTTGGTCTACATCTCACTCCGCTCAGTTTGGGGCAACTGCGACTTACCTTGTTCCTCATTGACTGCTATCTGATTGTGACGCGATTCTACAATACCTATGTCAGTTTGAGAGAAATTTTGGTGGGTAGAAGACTAGTTGTAGATGCAGCCTCCTATCTCAGTATTTTAGCGAACTTACCGCCTCAGAAAGAGGAGAATGGGGAGGTCAAACAGGCAAAACCCAAGTCGACGCGATATAGTGTGTTCCAGGGGGAAACACATTACCAATGTGGACATTCTCAAGCAGTCAGACCTCATATTGTGAGTTCCACTAGTTTATGCTTAAGTAGAAAACTCTCTGCAGAGAATTTTTGAAAATTTGGCAGTTGAATTATTGTCTATATGGCTTGGTTTTAGCTCTAAAGTTCATTCACCATGATGCCTTTTCTGCCAGCCATGAAAACGCTACTTTGAACTTCAAAAAGAGATGTGAAATCCGATAATGTGTGGAAAAAGCTTCAAAAGGTGACCATGAAAACTGTAACACTTTTTAGTCTTTCAAAATAGAATGCCAAAAATGCAAGAGGAGTGTTGGAAATAAGTGGCGTGGGTGCGCCGGAACTAATGCCCTCCAATTTGAAGCAAATGACAGCTAATATTGTTTTAACTAGTTTCCGAAGAAAAAATATTGAAAAAATGAAGCAGTGCAGTTAATGGTGCAAATTTAGAGATGTGGAGGGTTAAGTTGCCAGATAACTGTCAAGTGAGTGTCGAATGGGCGAGATGTCCATGGTGTAAGACACGTGAGCAAACACGACCCCTTTCTTGTGCCTCTCACGGTGATAAGTTTATGGCGGTCAAATACACGATCAGCACGAACTCCTCCGCGGTGTTCGCAAATCGTATAGCTGTGGCTAGTGTGATTCCAACTTTTTATTCTATAAAGGTCAGATCATGTGGAGGAAATACAAACTCACTAAAGTTAAAATAAAAAAAAATTTTCCCTAATTGTGATATATCGTGTTGTACGTCCAATCTAAAGTTAAAAAAAAATGTCCCGACTTTAGGTGTAAATGTGATTAATTAACTCAGTTAAAAGTTAAATAAAAATATTTGTTGAAATTTTGTGTCACTGTGATGTTGCATGTCAGACAGTTGGCCGCTCACCGAATTCTGAGAGGCTGAACAAATATTTTTCGCAAAAAAACAACACTCCTATTTCCTTCGGCAACAGGACCAAATTATTGAGCATCATATCCTGAAGTCTTTATCCTGCTGACCACTTCATTCTGGTACCAGTAGAGTAAGCTGCTTAACAGTATTCTTCTCGAAAATAAATTCAGTTGAATCACTTAGCCACACTGACAAATCCCACAAAATTAGTTGTCATTCCCATGCTCTTTTATTGGAAATTCAATGGCATTATTAATTCTTGTATGTTTTCTTTTGTTGAAGCCAAAATACTGAAAATACCCCCACCTCCCGTTAATTAGATACATTTGAAAACTGTGATGGTTCGATTTAGGTTGCTACCTGAGACTGAATTGGTGCCTTCTGTATATGAGTAATGCTGGGGTGTACAAGATGAAGAACGCTTAGATCAATGAGATTTTATGAATAAATAGTACACGATCTCATGACATCGACTGGAGAGGTAAACCCAACTCTTTTTGGGAAGTCAGGCTCTGGTTAGGGAGCATTGAACCACATTGTGCATATGAAATGAAATGGAAACAATTAAAGATACTAGGTTAATTCCTTTTTCCAGAATAAATCAGCTCATAGTTTTGCATAAATGCCTCGAGTATGTCCCGCGGCCGTGGTTATTATAGCAGCGTCTTGGGAATTCGGCTTTATTTGTATTCGTTAGTTCTCATCATTATCTTGGGTCATACCGTTATTAAACATTTGCAAAAGGCCTGGGTTGAAGGTAAAATACCCTCCTTATAATTCGGATGAATAGTTAGGCACCCCCAGCAGTTTTCATGGTAAAGCCCAGTGAAACGGACTTCCCCTACTTAATGTCTGATTACGCGGTGCTAAATTAGACTTATCATAAAACTTTTTTTCAAAAACTCCCTAACTTGAATAGCTTCTTGATTATATCATTTTAAAAAACGTTAAATAGAACACAAAGTGCATACAAGGGCAAAACTGCTATCATTTCTGCATTTTTTCGATATCATTTTGCAAATTTTAGTTAAAATGCAGAAAAACCTTTTTTGTGATATACAAACCTTATACGTGTGAGTATTTCGAAGGAACTATTTTTGAAAATCCCGCTGAATTTGAATTGATGCCATGTGGGGCGGGTGAGTCACCTCTTGACTTGGCAAGGGTGAAATGCGACTCCTTTCTGTCGTCGCAGGTGGAGAATTTTGATGAGTCTTTTACGATCATTCTTTTTATTGCAAAATAAGATTGTCTGCATTGACATGGAAACAATTACCTAATCTGTCAATTTTTGCTTCGGAAACACCCTTAATTTCCATGCAAATGATTACACTGACGCGTTAAGCTATTGGATGCTGAGAAGCGTCACAAATACAAATTGCCTCCTCCTGTCAGATTATTGATGTCCTAAATGCCATAAACACTTGTCATATTCTAACCTGCTATTCGATGCTCATTTTTAGCGCTACCATCCTGCTTACCAAATTTCGGTATTGTTCAAAAGATCTTAAAATAGCTGCACATAAATTACACATTTTACTGGCAGTATCAAAGCCATAGTGTTTGCATTCTTCAATTACCTAGCATTATTAAAAGGTTCGGAAGTTAATATCTTTTCGGTGATCCGAGGTCATTTATAACAACATCGCCATAATGTGTATAGGCGGACTTCCGATCCTTACTTCTTTTTCCGCGTTCACGCAGAACATGGCATAGTGGGCGATGGAGTATTTTGCATGCTTTTCAAGAAATATGAATTCACCCAACGAAGTGTTACGGCTTTTCTACGACTGAACGATTGGTGTTTCTGATAACAAACTGCCAACCTTTTTGGTTTCTGTGTGGAGGAACACAGCCTAGTGGCTTCTTTTTTCTTGTTAGGAAGAAGAAGTATTCCCGTGCAATAGAAGTTGCCTTCATAAACAAATGCGGAGAGACTACGTTTTGCCATAATTGAAAGTACTCTAGTAACTGCAATCTGTAATCAAATAATTAAGGGGTAATTTGCTTTTATGCTCACATTTGGGCCAGCATCCCTTGATGGCGCTTTGAGAAATGAAGACTTAAAAATGCGATGAACAGTCCCACTCTCAACTCTTGAATAGGTGCTTTATGGCATGCCGGCACAAAACAATGAATGGAAGCCTTTTAATAAACCGCTTTTGCTCGAAAATTAGCTGAATTAAAAGAATAACTTTTTATACGGAGTCGATATGGTGGTTTTTTGATAGAATGCGAAAAGGGTGGTTTAATTCTTTGCTACGGAGAACATTCTAAACATGATCTATCCTATTTGGCAAAAAAACGAAATTGGTTGAAACACCCAATTAAAACCTACTGCTTTGAGCCGGTTTTAACACGCGCGTAAATTGTGTTGACCTTAGTTTTGCCCGTTCCGGTGAGGAAGGACGGCCGACAGAGAGACTTGTACCACTTCCTGGTATCAGCGCTACCCACATTTAATCACGTTTCGCAAAGTACTTACAAAGTCCCTCAGAAATGTGATTAAAAATGTCGCTTAACATATGGTATTTCCAGCCTTCCATATAATCTTGTTGAAATTAGCGAGGTAGGTAAATAATATGACTAGCCCTATTCCTTCCGCACGGATTCAGTTTGGATTTAAGACCGATTAATAAGATTTATCATTGTAATTGTAGAAAAAAGCAAAACTTTTTAGTGGGGCATCGGAAAATATTGCTAGAAAAGGTGATGAAAACAACGGTTGTGCGGCCAGATGACCATTGGGTGCAAGTGGACGGACCAACAGGAGTGGATAACGTTACAGTTGACGATGAGGCTTAAAAGCAACAGGAGTGGGAAGGGTGGGAGCGGAGAGGGGGGAAAAATCATTTGGGAACCTGTTGGGCATGAATTAGGCCGTTAAGGCGTAAGGGACAGCCAACACCGCGGGTCGATCAGGCCATGCGGTAGGGTCGGCTCTCAAGACCACATGCTAGCGATTTCGTAGTAGTCATTAATGTATTAGGAAATAATCACTGAGAATTTTGCCTCTTCTTGATCAAAAACTGTCACTTAGCGTTACTTTTCTCTTAGCAACGCTAAGAGAAAACCACAATGGACACGACGAGTACTTGATGCTCATGAATGATTCTCTTTAACCAACTTTTTCATTTATAGTTTTTACAAATGGTATTTGAATGAGTGGAAGAAAGTAATTAGATATTTTAAAATAACTTAATGGGTAAATGAAACCACTACGCTCTTCTCCTCCATATTATGCACAGTTTCAACGACTGAAATGAATGCATGAATGCCAAAGCCGTCCAAGCATCTCTTTTGTATCGCTATGAGCTGAAAATAAAAAAGTTTAAGCATTGACAAAAGAATAAGATTTGGTTTAAATCCATGGGTGTTTCTGGGTGCTTTAAAGATGGAAATGTATTTTGTTCTGATTGGAATTTGTATGTAGATCGCACGGTGTTGCTTGTTGGCATTTTTGATCTCGTTCGGGGCTATCCATTACACACACATACACAAACAGAGAAAGAGGTTCACGGTGCTGTTGCCATTGCCCATTTGGAATGTGCAAACTGACATCTGTTTGTGAGATACGTACCCATGCATGCGGGCAGCATATGTCATCCTTGCAGGCAAGCTCTCATATGACAACTTTTTAAGCAAAATACAAGAGACAAACTGAAGTTGCTAACGGTGTAGAACTGTGAGCTAGGAATGGAATGGCCGCTTAAGCCAAAACTAACCAATTGTTTCACAAAGAATGCATTATTGAGTGCAAACTGAGTAGAAGGGGTAAAATTCAGTGCTGTAAGAAAATAAGATATTTTGTTTGAATTTTCATACGCGAGCCTAGTTTTGTGGTAATTGCATTCATGTGATTTCCGTGTTTATTTTAATAATGAATGCCTGACTGCTTCCAAGAGTGTTCTGCTTCCAGTCGTGGTATGTCAACAAATGGGATTTTAAGAAAGTAAAAACAATAGTCCGGGTCAGTTTATTCATCAGAATTTCACTGATTTCATCCATCTTATGAAAAATTAAATAAACATTACTTCTACTTCATATGCGTAGTTTCATGGCGCTGTTTCAATTGCTAAGTTAGACCTAATGCGTACCCATATTCCGCTTCACAGTTTTATTCTAACCTGGGCTTTAAAACACATTTTATCAATTGTGTATTCGTTCATCACACAAAAAGTACGAAATCGTCCACTTTTTCTCACCTGACAGATTTTGAGATTAAGCAATATTAAAGCATGACATCAGTGTCATTGTTATACGGCTTACATATTTGGAGAGAGGTATTTTAAATCCTCATGTAGTAATGTTTGTGCCTACAATGTTAAGCAATACAAACCAGGCTGCATATCAGATTTATCTGTTTTTACTATAAACCTCAAAGTAATCAAAAAAATTTGAACAGGGCCCTACGTAGGTGATTATCATGATTTGTTTCAAAAATTCAATTTAAGAAGGTAGTCATTAGGCACTATACAGAATTAGGTTTCTGTTCGAGGTGGCATCAGCGTATTCACTGAACTTTACCTCTCTAATGACTCCTTGCAACTTTACTTCATTCCCCTCCTTAAGGATACCACCGCTCAAATTCACTCTTGCAGCAATGGCAGACTTGGTTTCCACCTGGACGAAAAGTCAACCATGGTCCACAGTTTGTGTTTAGGCTGAGGTTCCCAGATGAAAACTGCCCTGAATTGAGATGAAGATAGCTCTCACACGGCCCCTTCCGGTTCAACTCATCAAAATAGTTTCCTTGCTGTCGGACAAAGCAGCTAATTTTAATTATTCGAGACTGGCTCAAGTACCATACCAAAAAGACACAGAGATTAAGATTTTTTAAAAATTCCTGTAAGCCGTGAATTCAAAAGCTCGCGTTTTAACCCATGAGGAGGCTGATGAGGGCGAACGAACAAGATGTTTACCACTGTGACTTAATCGAGTACTTCGAAGTCACTTTCAGTCTCGATTATTTTCCAACATTGCTTACCGTTGCTGTTGGCGAAACAAAATTCAGGGTAATTCAATTACTCTTTTGCTTTTTCGGTAGTTAGATAGGGCAATTTTAGGTGATGATATCACTAGTAAATTTTGTCTTGACGAGGAAATCTCATGCAATGGTTCGGTGGACTCAGCCCTTCGCAGGCTTAATGTCATTAATGTTTCACCGCTTAGGTAAGACAAGAATGTTATAAAACTGTGTAAAATTCCCTAAATGGGCAAAATTAAGCAGTTGTAATAATTGAGAGTTGAGGTAAAAGAAGCGCAATAATTGTTAGACCTAGAAATGCTGACTTTAGTGCAGTAATAAAAGCGTAACTTAGTAGTTACAAAACACCTGTTCAGGTGTTCATCACCTCCACCCAACGCTTACACCAAAATTTACTTATTTATTTGCTTATTTGCCCCCATCTTTCTCTATCAGAGCCCAGATAACTGTCAGCGCAGCGGTCACTTAAGTGGAATTTATGTACTCATTGGAGGCGTAATGAAAATTTGCATAAACAGGGAATCTTTCGTGGAGCGAAAGTTTTCAAACAAGGTCAAATAGGTAATATTTAATTCCTTAAGTATCAGTTCTTATTCCACGTTATCGACGGCATATTGTGAATCCCTGGCGTACTTTAATGCTAATGTAAATGTAAAAATTTATTGCCTCGTGCTCAAGCCTCTTTCAAGTCATGCTAGCACTAATATTAAACACAAATCGTTCAAATGAGGGTCCTCTGACAATAAAGGTGATCGAGAAAATGCATAGCTCGGCTTAAAATTTCCCTCCATTAATCTACACTAATTTTTCAACAATCTTGTTCAGGCAATTTGACAACAGTCAGGAACTTTACAATCCTTATAAAATTTTTCGTGTTTTTGAATAATTCGTGCATGCTGGCTGAACTTTTGGTCACATGGCGATGTGAAAAGGCGTGGCTGAGGTGGACAGGCAGACGTGTATTGTAGGTCCTAACACTACAGTACCATTAACTGCCGTTTAGCACCTTGATTATTTATTAGGCAACATTAGTCCTACTTATACGAGCAAGCAGCTACCTTGCCCAAGGTTCACATCGAGAGCCACTATTATGCTATTGTTTTCCATGGGCGTGGCTTATCCTACATGCGGCTTTGTAGAGGGAGGTGGGAGGTGGTGCACTCATATGCTCCTGACAGCAGACATGTTTGCATTTCCTAGGGTGACTCAATGTGTGGATATCACCAGCACCAACAACAGAACCGGACGACTTTCATTCGACCAATCAAATCGATGCAGGAGGTCGGGGGTTCTGGTATCTCCCCATTGCACATGACCTTCGCCAAAACCAATCAATTTATCGTCATTCTTTTCGGTTGCGCAACGATACTCTTCCTCGCAGTACTTGCGATTTCTGTGAATCAGCGGTTTCTTCTATCATCTAAGAATGCCTTCTCGAATGATGGTATTAAGGCAATCGACGAACGAGATTTTTACAAGCACTCAGAGACACTTATCAGGGATCATGTGAAAAACCTCAACAGAGCCACTTTATCACTAACAAGGGCTAGCGAATATCGACTCCGAAAGAGAATGCAACGGTTTGCAGAACGATTCAAGCACAATTTGGTGAGGTTCTCTTGACCTTAACATATCTCTACATTTAAAAAGACGAAAGATAAATTTATTTTGAAACGAACACCGAACATTAGTTCTAGCACACCTAATACTTTCAAACTCACACACTTTTTTAACACCAAACATCGGAAGACGCAAATCGTTGATGCGGATAACAACCTTCCTGCTCTATAAAGGGCGAACCGTATTCGACGTCTATCCTAACACCATTCACAAAAATAGTCATGACGACTTTGAAAATTCGTGACATTTGTTAACCTATTATTCCATGTATTTAAGTGCGAAAGTAAAAGCATCCCCTGAATTGAATGCTGGTGTTTTAAACGTTTATTCTAAGCAATTTTTTTCTCACTCTGCGATGTTTTTCCAGTGAAGTATTATCCCAATTTCGCATACCCAATCGGTGAGAGTCTTCGGCTGTTGCTTTATGACACTCATTTTTCTGTTTTGTAGTTACTAGAGAAGCCCTAATCAGTTTTTTTTAAATTCGTCTGGATGACTTGATCAAATGCTGCTTTTTTGCTATTACAGCTAGGCCTTGAAAGTAGGAGGAATTTTTTATTAATGGTGTCGGCTAACTGACGTCTAGACGGTGCTTCATATGAAAACGTTAACAGATTAATTAACCTTTTTGGAAATAGGGTGCAAAGTCCCCATGTTTGACTTTTCAAAGAGGCTTGTTACGCCATCGCCTGCCAAGACTTCAACATAGCCAAATATATAAATTTATATTGGAAGTGTTACAGGCATTTTGCGTGTTTAGGTCCGCTGCGAGTCTTATATAGCCAGGAAACAATAATCCTGGCCTCACTCCTATCTGCAAAGCTCCCACCTAACAGTAGCAATATTTCATTTAAAAATGCCCTATTTTAGTTCATGGGAGGGCTAACGAAAACTGCGGAATTAACAAGCAAGGCTTTCATTTGGTTGTCAATAGTGTGTCAATATTTGACATCATCAGCAATACCGAGACATCACTTTCGTTGCGCTCTAAATCTAGTGAGAATCTTTTCACCTTTTTAAATAGTAGACATTAATATTGCTTTACTTGCAGAAATATTCGTATTACTGTGTAAGTGGATTACCTCCAGAATCACAAGTGAAAAAATTTACTTAAACAAATTCTTAAAAATTACCTAGAAGCGGAGCATGGCCCACCTCACTTATACCTAAGTATTTTGGAAAAGATCGGATTCTTCAAATGGTTTTAAGGGTTTTTTTGGATGCTCAATGTTATATATACTCATTTGCAAATCACGAATATTGTTTATGAGATAGACAAATTTCTATAGTTAATGGACTAATGCCCCTGATTTACACACATATTTCCCAAATCCAGAGCAGCGATAATGATTTTGCTTAAACAAAATTTAACCTGGAATTGGAATTTAGAGCAATCGTGTAAGTATTTTAAATTTAACTATTTATTGAATAACCTTACAAGTAGATGTTAATTTGGCCGTGTACAACCTTCGAAGTAGCTGAGGTGGAATTTAAACAATTGTCAAAAATAATTCAAGTTGTAGTGTTTCCTTTTTCCCATATTAGTACTGTAAGCATGAGGGCTACCGAGAGGACTGAATATACTCTTTATTATAAACACCGTTTTTTCTTCATAATGTCATTACACATTCAGTAGCGATCGCCAATGTTGTGAAAGAAGCAACAGCAACTGATTACTAGGTATTAAAGGCAGGTCATGAGCACTACCACATCAGATTCTAATCAAGAAAGGCACGCACAGTAAATTAGACTGCTAGAGGAGATGTTTGAATTACTCAAGTTCTATTGCATAAAGAGGGCAGCGATTAGAGATATATCTTGTGTTTTGGCCTAACACGCAAGAGTAGACCGGGTAATCAGAATCAAACATTTTCTACGGCTCTCCGTCGCACACGCATACACCCGACTTAGAAACTCAAACACTCGTATATCATTTGCGCTTATCTAGACACAAAAATTTGCTTAAACACGCACTTTCGGGTGATGGAACGAATATACAGGCACAAGCGCTTTGTAGGTATATATTTCCCTCTACTATGCTCACGAGGACCAAAGTAGTGAATTAGAAACGTATTTTTCTTCCGACCAAAAACTCCATGCTCCACATGTTTTGCTTGCTTCGAAAAATTGATAAGGTAGCGTCAATGTAAGTGTAGACAATTATGTAGAGTCGGATTTGCCGATAAGGTCTGCTTTTTGGCACTTAATGCACTCACGTGAAAATATCATTTTGTAGTAAAATTTAGGCTCACTGTTGTATGGGAATTTCCATTATTGCCATAATTTCTTGTCATAGGATTTGTGATCCTATATGAGTATTCCTTATCTAATTAAATTTTCGTTTCCCCTATAATTGCAGTTGGGGTTGGCCGGTATATCTTATGTACTCAAAGCCGTAAACTCCCTGAGTCGTTCTGTTATTTTACCAGAGAAAGAATGCGCTGGAAATTTCATTTGAGAGTATTAAACACTACGGACATACTTCCAATGAAAGCATTCACTTTGAGATGTCTTTTTACAAACTGGAACCTCTTTTGAATGAAGTTTTGGAACGGTTAATTCCTATAAGCGGTTATGACGGCTTTAAAGCATTTAATTAACCAGGAATTTGCACCGTTAATAACATTGTTTTGGTGCCTTAAATGATGATAATCTAAAGCGCTCTGATCTCTCGATTTGTTCACTTTCCTCGTGTCTCCAAGCGCAGTTTCTTAATTAAAATCTCCAGAATGGTCTGTACAAAACATTAGAGACTGCGTTACTCGTGCCAAAGCACGACTTGCTTTAAAAAGGCTCGATAAGCATTGCTTCTGAATAAAGAAGTCTAAAAAATAATCGTTCCGCTTCATCAATGGAAAAGTGAACTTTGTACCAATTTTCTTAAGGTTTCTGCTTTTCTATAATGTCACCGTTGATACAGTGTATCTTGGGAGGCAATGAATGATCTTTAATTTCAAAAGTACTTGAAGAAGTTAAATGACAGCATATTTGGTTCATTATTTCTCCTTTATCGATGACGGGTAGCAGCGTCTACCAATAATCTGAACCATTCCATACATTGCAAAAAGATGAAAGAGGATCTTTTCTTCACTAAGATTAGCTCAAGTATGTGCACATTTAAATACATACGCGATTATGTCCTGGTATTAAACAGGGATAAATTTGCACATGTTTAGTATTTACGTCATATTTTATCTTCAAGAAGGGCTGGAAGTCCACCAATTTTTCCCGTTTTATCGTAATTTTCAGACAATATTTTCGTGAGTTCACTGATTTGGTCAAAGTAAGGGTGAATATCGGCCTTTTGCCACTCCTTTCGCGGAAAAGTTAATTTGTGTGGATTAAACCACCGTGCTTAACCTTCGGTTGAAGCGTTTTTATTGAGAAGGGCTTCACAGGACTGCTTGAGCAAAGTAGATTCGGTGGTCGCCAAAGATGTCTAAGAGGGAAACTAATGAAGGGCACAGTATTTCCCCTCCCTAAATGGGTCATTACTGGGCATTGTAAACGACATCGGCCGCCTGTGCCAACCACCGCGAGCATTCACACTTATTTTAGCGTCTATAACACCATAAAGTATTTTCGATGGTGTTGCATGCATCATTGTCCATATCTACAAATGTATGTGTGCATGTGCACGCAATTCAAGCGACTTTATCTAAGTCGCTGTGCTTTTACGTTCGTGTCGGGCTGAATCGGTGAGATCACAGCACAAAGGCTCACATGTTGAATGCAGCGTGAATAATAAAATAACTCTAAAAGCATTTGAGGTGAGCGGTTTCCTTGACGTCCTGAGACCATCCTAAGGGCAAAAGAAGACGTAATACTCTGAGAGAATGTATATTACTGAAAAACAGAAGGACTTGGGGCTACTGGCGTGGATTAAAGGCCAGATTACCCGGTGAAAGTACAACAGGGAACCCCTAAATGTCCCCTTATCAAACAAACAATTCAAGCATTACATTTTCACTGTAGCCAAATTGCCCTATTAACTGCCTTCAAGGGTAGTTTTGCTACTGATTTTTCAGTGAAGTAGCAAATCAATGTTGTGCAAAAAAAAAGAGAATACCCATTTATAAAGTTGGCGCTTATGGTAAACTTTGGGGCCCAAGGTATGCGAATTAAAACAAGGTCTTTGAAGGGTAGTTGCAATTCTGCACCTGTGAGAGTCATACGAGTCATCCGATTCCCAGTAGCATCAGTTCATAAGTTTGCCTGAACATAAAATTAAAGTATTTAATAAGGAAAAATTTGTCCAACAAAAAATTCCCCTCAAATAATAACACCGACTTTAATGTTTCATATGTTTCAACTAAAGTCTAAAATATGGGCAATACTTTCATTTTAAAATACATTGAGCGCTGTCAAATAAAAGCAATTTAATTTTAACTTGGGGGTAATCCGCATTTGGCAAGAAATTGGTGAGTTGTACATGATTTGCGTTGCAAAAATGTCGGAAGCAACCTGAAACAGAGGAAGCGGTGCTTTCAGATTTGACTTTCTACTAAATAAAGGCTTCAAATGAACGCCGTCGTTTTTGTGTTTGCAGGACCATTTCACGACGTTGAGAGTAGAAGAGGACACTTCAGTGAATGAAGGTTAATTTGATTTGTGAGTGGAATTGCTACCCATCTGTGGTCATTCCAACTCATTCGAAAAACTGCTTGAAAAGAAGACATCATCGGCCTTTTATTTAAGCTGTGTTTTGATTATAATTGTTGTTTCACATGACTTTCCTATTAGATGTATAGTGACATCCGAAGTAAAAATCGCTAGGTTTTGGGGCCTCTAGTACCACGAGTTGTGCAATAGCGAAAAAACTATTGAGCGTACAGCAATGATTCCACTTAAAAATATTTGTGAGCCGTGGAATCTACCTTATTAGCCACTTCTTGGAATAACTTTCAGTGAAAAAAAACGACTCTTCATTTCTCCACTCCGATACCTGATGTTTCATAAAACCACATCCCTATTGTTATCCAAACAAAGCCATTATCATTAAATTACACCGGCAAATCCCATGATTATCGGAGATGCATATAGAGAAAGAAACTTAACAAAGCTATAGACGTATCGGTGGCTTTAGAAATTATTTCAATTGCAAAGTCTTTCAGAAGAAAACCAAACTCCATCAAAGAGGCCAAATATTTGATTCCAATACATTTATGCATGAACTATTTTAGACCTGGACAGACCTAGCTGCACGCAGTCAAGTGATTAAATCAGAAATAACTCGACTTGATTTAAGGGATTACAATGAAGGAGATGAAGCTAGCATTATGATGTTGCATGCGAAAGACTAGTGCAGTGTTTGCATAAAGGTTAGTTACCATGGCGACGACTCCGTCTCTCATTACCATACTCGAGAGAAGGGACCGAAATGGTTAATTAATTCATTTGCCGCGGACCACCGTTGGCTTCTGCACAAGACATTATCCTTGAAAAAATGGTACAGTACCTTATCGTCCGTGGCTTCGATGAATCTAAAATAGCATCACAAATCCTGCAAAAAAAGGGAAAATCAGTTTCACAGTTTGATCAGGCTTTTCCGACATTGCCGTGTCTCTGTCCGCGACTTGTGGCGCCCACACTCTTGGCATGAAAATAACTGTAGCACTCCTGTCCACTCTCCCAAAATGGATGACATTGCTACTCTTCAAAAAGCTGACTAATTCACTTCCTGATTGAGACTAGCTGATAAAGTGAATGACGGTTGCTGCATCCACCGTGTTCCTTCGTGCCTCTTGTTAGACAGGGTTTCGTGTGATATAGATGCTTCAGCAAGTTTTGCAATCACATCCACCGCCTTGACAAGGGATCTGATAAGCGAGCTTAAATGTGATAGTCGCCCAGTCCTTCTGTCACACAGACTGCTAAGATGTTAACAAGCTACCTGCACTTTTCATATCGTTTTTCCGGTCCCCTGTATTGCTCCTTTTTTTATTATAAAAGCCCTACATTCGTAGTTGGTACATTGCTAATTTTGGAAATGGTTTTTGACAATAATTTTTAACTAAAATCATACCAAACCAACTTAACAGTTTCTCCACTAGTACCTTATAGCTGCATCAGAGCATTACGAAGAATGACAAAATCTCGTGCTTCAGTGCTAATCACAATTGATGTTACTTATTGAAGTAATTTAATTGTAAGTCTCATATTTTTTCAGAGACTGGACAAGTAGCTAGTCAAAACCCGCATAAAAGGCGAAAATATGACTCGTTTTAAAAAGGTAGCTTTAATAAGCCCCACGCAGTGGTTTGGCCAGTGGCAAATACTCCGGTGGCTTTGAGTACACCCAGACTGCAGTGCTGGATTAACGCGCGATAAGATCAACATCAACCACCGTAAATGAAACCGGCGTGGGTGTTGAGCCCGCTTTAGCCTGTTTGGAATTTGCTACCTCTTCTATTTGTGAAAGGGAGCCGGATGTTTCCACAAATCCTTCATGATAACTAAAATTTTTTGATGTGTTTCGTAATTTGTACAAGATTCCACTTCATTTCTTCATCAAAAGTCTAGCCAGATTACAGTGGATAGAAATGCCATGGAATTTGTCCCATAGTTCTTGAACTTCGCATCAGGATCTTGGGTCAACCAAGAGCGGACATTTCTAAAATTTCAGGGTAAAGGTAAAAGCTCAAAGTCCCAGAATGATGGGAAGCTTTTATGGTGTAAGTATTGCCCTGCATTTTTTTGTTGTGGAAGCAACTAGTTTCAAATCGCAGAAATGTACGCTTAGTAATAAGTTTTTTTGTTTATGAACCTCGCATAATTTTAAAAGAACCCAGTTGATGCTTGCAATAGATTCGGCAAACATCGGCGTTCACCGATGTTTGAATCTAACTGTAACAAAAGAATAATATATGAAGCTGATTTGAAATTTATACAAGTGCGCAAAAAAACGTTTTTCCACTCTGGCGCTTCGTTTGGCTTGCTGATTACTCCAAGATTAAAAATCGTACCCTAAGTGAAAGACCTTTTAAATGATGATGAGTTTTTTTGTGGACACCACCTTAGAGGCACGTGGAGGACCGATTTCGCGCGGAGACCTGTCAGATTGCTCGACTTCTAGCAAAACCACGATGGTCTGGAGAAACTCTGACACTTAGCAGTGAGACTTCTACTCCATCCGTCTGCTCCCCACCCTTGATGAGGCCGGTCGATGTGGAAAACCTATTTCGACAGGAACTTTGCCAATTTCTTCCGCTCAAACCTTCTCACCTTCCACAGTTTCTCGACCGCCCAATCAGTGAGCAACTACCTTATAACTGACAAAAGGCTTAGATAATTTTTATACCTGACAAAATCTGTTTTGGGGCTACAAATGACGCGCCAAACCGAAATGAAGATAGTCTGAGGTAGAATAATAACTCTCTCATGTATTATCCCCAAAATATTCCAGAAAAACTTTGAAGTCAACTTGGGAGAAATTAGACTACGGTGAGGAGTGAAATGCCGATACGGTGTCATACATTTCAAATAGCAGATGTTTCATAGTTTTCTCGTTCATAAATTGCAAAGCGTCAACCTTTTAGCGTTGCCCGAGCTAGGCACCCTTTTCACTGGGTGAAAGAAAAGGCTACAAGGTCGTTATTTAAGAGCAATTCTTTGTTATCGCTGCAATATATCAGCCTACAGATGTTGTAAATTTTAATCTCTTTCGCTTCGCAAATGCGGTAGTGTTTTGGTGTCGAATTAACTTGCATTTATCGTCTCCTTGAGCTGAGTCACTGCAATTTGGTGTTTTAACATTGACATTTAACTGCTTGCAAAATTTAGAATCATTAGATTCGTACGTTAAAACTACGTGGGCATTTGAGTTGGCTAAACTGTTGTGAGGGTTTGGATGAAACTTTATGGATGCATTTTTCTGCTTACTTGGCAGCCAGATTCACCGAGGTCTCTTCATTGATAGGTCAGTGAATTTACTTCAAGTGCAGTTCATCTTACCGACATTGTTGAATTTGCCTGCTTTTCTGCAATTCTTCTTTGAAAGTGGATTTGCACTTTAGCAAAATACAAAACTAAATAAATGAAACTATTAGATAAATTCTGATTCACCCCGGATTAGCCTTAAAAGTTAAAATCCTGTAGAACGAAAGCATGCAAGTTTATACCAAGTATGTAGTTCAATTTAGTAGGTTTTTGGCTTTGAGTGCCTGATTTTATCACAAAAGGACATTACGTTAATGTTGTTCTCACTGTACTCTCCACTCCGTAAAACCGTTTCCCTGTAAAATGATATCCCGTAATCATGATTATTTGGATTTTACTATGTAAGCAAATGAGCACAAATGTGTTAGGGAAAGTGACACCTTTTAAAGCGTAGAAGTTGGATTGGAATTCTGTGATAAGTTAGTAAAATAAGCCTTTTTTCTGCTGTTCTCCTTTATGTTTTGCAACTTAACAACCTGAGTGTGCTTCCAACTCTTCTCCCTCCTTGTTATCTTTAATTTTGATAGTAAAATGAATAATATTTCCCTTGATGGTTACATTGGCGCCTCACAACTAGGCTTTTAACATAATCAATTCATGAATTTGAATGAATTGCTAGTGTCTTAGTTTCCATCTATTATTTGACATGTTTCCTCTGTTCAAAAGTCATTTGAAGCTACTTCCAGAGTCATCAACTCGAGCGGCGCAAACGTTCTGGAGAAATGGTACCGGTGGATCTAATTCATTTGAGATTTCTAATGATCTACTATCTGAAATCTTTTATTTTTTCCTTGAAATTGGAATTAGTTAGTCGAGAAATTTTTATCCAAACATCCCGTACATGCTTAATGTTAAGGGTTTTCACAATTTTAGCATTCCACCTTTATCAACGTAACATCAAAGAGTTGCTCTTCCATTCGCTCCTTGAATATTTTACGGCAGTAGCAATCAAAGTGCCCATTTCTCATTAAAAGCTTAATGGATAAACTGTAACGTTTAAGGCCATATAAAGTATTCACCCGTTTGATTTTGCTTTGGGGTTTATTTTTCCAAACTCAAGATTCAGAGGAATTATTAGCTTCCCTCCACGGCTACCTGAATTCATGCCATCCACAATTGTTTAAAGTTTTATGGTTATTTACTGTTATAAAAGTAATAGAGTAGAGTACGTAGATGATCCTTTGCCATGGGATTTATTAACATAATGCAAAAAGTTATGCATTTTTTGACTTCCTTTTTGGCACACGAATCAAGCAACCTATCTTTCTTTTTCTATTAAGCTACAAATAACCCAACGGTAGTTTACAATATAAAGCGCATAATTAACAAGGCAAGGTAGCAAAACCCTTAGATCTGCCACCTATTTGTATACTCACAAAGCGCTTTGCCATTGGTGGCATTACATCCCCTAAAGCCACACTTTTTTGCTCATAATTTATTGTTTAACCATGGACAAGGTAATAGTTTTTACTCATTTAAGTTTTGTTTACCACGTGATATAAACCTGGGTTTCCTCTGCTAGTATGTGTGAATAACAATCCAGGGTTCAGCGTTACCGGAATCGTTAGCTCCCATTGTCGAGCACAAAAGATTTCAGTATCCCAAATGGCATTTCATGGGCAAAGTATGATTGAGATAAGAAAGAAAAAAAGGGGACCCACGAATGCCAAGCTATGATTGAATTTGGCATTGTCCTCATGCCACCTATGTATGAAGGCTGGTGGTTGAATCTAATCATGTTACAACCGTTTCCGTAAATGACGTCTCCCCATTTTATTCCTACGCGGTGCACAACAACGTGTTTATTTTTCTGTGGTGACGAGTTGAAATGCACTATCATTTAAAATCTTACTTTCAAGTAGATTTAGGTTCGTTTTTACTGCTTTCTTTAGAAATGCAAGCCAAGCTTATTCAGAACAAGATAATTATCACTCGGCTTTAAAATAGAAGGGTTGGGTTTTAAAAATATTATTGCTCAATATACTCAGGTTTAAAAAATGGCTTCATTGCAGAAAAAATATTGAATGTTGATAAATGGACTAATGGTAAAGAGGAACTGGAAAGTTAATCAAGTGAAAATTGACCAGAAAGTTACGACCGGAAGGATAACATCGTGCATTATGGGGTGATTACACTGCGTTATTGTTAGTGTATCACAACCAAGGGCAAAAGCGACATCTGATTGCGTTGATTGATGCTCTGCCTGGGCGAAAAAAATATTATTTTGCTATTGGATAGCGACACAATGTTTGATGTGTTAAGCAGTCTTGTAAAAAAAACTAATTGTTTTAAAATGGCCAATCAAACTGGTTTGGAAATTTGCTGTTATAAATGTTGCACTTTGAGATTTCCCTCAAGACAAAAGAAGACATAAGGTTAGGTCAGAATGTGCATTGCCGACGCAAAGAAGGGCTGAGAGGCTACTGACATGGCTCAAAGGCCGGGACGCTCGGCGGAGGTGCAATAAATCGAGCCCTAAGTGGATCGTTACCGAAACCAAGAGCTAAGCAAACAATTAAAGCATTGCATAAATGCAATTTGTTCTATGCGCCTTCTTTTATTTGCCTTACTTGAATGTGCCTCGTAAAGCGCCTTTTCTCAATGCTACCAGTAGACTCATGTCAGCTGGTAGTAACAATGAGCAATCGCTATTTTGTCTGCTGTGGTAAACAAAGCATTTTTGAGATTGATCACGTGTAACCTTACATGAAATAACTCCGATTTCGCCTTTTTTTGGTGCGCAAATCAGTAGTTTTTGTATCTAGCCTTATTTAGACATCATCTCAGCCCGGTTCCCGCTCGCTTAAATAGGCAACATGGAATGAATAAATCCTTTCATGGTGAACCCGCTACTTAAATGCGAATTTAAGGACATTAACATTTCACAACGCAGTGAACGCTTTTCGTCGAACAGTTGCGTGAGACTTTTTTGCCTTCATTAAAACATGCAAACAGAATTTTCTGCCTTGATTTCTTTTGCTCCTTCGTCCCTTCTTCCGCGACTGCTGTTATATTGGAGCCAAAAATACCCCTTCTCTTCGACTTCGGCAATGGCAGATTGGGAACAATGAATTTTAAACTAAAAAGGGACACAGAATTGTTTATCCATATCACCACTGATTGAACTTTTTGCATCCCTTTTCTGCTAATCCGTTTCATTTATAGTTCAGATTATATTTTGGACCCTAAAGTCATAGGCATGCTATAATATTGCAGCCCCCCTTGGGACTTACCTGAAGACGAAATAGGACATAAAGTTCGGACAGAATATGTATTGTCATCGTGCAGAAGGGCTTGAAAGGCCACTGGCATGGCCCAGCGGCTAGGCCGCCCGGCGGACATACACAGGCGGGACCCCTAAGTGGCCTGTTGCCGAAACTGAGAGTTAAGCAAACTATTAGTGTTACAATGCAAGCAAGACTCATAATTTCCATAAAAAACTATTAAGTCAACAATTTTTTCCTCCTGAAAATAGAAAATTTCTCTTTGCACTATCGTTTACGGGATAAATGAATGTCCATGGCGAAGCCTTCTCTCCCTTCCAGTGACTGAGACTGCTTGTTTCAAATGAATGAATATCAAGAACTGCAAGATGCCTCCCAAGCCTGTAATATAATTTTTTCCCAAAACAATACATTACCCTTTACTGATGGCGACTTGTATAGTCCCTTGCTTTGATTTTTTTAGTCCAAGACAAAGCACATTTACCACCTTAACAACTTTTTTTGTAGTATCGGACTGCTTCAGCTTCTTAAACTTCCATGCAAAAAAGTCGCCGTATCGGGCTACTTTAAAACAAATTAGACGTCAAAATACTCTTAACTATGGCCAGCATTTAAAGTGGATGTAATCACTACACCAATTCATTGTATCAGAGTCCCATATTTCTAAACTTATACTAAATACCTGCTGTTTCTCCTCCTCCAAGCGCTTCCACAAGAGGTGCTCCAAATCTCATTAATGCTCATTCCATTTAAATTCTCTCATGGAAAACTCAAGCTGTCAACAACGGTTTAAAAAGGTAGAATCAGAAAAAACCCTCTTTAACGGTAGAGAAATCAAGCCTCCGGCGAAATGTAAATTCATTATTTGAAACATTTAAATAAATCTACAAATTCCACTCCAACTGGAAAAGGTGATGGAGAGCGCACGCAATGCCACACGTAATAAGGCATTAAATTGCCACTGAAATAAAGCCTGGGAGCACGTTTTGGCCTCTTATAGTTACAACAAATGAAAATTTGTTTGCTGTTTTTAAAAAAACTTCGTTATGTAAAAGCTTATAAAACATCATATTAAAAGAGACGTGGAAAATATTAATAGAGAAATTGGCTAAAACGTTCAAGTAAACCAGCGTCTTTATGTAAAAAATAGGATTTGCCATTATAACGACGTTTTTCAAGTTCTTTTTACGTTTTCACAATTTCTCTGATGACTTTGACAGTGACTTTGATCCAGTGAACGCTACCGTCCTGAAGGGACAAAAACATCTTTATGTACAAAGAGAGATCGCAAAGAAAGTGTTAAAAGAGCATAAGAAGGGGAAGCAATTCAGTCAGTGTCTCTGTTGCCTCAGCTAGGTGTGAAATCATTGCTTTATGCCTTTAAACTACCTCATTCTTCATATTGGACTTCTTAGCTTTTTTGGGTAACTTTTTATCCTCAAAACCAAGTATCATTGTTATTGATGTCTTGTATCCTTTTTCTCTTTTATCAACCTGTAGTTTTAAAGTAGAAGTAGTTACTATAAAACCTGCAAATCAAGTTGTCACTCCGTACTATGCCTAATACAGGCAACTGTAAATATTGACTGCTCTCATACAAATCACTAAACCTTTACTAGATAATTAAACGTCAGCCATATCTAAAACACCGACTCATAGGAGCGCATTTTTTAAAAAAGCTTAGTTTAGGTGGTGAATACCGATGCTAACAAATGCCAGTGCCATGTTTTACGCTTACAATATGCTATGTATTTTGAATTCCAATGTGATTATTTCCTTCCTTTGTTCAAAAGAACAACAGTACTGGCAGACTACAAGTGCGAGTCCTATCACCTACCTCTGGAGGGCTTTGGCCAGTTGGATTGGTGGCTTGAGTCTCGCGAGCCCATTGGTGGTGAGCCACTTCCTCGTCATCGCTCTCTGTATCGCGGTGGTGATGTTTGGCCTCATGGGTATCTTCCAGTCCATCGGTAGCCTGTGCCATCGCCTGCAACAAGGTGGGCCGGCATTAGGTGAGCATTGTGTTCACCTTCTCTCCGCGGTGCCGCCGCCGCTCGAGAGAAAATTTGGGCCTCCTCCACCTCAAGTCTTCTCGGTGATAAATAGAACGTCCTCTTCCTCTCCTACTCCTCAAAGTCTGTCCATTGATGGCGTCAAGATCGTGGACACCGCGACACTCGTTGGCGACGGCGGGATCTGCAACGCACAGCAATATGTGCTATTTTCTAATTCTCTTCAACAATCAGAAGCCACTTTTGTTCTTTCAACTGAGCGTTCACCGCGGTTTTGTCCCGACAATTCGGAACCAGTTGGGGTATAACTAATTCCGCAATTGTGTATGAGGAATTAAAAGGACAAATCGTTGCCTATATATCCGCCTTTTTACAAAGAAAGAAGGATTTCGTGATTGATTGAAAGGATTTTGTAAGAACTAAGTGGAGAATTCCACTAATCAAAATTAGGTGGTGCGTTATGCAATCAGTCTAAAAGACCTGCAGGAAACTATCAAGAGATATCAGCCTTATTAGTACAGAAAAGACTATGCATTTACCTCTCGACTTAATCGAAGGCTGGAATTGTGACGCGTTAGTTGTTTGTTTGACTCTCGGTTTCGGTGCAGGGGCCAAGCTGGATCTCCACCATTGTACCTTCGCCGGGTTGACTGGCCTTTGAAACAAGCCCTTCTGTATGTCTAATACGTACATATATTATGCCCATTATTATGTTTTCTTCTATCACCAGGGAAGTCTAGGAGTGCTACAAATATTACTCGAAGATTTAGGGTTTTAAATTCCAAATGCTTCCTCCTGACAAGTTCATAAACTTTTACTTTTGGCTACACATGTTTATGTTCTTTGCAAATGTGCAAAGCCCTCGTCTATAGCTCATTTCAAAGGTTGCTTTTGCATTATCATCTGATTCGATATGGTCTCAAATACGATGCAAGAATGCATAAACCTCAGGAAATAAAGACGATGTGGCCCAGCGAAAAGCATAAAAGAATTTTGAAAACGTGACCGTTCATCTAAAACAAAGTAGGAAACTAGATCAGAAAACTATTATTAGAGTACGATAATACCCAAACATCTTGTCGAGGGATGAAAGTGAAAAAAGTTTTTGGGAACAAAGGGGGCTGTTATGGAGTTTATAAACTAACGTGGTTATTTTGAATACCACGCAAGAAGTTAAAATGGTCAATTGAGCTAAATACTCTTATTTCAACTTGTAGGCACTGGTTTAAACAAAAAATAGGAATTTCGTCTTTAAAGCACACTGCAATTATTAAATTGCGCTTCTTCTATAAACGTTAAGTGCATGATTTATCTAATTCTTAATAAAATAAGAGTTGATTGGGGTAAAAGATTTCAGCTCCAGCGTAGTTTTAGACACCTTATCACTTTACATTGGACTAGTCAACATTGACCTTTTGTTTTACTTAGTGCGATTGTGGGGCTTCCCTGTCGCCACCAGTGCATGCTTCGTGCTTGGGTTGCGTTCTGAAGTGGGGTACGCGGTTCGGTAGCATTAACAATAAACAGGTAAGTGATGATAAAAAGGCTGTTATGAAGTGGGTGTTGAGGTAGCACCGGTGTCGACTCTTTGTAATCTTACTCGCATAGTTGAGCGCAAATGTGAGTGTAAGACAAAGATATAATAACTTGCCCATACTCCAAGGATTCCTCATAGAGCAACGCGGAGTTTGGTTTGTGAGCCACATTCTTTCCATTTATGCGTCGGCTGGTGCACCAATCCTGTTCATGCTTTAAGTTTTAGTAATCTGATCTGACCTTACTACTTTTTCGACTGTACGTTTACTTTTAGATTGCCTGTTGCGGAACAGCAACCGAGGTGAGATGTGTAAACTTGATGACTCACGACAAGCATATGTCTGCTTTCTAATGATAATTCCTATCTGACTTCTATACCTACGAATACCCAAGACTCTTCCATTGTAGCTTCGGGTGAGGTCATCGTATGATGGCGTCTGACAGTTACGCGTCTCCATCATAGTAAACACTGTGGCCCTCCGTCTCGCCTTAGTTTAATTGCCATCCTCGTTCTAGATACGTGCGCTGGTTTTCAATGAAGAACGCTGCGGTGCGCTCACAACATACTTCACTTTGTTATTTGTGGTGTATGCTTCCCAAGAATTGCTTTTCGCGTTCACAACCAGTGGGCTCTTATGCATAAATGGGGGTGGGGGACTGGCGTGGGGTGCTCCGGCATAAACGGGATGGGGCATTGCTGGTTGGTGTTTTCTGTGTTTCTAACACGTCTTCCCTGGGCGAGTTTGGGTCTTGTGGGGGTGGATGGGAGCTTCGGAGACGGCGGTGGTGTGCTTCTGGTACTTGGGGCAGGGTGGAAGGGCTGCGGGCCCGGTGCGACGCTCGCCCAAGCTGGGGAGGGTGTCGGCTGCCAGTGGGAGGATATCGGTCGGGTGGTGGGGAGGTGTAGGGTTTCCCCAGTGTAGATCTGGCGCCTCTGCGGGTGCCGGCTTGTGCTCATGCACCTGGGTTGGCGCGCCCCGCGATTGTTCCGTAGATTGGACGGATTTCGCCCCTGTGGTCTGCTTTCAAGGCTAAAAGCGCGGGTCAGGCGTCAAGCTGTTGCCGACGTGGGGTCGGATGGCTTCTATCTCGCTGATTATCTGTTTCGGGACGTGTTATCTGACAAGCGTTTTCGCTACCTCAAGTTGCCCCCGACTATTTTAGCTGTGGACATCGGAAGTCGAGTCGTTGTGTTCTGAAATACATTTAAGAGAACCATTGTGCTTTGTGCACAGGGGTTGCCGTCGAGGCGGAGCGAGGTGGATGGCATGAAATGTGAACGTTTGTAAGAACACCAAGGCCGTTTCTCGGCATGCTAAGGAATGTCCTGCGCGCCAGTCGCCTCTGCCTTCATTCTCTTCACTTCTTCTTTGAGCTGTTTCACCACTAGGGCTAGGGCCGTGGGATCAGCACCATTTTCTATGAGTCGCAGCGATGCTCGGAGTTCCTCCTGACTCAAACCTGAAATCGTAAAACCTGGTAACGATGCGTAGGACAGGGCCCCCAAGAGTCAGGGGAATCGCTTACCAGTGCCTAGCTCCTTCGAGATTTCGTACAGAATTCCAAACACTTCCGCGTTCACAGAAAGCTCATGTAAATCGGCCATCTGGGCAAAATAATTTACATCGACCCATTAGAGAGCACTCAACCTGGAGGTGTGCGTTCAACCGCCATTTTTTTGCAATAATCTATGCGTGATCATAGGACAGCAACAAGAACCGTGTTTTATGGACTAGCAAAATAAAAGAAGACACAGTAACAGCATGAATAAAATATATTTACAAACTTAGGTCAGTACAAATCCGAGCAGGAAAAAAAGTCTCATCGGCAGAACTCATAGCCGAAAAATTTTTGCACACGGAAGCGAGGATGGATCTTCTCGCCGTCAGGAGTGTAAAGGAGGTAGCGCAGGCAGGTGATGCAGAGCATGGTGGGATCCTTGGGAAGCAAGTCGCCGGCGTCGTGCACCAGCCACTGCGCCCTCAGGCTGTTACACGCCTCACATGACATTCGCTTTTGCGGCGCCTTTCCCGTACACTTGGGATAGGCCGACACGGACTGTGCGCAGGTCCGGTCGGTCAACCTAAAGGTCATGTAAGACTACATCCTCTGAAGTGGCTGGGGTATCATTGCTCAACAACCATACTACTGTTTTGACTTCCTATTTGGTAAACGACTATCAAATTTGTGAAGAAGCTATTATAAGTGGATGGGTATGCACACCATCCCCCGTTTTCAACCTTAGAGGATCGTCCCGAGGGGCGATGTGAATCTAATTTTCCATGTGCCTCCTACGTGGGCACTTTTACGAAAATCAGTATTCAAACAAATCATGGCACTCATCTCTCTAGACCTTGTCGTGGTAACTATGTTCACTGCAAAAAAGTACATTGATAATTTCAGAACCACAAGTGGAAAGGCTATCTTTGTTTGGCGTGATTAGGGATAAATTGTTCAGTAGAGATAGAAGATGAACACATCTTTCCATTGTCCACTCCAATAATGCTGCGAAGCACATCCGCCTTAACGTTCTGGAAAATGCTGAGTGCTTTAAACAATCAACCGTTCAGACTCCAGCCATTCGACACGTGTCTCGAGTGAATACTTACGGGTAACCGTGAAAACATAGCGCTTAAAAATCGGAATAAAAACTAGTCAGCAAATCGTACAGTGGAAGTTCAACCATAAAAATGCTCAATTTTTGCGCACTGTTAAGGCCATGAAGTCAAAAGTGTTAGCAGAGTACCACACACCTCATCGTGGTGAAGATAATAATGTGTTCGCAGTTCCCTTGGTGTAGGAAAAGATATGGCTTTCCTAGCGTAACAGTAAGATCGCCCAACACGTGATCAGCCATGGTAGAAGCAGAATAGGTCTCGGTAACTCTCTCCTTACGATTGTCTTGCCATTCAATGACGGGGCTAAGGAATGGGAACATTGAAATCCGTATAAAACGCATTATGACGACCGCAAGTAGCCCTAGTAAATCTACTGTATTGTAAACAACAGCTGTAAAAACACTCGGTATTCAAAGTCAGAAAATGCTAAGGAAAATGGTTCCAGATTGTTTCAATATAGGGAATTTGGGGAACCGGAATACAAAGAAGATAAACTTACGTGCTCAATCTGGTGGCTCTGGGATCGCGCAAATCATCGTAAAAGACTCCTTCAATAAAAAAGTAAGAAGAAGGATACATGGCCCGGGCAGGAATATGCACATCCGGATTGTCGATAGCTTCTGAACAGTCACCCAAATAGATCATATCCTGAGGACACTTTATCGCATCTCTCAAAGTGCTTAACATCTGAGAACCCAAAATTTCAATTCGCTGTTCCATCACCATTGTCCAGGGCTACAAAGGCAAGCAACGTATCAGTATTGGATGAATAACGTAAGGAAGCGATTAGCAGATTGAACATATGAATTAAAAAAGTAATTTAGGGATGACATTTCGCAAAGACTTGCACATCCGGGGAAAAATTACAGCATTACTACAGTCGACGACGCTGAGTGCGATAGGTCGGTATACGAATACCGTGAGAACAACGTCTTGAATTGGCAAGCCGCAGTCAAAGAGACCATCTGGTGAGTTCAGATACCCCATATCCACGAGGGGTCTCCTAAAGCGGCTTCGTATGCCCAGCGAATTTTTCTCAATATCTTTTTCAGAAAAGTCCTTTGGAATGGCCTCCAACGTTTTGAGTGGCTCTAAGTGGCGACTCGCTCGATCTGGCAAAACATGAAGCAATTCGTCCAGAGTATGAAACTCGTCCTCTACGTATAAATTGTCTAGGCTAGAATGAAAAGCATACTTAGTTCCAGAAGAGAAGTAAAACCAGACTCAACCAGCAATAAGACTCACTCGCAATCCTTTTGTAATTCCTCAAACAACTCTTCACTCCCCAACAGGGATATCATATGGGACTTGAGTTGCGAGTCAGCTTCTTTTTCCGTAACGCAGAAGAATTCGTCCGGGAGCTCTGTGAGAAATTGCTGGAGCAAATCTTTGGCATTTGTCGTGGGACATGGAATAGTAACATACTCGTGAACGTCGGTCATGTTTCCAGACAAGGCGGGGTTGGAGGAAAGCGCGGCGCGTCTAAACAAAATAATAAAATGACAAATATTTTTGTTATCTCATCCACAAACTGCAGTTTTTGAAATATTCTTAAAATATTAGAGAGTTTTTAATCCACATTCAGGCTTTACTTGGGTCTAATGCATCATTTGTTTCATTCTTAACAGTAAATCAGCCTCCTATTCAAAAACAATCTTGTATTTTTACTTTGCCAACATTCGCCTTAGAAAATTGGCTTTAGAAGCCTACCATGCAGTAGTAGTAATAATGAAAACCCAGGGTGACCTGAATCGAGTTTTCCCTTCAGTACAATTAGAGGTGCAGAAACAGTCATTCAAGGCAAACGGGATGGTGAGAAATACTAGGTCTCGTGGCAATTATTGCAGTTCCTCAATGAACAAACTAAAGTTGAATTTAATCAACTTTATCGTATTTAAAAACTTTGATTGTGGTCTTTGTTTCGCCTGGTTTATAGTTCCATTCCTTTTGAGCGTATGTACTTGAAATAAATCCAAATAACTTAAATTACATTTTTTCGGCAATGTGGAATCCCCACAATCGCCAATATTTACTAAAACACCCTCTTTTTGCATGTTTGGTACCTTGCGGTCTGGGAAGCAATCGCGCCCAAAAGTTTTGTTGAAAATGATTTCTGGAGAATTCTCCACAAAACTTAAAAAATGCTTTAAAGCCCTTGTAAGACGTGGTCATCTTCAACCAAACAAGTAACATTAAGCCCTTTATAGCAGATAACTAACTAGTAAATGGTTTATTTCATTTGAGCGAATTGTTTTTCCTGCTGAATACATCCCAACTGACAAAGCGCGTGTTTTAGAAAAAAAGTCACGAATAATGGTATTTGGTGGGCTTATCCACACTTCTCATTCAGTGAGATGAAACTTCTGAGCTTTGTATTTCGGTCCTCATGGAGTTGGCAGATCACGAACCATCTCCTCCGACCTAAGCACTTCCTGAATTACATGTCAGAATTTCCGGCACTGATGGGGTAATGCTGCAGCCCAATGTTTTTAGTCTCTTTATTGAATTCACTAACTTCTAGCCTTATGAAGGGAAATTACTTTATGTTACTGCAGTTACTGTTACCTCAGAGGTGTTTAATGAAAATCTCCGTGAATTCATACTCAGGATAGGTGTAATGATAAATGCAAGCATGATGAGGGTCAAGTAACAGCTAAATTAAAGTCTGTATGACGTGTTGTAGTGCATGAGAAACATGCCGTATGGTGGGGTTCGTCTGTCCATCCAGCAAAACCTCACCTATTTAAGGTTTCACTGTCAAATTAGTGGGCATGTTTGTGTGTGAATATTGGCTACTTAGCAAGAACCATACTGAAACTGCTTTGTAGTTCGCTTCTAAGATAAATCCTTGCTTCCTCTTGCCTGTTGTACCTGCAAACCAGAACCAAGCCACTATAAAGATTGTCTGAGAGTATTCATTGCAGAAACTAATATCATGTGCAAATTTTAAGAAGTGTGGATTCTTTTTGTGAGATTAATTTTAAATGAGACTAAGGACGCTTGCACCCCTACTTTCCAAGTTATCTGCAATTGAGAAAATATGAAAAAAGTGCGCCAGAGTTTACTGGTGAGGTGACTGCAGTTTATGTGACAATCAAATTATGGAATGGTGATTTTTAATTATCCGATTCTGGAAAAAAAGTGACATCTAACCATCCTTTCCAGTGAAAAGTAGGCTCCTGTATTCCTTTACGATCAGTCTGGATAAAAGGGAGTTTGAACAGCAAATATTGCATAAATTTTTTAACTTCAGTATTAATAATGCTGTTGTAAGTCACGCCATTTAAATGAGGTTTTTAGCTTTTACACGTTCAACACCTTGTTGATCGAAAATATACGCTATAATTTCCTGAAACCCTAGGCTTTGTTTTGCTGTTCGCAACTCCTTCCTATTCTAAAATTCCTTCAGCGGGTAATCAAATGATTATGATATTTTCCGTATCGTTTTCGACTATAATAAATGCCCGGCGGTACTTAAACTGTACCCGCTATTACTGTAGCGCATCGAGTCTTCCCTAAAGTCGAAAAAAGTCCTGACTACATTACCAAAGCACAGAAGAGCCGAGGCTACCGGCATGACCCAGAGGCGTAACCGGCAAGAAAAAGGACAATATTCGGGGAATTAAGCAGCTGCTTATTCAAGTGCAGCGTTAAATGAGTCATCAAAGCATCATATAAGCCATCTTCTCTTTTGACCGTCTCCGGCTTACCACAACGTTTGGGGCGCTGCGGAACAACCTCACGAACCAACCGTTCCCCTTATTGGGTTCGGGTGCAATTGATGAGGTGCCCCACCGCAAAGTCAATGCTACCTCTTGGCGTTTCCACTAGGTCTGGAGGTCTGTCCGGTTTGGGAATTTTGTTTGCGGAAAGGAAGGATGTGCTGGCCATCTCGTATGCCCATCGCTAATCGTCAGAACACTGGCCAAAAAGCCGAGTTAGCTAATAGGGGACATTGCTTGAAAAGTTTTTGGGGATAAAGTTTTGCGCCAATTCCTCCTTGCCAGATTGGTCTTACTTCAGTGTTGCCCAGTAGAGGAGGTATCGCCTCTTTATTTCGTTGATACCTTCATGCAGGCACCGCAGACAGCTCCGTAACGAATCGTTCCAGATGGTTCATAGCCAGTGCCGCCTCCGTTGTTGATGGCGTTCTGGCAGAACGGAAAACTGGACAGTTGGCAAAGGTAGACATCATCTCCAACTCTTCCGTTAGGAGTCGTTGCAGATTCTCCCAACACCAGCAGATGACCTTGTTCCGTCGCGTTAAGGTTTACTATTCAGGAATGGAAATCAGGGTTGTTGTACTTTGGGATCGGATTCCCTCGCCATCCCGAGTCTTTTTCGAAGTTATGTAAAGCTAAAACTGTATAGCAGAAGGCATCTTAAGGACGCACACAACAGTTTAGGCTATCGGCATGGCCCGAAGGCCATAAGGCCTTAAGTACCCACCCTACCAAAACGAGGAGCTGAAAAAAAAATTATTAGAACATTCCAAAAGAATGATTAGTTGACCTTTGGCGGTGTTTTAGTTGACTTCATCATACAAACCACTCATGCAGGCATAGTTCAATTAATCTCCCTCAACGTGTAGAAAATCGTCAAGGTTTTTTGTGTTTGGGTTAACTAAATAAGGGGACGTGTCCACCTTTTCTGTTTAAAAATGAAGGAGAATAAAACTACGTAAACACAGCGTCACATTTTATTAAAAGATTGGGTCTTTCCATTTGCAGATGCTGGAAAATTAAAGGTAGTTACTATCGCGTCCAATTATGGTAAGCTCCCCAAATATCACCACATGTCTGCCCCGTGTCTGTTACGTGGGGTTAACCTTTTATGCAGATTGCTTTTTCAGGGGAATAATGGTTGCATTGGGGAATATTTTGTGCTTGTGTAAGGTCTCCATCCCCATCACACAACGATTTCCACATTTTTGCGTGTCAGCAAGGCATCCAAAAGTAGCCATAAAATTTCTCAGTCGAGTCGAACCTTTTCTAATGAACAATGCCATCGTCGATGATACTTAAATAGGCTTTTAGTCGAATACGGAAGCAATTCGTAGTTTATTGCCAAGTCATGCATCGAATGTAGATCCTCACCATTACCACACGGAGTCTCCTCCAACTTATAAACCTGTCATTGTTGATTGCTTGTTAAGGTTGACATAGGCTTTCTCAAAAGAGGTATCAATAGATGTATTTATTGCATTGGCGAATTTTTAAATCTTACATTGATAAAAATTTTTGACCTTTTAACTAATATTCGCCAATTTTGCATTCACCCTGATGGCACGGATATGGCGCAACTTTTTCAACAGTTAAATAAAGTGTTATGGAGGATTCGACTTCATTTTTATTGGTTCTTTGCATACTGAGCTTTACCATAATGTAAACCTTACTATTCCCTACTGAAATTTCATCTCAACGGTCACATCTTGAAAGTTACTCCTGTCATTAAAAGCAGATTGCCAAAACTCCGTGAGGGTGGATTTGAAGCGCCTGTTGGAAGTGAGTGGTGGCAGAAGTGCAGGTGGAACGAGCAATTATGATTTAGCAAGGAGGTGAGACGTCGTGGATTAGGAAGCTGGTGCCTACTCTCGATGCGACGATCTGATTGGAAGTGACATTTTAAGTGCATGGCTGTGTTTGGTTATGCTGGGCCTAAAAAACCGGTGGCAACGCCAAAGTGCGTTCTGCACTTAGCGATGCCACCAAAGATGATGAATTAAGATTGAATTAATACCACTTCAAATTTGATTAAAAGTTGATAGCAAACTCACATAATCTATGCTTCAGCCGAATTTAAGCGGCACACTTCAATTATACCTCAAGGAGATCCCTTTGGTAATGGGTTAGCATAAAATATTTATTTTGCTTTGTGCTAGTGCTGTGAGGAGAATCGGGTAATGTAAGGCTTACTGGAATAAAATAAAGACAGCTAAGGCCTTCTTACAAATTAATGACCTTTTTTAAGTTGGAAGGAAGATATTTTCAAGATGTTCATTTCTGTGGAGATGCTTAAGTAAATATGTTTGCACTAATATGAGCTTGGACCACCTCATTACTTTGATGTTTAGTACTTGCTTGCTCAAGGAGATGCGATTGTTACTTTTAAGGGGCAATTAAATGTCAGTTTAATGAATGGTCAGGCACGTCATTTGTTATTTAATCAGGCAGGTGACAGTAGTCACCTGAAATAACGAATTGTCACTCAGTGAAATTCAGTTAAATAGTGAAAAACCATGAATGATTCTACTCTACGATAAATTACTTGAATAGTTCTGCGATGCCTGAAATTTTCAAAGAGGTGGTGTAGTTGACCACGGGGTGCTTTTGGAGACCTCCTGATGGCAATATCTGTCAGGCGCATGCCGTAATTGGCGCCTCATTCAGGCTCCGGAACTCGGTGCCACCTACAATACCAACAGCTTCGTTAGTGTAACGTCTTTTGGATTCTTCCCACTTTGTAAACGCGTTAAAACGCCTTCTCCCCGTCTACTAATTCACAACTGCGTACAAATCAGACTAGCATGAGGAGCACGATTACTCATTTTGGGGAAGAAGATACCGGTGACTTAGTCAGAAAGTTTTATTTCACCTTCCAAACTGGCAATCCTAGTTAGAATGAGTTTTTTCTATCAAAAAACGGGTGGTAAATATTAAGGCACCAATGGTTCCCCCATACCATCAAAATTTGCAATTGTGCACAGATGTAGTGAATACTGAGTCCATTCTGGAGCACTGTAAGGTAATTCGGGTGTCTTCCGAAGCAATGCGGACCTCTCGTAATTGTAGACTGGGAATTCGTGACTATTTTTTTGCAAAAAATTCCTTCAACCTTGACTAGTGTTTGCTCATTTAAACCTACAGGGTATTTTCTAAGAAAAATGACAATTCCTTCTTAGAAAGGCTTCAGATTTCTCAGTAATTTGCAAAATAGTACTCCGAGTTCAAATGCTTCGGATGGCAAAGATTACCACTGACTGGTACAATTACATTATTCTCAAACGAGGCGAAAGTATTCTGGGAAAAAGTACGATCCTAAGTCTTGCACATATGGTAAAATTATGCACTGTAATATTTTCATTTTTTTCTTCTGCCTCCAGTTTCAGATTCCTGGGTAGTTAATATTGGTTAGTGGGAGACATCGTGTACTGTGGTAATGAAAAGAGAAAATCGCAGTTTGTCTTCTCCTCGGAGCCTCATAACTCCTTACCGCTCACGAAGTTGATCCAATCCTTCCATTCGCCATCGGAAAAGACGTGTTTAAACATATTTTGAAAACAACATTTCCCTTGCATGAAAGACTTTAGATTGCGTCAAGCAAATGGACCTAAAGATTTAACGAGCCGAGAATATGAAGTCCAATTAACTTCAAAAATCACTTTTTAAACAAAATCAATTACATTTTGACCGCAAAAGGCAGTGGTTCTTCAGTATTCATGTGTGATTTTAACTGTACTTACGGATTAAAAAGTTAGTAAAGTGAGAAGTGAAATTCAGGTGTGTTTAAATCAGATTATCTTTTGGAAAGCAACAAAAGTTAGAAAAAACGGGCTTCATTTCATGTTTTGGTTTACTGAAAGAATAACTATTACAGGTGGAGTTTTATTCTACAGCTCAAACACCAAAACCTCCTCGTGGCTAATTTTAAAGTGGGCTTTTCTCCACCTTGAACATAACACCTTAATGCTACTGCCTTCATGATCTCCAGGGAAGGAATCTGTGCTAGAATAAAGCACTCGTTTTCTTGTTTCAAACGTCACTTTTACATCTATAATTTCAGTCTATTCCAGGCAGTGCTTGATGAGGCTTTGAAAGCTTTCTTCTGTTCAAGAATCGTGACTATACGACACAGTGCATTGATGTAGAGGCAGACCACCTCAGTCTGATTCCTGCAATGTCACTTAGAGGTCAGATGTAACCTGCTCTCCTGTCGGTGTGAATTCGGATGCCTCATTAGCAAACTCGAGCTTGGGTTTCACACGCTCAGGAGAATCCTCAAGGCACGTTGGGGTTAATAGTTGTTTATTTTAAAGCATTACTGTCTTCCTCCCTACCCTCCTTAAGCAATCTTGCCCTTCTAATTTACCTTGCCATTGCATTTTCACATCACAAGAGCCTTCTGAAAAGAGGGCCATGTCACTCCTATTTCCCCATGAGAGTTTCTGTCGCAGCTTAGGGTTTTCTTGCCATCTCTACAAAAGTCGAATTTAGGCACTGCTGCGGAGATGCAATTCTATTTCTTCAACTATTCACTATCTATAGTTTATGAAAGAACAAGGGTTTGTAAAATTGAACGCTGACCAAGTTTTTTATCTAACCATTATTTGCCCACCTCCAAATATTCCATAAGTTGATGCTATGCTCCTCCACTGATCTAGGGGGACAAAATGAAGTTAATTTAATGTAAATGTGGCGTATGAAATTTAATTACATTTCAACAGGAATTTTTGAAACATTGCATTAAGTTGTCAATTAGAATAGAGTAGGAAAACCCGAAATTCTAGTTATATAATTAAAGCTTTGTTCAAGACAGATTAACATAGCCTGCTTTAGTCCTCAATAATGGAATACCCTAGGTTGTGACCCAGGATTTGTTCTGGGGATCTTTAACCGATAATTATTCAACCTCCTATAAGAAGCCATTTACACGTTAGGAGTGGTTACTGCTCTCAGCATAAAGTATTTTTATAGAGAAGGATTAAGTGCATTAAGAGGGAAGCAAAAAGAGGATCAACCTAAGTGATCCAACTTTCTTCAAGCAGGCGCAACCCACTTCAGAGGTTGTCGCACCTACAAAAGTCCTGCTGAAACCCCATAGCATAGCAACGAAGTCTCAAACGCCTTCTTAGCTAACCGTTCCCACGAGTAGAGGGGAAACTCAATTACCCTCAATTATTGTTAATGGAGTCAGGTATCACAGATAACGCCGTGTGGATTTGAAACTATCAAACACACTTAAGTACTTTATTTGTACTAGTATAATCCAACTCTACATTAGAAAGTGAGAGTGCTAATAGTACCATCATACTCACTTGATCTACTAGAAAATAAACGCCCACGTCCAGGTCATAAACATGGTAATACTACTTTTAGGGTGGGAGTTCTTCGGTTACCAATTTCCAAATCTAATACGTGTATTTTAAGCATTTCCAAGCATTTATTCTTCTGACTTGAATGCTCACTCTATAGATGGGTCACGGCTAGTATCGCTTCAGGTGTCAATAGGATCCCTGCGGACGCGCAGGCATCATTTTAAACTCTCCTGTTAGGAATCATTGCAGATTCTCCCATTCGTAGCATATGTTCATCTTCCGTCAAAGGTACAGAATTTAGTGATAAAAATTAGAGGTATTTGCCTTTTAGCATCGAATTTGCTCTCTGCTGCCACCAATGTAGTGCACTGAGTCTTTCCTAAAGACGAAAGAAGTTACCCCACAGAAACAGCAAAGGTATTGCTGATGTAAAGAAGAGCTAAGGATGGTGGCTACTAGCACAACCCAGAAGCCAGGCCGCTCCGTGACAACACAATGGCTGAGCCCTAAGTAACCATTTCCTAAAACTGAGAGTAAAAAACAGAGTATTACAGTAGTCAGCGCAGGTTTTGAACACATTAATGGGGAATATGACATGGTCACCTACTACTTTTCTGTCAAGTACTTCCGAACAACTTGGAGAATATCCAAAGAACTATTTATTAAATTATAAACAAATTTATGTTTCAAAAATAAAAGAATTTGATGTTTATACAATTGGTTGTACTGCTTAAGAAGTGTTCATTAAACAGGTCGATTAGCCTTTAATTTACTACGTATCCTTTTGTTTTGTTGTTCAATCATAGCGTTAACAACGCGGTCTAATTCCCAGTCTTTCTGTTGAGGTGTCAACGTCTCGTCATGGGTGACTCGTCTAACCCATCCCAACCAATCAAAATTGTCAGGCTCCAAAGTGCCTTCACTCTCTGATAGACTTAACTTCCGATTTTCTTCTAGACATTTTACCTTTTCAAGCTCCTGATTTGATTGTTGGGTCTTTTGATTGTCGACCTCTTCCACGGTTTTTCTTGAGTCAGTTTTAATCTGACTCTTCAAGCACATACTGGTACTGCTTAAATCTACTTGATGCTTTGTCTGACCATCCGCCAGGACACAGTCGTGCTCTACCTTTGGTAAACAACTTTTTAACATCGGCTGATTTGTATTTTTAGCTGAAGATGAGAGAGGGATCTCATTCCTTCTGCTATTTCCCATTCTCACTCGTTCAAGTTCCTTGATTAATTCACTTGTGGCATTCTGCAGCATTTCATCGGTGAAAGCATATTGGTCGGCTTTGGGTGGGTTACATCGGGTGTTCAGTCTTCTTCGTTTATTTGGACTACAGCCGGAGTTGTGGCAGACTTTTATCGAATCAGTAATGCAGTTCAGTTCTTCTTCCAAGGCAGCCATCAGAATGCTAGTTTCCTTACATCTCTTCTCTTCTACTAGCTCCTCGAAATTTGCGGTGTTCGAGGCGCTACTTTGGCAATCGCCATAACCAAATGTTCGCGGGCCAGCGGGTTGTGATTGTTTAGTGCTCTTCCCTTTGATGCACTCACAAGGCTGGTTACTCTGCAAGATTTCCAGCAGCTTAAGTTTTTTAGATTCTAGGATTGGTTCATAATTTTGGAAATTGGCATGAACGAGTAAGTCTTTGTTTTTTCTTTCTCTCACGTCTAAAGTTTGAGTTGATACAGCTTCTGTCACTGCTCCTACCTGCGCAGTTGATTCAGTTAATAAACATATACGAGGCCGGATGGTCAAGGTAACCAACTTTGATATTTCCAACGATTTCTTTTGACAAAAGCCAACATTTTCCTTTCTCAAACTATTTTCCTCAGTCTGCATAGATGAATGCCTCTTGGCATAAAGATGAGGGGAAATATTC
Source organism: Echinococcus multilocularis (assembly GCA_000469725.3). Lineage (NCBI taxonomy): Eukaryota > Metazoa > Platyhelminthes > Cestoda > Cyclophyllidea > Taeniidae > Echinococcus > Echinococcus multilocularis. The sequence goes on from LN902844.1 coordinate 9,525,950, forward strand.
ACAATTTTTAGCTCTGAGATGACAAAGACTTTATTTCTTAAAGAAGTAGAAGTTTTAGAGTTTTGAGCCGCGATTATCCTGTCCAATCCACTGGTGGAGACCCTCCTTCTCAGGATAAGATGTTTCCACATTTTCCAAGACGCAGTGCCTGTTTGTTCGTGTCTACCATGAGGATCGGATTTGCTCGCAGAGCAATCACCATTACCCATTTTTATCACAAGTTAAATAGAAATTTCCAATCGATAATTTGACTTTTAGCATTATAGTTAACAGTGTTGTGACCTCAAAGTATCGATTTTTAATTGGTGAGTTATCACGCAGTGATAGGTTGCAGAGACACTGTTCCTTCGCCTACGATAAATGGTTTTTCTATGCTGTGTTCTGCAAGTTAGAAAAACAGCATTTTATCGTGCAATTGAGGCGCGTATTGGTTTCACTATTTATTGCCCTGTGAATTAACTTTTTTTATCGTAAAAAGAGCCAGTAATTAAGCAGAAATCTTAGCAACTTCTTCTTGTCCTAGTAACGTGTTGAACGACTGGCTAGGTCGGTTTTATACTTCTCTTTATTTGATTTAACAATCAGATGTCAATGCTGAAAAAATGCATATTTTTGCCACTAACCGATGATCTGAATTAAATCTGGCTTATTTAAAAATCCTTGATTACTTAAAGCCAAATCTTAAATAAGAATATTGCCCTTCTGAAAAAGCTTGGTCGACCTCGAAGTCGAAAGGAGCTACAATACTGAGGAAGAAATTGCATTACCAATGCACAGAATAAAATGAGGGGCTTCCAAAATGTTTTTAAGTGCATTAACGGAGCCTTAAGTGTCCACTTTCCCAAATTGAAGAGTTAACCAAGTAAAGTATAACAATTAAAAATTTTCATATCTTTGAAATAAAGCTGATAGAGGAAGTGGAGTATTAATGCAGCATTCCTCTCTAAATTTCAAGTATTGTTTCATTTTTGCTATCAGGAGAGTGGTTAAGTGATTTGTATGCTTGTTCTAAATGACTAACACCGAATAAATCGGAAATAAATAATTGCCTATCAACGAACTAAAACATCCCAAATCATGGTTTAATGCGTTAGTTATTTTTTAACTCCCGGTTTGGGAAGAGGGACCACTTGGGTGGTTCACCAGTGTACCTTCGCCGGGTGGACTGGCCTTCGGGCCATTCCAGTAGTCTGCAAGCCCTTCTGATGTCGGATTTACATATTCTGCCCGAGTATTATGTTGTCGTTGATCTTCAGTGAAGTACTCAGGGTCTATAATTGGGGTATTTATGATAATTTGTTTTATGCTCATATTTAGTCTAAAAAAACTTTTGAAGTTAATTTTCAAACTGTACGAACTTACCTTTCTTGAGCTCAACCATAATTGCAAAATTGGAAGGCATAATCATTATAAAGGCTTATAACAGTTTAAAAAACCTGCTCTTATTCAATGATTATGTGTTAAGATGCAAGTTTCCATCACTTTAAGGAAACAGTGTGCTTAAAGGAGGGTGAAATTGCAGTTCTGCCGATTAAAGTCACAATGCAATCTCACACGTTGTGTTTAAGCCTAAGCAGATTAGCATAGGTGCCTGTGCTACAGAAAGTCTGTCTAATAGCGCCAGTCTGGTCAGCATACAAGAGTTTCACGCACACCCTAGACTCTTGGAAAAAGCCTTGAAGCAGCCAAATCATTGGGCTGTTGCCATACAGTCTTAAAAGTGAAATATATGGCTATAATGGCATTTAGTTTTCGTTACTATTTCTCTCTCCTAATTACTTAAGGTTCAAAAAATCATCACTTACGCAATTATGAGTAATATATTTAAGTAGTTTGTAAAAAGCGAACAAATGCGACGGCTTTTAATTAAAGCCTAGCTGCTACTTATTAACTAGTGTTGCTGTAACGTAAAATCCAAGGGAAGACATTTCAGGAAGATTGTAATATTCTAATTGTTAATTTTTTTAATTCTTCGTTTTAGTAAAGAGGCCACTTGGGTACGTTAGCATTGTGCCTTTGCCGAGTGAGCTGGCCCCTGGGCGATGCAAGAGGCCCCAAGCCCTACCGTAGGTTAATAATATATACATACATATCCTCCCCTGGTATTGTATGCTTTCGTCTACAGGGAAGTTCTGAGATGATAAATTGGTGGCAAAGGAGGGCAAAAACGATCGCACTGGACTTGTCTTGATTTCTGCTGATGGGTGATAAGCCGTAGTCGGACGGATGAATTGCATATACTGCGAATAGAGTTTACGTGATGCCTCTTGACAGAATAGATGAAAATGTCAACCTTCGACAACTACTCCATTCCTGTGGTCTACAGGAAGGTTATTAGCAACTGAGGTCTCATTACCCGTGAGCCATCTGAAAAAAGTAGTTACAAAGCTAACTTTCCTGTATGAAGAAATCGAATATTTGAAAACGCGATGCCTCGTCCACTTCTATGGTAGCTTGATAGAACTTAGATATGGCTGGGCATCTCTCAAATGAGAACAACGCGGAGTGGAAAACTTCTGGCAACTAGCTATGGGCACTCCTGATGGCCAGTCCATTCCCCCTTCCCAGAATTCACTTCCCAAACAGGAAGAAAACTATAATCCAGAGAAGAAGAATTCGATTATTGGTGAGGTTGGTTTCTGTGTATTTCTCCTTGCAGCATCAACTAAGTTTTGCGGCCATCAATCAAAGTTGACTAAGGGAAATGCCGGGGACGACGCTCAAAAGCGGAGAGGGGTTACACAATACGTCGATTGCTTGTTTAACTCTCGGCCTTGATAAGGAGGCTACTTGGGTGCCCCGCTGTTGTAACTCTGGCGCACGGCCTGGTCTTTGGGCCATGCCAGTAGCCACCAAGTCCTTCTGTACGTAAGCAATGCATATTCTGACTGAATTGTTTGTCTTCTTTCGTCTAAAGGGATGTCTTGGGGCGCTGCAAGATGACCTTATTGATAATCTTTCAAAAACACTTGAAAATGCAAATACATTTTACTCAAAAACCAAAGAATAGCGAGAAATGTATGTTACTCAGTGGACTTTTAAATAAAAGAATTAAATTCGTGAATCCAATTAAAATTTTCAATCACGAGCTGTGGCACCAAAATCAGGAGTTGAATGCGGCTTGATGGGGCGTCATGCACTTGAGTGGATGGGGCACCACGCGCCAACAGCTCGTGCCTTTAGTGCTTCATCTTCTGCCTCAAGTGTGTAATCCCCTTCAGCCATGAGCAGGGTGCTTAGAATCAGTGAATAAAGCATTTTTACCACCCCAACTTGATGTCACGTAAAAGAGCAACGTGCTGAGCTCAGTATGTTCAGTATGTTCCTACTTAGTGATTCCTATGAACTATACCGCCTGTTTTAAACCGCAGCGATTCTTTACAATCAACGCAAATATAACAGGTACTCCTAGAAAAGCAAAACAATTTTATATATCAATAGTGAACTAATTATAAATACTAATAGTAGCTTCCTTGTAATAATGCTTAAAAACTGTCTTAAGTCAGTTGCATTCCTTGGTAGATTCACTATCCAGGTCAGTTATAGGTATACAAGATGGGAAATTGGCAGACTGACCGAACAACTACACAAGATATAGGTGGAAGAATGGCGAGGCAAATTATCTACCAATTGTAGGCATTACTTTGACCTTAAATATAATCCCATAATAGAATATGATTTATCTTTTCACTCATAATCGAAGTCAGTGGGATTCTCTATCAAGATACACGAATCAGAGAGTACTAATGAATCAGCTCCACCCATACCTGTGCGGTATGCACACAAGTGTCAAGCCACCCCACCAAAGATACTCTTCTCACCAGGTTTTGATGACATTCCACTCATTCCTACCCTAATGCCTAATTTATTGTCATCTATGAGGGTAATTAATATGTTGTTTTTTGGGTATGCAGCGGTTTTAGGGGTCACATCTCTTGGAGGCTTTTTCAAATCTTCATTAGGCACTTATGTAATATTTCACCTTCGCAAAGATACTGAAGCGTGTAATTTACCTCCCACTTTCATGATTGGATAAGGTAACCAGAATTATTTCAGCTGTGGAAATGAGCTAGGCTTTCCGAATGTGTTCAACGCGCAATGCTATTTTCGCTTACATTCCAGGATTCTCCGTGTTAGTTGGGTTTGAGAGTCCGAACGCAGTCAGTTCATAGTCGACTTTGAAAGATGGTGCGTTGGGAGAAAATCTGCGTTTCCAAACAATTAATTGTTCGAGCATTATAAGCAGCATAATACTTTGGTTATTCGTTCGACTTCATTTTGGTTTCGTGGTCACTTAAGGCCTTGCCTTTGTACTTCTGCTTAGCGGAATGGCCTCCGGGACGCGAAAGAAGCCCCTAGTTCTTCTGTACGTCGGCAATACATATTCTGCTCTAGTGTTATGACTCTTTCGCCTTCCGGAAAGATTCAGAGAGTTGCATTAGTGGCAATGGAAAGTAAACCCCCAACATTCCTGAATGCTAAACCTTGATGGGAGAAAGCCCTATGGTGAGGATGGGTGAGTCCATGACGACCCCTAACGGAAGAGTTTAAATTGACATCAACCTTCGGTAACTACCCTAGTCCCTTGATTTACAGGAATGCTACCAGCAAGTGAAGTGAAACTAACCATAAAAACACGATGCCCCTCCACCTGTCTACCAGCTGCATAGAACCCGGATAGATGTGGCTGGGCAGCACTGAAGTGAGGACAGTCATAAGGATGATTTGATGGGATGTTAACACCCGTTATTTGCTTTCATGCTAGTGTTCCTACGACTGCTGATGGGCATATGAGATCGTCAGCACATTTCTCCTCCCCTTAATGTAGTTCCCGTACAAAACGATACACCAGATCCAGTAGAAATGGCAAGAAGAACCTCTGACATTGTGGTCAAATATCTCAGTTGCATGCAAATTCGATAAATGGCTCATGGGTGTTTTTTTTTCCTTACGACGCCAACAACGCTGTGGTGGCAGATGCGGGCAGTTGACCAAGGGGAGCGCGGGAGACGACGCTCAAAAGAGGGGACGAGCTACTTAATGCTTTGTTTGCTTAACTCTTAGGTTTGGCAGCGAGCCACTTAGGGCTACACCATTGTACCTCAGGGCTTAGCCAGTAGCACCCAACCCTTCTCCACACGGAGACATATTCTACTCCTGTATTATTTTTTCTTTCGTCCTCAGGAAAGACCGGGGTCGCTACAAGTACCTCTCTTTCTTGATTACTCAATAACGCTCATTACATTCTTTCGCGCTGTAATTTAAGGATTATAATAAATTGTAATATACACATATGTGTATCAATACCAAAATTTATGCACAGCCCACTCACACAAATGGTTTACTTGCAAAAAATCCCAGCAAAATCGTATTAAGCCAGATTCACACATCTGTACCATTTCATATAACTTAAAAGCAAATATATATGCATATTATATATATATATTTGATAATTTCGTAGCGATACCAAATTCTTATTAGTGATTAGATGCTACGTGACTTCAGACGCCTATCTCTCAAGGGCTCTTGTCCACAACTTCAATGCCAAAACCTACTGTTAAGAAGTTGATGCAAAGTGCTGAGATTCAACATTAAGTCTTCGCTCAACCAATTCCAAAATTTCTATTATTTTAAGGTGCTTCATCTCGGTTCTGATCTAGTTATCCACCTTTTGTTCAATCAAACTTTAATACAGCAGAAAACCACCTGATACCTCAATTCAGATTCTTCTCATTTTTCTATATTGTTACATACAGGACAACTGTAGCAGCAGCAAAAGCAAGATTACGCCGTAATTACTAAAGGAATCAAGGGTGTAAATCTGACTTAGATATCTCCTAAAAAGTCATTTCGATAACTCAATGATCACACCTTCTCAAGTAAGCCAATGAGATACCAGCTAATAAGCTAAATCAAAGTTGAATAAACTACAAAAGAATTGAAGAAAATAAGGATGTTTTACTACATCAACCTAAGTACATCCAGTGGAGCCAAAAATTACTTCCCACAGGTTGGTAACACGTTGCCTCAGTTCTAAGCGCCACCGTATTACTTCTTCAGAAAAAAAATTGACTGCTTAAGATAGTTAGGAAGACAAAAGAGAAATAAGTCAATTGGCAAAGTGACCATCAAGTCAAGGAACCGCCTTTCTCATGCCATCACGCATAGCCCTGGTAGTATTGCGGCGACCAGTTGTAGTACATGGGCGCTTGTGCATACTGCGGTTGCTGTAGCTGGGTGTAGGCAGACAGCTGGGGTGTGACCTGTGCGTTGGGGGGAAGCACAATCGAGATTTGCGGCTGACTATTAGGATCGTAGTAATCATCCGCTGACTGCTCCTCAGCCATTTGGGCAGGCTGTGGGGCTTCCTGCTTTGGTGCCTCAAGTAGAATTATCATCGGTTGTTGCGGCTGTTGGGGCTGCTGCAACTGCTGTGATTGTTCCTTTTTACTTGATCCACGATGTGACATTTCCGTTATTGAAGAGCGGGCTCGTGAATGAGCTGACGAGTAACAGCACACGCTCCTGTACCGACAGTTGGAGTTTCTAGCTCCGCTATGGCAGCATTGTCCCGATGGGTGTGACGGTGTCGACGCTTCCGGGGGTTTTGAAGGCTGAGGCACAGAACGATGAGTAGAGCGTTGTTGTCGTGGTTGTGGTTTTGGACGTCGATGTCGAGAGGGAGGCTGCTGACGCTGAAACGTCCTCTCGTACCCGCCGTCAGAGATCCACGAGGCGACGCCTGAAGATGAGCTGGTCTTGGAAGTGCAGGAGCTGCCTGATCTGTCGGAGTACACTGGAGATGTGTCCCGTTTGCTCTGGTGCCTCGACTTTGCACGACAATAGTGGCGATGAGGCTGCACTTCCCGAATGACCTCCTTCACCACCGTATGGTAGGGTGGTCTATCATGGTAGCTCATGGGAGGGGGGAAAATAGGTTGAGGGGGTGGGACAGGAGCGACTTTTTGTTCGCTCTGTGCAGGAACCGGAGATTCGGACTTTTTCGGTGGAGGAGTTGACTCTGATGGCGGTATGGTGGGTAGCGGTGTCACTGGCTTCTTCGGAGCACTTGACTTAACCTGCTCTTCAACTTCTTGATGCTGAACTGAGGCCTTGACGATTACGGGTACCTTCACAACAATAGGATCAATGGGTTGGTCGTTAAACCGTTCGGCCTCCTTGGCGGGATTTGGAATAATCTCGAGATGAGTCTTTGGGACGTGTCCCGTACGACCAGAGGGGGCTCGCAGGCACCACCAAGAACCCACGTCATCCAAAACCTGGGAAGAAGTGGAAAAAATACTTTTTTTTCGACTCAGCACTGTTAATATCCGAAAGTGTCAGGAGACTTGGCATCGGTAAAAGTAGAAAATGTTGTCGAATTTTTGGTGCGATCTAAAAAATGAACCCATTCGAATAAGAAATCCAATGATCTGTTTACAAGAATGGCTAATTGCCAAAAGATGAACCAATACTTTGCGGTAATTAATTAGACCTAGACCTGAAGAATTCCACCCATTTATATTTTTAGATATGCTATCGATTTACATAATCAGAAGTCGCATATCTTTGATGATCTGAGATAGCACTTAACGACAGGAGCTTCTGTCACCTAGTGTCAATTTTCATTCCCAGATTTAATGCTTGTTGAAGTACAAGTATTCGCCTGTCTAATGATAAGCTGATAAAAACTGATTAAATATACATTAGGATATTTGATAAAATGAATCAGTAAGTAAATACTGGTCTTCTTTCAAACCAGGGAGCCATTCTTGTATGTCAAGGGGATTGACAGTACCTTGAGAGAAAAGTACATAGATGATGAGGCATAAGCAATTTTACTAGTATTAAAGCACTTACGAGTCATTTAGTTGATTCATTGCACGCGTATAATCAAACTCTAGCTCTAATGAACGGTGTGAGTGGAGGGGGGAGGGGGGGGGGTAGAAGACCGAGGGAACCCAATTGCTACTTGAATTGAAATGGCATATGAAGTTTATTAAATTGAACCCTTGCTCCAATTAGAAAAAAAAACTTGATAAAATCTCAAGGCGAATTTCAAATTTCCAGTGCCCATTGAAGAGATGAAAGCAGTTAGTACCTGACGTAAGTGGTCCCCCAGATGACATTATGGGTTCCACAATTGATTCAGCAACGCATAAAATAACAATGAATCTCCATACTCCCTATCTGACGCTGAGCATATCGCTCACTGGGAAATTTTATTTCCATGAATCAAATTAACCAAATTGCGAAGGCATGGTAATAAATCTAGCAAATTTTCACACACGCCACCGCTTTTCAAATCCGTAATTAGCCAAATAATCATCCCCCTAATGACTATCGAGTGACAAGCACTCGACTGAACCAATGTCTCGATGGAAATGCCTTGCTCCCATCTCTCATATTTTCTCAACGACTTCTTTGCATAGTGAGAATTACCTGACAGAGATGCTTCAACTTCGTATCGCAAAAAACTGTCCCAATGAATTAAAGTTCCTCCACTTCTCCTGTCCGCAGAACAATAATTGGCACATAACTCACTAGTCTAGAATTGGAAACCGCAGTGAGCTTTGTCAAGTACAAGATTGCTCTGACAGCACAACACATTAGCAGGCATTGGTAGGACATGACAAATATAACAGCTTTCTTCTTCGGTGAAAGCGTTAAATTAAAGAAAAAAATTCATCCCGATTTAACTCAGCATTGCTAAGGGAGAATCATAGTGAACTAGCCTTCTAATGGCACTTTTCACAGGTCAGAAAGTGACCAAGCCTTGGGTGATTCACAACACCTCAATCAGATTGGCCAGTCTAGTGAAATCCTTATTACTTTTGTTACGATGCTATGAATCACTAGAACTGGAACTGTCACTGTCTAGGCATTAACTAAAGTGGCCAAATGTTCCCCAGTTTTACTGTTTTACCTCTATGAAGATAGTTTCACGATAATTTCAACAAAGCATAAATGTCAGAGCGCTCACCTAGGACTATTTGTGTCTTAGCTGAAATCCGTATTCGGCCATTCCGTCATATTTTTTACGAAACTAAACACTCATTGTTTTGAGTCAGATTTGGTGCACGTGAATGTTCTTGTGTTTAATCACAGTATTTGCAGCACACAGCCCTCAGCCATCACAGAGGAAAGGTCATGTGCCTGGGTGATCAACCAGCTATCCTCAACAAATGTATATTTCCACTTTAAAGTGGCACAAGTGTGACTGATAGTTATCTGCACCCATTTGATGGCCTGTCAAAATGAAAAATAAAAAGAGATTACATATGTGAATTACTTGAGTTTTTCCAGTAATTTATACCATCACGACGGAGTTTGTGTTCTTGATTTAAATGCACAAAAACAAATTTGTTTTTAGAAAAGTAACCAATTACCTCGAAAAATTCCCCAGGTTGAACCGAAAGTTCCTTATCGTTTCGTGCCCTGTAGGATTTCTGGGCGATCGCCAAACTGAAAGTGGAAGAAACGCTTTACTATCGCCTGGTTTTCCCTGATTATTCCAACTGCACCCGTGTCTGCGTGGAATGACAAAATCTAGTTCACTGTGCATCAGGATCACGAAACTTAAACTAAGTTTTAGTAAAACTCTGCTCTACCTTTGATCTTATTTAACATCCCTCACTGTTTCATTTGATAGTTCACAAATGATTCACCATCCAAGGAATGGCATAAATTGTCGAAGACCAGTTCCTACAAAGTCACACCTCTGAGACATTGCTAAAAGCAGGCATCCAGCCTTAAAATATTTTTATTCCAAACACAACGCAATATTTAACGAGGTAGTTATTATTATATTTTGACAAACAAACGCTACATCCGCATTTTGTAATCATATTCATGAAATAAAGACATTAATGGAGTAGTAGGAAGTAACCTGTTCACTCCTGATCTGGTACCAGTTATTATTGGGCATTACGATATGCAGTTGTTGGCCAAAAAGCTTTTCTTACAAAGCTTTAATTTGTCTGTTAATTATCCTTTTTTTAATTTCCAACTCGATAATTAATCAAAATATATTTAAATCAGCGTTCTTTTTATGACACTTTAGGGAATGAACTCCACAGTCACATAAGCATGGCGATATAGGGGTGTGACATAAGGTCAGCAAAGGAAGTAAAGTGAGGCACCATTCGCGAAATTTACTCGACGGTAAGTCCTAACAGGTTACTAATGCCTTCATCCACACGGTGCCATCAATGCCAACTTCAAATGACGTGCCGCGTGGTTGGTTATGCGAGAGTGATGCGTCTAAACCGCCAGCCGTGAACAGGTTGATGGTTGGCGAATGATCTCGAAGTGCCCACTCACACAACTTTTGTGATAATATAATTAATCCTCATTATTTGCTCTAATTTGCTTATGTGAATGCAAGCGTGCCAAACGAAGGAGAATAACAGTTTGCAGCCAGTGACGGGATGTCAGTAGAGCATCTTGAAAGGGAAAAACGTGATGTATTGTAACAGTAGGCTTGATTATTAACGGCACCATGTGAATATTTGCTGCTCCAAAAGGTCCACTTTAATGCCTCTCTCTCTGGGAGGGTAGCGCGTAATGACGCACACACTGAAAATCGTTTCAACGAGGCCATCAGTATTGATTGTCTGGTGCTTTGAAGTGCCGAAGCATTCAACCTAAGGACTCAACCTGTGGCTCATTTCCACTTTCAAGACTGTTAAAAGGCTTACGGGCTAATTACTAGGAAAATTGACGTACTGCTTACGAGCGCATAAAAAACAGCTTAATCATATAGTTAACAGAATGATTTTATGCTTATCTGTGGAAATTTGAGGTGAAGCTCTTATTTAAGAAACAATAGCTCAAACGAAAACCAAATGCTAATTATCCTCTGTGTCAGAGCAACAAGCAGCAGAATTGAAGAACCTGGGTATTTAGGTATCTATGGCATTAAAAATAGCACATCTGTCAGTTGATTCCTTATTGTTTAATTCCCAACCACAACTGTAGAGGTGCATTAATTACGGGTTAACACCCTCTAGATTAATCTAAGTGGGAGAAATGTACCAGCCTGGTAATTGGTGGACAAAATGAGCAGGGAAGATATCGATGAAAAGCTTCGGCCACTTAATTAAGCAAACCCAGTAATACGTAGGTGTAATGAAAATCAATTCTGAAAGCCAACCAGGAACCCAATATTCGTTTGCTTCCATTAGAAACGAATTTCTGTTTGAATGGAATTAATAAAGCCTGAAAATGACTTAAAGTGCTAAGTGAAGGTTCGTTCTTAATTGTAGTAGAATGCATCATGACTTTCAAAATATTTCAGTATTCGGATGCATTAGTGGGAAAGCACCGGAAAAGAAAGGCAACAAGGGAAACCAAATTCGTGTCATTAAACGGTTCAGACAATCTAACTTCTCCAGAAGGCTTTAGAGAGCTCATACTTCAGACTATGGACTATCGCTTGAGGTGGAAAGTAAAAAAAATTAGTGAATCTTTAATTTTCACTCACACTTAATTAATACCCACGTAATTTAGGCTCATGTACACCTGGATACTGCCCAGAGTGCCTTTTGACTCAGTTACACTTTACCAGTGCCACCTACTTGCATCTTAATCTCCAAGGCCGCACCAGAAAACGACCTAGGCATTCATCCTTGCATATTACACCCTTTGACACAGAAAAGGGACAAAGTATAAAAAGTAGTAATGCTCAGACTACCACGCGAATTTGGTGAAAACTTGAATATAATCACATTTGCAATAATGGTTGATGCATATGCATTTTTCAAAATCTAGTGGCTTGCCACTTGAACAGCAATAAGCTTCACAATTCTAAACTAGGAAATGTGGACACCAAAGACACTAAGATGTGGGACACAACACGTCAAGACCAGAAACTTCATGGACAAAACATAACACTGACTTGAGTAAACGATTCTCTTTCTTAGATTTTACTCCTTTAGAACAAAATATGATTCAAAGCAAAGAGGACTGGCGCTATGGAAAAATGACAACGTAATATACCTTTTCATTCGTTCATGGACAGACTCAAAAAATTCCTCAATTTCCGGCTTTGAGGGCTGCGGCGTCCGACGTGCGTGGGAATCTACAAGTCATGGTGAGATGAGGATCCTGTTTTACCTGATTTCTTTTTACCTCCCATCCTCTTTTTCATTGACTTGTTGCGTTAGAATGCTTGGAAGGTCTAGAAGAAAATTAAAACAGGAAAACACTAAAAAATGCTTTTCATGTGTAACAAACTCGGATGGAACAGACAAATTTAACCAAGAAATAACTGTTTACATGTAAGATATGCCAAAACTTTGCTATTTTAGACTTCAGCAAAAAATATGTAGACCTATAAGCTTGGTAAAGACGAATTAAAATACACTATGCGTTTATATGGACCAAATTTTAAAAGTTTGGTATCTCATATTTTGGTGTTTAAGTCATGTCGTTTGAATAATTCAAATAGGCAAACGAATTCTTGAATTAGACTGTTTTTGAAGGATAGATTCCTACAAGCAAACAAAACTGTGCATCAAACATTACACACTCAGTAACAAATAGCGTGCACTAGACGCATCCACTGAACAATAACAAGAGTATTTATGAATCGTGTGATATGAATAGCATGTTTTGTAAAAAAGGCGTCGTCAGAACTTCTATAAGCAAAATTTTACCAATAAATTCAAAATACAACCCCTAGGATATCTGAAGGAAAGAAATTACCCTCACTATAAAGATTCAGTGCAAAAGTAAACCATTTTGAAAATAACACAACAGTCACATAATGTAGAGAAAAGTGAGGCAAAAGCACAAGATAATAAAGAAACTATCCAAAATAGCCATTTGATGAATAAGTAACTGTAAATAAGCTGCAATATCAGGCACAAAACACCTCTCTTTGTGATGAACACTTTATGGATGACCTATTTAAGGACATGGTAAAATAAATACATGCAGCCCGAAATTGATTGTCGAAAGATGCACAACAGTAAATGCTACACATACTATTGCTTCAAACTACCAAAAACTCCCAAACAACCAATATCTGTTTTGGACTATTGCGTAAAATAAGGTCAGATGAAACCAGTAGAAATTGTTGAACCAAAAAACAGCTTATTCAGAAGCAAAAGCAGCATTCCTATAGGGTCGGAAAAGGAAAAAGCGCAGAGTTCATAAACAAGTCAAAGTGAGAAGTAAATCGACCACACGACCTGAATTAAAACAACCAGACTGCCCCTCGATCTTCGGGTCAGCCGCTGACTAAAGTCAATTGCGTATTTGGATTAGTCAAACAAAATAAAAGACAGAACACAAAAACAGGCTGTCTTACGATAAAACTTGCAACAATTACAATTTATCTAAACAGTTCTATTTGGAATTTTTTATATTGTTTACAAAGGTTACTGAAAGAACGCACTATCAATGAAGACAAATTATCAACCAAAAGTTTTGACGAAACTATAACCCAAGGCCCAACAATTAAAAATACTTCATTTTATTGCAACCTGAAATATTATTAAGGCTGAACTGTGCAAAAGAGTACATATTACTAACTTATAAAGACGCCAGAATCCTTTACGATAAGAATACAAAAGGGTTAATAACTAAATAATGACTGCAGTTCTTAAGTTAAACCATTATTCTCCTGACATATGTGCTTTGGTTACAGAAATACTTTTCAAGTGCCAGAAATAAGAATCCAAATCACACAAAGAAAACATCTTTTCTTAATTGCTAGGTTAGATAGTAATTACGCCGAAAATGCTCAAATTGACACTTATCTTTAACACTTATAATAACAAGTTTGTCTTTTGCAATATGACTATAAAAATGTGGCAAAACTAGACCCAAGCGACATGCATTGGGCCATTCTCTTGTAGCGTCCCGAGAATTCCCTGAAGACTAAAGAAGACACAATACTCGGTCAGAATATGTGTGTTCAGCATAGAGAAGGTGTCTGGGCTGCTGGCGTGGCCCAAAAGCCAGCTCACCCAGCGCGGTACAAGAAGGCATATCCGAAAGCACAAAAGTGGCGTCTCACCAATACCAAGGGATAAACCACTACCGTATTGCAATGTAATGCGATGGTGGTTGCAAAGTTAGTATAATGATTTTAATAAAGTAATCATTTACTTTGGTCTCCTTCCACCGTTTTCAGTTTAAATTTGGTTTATTGTGTCCATATTTGGGAAAAAATACATACAATATCCACATTTTCTAAGGTAACTACCTTTTTAAATTTCTTATGGCTTTTAAAATTTAATTTTAACTCAAAAATTTTGAGATTTCTTGTCGATTTTTGTTTTATCGAACGCTTACTTTTAAACTAACTAATTGGTGTATGGTGTTGGCACGCTTTGCACTTTCGCTCTTTCGTCTGCCGTTGTGGTTATAAGGTCTATTTATTTAGCAAAGTGCGGGTTCCTTTTTTTTGTACTTTTTCATCTTCTGCTTATTGATTGGTTAATTGGACCTGGTTGGTACTTGTGTTTGCATTACTGCTGGTCCCTGTGCCTTCGCTAGTATGGTCCTGTCTTTTTCGCCTCTTTTGATTTTTTAACATTCGTTAATGCTTCGTTAGAAATCAGTGTTAATTATTGTAAATATCTGGACCTTTAGTGGTCCACAATGTTCGCTTTTGTTGCGTAGAGTATTGGCATCTTATTTACCGACATTATTCTTCAATGCCTTCCCTAACGATTACTGAAAATAGGCATTGCTTTTATCGTGGGGGTTATGTACATATTTTTTATTAAATATGACTAATTGGTTATTGCCTGTTTCGCTGTGCTTAGTATCCCCTTTGTAGATAAAATGGCAATGACATCGCGTTTGTATACCGCTGCTTACAGTTCAAGTGATGATGAATCAAGTGACGAAATTTCGGGCAAGGCTCCTGTGAAGCGCTTTATGCGCCCTGTTCAAAGTGACAGTGAGGATGAAAAGCGCGTTGTACGTAGCGCCAAAGACAAACGCCATGAGGAAATACAAAGCGTTCTGAGGAATCTTAACAACCATAAGAAAATCAAAGATGTATCCAAGGTTGAGACAGACTTCGACGAGTTGGTAAAACTCTACGAAAAGGCTCATAAAATGAACGAAGTTGATATCTATCCAAAGTTTTACATTCGAGTTCTTGCTCAAATGGAGGATTTTGTTAACGAATCGTGGAGTCAAAAAAAGACACTCAGCAAAGTGGCAGCTAAGTCACTCACTATCCTTAAACAAAAAATCCGCAAATATAATAAGGATTTCGAGGAACAAATCAAGAAATATCGCGAAAATCCTGAGTTGTTTGAGGAAGAGGCCGAAGAGGAAATTGAAGAAGGCGAGGAATTGCAGGGGGCGGAGGAACCTATTACTAAGCCTGGGGTGCGTTATCTGTGGTTGTGTTCCTTTATGCCTGACCCATAATTATGGTGGATTTTTTCCCTTCAGGTAACACTAGCTCCCAAAGCCTCTGATGAGTCCTCGAATGATGAGGATGACTACTTTCGAAGCTCTGATGAATCCGAATCGACTGATAGCGGTCCTGAAATGGATATGGAGCATCCTTACACATACTTCTTGAAAGTTGAAGGAAAGCCTAAAAAGGTCGGTAGTATTTTGGTTCCCCAACGTAACTTGGTTGGTGTGCACGTATACATTATATTGATTAAGGCTTTTAATAATTAAGGAGGAGACGAAGAAGAAGGCTCCCAAACCGAAACCTGTGAGACAGGTAGCGAAGCTTAGCAGCGAGGAGAGTGGTGATGAATGGCGTGTTGTTGCTCCGGGAGACGGTTCTGCGCTTGAGCCCACGGTGCAGGCCTTTGAGAAAGGTGTTGAAATTACTCAGGAGTTGGTGATCAAAAAAGTTACCGAAATCATTGCTAACCGTGGCAAGCGTACCTCTAGTATTGCTGAACAAATCTGTCTTCTTGATCAAGTTTGCCAGAAAGCAGGTTAGTCTGATTTGTAGTATTTTGTTAGTGAAATCTTTCATATTTATTTACCACTGTTCCCTTATTGAATTTTTTTAGAGGAATTACGTTTTTGCGTTGGTGTTAATGTAAAAGCTATCTTGTCCTTAATTACCGTATTCTTCGACTACGAGTCAAGGCATCCTGCGTTTATGCCAGTTGCGAAGTTTCAGAGGTTCGTTGGGTGCCATGTTTTAGTACTTATGGTACAACTTATTACCACCTACTTTGCTTCCACTTTAGGACCATCGAACAGCTCAAAAAACTTTTCGAAATTCTAAAAAACAACCCGAAAGATCTCGAGATTTCAGAATCTATAACGGAGGAGACTGAATCTGTTTTGGTAAGTAGATGCTCCATTTACGTCCCGAGATTTCAGCCAATTAAAACGGTAATATGCGAAGGATTTTCCTGTCCTTAATTAAGATAAACCTGATGAAATTCCAATGTGTGAGAAATTTTTCCCCATGTTAAATAGTGAGTGACAGCTGCACCACCTTTCTATCCTCCCAATATTGTTAAGGATTCATTATATCAAGTGTTAGTAGCGTATTATATTTTATTTTGTTCTGCACAATAATTGGCCTCAATAACTTATGTTAATATTTTGAGCTCCTTTTAGGAACGTCCCTATCGAATTCGTGGCTCAATTTTGGGTTGTGTTGGTCGACTGGATGATGAGTATTTCAAGATTCTACAAAATGCCAACGGTCACGAAATGGAATATGACGAAAGGTATGTCGTTTCCCTCACTCATTATACTATGCTAATCCAAGGTGTACTGTTCACCGCCTTGATATTTTCATCCGTTTAAATGTTTGGTTTTGTTGATAGGTCATATGTAAGCTCCGAAAATGGCTTAAGATTCTTTTCAAATATTCTGTCCATCGTCTTTAGACTGCGAGATGAGCCAAGAGTCTGCGAATTGATCGACTCGCTCATCGAGTACCTTGAACGGATTAAGGCCCCCCCTGAGGCCTTGTGTATGGCTTACCTACGCAAAGTCGAACATTTGTATTACAAAGTGAGCAAACACAGTTCCTCCTTTGTAGCTTCGCATTAACCAAGATCTTTGGTCTGTGCTAAGCCCTACGGTTAGCGTTTCAACTTACTCATGTCGTGGTAGCTACCTTTTTAAGGTCAGTCATAGCGTTTAGCTACATGACTCATGCCTTATTCATCTCCATTATCTCTGCATTAGTTTGATTTTGAGTGGGGAAAGAAGGTGGAGTCTGAGGGGCTCGAGGCTGCAGGATTGAATCCTTACTACGAGGTGGTAGAAAGGCTCTGTCACTACATCTACAAGAATGATAAAACCGATCGTCTTCGTACACGTGCCATTCTCTGCCACATCTACTTTCTCGCTCTCTTTGATCACTGGTACAAGGCGCGTGATCTGATGCTTATGTCTAACCTCCAGGCCACCATCGATCATGCTGACCATTCCACTATGGTATGCTTTACTTTGCTCATTTCCCAACTTAGGCAAGAAGAGTGTTGTGGCTGAGGCAAATCCATACTATTGTAGATTCTCTACAATCGTGCCATGGTGCAAATGGGCTTGTGTGCATTCCGTCAAGGCCACATCAAGGATGCGCACTCCGCTCTCTCCGATTTGACCGGTTCCAGCAAAATCCGCGAGCTGCTGGCCCAGGGTCAGCGCTACGAGCGCACTCCGGAAGAAGAAAAACGTGAAAAGGCTCTCCAGATGCCTTACCATATGCATATTAACACGGAACTCATTGAGACTGTCTTCCTTATTTGTGCTATGCTGCAAGAGGTCCCTATTCTTGCTGGTGAGTTCCTTTTTTGTAAGCCAGCTCCTCGGGGACTTTGGACAGCAATTCATTAATTTTGTTTCATCTTTCAGCTTCACAAGATGATATCCGGGCGCGTGTCTTCAGCAAGGCCTTTTTAACTGTCCTAAGGATTCATGACAGGGCTACATTAATTGGTCCGCCCGAGTCCCCGAGAGATCATGTAATCGCTGCCTCCAAAGCCATGCGGTTTGGCAATTGGCGCAGCGCTGCAAAGTACATATTCAGCCCTAAAATGGACGCCAAGGTATGATATACTTCATTTCGATCACCCCATTTTTCTCATGACATTGTTTTGGGCAGATTTGGGTCCTGTTCTATGACCAAAATAGTGTGAAGAGGATGCTGGAAGAGAAGATTAAGGAGGAGTGCTTGAGATGCTACCTTTTCTCCTACTCCTCGGTCCACGAGTCGGTTAGCCTCTCAAGGCTGGCTGAACACTTCGAATTCCCCAGATCCCAAATCTACTCTATAATTAGCAAAATGATAATCAACCAGGAACTTGCCGTAGGTCCATCCTTTTATCCCATCCTTGTTGCGGGTTTTAGCTGTATGTGTGATATAAGTCCTCCTTGATGCAAGTTTGAGAGGGTGCTGATGTTGATCTATCATTAGTATTGATCAATGACTTGGTTGCATGCGTGCCATGTTTGATTCTCCTTGCCAAGGCCTCTCTAGAAGTTCCTGCGGATTTCCTCACGATGCATAAGGGTGAGCGATCTCGATTGCAAAACTTGGCTATTCAACTGGCAGATAAGGTGAACAGCATCGTGGAAATGAACGAGAAGCTGATTGATAATCGCGGTGGCATGATTTCTGGACCTAAAGGTGGATATTTTACTACATTTATTTTTAAAAATTCTTATAATTCCTTGATATTTCATAATTATTCTCATTCGATTGTAGGGGTTTCAGCTTATCAAGGACGTAAGTGAAGGATGCACTTGTAGCTGTAAAATCGACCATGGCTCGAGTGTTGACGAGCTTTTTATTTGTCTGGAAAATTAGTTTTTTTTTTAACTTATCTGTATTTGCAATCTGCCCAGGTCGTCATTTCTAAGGTAAGTTAGTGAAGCAATCGCACAAGAAATTGATCTTACAAGTTTTTTTTGCAGTGGACTTATCCCTTGCATTCTAAGCATGCGTTAATTTCTCCGAACCAACTTATCCTAATCAAGCAGCTTTCAGCCATAGTAATGACGATAAGAACTGAAGATCGCTGTCCACATAACATTTTCGACTGAATTGTTAGTTTTTTTCATGGTTTTAGTATCATGCGCTTCATAATGGTGTGACTTTTTTTGTCAATGGGTGTATCTTTGATGTCACGCTGTCTACTCTTGATTACCAGCACCATTGTTTATTATTTATTGCTAAATTTAACATAAGGGTAATGCTCTTTTTTCAGAACGTCGACAGAGGTTTGTACAGGCTCCAAAATTCATCTAAGAATTGGTCTTTCGTGAAGACATCTTCACCTTGACTTTTTCATTGTCATTCGCCTCTGCCTCGCTGTCATTAGTTTCTATTCAATGCTGTCTAACATTTTGGCGTCGTACTGGTCTATCCTTGTATCCGATCTCCACTCTTTGTGGCGGTACCCTTGAGTTCCGCGCATTTGTGGTAGTATGCACTAGTTGACAGTCGCTTGCAGTTTGCGTTAAACTTCCTCGGCAGCCTGTCGGCACCCTTGCGTTGAAGCAGGTTTGCTGGGCGTCGAACCGGCCGTCGACTCTTGGGTCGCGTTTAACTGAGCGGGGTGGCTCTCGTTGTTAGTCCGTGCTGGGGTCCGGACGACGGCTGTTCCGGTCGGTCCGTGGGTGTGGGGGGTGACGGCTCGTACGTTCTCGAGTTTGTTTTGCAGCGCAATGGGGCGAGGATGGTGCTTATTTGCAGTGATGCTTACTTTGCCGTAAGTGGTTTATATTATCCTGCAAAGTCGTTTTCTTTGATTTTTCTTAGGATTTTATTTGCATGTAGCTTTAAAATATGGGGAGCATGATTGTTTTAATTAACCAGATCCAAAATAACACAAAACATAAAGAGCGCCACTGGAAGCCATTGTGGAGGTGGCTCGTTATTGGCTAGTTTGAAAACGAGGCGTTTGTGTTATGTCTGGACGCGGAAAAGGTGGAAAGGGCCTTGGGAAGGGAGGAGCAAAGCGGCATAGGAAGGTTCTTCGCGATAATATCCAAGGAATAACTAAGCCTGCCATCCGTCGCCTTGCACGTCGCGGTGGCGTGAAGCGTATCTCCGGTCTCATCTACGAGGAGACACGCGGCGTACTGAAAGTCTTCTTGGAAAGCGTTATACGTGACGCTGTCACTTATACCGAGCACGCTAAACGCAAGACCGTCACAGCCATGGACGTAGTTTACGCGCTAAAGCGTCAAGGGCGTACGCTATATGGCTTCGGTGGTTAGGCTTGGCACTCCCCCGCACTTGTACTCCCCTCGCCGTTACTTTAATCCTGTGTGTCGTTTCTTAATCATAATACACCCACATTCAACGTTGTTTTACCATCTCGGATGCCTTGTCGACGGCGCGTCATGGGGAACTAGCTTCCACAACGACCTGACCCCCACGCTGGCCATTCCGCCAACTTTCGCGCACCACCTCTACTTCAGCATACCCGTAGTGCTAAAATGTGGGTTTGCAGCACGCTCGTACATGAGCAGGCGTCGTCGACTCTGTAACGAATTTGGCGAGTGACCTCGCATCGATTCTGTCTCGGCGGTAACCTACGTCAGTTAGTCTAGCTACGTAGTGTTTTGGCTTCCCTTGACGAGTACAACGGGTCCCCATTTCAGTAATGAGCTTTTGTACCCCGCAATTAGTATTAAATAAATATGACTTTGAAAAAGTGGTAATTTAAGTGACGTTCGTTTAGGGGGATCACAGTCGAGCGGGAGATTGGTGCTGGCCGGCTGGCTCATACACCAACGGGAGGGTGGGGTCGGGCTGGCACCAGGGTATCTTCTGGGGGTGGGAAGGCAGCAAGCAGGTTTGTGATTAGTATTGTTGCGAAACATGTGAAGATGACAAGCCCAAATATGTAAAGAAGTCGACGTCGGTAGGAGAGCCGCGGTGCGGCCGAGGGGATGCAACGTGTCAAGCTAAAACCCAAACAACGTAGTTTTAGGGTATCGATAAGTTCACATCTGGTAAAATTTTGCAATACGTGAAGAATTATTCCAAAAGGTATGCCGGTGGAGGAGGAATTCTTTTTATAGTAGATGTCAAAAGAAATACACCACAAAGAACAGCACACGTCATACGGAGGATTGGGTCAGCTTTAAATCTACATTACAAATGGATACTTGGCAGTGCAACGGAAACATGAATCTGGACACACATCTACAGCAAATTCGAAATGATTAAAGCTGAAGAACATACGAAATTTAACCAGAATCCGGCCACAATGACCTGTTTTCATTTACACAACTGGCTTATTGTAAAAAAAAACAATATAAAGCACCACAAGGCGCATCACGCATTTTATCAAGTGTGTAAGACGTACTCACCCCAGAAGTCGACCATTGGAGTTGAAGGGTGGAAACGGACGACGTCTATATTTATCTGCATCCTCGTCGTCAATTACTAAGTTGCGAGGATTTGCAAACTTTTGTAAAGGTTGTTTTGGGTCGTCAAGACAGTTGCCCTTGTACTCAAACCGGGATTTTGAAGTGTCAATTAAAGGGCATTCAATGGGCACCACTGTCTCCGCCAACTTGGGAGATAGCATTGTAGGAGGAGTGACCATCTCTTGATCACGAAGAAATTGACTTGCATAGGTATCCACTGATGTATCAAGAAGCTTTGAATCTAAGTGGAAACAACTTTTACTACATGTTCGATTCCAAATCAATGAGGCACGTTCCTTACCATCAAAGACAGCAAGAGTTTCGTTGGATCTGGGCTGGACTGCAGCCTTTGATTTTGGGACGGAAGCCTTCCCTTGGCGGTTCGGTTTCGCCCATTTGGAAGACAAAATCTTTTGACGTAAGGCTTCGGCGACAGGGCCACCCTGGTTTGTGAGTGGTATTATGCACATGGAGCAAGACGGACACTCATAACCAGCTGGCGCCGTTGTCGCTGGAAGCTGCGAGGCATAATTGTCTAAACACCGCCAATGGAAAATATCTACGGGGAGGGTCGTTGGAAGAAAGACACTCACCCAAACACAATAAACGAATACACTCTTCGCCATTATCAAGTTCTTTGGAACAAAGTGAACATTGCGACAAATAATCACTATCCTTGAGCCAATTAAGATAGGATTTAACCACACACTAAGACAAAAATAAACGCTTAACTTTCACAACCTTAGGGTGGCTCGCTATAAGGCAGAACTCGCATACATTAACGCGATGCTCAAAGCAGAAGAGATTGGTAACCTTCTTCCGTTTACATTTGCAGAGACCCATTTAGAAGCAAACGGTAAGGAAGAGACCAACCTAACCACGGGCTAACTTTCGCGGGTTTCGAGTGGTGCGCTCTTAACGTTTGAAAGTCGGGCTTCTGGATATTTATCTTGCGCTCATCCAAACATTTTACTAAATCAAGAGCAAATCCAAAGTAGATCTTGAAGGCGTTTAGTAATAATCACAAGCATAGAGCTTTTTTAGCAATTGTAAACTTAAGAAAATGTAGGATTTCTACAATATTGTAGTAATTTAATACTGTTCGCCGAAAGCAGAAAATTTTTGGACACTTTTGCAAGCGCCCAATTTCGACATAATGTCAAAAGTGAGAAATGCTTTTAGCAATTACTCAATTCAGTGGCCTGAAAGAGAGCCATAGCAAACGCACCGGTGATTTGCCTGAACGACGTGCTTAAGAGAGCTGCATGAGGATAACAATGGCAATTTTCGACCACCTCTAAAATAAGTACATTGCGCGAAAGAGCGCGTGTGTGGATTAACCGTTCCGAAAACCCGACTCAAGGTTTTATCTTTTAATAGGCGGCTTTACATTAGGTCAATGCTTTCACGACTAGCAATCAGCTTGCGAGTTGCAAAGTCAGCGCAAGTCATTCTCTCCAATGCGGTCAATCAATGGGACGAAGCTTCCAACACGGTGGGCTGTGTACACGCTTTAACTCTGATTGGATCAAATGTCTTCCTAAACGCGGTGTTTCGGTGGATGGAATCCTTAGTTTTCGGGTGGTTTCTAAATCCCATTCTGCTCTGTGATAGTCAGTACGAGAGATCAAACAAACATAGACTTAATGAACCCTTCCCAAATAAAGTGAAAGACTATGTGTTTGCTTGCCACTTTGTTAGGCCATTTTCATCTGCTCACGCCCTCAACTCTGCTAGCTGTAACCGGTCTTTGAATTTTTGCGCTTGGGCTATATTTTTATACCCGTGCTTATCCGATAATTTATAAAGAAACACGTTTTCTCGCATTACTTCAAACTACTTGTACTTTACCGAAGTCTTGGAATAAAATATGTACCAAAGGCAAAATGATGCTACTAATCGAAGCCTTTTGAGTGAACTAAGAAGGGACATGCATGGCGTTGTTCTGGGGGTTCACTGTATACTCATATGTGCATATGCACGTGGTGCACATAGAGGCCTTTCATGTGATAAGCGGTCAGCTTACACCAGCCTCATGGCTGGGTGAATGTCTTTCTTTAAAGAAGAAAATAAAAGCGGAAGACCTCAAAATGGGATAACTACTACAATTCTCGTACTACACTACTTATGATGTCGCCTTCAAATTAATCCTTTTGTTCCGTCGATCTGGTTCATAGGGTGGAAGCGGTACCCGCCGGAAGTATTACGCATGCACATCTGATCCTAATAAATTACCTTTAGCAGGTCAAAGCTGTAATTATAGTTATTGTTCGTTATTCATATCCATACGTTAATTTGTCATTTGGAATCCTATCATTCTTTTATCGTCTACAGCGGTCCGTATAGCCCAATGTGCTAGGTTCCTTGATATTTATAGGTCAAACTTTGATTTATTATAAATTCTCATTTCATTGCCTTGTTGTCTAGGGCATTTGTTCTCACCTGTAAATTTCCATCATTTGAATGCTCTATTTGGGTGTATTCACGTTCGGTCATCGGTTTTAAAACTGTTTGGGCAAACACTTTTCTGGTTGGATGATTCCCTTGTATGTTTTATTCGCGTTGCCTATTTGCCAATTAAAGACGTTCTCTAGGCCGGCTTTGGTCAGGGTTTAAGAAAACATACAATGATATCAATCCTGCTACACTTACTGGAGCCAACGACATAATTATTGTGGAAGATAAGAGTGGTAATTTCAGGTGTGGACCGTTCCATGTTCGATTTGGTAAAATGGGTGCAATCAACCCAACCGATAAGCTCGTTGAGATTTACATAAACGGGCAGCAGGCCGTAAACCTACATATGCGTTTAGGTAGGGCTGGATGTGGCTACTTTGTGGACTATGTCGAATCACTCTTTTCTGACAGTGATTCTGATTTACCATCAGCAGAAGGATTTTTCGATTCAGGAAAGCCCATTGGACGCATTCGTTCAGCTGAAGATGTTAACGGAAAGACTTTAAATCCACATAAACACCGTCTACGCGTTAAAAAGCCAAGGAGGGATGCGTCCGTCAGCGAGTCCCAGTCAAATACGGAGGAGGATGTTAAATACTACGTTTCCTCTCCCACTTCACCTGAATGTCTGTCGGATAGTGAAGTGGGAAGTCAATCTCATGGAATGGTTCAGGTTTGTGGTGATATGGATTCAAGGAGATTTGGTGCCATTTCAGATGTGGGGCATATTGTTCAAAAAGACCCAACCGTTGGTGATTCAGTCTCAAAGAGTTTTCAGACTTGTCAAGCTTCTGATCAAAAGGGTGTTTACTTGGAAGATCTTGTGACGCCATCGGTTGATGAAAATATTAAGCGAGCATATTTGTATGTTAGAAAATCGAATGAGCGTTTGAATTCGGGTCAGAAGGCTACTGATGCTGAATCTAAATCGGACTCAGGAAATGCTTCCTGCTTGAAGCTTGATTCCTCCAATAACTTGGAACTCAAAATCTCACTATGTGGTGGTCTTCCCACTGACGGTCAAATGGACCACGAACGCTTTTGCGCTCATTTGGTGACATTTGAGGAGTTTTCTAAGGATCCCGCTGGTGTCATTGCCAATCCAAATCTCGTCCTTTTATTTGACGGAAAATTTTATAATTGGAATACTGTTGCTCCTATGATACTGAGTCGTGTCTGCTTTCAAGCTGAATTACCGTACGGCTCTGTTCTTCGGTTAGAGGAATCCTTTATGCCAAAGAAACAACCACGCCGCAGAGCCTGGTTCACCTGGAGCACGAGCAGTCCCGAGTCACAGCCTACCGCGAGTATGGATGCTGATAAAACGACGGCCGAGGTTTCGCAAGAAACACGAAACGACCATCCTCCATCTGCCACCGCTTCCTTGGCTGAGGGGTGCCAAGTGCCTCAACGCAGAATCACCCTTACTTCAAGAGAGGTGGAGTGTCTGGGATTGAGACCAGGTGCTAACAACATTGAGTTTCGGATAGTCACAAAGTATCAGGGCACCGCCAGCTGCTTGGCGAAGATTTATCTCTGGCACTCAGATGACAAGGTGATTGTTTCCGACGTCGACGGAACTATAACCCGCTCAGACATTCTTGGCCACCTTCTCCCTGCGCTAGGGCGTGATTGGACCCACGAAGGAGTTGCTGAACTGTATTCCAGATTGGCTGACAATGGTTACAAATTCATTTACCTCTCGGCTAGAGCCATCGGTGAAGCAAATTTGACGCGGGGTTACATTGATCAGGTTTGTCAACGTGGTAAGTATCACCTTCCAGGTGGACCAATTCTCCTGTCGCCTACATCCCTACTCGATGCATTTCATCTCGAGGTGATCGCTCGGACACCAGAGTTATTCAAAATCGAGTGTCTTAAAGAAGTGAGGGAGTTGTTTGGACCGGACTCTAACCCTTTCTATGCTGCATTTGGAAACCGTATCAATGATGTGAAGGCTTACATTGAATCGGGTTTCGAATTAGGACGAATATATACGGTGAATCCGGGAGGTGAGCTACGAAATGAGCGCCTGCCCTGTGTCAGCAAGTCTTTCAACGACATGGTCAGTCTCGCTGATTACCTCTTCCCTTGTATTTCATCAAGGTTAGTCGAGTCGGATCTAATAGAGGCGAACGAAGAGGTCTCATTCACCGACTACAATGTTCCCACCTCTGATGTAGATGTGTCTCTCTTTTCGTCCTTCTCCTTCTGGCGTGAACCCATTCCATCCGAAACACCCACCCCCTCTTAGGTAGAATGGACAATTTTCGCTCCACTTGGATATACTCTGACGGGCAAAAGTTGCTTGGATTTTTCTTATCTTGTCACTGTTAGTTGTGGACCATTAAATTTTTTTGGGCACTTGCTTCTCTACTTAACGACTCATGGTGCTGTTTGACGTTCAACCTAATCGGGCGATCCATCCTTGACTAGATGTCAGATCCAAAACTGCAAGACGAATTCACTCGGGCTACGGCGTATGTGCCGAAAATTGCAGGATCTCTTTCCTCCGAAAATCTTCTTTATCTGTACTCTAGGTACAAACAGGTATGTCCTTTGTCTTCCCTGCAAAATTGGTATTTAAGGGTGGAGAGGTGTTGCCCATGAGCAAGTCTTAAGTGGGAAGGCTTGTGACAATCAGGCATGGTGAATGATTTGACACATGGAATTATGGCATGAATGGGAATCATAAGTTTACATTATTTTATTATCTTTATCGTGATGCAACATTTAGTGTTGATGAGTGCGCTTCTTTCGGTGTCTTTGCTGCCTTTTTTGAACTTTTATCGATTGCTTTGAAAGCAGTGAACGGTACTCTTATTTCATATAACACGAGTTTAGCCCCTTATGCTGTTAAGGTCAAGATGTCATAAGATTGGGTTGTTTTTCGATTCTGCCATTTCGTGAATATCATCAGGATTAATATTCATACATTATTTGACGTTGAATATAGTTACCGTTAGAATACTGACGAAAATATTATAGACGGAATCAGCCATTGTATTATTTCAGCTTGAATGTTGCAATGCCCAAGAATTGAGTAGCCAAACTGTCTTACTACCTATCAGATGCTCACCTTTATTAAACTGTTTCAGTAGATTGAGGTAGTCAACTTTAACTCAACTTTGATGCTGTTAAAATCGTGTTGGATCTATGCAATGTCGTAACATACAAAGTGGATGATTGTAGTCGTTTTCGGGGCACAATGAGAGCTTTTGGACGCCTAATGTTAGAGTCGAGCGACTTTACTTGAAAAGCAAAGCGGTGGTGATAGTGTCGCATTCCCTTTTAAGAGTATTTAGGAACATACGAATTCCTCGTAATCTAGTAATTCGCAAAGGTGTTCATTATTGAATTAAATAGGAGTTTTAAATTTTCGCCTACATAGGGTCCGAAAATTGCTAAGTCGTATTGAGCTGAGTTCTGCATTTCAGTAGGATGTCTTTGTTTCTTGTTTAATATTATCATTTTGCCGAGTTTAATGGCACCAAACCATGCTAGACGTTAGGATGGACCCGTCGATGGCACGTAGGCGTTATGCCTTATTCCCTCGAAAATCTGTAAAAATTTGATTCACATAGAGTTTTTAATCCAATTGGTGCAGGTTGATTTAATGCTTTGACAAACCGCCGTTTAGAACCCCCCAATAAAAGTATGCTGAAATTTTTCATCTTATCGCTAATTTTAATAAGGTTTTGATATCCAATAAGCAGTTAATTGCTTTAGACAGGCAGCGGTTTTTACCACCTCTTCTTTTACAGGCAACAGAGGGTCCGTGTAGCATACCAAAACCGGGATTTTCGCAGTACAAGGCACGCCAAAAATGGTAGACAACTAAGACCAGTGGAAGAGGTGTACACCTCCTCTCTTCCTGCTATCGCAAGTCTGCGCGCATTTCCTTTTCAGGATGGCTTGGAAGGGTCTAGGCAACCTCCCTGCGGATGATGCAAAGCAGCAGTACGTACGGAAACTGACGGAAATTTCACCCGATTGGAGCAGTGAGGTGACGCTAAAGCTATATGATGAGGCTTTGATTTAGGCATTTTTAAAAAAGTTTTTTGGCAGTGGAAACCATATTTCCGAGCACTATTTAGAACGTTTCCGTCCCTAGTTCGAACGACTCCACTGTTTAAAAAAAACTAACAAATTGTGTAGATGTCAGGCATATTTCACCTCAATCAGGCTGAAAGCTGTCAAATGCGATACCGTTTTATTGCGACAGCTCATGATGCATGACCGTCTCCCCTTGATTCATTTGAAATATCCATAACGAAACTCACTTTCTTTAATAGGACTTCAAATTTTCTACAAAGAATTGGTTGGTGGATATAAGGACTAGCTCAGAGAATTTTATAATTAGCCATAATCCTGTCACGCTTTATTCTATCTTGCATGAAGTCTTCTTAGTAAAAAGACGTTCAACAGAAAGACACAAAGCAGCTCTATCCATTTGTAGAGTTGCGAGATAACGCTTTGAAGCCTACACTTAAGTTTCGAATTTCCTTTTAGCATCGTCAAGTGTGGACTTTCGTTCAAGAATCACAAATACTATTTGAAGGCTTGTTCATGTTTGTCTTATCCTAATTTCAAATATTTCATGCTTGTCACGAAGTCTGGCTTTATCTTCAAAGTTCTGTAAATCGGATGTTGAACTAGAGAATCTTTACCGTCCCATCGCTTGACTTTGCATCTTTTCCCTTTTACACAATGTTGTTAAATAGTTGAATGCTGATTTAGTTCGGTTATTCTATCAATTTTGCCATCGTAAATGCGTTCTCTGACTAAATTTACTAAACTTTATGAATAAACCATCATTGATGGAACAGTTAATGCTACAAATGAGGACCAAAAAGGATTAGAAATTACCTGAACTTTTTGTCACAACTGCTGTAGTACTTTGACTGTTTGCTCTTAAAAGAATACTGTGAATTCTTGTGATTTCGGTTTCCGTGTTATTGGAAAGAATTTGCACAATTTTTACCTAACTAAACCGAAGTCTGATAGCTGGCACATTCCTTTTCAAAGTTTTGGTGGGTTGGACAGAATTTTGAGCTAAACTGAAGTCTCATTTGCCGTTTACCTCATGCATTAAAAACCAACTCTCCACATTTCTGACCGCGATTTTTGCTTCAGACATCACATAATCAGACCGGACCGCATGTGAGCAGACCAGTAGAGCTGATCGACGACAACAACGGTAGAAGTGAATTGGAATCCACTCCGCTCATCGAACTTGTGAAAGACGGTGTTTTCAAGCCCGTAAAAAATTACCTTCAGTGTCACCCGACGGCTGTCGGCGAGGCAGATCCAGATGTAAGTGATCCAAGAAACTTCTGCCACTTTTGTGAATTGGTATAGATCGGTGATGCCTAAGAATAAAGCACTGCCCATTTTTCTCAGCTGACTGTGAAAGAAAAATTGTAAACATTCTAATGCCTTAGTTTTTTTGTAACCTTGCTTTTGCTCACAAAATGGGTGACTTTTAGACGTGACCTAACTGTTCCATGCACCTTTTAATGGTCTTTCTGACAGCCGCAAAATTTCGCTTCGAAGATATTGGCGAATTAAGCCATAATTGTAACCTCACCTTACCAAGATGTGGCTGTATTGGTCTACTTACTAGTGCATAAGGTAGAGACGATGATTAAATCCATGGTGGCAAGGTTTGGTACAGCATTTGTAGCTGCTCATTTTCTAATGGTGACAGAACTAGTTTCGCAGTAGCATTAGAATCTTATTTTTGAAGGACGTATCTGCTTCCCCTGGCGCAGTTCAGTACGAACAGAAAAAATCTTAATAATACTGACACCAAGTTCCGCATATCAAGTGCTTTTATGTCCGTAGTTCCTATAGCTCCAGTTGATAATTCTAACTGCTAAAATAACCGCATTCAATTTCTTATGCCATGTAACGTATTTTAAGTAAAGTCATGTTCAAATATGAAGGGGAACACGAAATGATATTGCTCTGCTCTAAAAAGAATGGACGTCTTGTCATTTTTAGGCCATTATTTGGTAAAACCACAGTCTGGCTTAACTTTAAACTAGTCTTTATATCTGAGGGTTGCGTGTTAGTCAGCACATAATTTTGCGAAGCCTTGCAGAATATGCGAAGGTTTGTGAAGAGATCTACGCACTTTAGCGATGGGTCGTCTTACTTCAAAACATTCGGTCTTTTTAAGAGCTTATGCCGTTAATTTGTAGAATTACTCGCTATTGCTCTAATGGGATTAAATTTTTGTCAATTCTTGGGTCTGGTGAGGAATTTTAAATAAGTTCTCTTTTGCTTCAAAACGTTCTATAATTCGATGGCTTCACCAGATAATGGTTGCAGACGTGATAGACCAAGAAGTTACTGCACAGTTTGTCACTTTTTTGTCTCTTCCTTTCTTTGTCTACAAAAGCCTACAAATTTCTGATAACTTTATTAATTATAACAGTTTACCCGGTAAGATCACTCTTTTTAGTTACTTAAATTTGTGATGTGGCCATGCATTGCACCCCCTAACATCCAAACACAGCATAGTCCACTGATGAATGTGTTTATCCAAATAACTCGCCTTTCATTTTGGTAAGGGATCTGAAATATTCATCACTTGCAGCACTTATAGTAGATAAATAACTTTTTAAATATGATGTAAAAATTATCACAAAATTTTTTCCGTATTTTACATTACTGCCTAACCATAAAGAACTTCATAATTATAAACCTGTCACTTTGTATGGAACACTTCACAATTCTGAGTCTAAAGCAATGCTACTGGATCCCTTTTGGTAATGGGAAAATTTTGTGTCCAGGTTGTGTTCACTGGGTGAACTCCCTTTTTTCTGATAATATACCCAAATGGACATCCATTAACATGTCTTCTTCTAGCGATTTCATTGAATGGTATTTTAAGTTATTGACTTCTTGGACTGAGTGAACTTTGTAAGACAGCAATCCTATGCCATTTCCCCTTTATGCGGTCTTAATTTTGCATTATCAACCCACATTCTAGCGTGGCAAAAAACTTTAGGCCATCGAGACTGCTACTTAAGTTGAAACAGTAGGATGTGTCGAACTGCTGAAGCCACTAAAATTAAAGCACATAATTCATTTCAGAAACTGACTCCCTTGCATTGGGCTGTTGATCGAGGCTTTTATGACATTGCGGTGGCTTTAATCGAATGTGGAGCCGACATCAATGCTCAGGACAAGGATAAACAAACGCCACTTCACTATGGTAAGTTCATTTTTTGTCATTGCTCTCATCACCACAACCTGTGGTCTATCAATCAACACCTGTATTTGTAGTTAAGCCTTAGCTGGTGAAGTTAACACCAGGTCAGTTGTGTAGATTCAAGTAAGTGTTGACATTTATAACTTAAGAAAGATTATTATTTAAAGTTGAACCTTTTTTACTCGTTCTTGTCTATAGATGTGCGTCATTTACGTTTGGAAGAGGGTTCTGGTGTTTCAAATGTGGGATTTTAAGACCTTCACTTTTTTACCTATTCACTCAGAAATGTCACTATGGCAATATGAATATCCCACCTGAAAAGCATGGTTGCATCGTTTAACAGTAATGTTAACGCCTTCAGAGCGGTTGTTCAGCTACGAAAAAAGAATAGTTACTGAAGCCTCAAATGTTCGGAGGAACGGCATAAAATATCAGGCTTGTAGGTAGTGAAGACAAATGTACTTTCTAGATCGGCATTTTAGATATCCTTTAATTTTCTACCGGACTTTAGTCCACAGATGACACTGAAAATTTTTTACCACTTCAGCTGAAAGACTCGGTGATTAATAAATAGCAAAACACTGGTGAGAGGAAAGTTATGTAGTTTATGGCAGTTGTTTGTAATTGAAAACTGATTTTATCACGTATTAATCTGCTTTGCACATTACAGTGGTTTCCTTACTACATCTTGCTTTGGCCTTTTTAAATATCATGGTTGGCTATCCCTACAAATATTGAGATGTCTCCTTGCCTTCTTTCAGCCTGTTTTTGCCAGCACCGCGACATGGCCCAGCTCCTGCTGGATCGAGGTGCCAACAAATATGTTGTGGATGCCGATGGCGAGTACCCTTCCACGGACTTCCTCCAATTTGCGTCTTAAGTAAATCTGCGCTGTACTTTTTTGCGTAATGAAAATTACCATGTATTCACGTCATCCCCTGTTTTGCAACGATTGTTAATGCACTACGGAAGTCAAAATATTTTTTACTGGTTTCTGGTCTGACTGATGGATGGGATAAATGGCAATTGGAAGGGAAAGGATGTCGTTCGGGTACATACATCCAAGGGGGCTACTATTTGCTCGTCCAACTTTGCCCATTTTCAGCACCCGTTTATGGATCCTTACTCATCTGTTACCTTGAGCTAGGATTCTCTTGTCAACATGAGTTGAATTTATTGCGACTTCTTCAGCATCTCTGATAGATTTGAAGTGCTGCGTTTGAAATGATGATTTTAGGTAGCCCGACTCGTATGATTGTCGTCGCGTTAGAAAGTAAATGAAATGACCCAGCTTCGCTATTCTCTAATGTGGTAGCGTTTTCTACTCCCGCTATTCGATTTCCGTCTGCTCAAGTACCCGTAAATATTGCTATTAACAATGTGTGAATAACATTTCTCATTGCTCTGTCAAAGAATTTGAAGCACTCCCCAATGAACCTCATTAATCTTCTGTTTTTGTGACTTGTAAATAAATTGTCTCTCCCCCTGAATGCCGCGCATTCTTAGTTGAAAATTTTCGATAAACGGGTGAATCAATGTGAAGCTATCTCCATTGTTTTCTTATGATGCAACGGTACCTTCAATAACGTGTTTTATTCTAGGAAAGTAGCTGCAAGTGGTTTGTAGATCACTGCAGAGGAAAAACACAACAACCAACGTAGGGGTGACCAGACAGATCATGGGGTTCTGCTGTTTACTCTCAGCAGGTTAATGAGTGGTGGAAAACATTACCATAATAAGCCCATCTAAACCCTTCATTCGATCAAGTATATCACCACATTTGGCTGTAGGCTGCACTATCCACCGGAAAATCCACATGTCGGAGTCATGTGCTGGGCCAATACTTGGACACACTTGTGGCGAGAAGGTGAAATGCAGACCGAAAAGCGATGCTTTACCTCAATTTGATAATGTTCACTTAAATTTTTAGACAACTGTGCTACAAGCTCCACTTAAAGTGTCGTAGACGACCTATTCCGTACAGTCGTATTTTTTTCGCATTTCCATCTTTAAGTGGGTAGATTGATGTTTTTTGTCAATGAATTTTTCTGTTTTTGTGGTTTTACAATAACTCTTTTAAGCATTCATCATTTGGATGAGGGCACATTTCATTTCTAGCGCAATAAAAGATGTTGCCTTTACACCAGCGACCGAAGTAGTAATGATTAGGCTGATTACAAAGCTCCGCCTTCAAATGTCGGCTGATCAGTGAACATCCGGAAGCATAAACATAACACCCTTGATCAAGTAAATCGTGACGCTAGACTATAGGTTGCACTAGTCACTGAAAAAATTACAGGTCAGAGTAACGCGGTAATGCTTGCACACTCCCATGCCATCGTGCTGAGATGGCTTAATAGGTACAAGCAAAGGGGACTTTGATCCCTTTTCAGTAATTTTTTCCAATAAAACTATTTTGCTGTTAATCAAGTCTCCATTCTCTGGTTACGGCATTGACCGATTAAGTCAAGCTCATCAAATACACTGAGTTTTAAAGCAGCAATGTCTCCAATGGTACCTACTCCTCTTCAAGCAAACCCCAAAGATTTCGTCTGTGAGGATACCTAATGAGAGGTATCAAGAACTCTCTTCGTATGCTTTAGTTCACGCAGACTTCATAACGATGGTGAAGTGAGCAAGGAAGTAGGAGATGGAGAGGTCGAAAAGGAATGGTTGTGCATCAATGTTTTTCGAACCCATTTCAAGCCCAGGCTGATAAATGTTGGAAAGAGAAAAAGTGGGTTGTGCGTCAGTGAACAAAAGAAGGCATTGAAAGGAGAAACATCCCTTTCCAAGTAGCAGATAGAAGTCACTCATGAAGTACTTGTTACTACAATTTCTGCATTCTGAAAGTGTCAGGCGGAGCTTATTCTAGTGATGCGGTTCCCAATGGACCTTATTAAACTTGTGCTCCGTCTACTTGGAGATGAACATTTCTCATCTCTTAGTCTATGCATTGTCAACATGAAGAAAATGTGCGGGTTTTGATAGACGCAATGTCCCCTTTCAAATGGTGAGTGCTTTTTCGAAATGGTAGAGAACTTCCAATACAAATTCACATAATATTTTGGATTTTAAGCCCCTTTCCTTCTGTAGAACACCAATAATTTCTAGGGCACATCCTCAATTCATTAATAGCATTAGGTCATTGGATCACAGATGACATGTGCCCTTTGTCAAGCGCCATCGCGCAAATATTATTCTTTTCAATCTGCAGACACAGATGTACATATTCGTTCTCGATATTTTTAAAAATGGAAGTGCTGACTTGCTCAAGTTTTGGAACCATAAGACAACTTATTTTTCTCCAATCCAAGTCATAATTCAGTTCTGCTAAAACTAGCAGGTGCAAAAGACTTAATGTAGACGTATATCAAACCGTCAAGTTTACAACTTAATGTTTACCAAATGAATGAACCACCACAGATTCGGTGACATTCTAGCAGCACAATGTAGTCCACTTTTCCAGCAAGTGTGTAAACTTTAACATCAATGATTTTTTTGATGATTTCCTCAATTGCCCACATAAAAATCTTCCCAGCTAACGTGCATCAGAGGGCATCATAGTAGTAGTAAAGTGCAGAACAAATTCTTCTATTTAAGTACCAGTTGTTTCTAGAGGGCGCACATCGCTATCTCCGTCCGTATGGACATACTTGAGTAACCAAGTTGGAATTTTTTGTCATACTGAATCATCTATCGCACTACTGTGTTCAGGTGGTTGTTGGATAAGGTAGTTCTAATAGCAGTTGTGCACTTTTGTCACGTAAGTGTTATAGAACGGTCACTAAATGGCGTGGGGCTTGACAACGCTCATTCATGATCAGGTAACGGATTCTCAGCTGTCATTCACGCGTTCACAACATGGCTTGTGTTGGTACTTATAACTGGGGTTTCTAACGTCTGTCAAGGGGCGATTAGTTTTGAAACAATGTTCAAATTCCAAATTCGGTTCGAATAATTCATCTGCTTGACGGAAGTTAGTACTGCAAGAAGGCATAATACTCGGGCAGAATACGTATTGGGGGCTTATGCGCTACTGGCATCGACAAGAGATACAATGATGGAGCCCCTGAGTGGTCCCTTTACCAATATCAAAAGTCTATCAAACAACTATTGTGTTGCATAGCCCCTCCCCTCTTTTAAGCATCCTATTTAGTAGTCCCTTGGTCAGCCATCACAACGTAATCGATGCTGTAAGGGCTCACACACTAACTAACCTTGCCAGTCATTGAATTTCCATGGAATCAGGAAGATATTTGGCTGTAACGTCACTGTTCCCTTCTAAAAAATCTACATGACCTGAATTTTAGTTCTATATGGGAAGTGGAATCGGGGACAGGGGAATGGGCTGGCCATCACAAGTGTCCACAGCTACTGGTAGGACCACTGGCCTCTAAGAGGACTCGTGTAACAGTGGACAGGTGTGAAAACAGCTGCGTGGGGGTAGATTTTCCCCTCCCCACATCTTTATTCATTATAGTTCTACCCAGCTATATCTATCTAGACTATCCCCAACCAGTAGAGAAATGAAGGTCATTTGGTATCTTCATACAGTTGCGGTAGACAGCTCTACACCAAAGTTTTTGAGATGGTTTACTGCTAGAGTCGCCTCGGTTAGTAATGACTTTCCTGTAGAATACGGGACTAAGGTGGTCGACGAAGGTCGACGTCATTTACAGCCCTTCTGCTGGTGTTCATCACAGACTCTCCCATCCGCAGCATACGGCCTTCTTCCGCTCGGCTATAGTTTATCATTTAGCAGTGAATATAAGATAATCTGTCTTTTAAGATGTGGCTCGCTTTTCACTGTCACCAATTTGGTGCCTTGAGATGTTGCTGAAGACTAAAGAAGTCATTATTCGGATTAAATACACACATTTGATTTAGGGTAGGTATGCAGGCCAGTCTATTTGTAGGAGGTACAATAGCAGGGTACCTAAGTGCTCACTACCAAATCCTGGAGTTAAACGCACAACCAGCCCATTTCAACATGTATAAGGTAACCTTATTCAAATTCGTAGTCATAGAAATACCGAAGCACTTAGGGTCTAAGCAACTGTAAGTCGGAGATTTCTCATGGAATTGGAATTTCATAAGCACGCAGCACAAATAACTGAACAGCAATTGATGGCCCAAAGGAAGACTTCTAGAAATTTGCAAACATATAAAATTGGGTGGCGATAAATTCACTCATAGTCAAATTACAATCCTACTTGGCGTATTACTGCGTCTTGAGTCCCTGAACCTCCAAGACTGCCTGCATGACTGCACTAGGTGCAAGTCGTTGGTAAATATAAAAAGTTTCGTTATGGCCCTCCAGCGCAATAAACTTCCACACGCACGTGCTGTCATCTATTGTTCATGGCCGTGCACGCACACAGGCACGCAAAAATGCACAAAGGGTGGAAAGATGGGAAGTGGTGTACGTGATCGACCTAGTGGGTGTCCAGAATGTCTGAAAAACATCATTTGTGACCCGACTCTGTTGTGTTTCGGCTTCGTTGTTTTTTTCTTTTTTCTGTTTTGCGATGGCATTTGCATTTGCATCGCCATAACTACCGAATATGCGGGTTATCAAATGTGTGTAGATTATCGCAATCCTATTCTATCGAATTACCTTACGGGCAAGGTAGGGTGACGCTGCTTGATAGCACTTTTATCTTAACGTAAATAACTGCCATTAATGGGACCAAGGTAACTAGCACTATACTTTTTGATGCCTATAGCGTCCAGAATGGTAGCTCATTTAAGCTAGCATCTAATCGTGATCCACTATAAATCCCTATAAATCAACCGAATGATCCGTCAAATTCATTTTGTAATCTTTGGAGAATTCGTTTAATTATTTGTTTTGATTTCAGGGACACGTGAGAGTCCGTCATTTGCGCCCTTGTGGGGCGGTCTGGCCCTTGAGCCACGGCAGTAGACCCTCAACCCTTCTGTACGTCGGCGGTACATTTTCCGTCCTATCATTATGCCTTCTTTCGGTTTCGAGAGAGACTTGGGACGCTACATTGTAATATATTCAAATTTAGTAGTCGGTGATAAATACTTCACCACATCGGGTTCAAACTATAATTAGGTGCATGATGAATCCTAGTGAAGTCGAGGCCTCTCCTGAGTCAGAGACATGAAATCACTCCACCGAATCATAAGAACGCCATGACATTGAAGTCAAGCTCAGGCTTTTTAATGCACTGATGTTGGAAAAGCAAAAGTTGACATAAAACTACTGCTGACCTGCAAATCCTTCATTTGCTTAAGTTTTTAAACACCTGTGCTCCAGACGATATATTCCGTACAGTAGTCTTTTTTTTCATTTCTATTTTTAATTGGGTAGGTTAATGTATCTTGTTAATGAATTTTTCTGTTTTTATGGTTTTGCATTAGTCCTTTTAAGCATTCATTATTTGGATGAGGACACATTCCATTTCTAGCGCAATGAAAGGCGCTTTTACTGCACCAGCGACCAAAGTAGTAATGATTAGGCAGATCATGAAGTTCCGCTTTAACAGATTAATGAATACCTAGAAGCATAAACGTGACAGTTTTGTTTAAACCCTTCATTTGGTCAAGTATATTACCACATTAGATTGTAGGTGGCTCATGCATCGGAAATTCACACTTCAGAGTTATGCTTTATGATAGGGCTTGGTTACTCGTGGTAACATAGTGCTTGAGTAGAGGTGTCTAGAGGAACTAATATAGACTGAAAAGGGGCTTTAATTCCTATCAGGTAACATTTTTCCGTGGGAAATAATGTGTTAATATCTGAGTCTGCTTTCTGGCTACTGCATTAAAGAGCTGTGTCAATAACGGCAAAAACACAATGGAAACAGGAATGTCTCAAATGATACTTACTCCTTTTCAAAAATATTCCAAAGATTTGGTCTGTTAGGATATTGAACGAGGGGTATCAAGAACTCTTTTGGCATGCTTTGATTCGTGCAGACGTGATAACAGCGTGAAGTGAGCAACGAAGTGAGAGATGTGGAAGTTGAAAGAGAATGATTGTGTATCAATGTTTCTCGAATCTATTGCAAGCCCAGGCTGGTAAATGTTCGAAAGAGAAAAAATGAGTTATGTGTAAGTTGACAAGCTGACAACGAAGAAGCAACAAGCCTTTACAAGGCTCTGAATGAATACCCTCATAAAGTACATGTTGCCACAATTCCCTGTATTTAAAAATATTCAACCATTGTTTAGTCCGATAATTTGATCCTTGGTGGACCTCAAAAAGTTCTGCTCCGTCTACCTTAAGGGCTGTTTCTTGCCTCTTAGTCTATGGATTTTCAACGTGAAGAAGATTCGCGGGAATTGATAGAGACCACGTCCCCTTTCATATGGTAGGTACCTTTTTGAAATGGTGGAGAACTTCCAATACTATTTTAATCCATCCCGTAGAATATCAGAAACGTCTAAGGTAAAATCTCATTTGATATTAACTTAGTACCATTAGGTACTTAATCACTTGTGCCTTAGGTCAATGAGTAACTGTGCCGCATTTTCATTCGTCTTGTTAGACCTTAATCTACCCTGAGGGTCGCGTCGGTCAATGACGTTATTTGATACCCAGATCAAATTTCTAATGATCAGATTTGCGGCAAGTTGCATGAATATGTACTATTGCTTTACCTTAACATTAAATTCTAATCTTTGAAATATTTCATCCATCGTATTTTGTTATCTTTGGCACCAGGTGGAAGAAAGAGATCGACCAACTGTTAAGAGTTGTTAATGTACCTCCTTCAAATGCTGGTGGTCACTTGTATATGCAAGGGCAATTTGTAGTAAAACCCCTTTTAAACTAAATGTGACTTTTGGCTCCATAGACTGTCGTTAGATTAGTGAACTCACTTTTAAGGGATAAACTTAGGCAGCGGCATTGGGTTCATATTTGCTTTACATGTGGTGAGGTATCCAACGCATCAGTGAAAAGGGGTAATTCATTTGGCCATACGAATGTCACCAGCATGGATTTTTTCGCAACATTTAAAGTATATGCAAATCAAGGAGATTTCATTTGTTTAATCAAATTTTGGAGTTTGAGGAAACTATAAGCATGTTTGCTCATGTCTTTCCGCCTGTCACATTAGGCCATAGTTGGTTTGTTTTTTTTTTGAATTTGACGTACAATCCAATTAACGAAATGCGGTTTTAGTTTAAGTGAACGGTCAAAATTATTAATTTATCTTTTTACAATGATGATGTGCAGGCGATGGCAATCAAACTTGACTAGGCATTAAAGGTGGCAGAGTCAGTGCTATCAAATTTTTGTGAGTCTAGCGCCCCTGAAGGCATAACACTCGGACCGATTATGTGTAATTGACTTACACAAAAGATTAAGGTTACTGAAGTCGATTCCTTCTTGCCACACTGTCCTCACTTCAGCGATGCCAGTCATATCTACCTGGGTTCTATTCCACTGGTAGAGGAGTGGATGGGGCAGCGCTTGTTCATATAATTAATATCTGCATAGAATCACATTAAACAACTCCCTAGCGAGCGTTTTTTTGCTTCCGCTGTTGATAGCTTTTTTGCTAACTAACGGGACTGGGGTAGGCACTAAAGGTTGAAGTCGTTTTCGGCCCTCTTATTAGGGGTCGTTACTGATTTTCCTCATCCACAGCGCATGCGCTTCTTCCACCCCACTGAGGTTTATCATCCAGTAGTAGAAATCAGGGTAGGTACAATTTAAGACCGGGTTTAGCTTCTCCTATCACCGACGTAGCGCCCCAAGATTTCTCTGAAGACAAAGGAAGCCATAATACTCGGGTGGAATACATGTAGTAGACATACAGTAGGGCTTGGGGCTACTAGCAGGACCCGAAGGGTATGCCGCTCGACAGAAGCATATCTTAGAGCACATAAGTGATTCCTTTACCAACACCGAGTGTTAAACGAATGGCGAGATTATTACAGCGATCATCAAAATTTTTGCAGACACATTTTGAACTTCTTGAATGCGCTGCTCCTATCAGCATTGAAGAACACTTTGTAGAAATTTGAGTGTTGGCACATTAGAACTGTTAACCTTGGGAAAATGTGAATTTGAACAATGCGATTCTCACAAGGGCGATTGTGGACAACGCCTGTAATTTGATAAACTAACCCATTATCAATCCTTTCACCTGCGTAAAGTGGTTTCCCGTTTACTTTGATCAATCTACGTTATCCCGACCATAATAATAGTGTATGCAAAAGTTTACCTTCAACTCAATGAAATACCGCTGGCCAATCCAAAAATACGAGCTCGAAGGTCACATATGAGGAAAGGGAATGGATGGAGGAACGTTGACTTTCACTGCACTACTTGGCACAAAGGAGCAACTCTGGCTTCCCTTTGACGCCTAGTCAAATATTGGTTATTTTGTCGAGGAAAAAATTACATTTCGCGTTCTATGATCCCCGAAACAAACCCACTTAGAAGATAGAATGACACCCAAAAGAGGCAGCTTGCTATAGATGGCATGGCAAAAGTGTTTGATTTGGCGCTTTCCAAAATTCCTAAGCCAGTTAGGAATTTAGACCTTGCTTGGTAATCAGAGTGGTATGTCTTTGACAGATTTGCACACATTGGATCACGCACATAGTTAAGCTCACAAAAGATCACTGTAATCGAAAGCAAAATGAATGAGGACGCAATTTCACACCCATCCATGTCAGCGGACAAGCCATTAAAAATACTTCTTTCGAATTGGTTCAAAAATTCTGATGTGACCCTTTTTTGTTATCCTAATTAGACACACAAAATCTACCGTTAAGCTGCAGCCAAGCTGTTGTGATTGGTGAGAGATTTTTTGCCTGAAAATAAATGAGCCAGCCACCCTTCGTTGTGTGTAGGTTAGGCTGAGGTAGAAATGCCAACACCAAACGACTTGTCTATTTTTTGCAGGGGTCTTCGTGATTTTGAATGGGCGATTCGCAAATAACATCACACAAATACACTTCAATTTCACTTTTAACTTATGATAAACACTGAGTGGCACTAATTTCAGTTTGGTTAACCCGTGGATTGCAACGACCTCAGTGACCAGCTTAAATTAATGTGGATTAATCTATCATCGGATAAATAAAGTAGAAGACTTAATGTGCAAAATGATTACTCGTATTCCTCACAATTCCTGACTAAGTTACAGATTCATGTTCTTGGGTGTGTTTGGGATTAACAAGGAGGGGAGAAGACACAAAGAAGCATGATAAGAAGCAGACTGATGTGAGCAGCAGCAGCAGCATAGTGCATTTTTTTGGATGAAGAGTTTGTACAAAGCAGAGTATAACAGCGGACAAGCACACACATACACCAGGGACGACGATTCCCTCCCAAGCATCACTCCTTCACCGCCTGAAGTTGTTCGTGTGTGCACGTAGGACCGTGGTAGAACTCGGCCGAAGTGACCACGCCCGTGAACCAGGTCTGTGTGGAGGCATTGCAGGTGGTTTTGTCTGGATGTCCATTCACCACAGACAGGCTATCCACATCACCCGGTGCCCATGAACTGATGTCTGAGTCTGGGAACTCCAGGTCGGGCAGTAGACCACCTGTATTATGGAGTAGTTTGATTGGACGCTTGAGGGTGTCAAAGGAAAGGAAGGGCAGAAAGTCATTCACATTTGTAGCCTTGGCTGGGTCAAATTCGATGTTCAGATCATCTTCATCACTAAGATAGTAGCCAGAGTAGTCCTCATTAATGGGGAACTCCCCATCACTGTTAAATTGAGATGCGATCTCGGCGTCCAGACGATCCAAGGAGCGGCAACGGCGTTGCTTCATGGTTGCAGACGTAGTGGAACCACTGATATTCAGGGAAGGGGCGGAATCAACGCTGGACTTCGATTTGCAGCGAGAGGGAGGTGCGAGGAAAGGTAGGCAGAGAAGACCGTAGGACCGACAGGAGACGAAGCCTGATTC
Source organism: Echinococcus multilocularis (assembly GCA_000469725.3). Lineage (NCBI taxonomy): Eukaryota > Metazoa > Platyhelminthes > Cestoda > Cyclophyllidea > Taeniidae > Echinococcus > Echinococcus multilocularis. The sequence continues at coordinate 9,567,892 of LN902844.1, forward strand.
GCCGCTGCCGGCACCTCCTCCACCACTACCACTGCTGCCGACACCCCCAACGCCGCAATTGTAGAGTGTCTGCTCACTAGACATTTTAGAGGTCGGATCAACGACATGCTGCAGAATGTCATTGTCATCCGACTTCCAGACACGAGTGGCGCGCCACTTCGCCCGAGAGCGTAAGGGAGCCCGAATCGCGTCAAAGTGCACCATTTCGTTGGGCTGTGCGAACAGTGCAAGAGGTAGATGGAAAAACTTTTTTCACTGATCCACATAATAATGAGAGGAGAGCTATATAAACACAGTAAGGCCAGATGATTAAATATGTGAATGCTCCACTTTCTTTTTTTAGTTAAATATGATATTTTAAGCTGTATTTTGCTCTGAATTACGTCTGAGATCGCATGTGGGTTAGTGTGCTGGCAACCGAGGAAGTATGAAAGTATTTTGAAGGTACTGGTCATCTTGTCTCAGCAAATACAAATGTCATAAATAAAAGCAAGGTTCTGGGTATTTAAATAAGTGACTAAAACAGAGTATTCTTTGTTTTAAGACATGCAGCATTGCGCATGGAAATCACCAGTAGGATCTAATAATCATGTTAATAGGTATTCAAATGGATAATGTTCTCAAATGTTAAAATTCGTTCAGAGAACGCAAGCTCACCATAAATGTAAATGAGACAAAACGCGTTCCGAGAGTTTGGCATTGCGGTTAGCAAAAAAGTAGAGGCAAAGGTACTTTCCTTGTTAAATAACACCAAAACCCTTGAAGTACACACAACTACCCATTTATCACACCACCCAGCCAAATCAAGCGCCTACAGTTATGCATTTTAGAAGCGGCACCGCAAACTACCAGTTAGTGTCTTCCTCCAAATAGCACGAAGCACAAAAATTTTGAGTGGTAGATGGGTGGTATCCAATGGACTATAGAAGTTGGATTCTGTAGGTCAGCAAAACTTATTCCGCATGTTATAGCATTATGCACAAGGTTATTAAAACATAACAAAGAGTAACATATAGAAGTGATCACCTTATCGGAATGAGATACTGATATCCACCTAGAGGAGGAGAAAATACGAAGGGGAACTCGGCGAAATACATTTTGCTAAAACTGCTTACTGATGACCCAAAAAGGTGGAAGATTTTCGAAAATACAAAGATGCTTACAAAACTACTGATCGGAGACACCACACTGTCTTTGCCAGTTAGTTCCATTAACAGTAAAGCCACTAGAAAATGTTTTACAATACAATGGTTGCTTTTTTAAGCCTCGGTTGTGGTAGAGGGGCCACTTGGGAGCTCCTCCATTATGCCCTTGCCGGATGGGCTGGCCTCCGGGCCATGTTAGTAGCCCCCAAGCCCTATATATGCATTCTACTTATGAATTATACCTTTACTCATCCTCAGGGACGCCGCAAGACGCTACAGCATAATACAAGACAAGAAGATATAGTGGCATTAGAGGCAGTCAGAAATAGTGCCACTTCAACATCGGCACCAGTGCTTCTCTAGCAAAAGAAGCATTTATGTTGTAAAAAGGGAAGATAAATAGTTTTAATGCACTTCAGTTGGCAATCGATGGACGTTATTTTATTATTAAAGAAGAATACAAACTAGAGGAACTAATTACAAAAATCACAGCACTTTACAAAGCTGTTCCATTTCGTTTTTGAAAAAGTTAAATAGATAGAAATTTACAGAATTTCTGTAGTAACTTTAGCCAATGGAATTGGTGACAGAAATGGTCCACTGGGATCAATGTTAATGCGAGCGAGGAACAAATAAAGGGGTGCACCGAAGGGCAAAATATCAGTGAGTCCGTTGGAAAGTGTAGAGAAATTACATTTTAAAAGACCAGTCCCACTCACTGATAAGGCAGCAGGATGCATCAGGAGACGCATGCCTGTAAGCCATAGGGGGGTTTGTTTTTCATGGATTGATGGATGACACACACAACAAAGCTGATTCAGGAGGCACCAGTGAATGCTAACTAGGCGGTCTAACGCAGAACGGATGCCAAAATATGGCAAATCAACATTTGTGTACCACTACCGAGCCTGGTTGCAGAATAATAACGTTAACATTGGGTGCGAAAATATTAAACTCCTATGGCTATTTCCGATGATTGAGACAGCGGAGGTGGCAAAAGCTGTCGTCCCCTCATTTCGATTTCTAAAATGTCACTCAACATGAATTCGTGAATTGGCCAGAGTAATTGAAAAGGTAGTGAGTTCTTGGGGTACAACGATTTCTCTTTCAAATTAACCCCCAATGCTTGAAAGTGGGGCAAGTGAGAAGGGATATACGTAAAAGTAACTAATTGGTAGAGTTCCTATCTAACGCGGCGGAAAAACCAATTGTTTATGCAAGCCAAGAACTTGCTCGTAAGTTCAAGGGCGTTACCTCGTTTTGTGGGACAGAGACGCGAAATTATTCGTGGGAAATGGGAGGCAGTTAGAACGTAGTTTACATAAAATGAGCTAGAAATATCCATCCTAATCGAGCTTACTCTTGTACGAGTAAAAGTGGAAGTCAAGCTAAGTCTCCTGCTTCCGCAGACTCGAGGAATAAGCGAACCTTAGCATGAACAGGAGGCATGCAAGTGATCTATCCTAGCAAATGCTTCTGGGTGCATAAATAAACCACCAGACATCAAACTCGTTTGGAAGGCAAGAGAAGTCAAACACATTATTCCCCCAAGATCATCATACATTCTGTCTAATTCAAAATTTTCAAAAGTCTTAATTAAAAAATGAAGGAGTGGACTGGACTTTTTGAAATTTTACTGCAACATTCGAATTAAAAGAGTATTCGAATCCAAGTGTTCCAGTAAATTTAACAAATCATATTAACGATCCGATTTGTGGAGTGAATAAACAAACAGAACAAATACACATGCATACACACTTGTGGAAGTCATAATCGGATTGCTACGCTCTTGATTAAGTCAGCAAACACCTTCCAAGCTCCAATAAATAAGTACAGGATTCGGTTCATCGATGACAATTGTGTGCTTGTCAAATTGTCGCAAATCAGTCAGAGTGGGTTTAAAAGTGGATGCCATAACTACTGTTCTCAAAATGTAGGTCAACTACAGAGGACTTCGAATTCGAGCTATAATCGAATGACAAGCACCGATTATCTTCTAACTTAAGCGGCCACTCGTTGTAAGCAATGAACAGGAACGTAATAGATAACCCTAGATACTAAACAAATGGGACCATTTAACGAACTGTCAAATGCATACTCCAATGCAAATAGACTAAAGTAGTATTCGTGATCTAGAAAATTCTAATGAATGAGGCGAGCTCCTTTTCCCTATAAAATATTTGTAACTTCTTGTAGGGTGCGAGAGAGACTAACTGCAGGTGATGCAAGCATGGATGCGCAAAAATTTCCGCAGAGTCCGTTGGAGATCCACCGCACCACGATCCGTGAGTCACAGTCCAAAAAAGGAGACAATGCAAAAGACAATTCATGTTGTGCTATTGGAGAACCTGTTTTATGGAATCACACGGCAGATGACACTCACGCCACAAGTGAATATGATGTGGTGATTCAGTATTGCGACGTTAAACGCCACCATGTAGGAGGTAGGGGGGAGGCTCGCTTTAATTCGTGTATTTTGTTGATGCAAGAGAAGTGTACCAAGCGTGGCAAGTGGCCCGAATCATTATCACGCCGAATTTGAATTTGACGATGCGTTTTCGCCATTCTCGTGCGCTTAGACGGATGCAATACACAGAAAACGCACTTAAAATTGTGAAGCGACCGCACATCGTACAAAGAGGGCTCCATTGTTTGCTTTCGGCAAGCATGACCCCCCCCCCAGAGAGTGTGCGCCGTAGATCTTCAAACACAAACGCCTGTGGACACCCGGTAGCACAAAATTACAATAACAATCTCAGAAGCAGAAGGCAACTTAAGAAATACTACCATTTGGAGGTTCATGAATATTCCAGTTCTAAAAAAGTTTTAAAAATTCAAGTAATGAGAGATGGAGATCTAGGATTTTGACGACCACAAGCGCAATGCAACAATCGCACAATAATGTGGACATGATACATAAAACTTGTTTGTCTTTTACAGCATTAAAGGGATGGTGTTTGTGTGTTGGGGAGCTGCCAAAAAGTATACCACAATTGACATTTATTAATAAAAAATTTAATTTCTCTTTAGTACGTGAAGAGACCAAGAAAGTTAGACTAGAAAATGCCACAGTTGGTCAAATTCTGAGTCTGATTTTTGTGTATGAAATTTTCAATTCATTCATTCCAATCGTGGACTATTAATGAGGTCTCTGCAGTCTTCAGAGGCTTTAAGCACCGTATTAGTATCAAAGGGTACTATTTCTATCATTTCTGTTAACATCCAACTAGGTTTCATGCACACTCATAGCAGTTCTAAACAGAACCGTTCACCTTATGACGCCTTCAGTAAAAACTCGGATGCTGCTAAGTAATGTCTACTCCGAGCCGATTGCTTTACAGCTAACAACAGTAGAATCAAAATTCGAGTGTTGGATCCACTAGAAATAAACACTATTTTTACCTCCAATTTGAGAAGATGCGGCAGATCGCTTTGCACCTTTTGCAATCAAAGCCACTGTTCACCGTTATTGAGGGCCATAACGATTGGTGAATCACAAGACAAAGGAAAAGGGATCCCCATGCACCACTTTGAGGGACCGCCTACGCGTAGGTGTTTCGAAGCGGTTGCCAGTGCATTTGCTTTATGCGTGACCGCTTCTAGCCCAAAGAATTTCCAGTGGCTTTCCCCGCACCACCGATAATCGCACCCACATGTGTTATGCAAATAAACCTAAGGTGAATGACAATACTGACTGCAACAAAAATGGCACCTTTTCCGTGATCTAACATCGAGAAAATGCAAAGACAGTAAGGTGGGTCTCATTGCCATTAAGGTGGGCGACAAATCATGTTGATGCAAATCAGGTGGGCCCTATGCTATCTCGTAGAGAATTCCCACTTAAAAGCGCTGGCAATATTTCATATAATGACAGATGAAAGGCGGATCTTTGATTAACTAAAGACTAGGATAGGAAACCTTTTGCCATATATAAATAAGGAATTCAACATCTTTTGTTCACAGATGTTATGGAAGGTGGCAAAGGACTAGTAGGAGTAGCAACAACGAGTCTGGAATTAGCCTCATGAAAAAAATGAGATGCTAGAAAACACTAAATTAAGTTTTGGGGACCGACCACCAAATAAGGCATCAAAATATGTCCTGTAGTAGACCATTTGTGATAACACTGTTTCACACAAAAGTTTTGCGTTGTAATGGCAAAATCTTTCAAAATGGTAGGATTAGCCAGTCTAGCGAAATTACAACAACAATATAGCATTGAAAATACAGGTTTTGCAAAGGCATTAAAACGATATTTGAAAGGTACGGCGCAGGCTCTCAGTGACTACCACATCCGCTTTGAAGACTATTTTACTGCCCTGTTAACTGAGATGAGGCAAAAAGATAAACTGAGACTCCAATTGTGTAGGCAGGAAATAAAATGTGGAAAAATCGGCAGCTTTCCATACTTTGTTTGGAGCAACTATGAAGGAACGCATCTCACACAATGACGCCATTTGGATGGATAGTGCCTACACCGAAGTTTCACTCGTACAACGAATTGGAAAACTTGTATAATTTCCTAGAATTTGAAAGCAAACGCACCAAACTCCCGAAGCATAGCGGCATATTAAACACGGCATTCATTCATGCATTCACTGAGGTCCTATTACTAATCATGGGGTAGGTCGATCAACTGGAGGTGGCAGTAACACCAAGACTTACAGCTTTTAATCAAAAACCAAGAACCGCCATATTGACGGCTTTTGAGTGGCTAAGTGTGAGGATCGGAAAGGTGTGCACACAGTAGCAATATTTGTGGAGAATTGAAGAAGTGATTCACACAAGTTCGCCTATGCACACACACACACGCACGTACGGGCAGGCAGAAGCAACTGGTGCAGTCACCAGCTAGTTGGTCATGCAAATTGGAGGGGAGCACGCCCAAGACTGAAATATCAAGCCAACTACCGTATCACCCACTTTGGTGGCATGCCATGACGACTGGAATCTGCGATAGGGTGACAGAGACACACTCAGGCCATAACTACTACAGAGAAGGGAGTACGGAATCTAGTAAAGTGGATATGGTGCCAATTTACGCTTGGCCAAAGTGAGATTGTAGTTGTACCAGAATGATAAGACTTGAACAGCCAAAATCCCACCGAAGTTTATCCATTAAGGTCAGATATTCAGATTATGCTGCCGGCTAGAAGAGTTTGAGCAGGATTGGAAAATGTATGCATCCAGAGGTGAAACTAATTCAGAGTAGAATTTCTTTGGGCAAAGTTCGTGGACCATAATGCATAGCGTAGAAATCAAATTCAACCCAGGGCAAGGACTCAAGGAAGCCTAATTGGTTGGACTAGGGAAACGCGAATTTTTATTTTACTGTACACACTCCTCGCGTAGGCCTGAGGACAGTCCTTTGCGATTGCATTTACTAGTCAACCAAATCTGGGCTAATAATGTTGCTGAAAAATGATTTGAGAAATGTGGAAATGGTAGTGATTAGTCAGGAAAAACTTTGTTTACGGTTTGTTGACATTAATATATGCGCAAACGATTTGTGTGAATGGAGTTTCATAAATGGCTAAAGAAAACCATGCAGACGCTTTTAGCGTGGCATTTGTTGCCGATAGATCAAGTAGTCCACGTGCATGGACAGATTGTGGAGATGTGAAGCAAAAAGTAACCACGTACAGCGCAATAAAACGCAACTTTGACGGACATTTCGTGGTCACATCGCACGACAACATTGATATCCAGTTTGGAGTTACACGGATGGCGATGGAGGCACGATCACGTAGTCTGCGTAAAAGTGATATTCCTACTTGCCAAGTCCAAACACTGATTTTCAACTAGTAAGTGTATTTTTGTGAATGAGTTTGTGATGGAAAAAATGAGCCTTTAAACAACATCTCTACAAAGAATAGAGAAGTTTTCACAGAAAAAGGGGACATTCAAAAGTTTGACTTAAAGATATGACACACATGACAAGTGACAGTGTCAAATAGTAGTCCAAGTTCTATAAAAGGAACTGATAAACAAGCTCTTTGCTTGATTGCTCATTTTCTTGCAGAAAAGTCCACTTTTCTTCTTCTTTTCACAGTCCGTGATGAAGGATTCTTCCAAAATGACTGCCCATTCAATCGCTTATGATGATACGGTGTACCCGACCCCTCTTAAACGCCTCACCAACAAACAGCACTCTTCGTTTAAAGGCTATCAAATGTCGTCGATTTTCGCCTTGAATAGTGGCTTACAAATCAACTGATTGGCACATTACAATCACCAGAAAAAAGTGCTGCTCTCCAACCAGTTTTAGAGCCTAAAGCATAGGAGACATTCCCAAATTGATGACTATGCAGCTCAACAAAAGGAGGAAGCAAGCCTTGATGAGATAGCATGCTGCTAACGTTCAAACGCAAAAAGTGTTAGAGGCTACAGTGGTGAGCAAGGAAATTGTGCGTTCACAGCAAATTGGAGGAAAATCCGCCATTTGATTTAATTTGCAAGTTCATGTTGATCCTATTGTCAAAAAAATTTTCAAGTAGGCATACACTGACTGTGTACAAGAGGAAAAGACTAGATGGGCCATTGACAGCAAATGAAGTCTATAAGACTAACGCTAATAATTTAGACCATTTTAAGTAAGTTTTACGCTTTCTTAATTGACAAATAAGGCGTAATCGTCAAGTTATTTATCCCAGCAGGTATTACCATCTGAGTTCACGCAGACACAGAATCGAAGGTTAAGTAAAAAAATATAGATATTCCTTTTTTAAAAGCACAATGAATAAGCATTTGTTTGAGAAAAAACTGACCCAGAAATTTGCATTTCAAACCTTACGGAAACCAGGATTTCAGGTATCACGCCTAAGAAATGTCTTCAAAAAAGTAAGAAAAAAGTGTAACATCAAATTCCAACAAAACGGGAAACCGCACAGCCATTCTTATTGTAGAGCACCAGAAAAGACTGATTCGAAATGTGACTTGACTTATGTCAAACTGTGAAATCAGGAATGAAATAAATCAAGTAATCAACTTCTCCTGCATGTAGAAATTAGTAAATATTTGAAATTGGTGTGATGGCACCACGTTATTACAAATGATGAAAAGCATTTCGACAGTTAACGGGCATAAGCATTGCCCCCAATAAAATAATTGAGCTCTCAGATTTTCAATCGGATTAGTAAAGATGCGACTTTGGTTCGCTGTGCTCGGCATAATGGAGCGGCACCAGGGAATCGGTAGTCTTTCTTACCAGCTGACAAAGTCAGGCAGCTTAAAAATTTCAAGAAAAATATCGCTTACAATGCTTCAGAGATAGATAGGCACAAGCGTAAATGGCGTACGATTTTATCAGATACAAATTCAAAGGATGAATATTTGGGCAGGATGAATATTTACCCAAATTAGGCAAATTTTCAAAAAGGCAATAAGACTGGTGCTCACAACAATTATTATTCCTACTGAGACAGGAAATAAAAAAAAAGTAATTTACCAATAATTTTTAACCTTTAGGAGGAGAACCAACTCAAAAATACACATAAGGTAGGTGGTAATGTACCAACAGGACAAAATAATGGATGAAATAGCACATTTAACATGGTAGTACAAAACATTCATTGATTAAACTCCATAGAAAAAATAAAGACAGAGGTTCTCCCATACACTAATACCTTAGTCCCTGAAGCGAAAAAATATTAAACTGACTTTGGGAGGGGAAAGAATGCGTGCTACATTGGCCAATAAATGAACTAGAACAAAAGAGAATAAATAACGGGGCTTAAAAATTATCATGTAACACTTAAACACTACGAAAAATGAGGCAGCTAGAATTTGAATGGATAAGGAATGCGTTATAAGTATAGAGGCGAGATGAGGCCTACTTGAAAGACTTTTTGCAGATCGGAAACATTCCGGAAAATAGACTTGTCAAAGAAGACATGAACGTGGTTGCCAAGATCAATGATCCCCCAGGATTTGGCCACACGAAAGACGCGACCAACGTGCTGTTTTAGTCTTGAAGCATCCTTCCCGTTCCCGCCTCGGCCGGATGAATGATCCAGTATGCGTGAGCGCATATGCAAGGCGTCTGCATTTATTCGAAGGCAAAAGCTCTTGGGGATTTTGCAGAAAGTCTTTAAATCGACCTGTTTGTCTTGTGCATTCGACGGACTTTCATCAATCAGCAATGGCAGGATGTCAAAAAACTCCCTGTATTTTGCAACAAAAGAATGCAACTCGAATCGAGTAAGACCAACAAGTTTTTGGACGTTGTATGGAAACTCGATGATTTGTTTGATTACAAGGGCAACGTGGAGGCCGTTTTCACCTGCTTGCCGTAAAATGCGCCGTAGGACAAGAATTACAGAAAAGTCCGAAGCAGGCAGTGTTATGGTTTTGGCGTCGGTAAAATCAGTGGAGCTTGAAATGACAGCTTCTATTTTAAGGGCTTCAGCCGTACTGTCATCAGCTGCAGAAATGTTTCCAACGCCCGTATCTGATTGAAGGACTTGTCGAAAATTACGCCGAGGCTTCGTCAACCCCACCATACCGTCTTTTACATGGAAAATCTCTGGGTATTGTCGCAAAAAAACAGTAAGAGCCTTTAGGTTAGGCAAAGCGGCACGTACGATAGGTGAAACATAGGATAAACAACCCATCAGTCTTTGTAGTGGAATATAGCGATGAGATCCACAAGTCATTAAGTAATTCTGCAATAAAGCCATCGTATTTCCACGAAGAATCGGATCAACAAAGGCGGGAATAACAGGAGTCGCTGGAAAGACTTCAGAGCCAGACTGAATCAAACATCCACAAGCATGGTCAACATAAGGCAAGTTTTGTTGTAAAATATGTGATCCATTCTCGAAATCCAGTTGACTGGTTGGGTAAACGTAATTTCCAACAATTATAAAAAGGGAAGGAAAACTCTGAAGAAATTTGATAAATTCAGCCAGTGATATATTGTCCACCGGTATGGCCACACCATACGGGTTGACATACCCGTGTGCATTGCAAAGAGATGCTTGAAGTGATAAATAAAGAGCGGAGATGTGTATGGGACCCTGATGATTTAGGAGAATTTCAAGAAGAAATAGAGCAGTTGAGTGGCTTTGATCGAACATTATAAGTTGATCTGTATGAGCGCGGTCAAATTGGAATATCAAGTAACGTCAAATTCCAGCAACCATCCCACCTCCAAAACCAAGACCAAACATTGCTGTAAGGCCGAACTTGCTCCCTTCTATGGTTTGGAATCCTGGTGCATTAAAACAATTTTTAAGGTTAGAATATTCGTACTTGCAAATTCAAGATACAAAAAAATATTAACAATAAATACCAAATTATCTAGTTGGCGCTTATTATTACTACAAAAAAACTTACAAGCTTACCTTCCCGAAAAGAAAAAGTAGTCCGATGAACTTTCACATACTGACCTATTGTAAGACATGTTATTGATCTATCTGCTAACATTTTATGAAGAACCTGACTATTAGGTGGTTTTTTCTTCTCTACGATGGCTTTGGTACCTTCTCAGGTCGTCTGCTACTGGCTTCCACCGCTTCAATAGGGCCGTACGGATGCCAATTCCTGGATTCGTTTATGTCATGGCGGCATTATTATCCACACCTTGTGTAAAGTAATAAAAGGTTGTTATGCCCAAAAAATCCACAAAAGCACTTTTGTTTTGGGAGAGTCCCCCATGGGTGTCGACCAGCCTAAAATGGTTGTCGTGGCCTGATATGTATGGTAATTTGCATTTAGCTCCACAAGCCCTTTAGATTCTACCATCCACAACCATTTTCTTCATTTTGCGGTACTTTTAGTGGGTAAATCAGTCAGTAGAATCAATATACTCTTTCAAGCGAATCAACTATCCTCGCAGCTATCATCAATACAGCCTCCCAAGTTGTCACTGAGGCAATAATAAAGTGGAGGAATGCAAAAATGAGACTAATACTAGCTTGCAGGAAATTTTAGAGTCCTTGACTGTGGTATGATTTCCTTAAGGCTTAAATTTCACCACAATTTCGAAAATCTCAACATTTGTTAATCGCTCAGTTGGGCAAACATTACTCCACTTTATAATGTCTTACAGGCATTATTCGGTGCATGCTGCAAGGCAAATTTGCAAACTAACTTAATGGAATTTATTCGGTACAAAGCTATCATGAAATTCAAAAGTCCTCCCAAAGTGATGGATAATTACCATGTGGTCCGTATCTCGGACAGTTCTGTTATATCTGATCCCTTTACGATGGTCAATACATAAGAGCAGAGCTATTGCTGAAAGCGGCACTCAAAACCAGATGAGACTACATTGCAAAAGATTTCACCTCACACTTTGTGATTGCATCGACTTTTCAGCTTTCAGCCGTTCGACCATCAAGACGGCAACAGGAGACCTCACAAGCACTAATCTCAAAACCAATCACGATCTTATAACCCCCCTGAATACCCCATGTTTTGTGAGCAGCTCCACACCGCACTATGATGCTAAAGAAATCGTCGCTAATGCCCACCTCAAGCACCAAAGAGGACCCAATTTCTACAACAACCGAATCATGCTGCACAGACCACAGGCCACCTTCAAGGATGTTGGTGAAGAGCAGCACTCAGGGCTTAACTGCAACCAAGACCAACGCCCTCCCCGCAAAAAATCAAAACAACGCGCGTTCCAATGATAAACACCCTGAACCTACGGTACAGGCGACAACTAGTAATGATTACACAGTGTATTTGGAATTTCATATGTACAATTAAAACGCACTATGCATGTTAACTACCTAAGGTGTTTATAGAACTTGGTTTTCTTTGTGGCTCCCACGGCCGCAGCTCCAAAGGCCTTCCGCTTCATTCGTTTCATATCAAACTTCTTCGATGGCTCTACTCCCAAATCCACTTTGGGAACGATCTGGAGACCACAAGTCTTAGCCAGAGCTGCCAAATCCAGTTCGTTGACATTTAAGCAAGAAAGCTTAGAGGAGTTGTAAGACCTAACAATGCCCTTGAAAGCCTCTTGCGCTGAGTTCGCCAGAAAGTAGTTAGAGGAAATAAGCTTCTCCAACGCTGGCTGTACGTCAGCCACCTTGCCCGCCGCCACCTCGTACTCAACTGGAATGACTTTTGAGCTGCGCAGAACATCTAGAAATCCAAGTTCATGGGGGCGGAGTATGAGAAGAGCGTTCCCCGATTTGCCAGCACGAGCAGTTCGACCAACACGATGAATATAGTCCTTGGGGTCATCCGGTGGATCGAACTGTACAATCCAGTCCACCTATTGAGATTACACATCCAAGTCTACATCGCGTAATACGACAAGCACAACATAGCTGTTAAAAAAGAACTAGCAAATATGCATGAAGTATCGAAGACAATTGATACGGATGACAAAGATATCCTGCTTATTAATCAGTAGGAAACTGTAAACTGACGAGTGAAATGGACGCCAACTTCACCCTTTCAAACACATTAAAAGCCAAAATAGCTCGTAGAGGATAGCAATAAATTTCCGGAACATTTAAACTAAGTCGGATCTGATCTTCCCTTTCGTTACGAATAGTCACGAACGTCCATAGCCCAAAATTTTCTTAAAGAGATCACTCATAGCATTACATACAGTTAACGGACGTGATTTGACCAAAAAATAGCAACATGAAGAGCATTAGTTACTGCCGTGTAGCTAAAATATGTACATACATGTGTGTATTTCGGCGTAAAAACACAAAGCTCGTTTCGCCCACGCCTCATTAATGAATTTAAAACATCCAAGAGACGATAGTAACCGAGAGGAAGACAACAATGAGATTAATGCTACCGACCAAAAAGTAAGAAATTATGACCATATGAAGCTCGAATCTTTGCATACACGTACCACAGTAACCTGCCCAAAAATACAATCGTTAACTAAAAAGCCTAGAAGATGATAAGCAAAACCAGTTTTATCCTAGATCCTGAACTAGGACTCATTGAAAAACAATTTCGTTGGAAAAAAAACGGATATAAACAGACCTCAGGGATATCCAAACCACGAGCACCCACATCTGTGCAGAGAAGCACTGCACTTTGAGCCTTGACAAAACTTAAGAAGGTGCTGGTTCGTTTGGCCTGCTTCTGGCGTCCATGAATTGCCTGAACTGGCATATCGATGAAATTTAGCAATTCGTAATAGAACTTCACTTCCATGCACGCTGACATGAAGACCATGATCTGAAAAAGAAATTCAACACCAAATGTCCCGATTCTCAAATTCATTCAAAAAAGCATTGGAAACATAAAGCACACCTTTTTGTTTCTATTGCGTTTGAGAAAAGTGTAAAGCAGAGAAAATTTTGTAGTGGGGTTACAGACAACATAGCCTTGTTCGAGTGTTTCTACAGTTGCCTCAGACCGCTCCTCCATTCCAATCATAATGCAGTTCGCCTTCAATGCAGACTTGGCAAGTTTATGTGTTTTCTCATTTAGCGTAGCCGAGAAAAAGACGGATTGGCGATCTTTTGGTAGCAGACGGATAATCTGCTCCATTTCCAGTTCAAAACCAATATCTAGTAAACGATCCGCCTCGTCGATCACTAAGACCTTCAGATTGTGCCTAAGGAAATTCTCAGTATTAACCAGGTGGTCAAGAAGTCTGCCTGGAGTTGCTACAAGGATAGTGACACCCTTCTGTAAATTTTGGGCTTCGGCCTGCCGGTTACTGCCACCCATGATTAGGCCGATACGAATTTGCGTGTGAGCCGTAAGCTCCTTTAATACACTGTAAGTCTGAAGACTGAGCTCGCGTGTAGGAGAAACGATGACAGCACCAGTCCCATTGCGACTTTGCATGCCCAATTTTCGAATAAGTTCAACAACCGGGATTAGGAAAGCAAGAGTTTTGCCGCTCCCCGTTTTCGCAGACGCCATAACATCTCTGCACTCAAGTAACTGTGGTATGCATTTCCACTGAATTTCTGTCATTTCGGTAAGACCCATGTCATTCAATGCCCTCTTTACTGGTTCGGAAATGGGTAGATCCGCAAATTTGTGACTTAGCATGGGCGCTGTGCCAGGAAAGTGGTCGTTTGATGGAGAAGCTCGCTCTTCTGAATGTTCTAAATTCGTCGTCTTGCTGTCCGCTACCGTTTGTCTTTTAATGGCATCTTTAGCACTCTTCAACTGCTTCGCTTTGTCGCGCTTCATCTTCAGCGCACGCAAAAACTCCAAACTTACTCCTTCTGTAGGGACGATCTAAACAAAATTGGTATTAGGTGCTTATCGTGGTTGACAGTTTAACCTGGTAGTGATTTTTTATTGAATTTCCTAGGCGCATTTTGTGTCTTGAAATTCAAACGTATACGTCGCATTGGTTTGATTAAACTTGACATTTTTTTTCCAGTATAATTTGACTACTTTTAGATGGACGACTCACTATGACATGGTATTTCGAAAAGTTAAGTCTAAATAATTTTTTCCCAGAACAAACTGATTCTGCATTTTGGTTTTGCTGTTAGTCGTTTTATAAAACTCATAGGTCTCGTTAGCTGTATTTTCAAGTCCTGTTTTGTATCTTATACCAGCCTACTAATGCCCCACATGTTAGCTTTTTTAAAAGTATAACGATGTACATCTTATAAAAAAGACGGATTTCACTTAAAATGCAATATCCTGCCTCTCCCTGTAGTCTTTGCACCCAAAAGTGATGCGGATGTATCCACTTGGCTAACGCATAGAAGAACTGGGAGGCTATTGGCGTGAACCGGAGACCATGCCGAAGAACAGAGTGGAAGAATAACTAGCATTGACCGAAGCGTCTACGTCATTGAACTCAAAGTTAACCAAATGCAAAATACTCTCAGGATAAACTGATCCCTTGAAATGGATACAAATTCACAAAATACTCGGCAAAAACACGGTTCGAAGGTGGTTTGATATTTCAGGGGCGATGTAATCAGCTGTTGTTTCAGTTCTTGAAGAGCCGCAAGCATCTTGGGCTTCGGTTTAATTTGAGGCTAAAAACTTTCAAATATGAGTTTTCATCTCCAGTACTAGTGAAAATATTATTCTGGTGGCCAGTTTCCTTATGTTTTGTGGGTCACTGAAGTTTATAGGTTTAGTCGTAAAAATAGGAGAAGTCGTGCCTTTTTACCATTTCCAAACGTCTTTTCTCAGATAGCCTAAACATTTTTGTCTGTAATTTAAAGGCACTGATGGACTATTTGTCCGCACTTTGTTGAGCTTGCTTTAAGCACTGTCAACTTCTCAAAATATAATTAAACGATTAATCCTATTTGCAATTTACACTCTTTCATAACAGTAGTTCAAGCGCCATACGAGCATTTATTACGCATCTGGTATTCCCTTCCATTGTGACGTAATCGGCATTTTGACGTGGCTGATACACCCTATACACCCCTCCCAAAAAAATAAAGCACAGCTAGTAGTCCTCCAAGCACTGGCAGCTCTTTTTTTGCCTCCTGTCACTCATATCTATAGCAGATTTTTACTAAATCTAACCAGTTCTTGTAGGCACATTTAGCGTTAAGGTGCATTCTTCAGCACTGATGTCATCAAACGACCTAACACCAGTTCGATGAAATGCATAATGTCCACCGGTAAAGCACATTCGACATCATATATGATTCTGTGGGTGACGATAAAACCAAATAAAGATAAAATGAGGTCCGACATGGATAATGGAACATCACCCTTCCCTTATTTATCAAATCTCAGAAGTAATAGAAATTGCTTGTTTGCACTACCCAACCTCAGTAAGTAGCAACCCTTTCATTGAGACCAATCCACACAAGTATTACAACGGAGTTCTTCCGAAAGTGTCTTTACATTGGGCTGGCAAGTATACATTTAAAACTCCATTTGAAATCGAAGGAGTTATTTCACTTTTGGATGTGAACTTCATTGCGAACATTGGCAATGATTGAAAGAGGCCAGCTTACTAAAGTCGTCTGATAGCTGAGGCCCTTGGTCCACTCTTTTGTGGTGTAGTTATTCCACATTTTAGTGATAGTTAACTAGGGTGCTTGATACGCCTGACTGGAATATCACAGAACGAGCCTCATCTTCTGCTGCCGTGGTGCTATACTAGGGTCTTTTGGAAACGCGTACGGTGAAATGTACCATCGTCTAACGAGTGAAAGCCTTACCCCGCACGACTATGAAGTTGCGACCGAATTTTGTGTAGAAACGCGGAATTTAATCATCACAACACCGGTCTGTCTTTTTTCTTCTTAACAGGATGGTTAGCGGGTAGTAGTCGTGGGTCGATCTAGTTGAGAAAAATTTAAAAAAATTGTTAGCGTTGTAAGAAACTGAATTGAAAGTACTACATCATGTACCTCCGTTACTAATCATGAATTGTTTTGACCCACATTTTTATCAAATTAAAAATATTAACCATGTTTTTTTTTAAAAAAACAAAACCGTTGTACTTAGACAAATGTTGCGGATTACGAAATCACCGCTTCTGAGCATGCTCGCTTTGAAGTGATTTAAAAGCAATTTGTCAACTGTCACCAGTGTTTCTTAATAACAATAAACAATTGGATTGCTGAATTCAAACAAAATAATCCAAATCAACGAGAATCTGATCCTCACCTTCTTATTTTCAGACCCCTATTTCTCTCTAGATTTATGTCATCTTGTGGCTATTGCTTAAGCGTACACTTTGGTGAGTGGTATACCACCCGTAACAAAGTACAAGTGGTCACTTCGTTGTGGCCATTGCGTATTATTCCTTCCTATCCTCAAGGCCATATCAATTTTCAAGGGAGATCATGTAACAAACTTTTGAATGCCCGCCGCCAATGTGACAGAAACCGCCCTTTAACAAAGACTATTTAAATTTGATACAGAACACCCAAAATGCTACGGGTGTGTTCAAGGCTTGGTGAGGATGCACAAAAGAGATCTCAATGTCTGCAGATTGAGCATCTTGCCAAATTCCTTCAACCCGATTAATCCGTGCAATCCTGTGTGTGTATAGGTGTGTGAAATGTGATGACTATCACGGAGGTGAGCTCATTCCTTTCAAAAATTTCCATCTCCCAATGGCAGTTCTCAAATTTGGAAACACATGATTTTGTTTAGTCAAAAATTTAGGTCGATATTCAAAGGTGCGTGCACAGTAAACGGCCAGTCACACATTCTAGAGACAAATAGGGTACTAACAATTCCGGTGGGAAAAGTGAGTAATTTTCTGTTCAGTCCTTTAAAATTGATTTGAGATAATTTTTGGTGATATTTTCTGTCCAATCACCTGGGTGACCTCGAAGGACTTGACTTGGAAGTTTGTTGACAGCTTGTAGGACGTTAATGAGAGAGTAAATTTAGAATAACTTTTAGGTGTTGAGATCACCTACTGACTAGTTGATCACAAATGAGGATCGTGTTAGCTTTCCTTTGTAGCCCTAAAACCGTTTCTCCCCGAATCCGCTATTTATTTTAATCACAGTGCATTTATCGACTAAACCTTGGGTTAATCAACTACATCTTTTGATGTTGTGTGGTGCCGCTTGTAAGTGTCAGGTTCGGTTGTATGATGCAAGCAAGGCGGCAGCTAGAATAACCTTAGCATTACTTATTCAGGAATACATGTTTGCTCTAGCACCTGATAACCTTAGGTTCTGACGTTACATTTGACAAGACCTTGTATGGGTGACTCTTTTAACCTTTACTGTCGAATTTACGTAACTTTTGAATTGTTGTTTTACGTGATTCCCGAAAATTCAAACGAAGGTCGAGCAGTTTAATATCTGTCTGAGATGAAATTTCCAATCACTCTAAAACCAAGATAATATATGAGCTTAGACCTTTAAAGTCCCTTCGTTTGATCGCAGCTTTTAAAGCTAAGTTCTCTAGAACTTTGAGACACAAATGCCTTGTTTGCATAGAAAATGGGATGGCACGTACTCAGTAGGTTACTCCACTTGGATTTTTCGCCTCCTCGTTCCCAATCTCTCACATAGCATCTTAAGGTCGTATTAATGAATCATAAAATGACTGTTTTAAGGAAAAAATTCCAGGGCTACGCTCTCTTCTATTATGTCTGACAAGATGAAAGGTGGGTTAAATGAGTGGTAAATTACAAGTGTATAACTTCTTAGTTTGTCCTCATAAAGCTAACAAAAACAGACAACTTCAAAGTCGTTCTAGATGCTGACATTAAAGCACTGTGTAAAACTTTGAAGCGCATGAGTTTGGAGGATCGGTATCAGAAAATCCGAAATGACTGAGTGGACCAATTGCAAATGCAATCGAACATTCTGCGTTGAATTGCGCAGAACGTTTGATCCCCCATTCTCCCCCCTGTCATAGTGAAACATTTCAGCAGGCGATTACACGAACTGCGAATCGCCAAAAATGCATGGGTGTGCCGTGCAAAAGTAAGGATTTAGTCGTCATTACTCACTTGAAATGCGGTAACGCCTCCAATATTGGGGTGCGGCTTTTAATTGGGTGTGTGTGTGTGCTTCCAGGTACTAACCCAGCACCCGATTTGAGTCGGCGTGTGCAATCACCCTGTGGACACACACAGGCAGACAGACATGCACATTCACCTCATCGCCTAGTCCACTGCACAGCTCCTCTTCACTCACGCGTGCACAGTGCACACCATTACACGAGACGCAGCCAACAGACGGTTGCCTACCGACCGACCAACACTTGACAAACACTGTCCGTCAAAGTGGGTGAGGCCATACAGAAGGTGGTGATAGCATTTCACCTTTTAATGTCGACTTTACACCACACCGGCTGTAAATGAAAAACAGAATAGTTAATCCTGCTCCTGCCTTGGTGCACTCAGCGTGAACACGCTACGATTAGTTGGCAGGACAAGTCACAGTTGGAGACTATTATATACACATTAACAGGCTCAGACAGAGCAGATTTTTCTCGTAAATGGCATTACCACCTGGTGTTGCACTCTTCTCCTTCTCCATAGATTAACAAACCAATTTTGAGGAAGATATTAAAGAATGTGGAGGCTTTGGCTCTGAACTCCCCACTCCAAGAGTTGTTGGAGTGATTTTGAAGGCAGTCATCTCATCATTCCATTTTAGGGATGAGTATGCAACGGCTCTATTCACCGGATTGCCAGCTTTTTGTGCTTTACAAAGAGGCTTGAGTTCCAGATGTTTTGAAGAATGTACTGAGAATACATTTATTTAGAAGTGCTATTGGCGCGTTCGTACGTGTTAACCAAACTTACGCGTCACAGTGTGGAATGCACATGGGCGTGTAGCTGCTTTAATTAAGAACTCGCTTCTACCACTTTTTCTGAATAAAATCGTTTTTATGGATGTTTTATAATACCTCTCCACTTCTAACATTGTTATGTCACTGTTGTGTGGACATTAACTACCTGTTAGAGATTAGTTAAAACACTTTGAGGAGGGGTTAATCAAGGGTTTGTAGGAAGTTTGACTTATTTCCAAATCCTTCTTTACCTTTTTTTTTAAAATCCGTCATATTGTTCGCCTCATTTCAATATGGCATATTCACTTGAATGGTGGACATATAGTGGATTTTGTCAATAACAGTAGACTTTTTCTTCGTTCGAAGGAGTTCAGAATCCTGATATTTTAAGGGGTGCTTTTTAAAAATGTCGTGGGCTCATTTGGTTGTTGTAGTTGTAGCCACCCGAGACTGCCTTGATGACAAAAGAAGACCTACCGGCTACTGGTATGGCCTGAAGGAGGTACAGCGGCGGCGGAGCGCAAAGTGGCCCGCTACCAAAACCGAGAGTCACCAAACAATTAAAGTTTTACAATAGCCACTTTTGAAGTCATGCATCGAGTGATCTACGACTGATTTACATCACTTTAAGTGTATTTACGCCAGATTTGACAAAAAGAAAACAGTCTAGACAACAAAACCGCCCATTTGATGCTTGCACACCTTGAGCTCAAATGAGTCCAATTGTCAACATTTACTCGCCATATTTTGATTGAAAATGTGAGGAAAATTACCCCTCACCTTCATTTTTGTTAACTAATGTAATGGCGAATTTTACAATTTGTAAGGCCTACGAAAATGACATGCTATTATCCAGCACCGACAGTCAGTGGCAGAGTCAGATAAAGCAGCTAAATGCACAGTTCAACCCAACCCGAGGTACCACTGCATTTTGTGACATTTAGTGGTCAAAACACTTGATGGTACAATCAAAATGGCAACATCTATTTCCCATTTTATTCAAATATGGGAAAACCGCCATGCACATTTCAAAAAATATTTACGTGACCTCTTTTCCCGCTTACAAAAGGTGTGGAGAACTCCACACAATAGGCATCAACAATGTACCTCGCTGGGTGGGCTGGCCTTTTTAGCCACGCAAATAGCCCAAACACCTTCTCTGGGCTGAGCATATATTTTGTCCAAGTATTGTGTCTTCTTTCGTCTTCACGGAGTCTCGGGACGCTACACAGCAATCATAAAATCCCCCATTGAGTTACCTGTTGTAATCTGCCCCACGACAGACGCCAATCACCAATGAGTTGCACTTTATTTATTCATATCCTGTCTTGTTAAATCTGATACTCAAAGTCTACCCCGTGGTCAGATTGACAAAGCCTACGATTATTTATGAGCCTCCCTTCGAGTAAGGTTAAGTCTAGAAATTAAGATCAAAAACCGATGGTATGTTCTTATTTAAGTGTTAATTCAGTTGTTTTAACATAGCACGGCGAAAAGCAGAAAAAAACCGTATTTCGATATATATTCCTTGTGATTTCTTCATACTCTTGTTGTTTCTTTAAGTCAATAAAATAGTGTTCTGATACTGCCTTTAGAAACTCAATGAAACAGAGATGAGCGATGTAACTTTTACTCTAACAGATAATGAACCAAGCGATGGTTACAAAGAGTTTAGTTATCCGGAGAAGCCTTTCACTCCCTGGATTGAGGATGACTTCCCTAACAAACCTGATGGAGGGAGAAGGGGTGTAAACAAGGTGCTGGAGCTCTACGCTGACGCCCAAAAGGCTCTATTTAAGAAGCGCCCCTTTGCAGACGACACTGAACCAATATGCTGTGAAGGTGTTGTGGGTCTCCTCGGTTTTCTCTTCCTCCTACTTGTCGATATAGCCTACGTTGTCTACGCTTGCCTCTATAAAGGTCTGGACAGGGACAGGGATGTGCACCTCTGGCTGTCGGTCATTTTCTGGTTCGTGGTTCTCGGTAAGATAGCGCGCAGGCTGGTCCGTTTGGCACGCTCGAAGGGAGAGTGTTGGACCATATTTGATCCGATGGCGCCGTTTTATCACTTTCTCTTTAATGATCTTATTCGCATTCTAACGGCTCCTTGGAGAGCCATTTGAAAACATTTTCCTAGTAATGAGGTGGAAACTAAGAGGCGAAAAAAGCCTGGTTATAAACACGTAACTGTTTAATGCCTCATATATGTTTTTGTGGATGAGTTGAACAGCCGTATAACTGGATGGTTACCTGTCATACGGTCAGATTTTATCGTTTCTTTTTATGAATTAAAGTTTGTAGGCCTAGACATTACTGCACGATTTGTCTTCGTAGAATCATGGCAGCAATTATGCTGGGCTTCACTGCTTCCTGCACAACTTACTACGTTATAATGGTCAACGTAGTAAACTTAACCTCTCTCTCAGGAGGATGACCTTTGATCTGGACCATTTGAATTTTACATTTTCCAGTGAAGAAATCGCTACTTGACTTTACTATCTGCTCACAAAGGCCACTAACTCTCATTGTCAGATTTGACATTAATTTAACCTTGTTGCTTGCGTTGGTGAAGTTAGTCAGCATTTTGGGTATGAGGATATTTTTTGAGCAAATTTCGATTTTTGGAAGGTGTATTTAGTCTTGAATTTCTAGCATTTTTGTTTGTTTGTGTGGGAGCTTATATTGATGTCAAAATGACAAGGTAAGCAGTTTTGACACTTGGGTGCATATTCACTCCCAGATCAACTGGCAACCGGTTCTCAATTGCTTCTTCCTCCAACTGCTAGTTGCCTTTCTCACACTCAAAACGCACGCAGGTTATGTTACATTTGAGTTCCTCAAGAAGCAAATGGCAGAATTTCTCGAAAACAGTCTGGCTGGGTCTCGATTTGTGTTTGGTGCATCGGACTGTTTCGCCTTCTCTGTGAGTGCCTTAACAACAAAGTTACGCAGTTCGCCTCATTTGAAATTTCAATATAACGCAAATATCTTTTTGTGTCCTCCCGGCGATTATATTTTTTTTCCGCCTTCATGTCCATCTGCTTTAGCCTGGGTATTATCCAACTCATAATCGACAAACCATCCAGCTTTGCAGCTAAGTTACTTAAAACGACAGGTCCAGAGACTTTCAATGCCATCGCAAATACTTTCTTTTCAGTGGTAAATAAATACAACTACTGTAAATAACTTTGTTCAGGATGGCAAAAACACTCATTAAAAAAATTGATTGCTTAAAAGCCAACTCCACTTAAAACCAGCTACTAATTTAAAAAAAAAAATTTCGACTTACTAATTTGTGATTTTTGAAACTAAAGTAAACGGAATTTACCCTTTCAGACAGAAGCTCCACTGATTGCTCAGCCATGTCTACCAACTCCGAGCTTCATGCAATGATTTTCAACGGATTCGCCTCAATTACAGGCCCCGTCCTATCCGCATTTATTAGCTCTGGGGTAGGTTAAAAAGAAGCGCCTCCACTCCCAAATCTTTCCTGTTCAACAGATACTTTCAAAGCAACGACTTTTAACCCTTTAGGTTCCGCCAAACCACCTTCTGATTGCTCGTATCATATCTCCTGCTGCTGCCCTTGCCGTCTCCAAGATTATATATCCCGAGACAAAAATTTCGCCTGTAGCCAGTTCAGAATTTAGCCTCAAGTTGAAGAGGTGGTGTTCCAGTAAATTAGTCGCCTTACTCATTTGATGGCATTAAACTGTGCTTTCTATTTATCCTCCCTTCAGCAATTACAACAGTGTG
Source organism: Echinococcus multilocularis (assembly GCA_000469725.3). Classification (NCBI taxonomy): domain Eukaryota; kingdom Metazoa; phylum Platyhelminthes; class Cestoda; order Cyclophyllidea; family Taeniidae; genus Echinococcus; species Echinococcus multilocularis. Next base: position 9,590,940 of record LN902844.1, read on the forward strand.
CTTGAAGCTGCAATGGTTGGTGCCATGGAGGCGGTCTCGATTTATGCGGGGATCACGGCGAATTTGATTGCCTTCCTCAGTATCTGCAACTTCTTTAATAGGATTCTTATTTGGCTGGGAAAGTGTGCTTGTCTTGAGTTTGATCTAACCTTTAAAGTAAGCTGGTTTTAAATATCGTGATAAGAGTAGCAAATAATTGTCATTCTGCTAGCCTACACGATAAAGGTTGTTTCCAAAGCTGCTGTGAGAAGGAGGAAATGTTAGCAATGATGTGTAATTTGCGTAGGGTTCAAGTTCTTGTTAAAAATTGGCCTTTTCAAATTACTATTGGATTGTTTAAAGGTAGCATTCTTCGAAGAAGAGGCTCGTTATTATATGTTATTTAATATTTTCTTTGAATAGGTCATATTCTCCTATGTTCTGTGGCCCATTGTGATCACCATGGGAGTTCCTATGGTAGACGCCCTGAAAGTGGCTAAAATTAATCGGTGTGAAGGTATTCCTGAACGAATTTGCAAGCTATCAACGGCTCTGTAAATTGCGCCTTTTTTAATGATTTGAGGTTGATAAAATCCTACAAAACAGCATCACCTATTGCCTCACACAGCCATCAAACAGTGTACTTCTGCGAAGCTGATTAACCATGAAGCACGCATTATATGATAGCTTGAGATCAACAAGTTTTTATTCTGTAATGGTGATAATACAAAACATGAAAATACTCAAATACCGAGTTACGAACATGAACATAAGCTTCCTCTCAAATGGTGACTGGGGTTTCACTCTTAAAAACGGAACAAACGTAACTGCAAAATACGGTGCTCTGTTCGTCAGCAAGATCATTTTTAAGAGATGACTCCGGCATCGGAAAGTTACATCACAAGCTGCACAAATAAGCAGTAGCCTCCAAGATCTTAGGTCAGTTATGTAATGCCCGAAAATACCACATTTTAGGGTGTTTCGAATTGAGGCCCATTAGAGTTTGGCTTGAGGTAACAGAGACGATAGGAGTTTCGCATTCCAACTAAGAAAACATTCTCAACACTGAAAAATAAAAAGAGAGAAAAATTGTTAAACTGGACTTTTCTGATGTCGGAGAAAAGCAGGTTTTGTTATAGCAATCCACGATGCCGGTAATTCGCATTGAACTGCAGCTAAACCCATTTAAGTCTAGCAAATGCGATTATCTTGAAATCGGAAGAGTTATTTGACTTTAGTCAGCTGTCGATTTATAAAATATTACCATACAGTATAAAATCATACATTGCACAACGAAAAATGGGTAAAGATAGGAGCAATCAAATGAGCCAACTTTCTAAAAGACGACTTTTGTGTCATCCTAAATGTGGAGAGGAAATAATCACAGCACCGATTCCACTTAGAAGGAACTTTATGTGGCTTTTGGTTGGTCAATCCAAATTCTTTGAATCATTGTCTCAGACTAATCCGGTCTTACTTGGCTCACAAAGGAGGTGCATTTCTCCACCAAGTAAAAACACATCATTGTAGTTATTGCTCTAACAGTGATAGTGAATGTGGATAGTCGTCAGATAGAGGATGAGATATTTAGGAGCTAGGCTTACTCACACTCACATTGTCCGTTTGCAGACTGAGAAAGCTAAAGTACTAGGCACCTACGCTCTTTGCGGCTTTGCAAACATCGGATCCATCCGTATCCTCCTCGGCGTCCTGGTCACCATTCTTCCCCAGCGGCGAGCCGACTTGACAAGTATGATCGTCGGCGGGATGATCGGCGGCAATATAGCCTGTGAAATTTAGCAGATGAGTACGAAGTCTCAATTATGAGGGGTTTATTTAAACACTTTTTTGTTTACCATGCTCAATCCATATTAAATACAGGTTGTGACATTTCAAAGACTAGTTGAAAAGCAGGAAAGCAGTGCTTTAAGAAAGGTGCTTTTAAGGCTGAATCGTCAAAATGTGGGTGGGAAGAGGTGGATCTGTGCCAAGTACCCTGCAAGAGAGCACGTGATTGAGTTACACCCAAATGATCCTCACAGCAGTTATGTGATTCTGGTTTTAAGTTTATGTCAAAACAATGCTTGAAAACGCACAAAAAGCCATACATTTGATAAACCCGTGTATTGACCTTTCAGGCATCCATCTCTTTTCACAAATCTCCAACTAGGGAGATAGTCACTCTCGGCGAGGTACAAAGGCGCATGGTGGCCTTGTCTGAGAATATCCCATTAGAAAAAAATCAAAGCAATCTCAATTTTATGCGCATGATGTGGTTATTTTTTTGCATTTCTGGCCCAAGAGTAGTTTAGAGTCTTTACTTAACGAGATTGTGAAGTAACTTACCTGTCATGGAACTATGGAGACTGCAGCATCGATAAGACTAACATAAGACGGCACTGGAGATTTATGCATGGACAAAAGTCATTAGGTAAATAAAAATTAAGAAACTATTAGGCTAAATATCATCACCGAAGGTGTCTTATACCTAACACAGACGTTGTATACAATAGGCGGCAAGGTAAGCCCCAAGGTAAATTTCTCATTAAGTAGGAGTTTTGCCAAGTTAATACAAAGAAAACGCAGGAATGGAAGACAGAATTAATCACACGTATCTGGCAAGATTTGCGATGTAAGGGCATGGGCCTAAGAAACTCTCACGAAAAGTACAATAACCCATTCAACCGCCTACACCCATCCATTCAATTGCGCACTACAACGCTAACACAAAACTCAGAAAACAATCCAGCGTATCACCCAGCTCATTGGTACGCTTTGAGCATAAAAAGCGCACTGACTATGTCCTCTCTATACGTCAGTGCCAAAATGTCGCCAAAAAAGCCAGACGATGACATTGAAGTTGGCTATGAGAAAGAGGTAAATGCGCTCACAAAAATTTGGTGGTGCATACACACAGATAAAGCAGCCTATTCTTGTTCCTCAACACCTCCAGAATAACATATTCTCGATGCTGTTCTCATAGGTTTCAGACTCTGAGGGTTCTGCATTCTCTGACTCCTCCGATTCTGACTATGAAGAAAGCCTAGAGAAGCCGCCAGACAAGCCGATGACGGAGTGGGTTGGCGACGACTTTCCCAACAAACCAAAGAGGCAGCCACGCGGCCTTAACATTTTGCTGCAATGGTATTCTAATGGTCGTAAATTTGTCTGCAAAAAGAAGCCCATAGCAGAGGATGTCGAACCGGTGTGTTGTGATGGTATCGGCGGTCTCTGTGGCCTGATCTTCATCATGCTTATCGATATTGCCTATGTTGCCTACTGTATCGTCTGCAACAAGCTTGCGACGGAGGATGATATTCGATTGGTGTGGCTCTCGGCGATAGTGTGGTTAGTTATACTCGTCAAAATCTGCCATCGACTCAGCCGACTTGGCCGATTGGTCGGTGGTTGCTTCACACCCTTCGGCGGCCTAGGTGACAAGATCTCTGAAGGCTGGACAAATTTCAAGGATAGTATCCATAACTGCTGGCAATCCATGTGGGACAAAATCGACCCCAACGAGAAAACCCAGAAGAAGAAGAAGAAGCTTGCTACGAAGATGTAAGCCTCCATCATATTCAGCGTTCATGCACTAACTGCCGCCACCCAACATTCAGCCTTCACCTTACCTCACCGCATCTCACCGCACCACGCCACACGTTAAACTCTCTTTATACATCACTCTTTTAGTGTGGTCTTGTCTCTCATGGGTATCTTCACCATTCTTTGCCTCATCTTCTTCGTCATTCTCAAAAGCGTGCAAAATTTGATCTCGCTCTCCGGAATCGTTGTGCTTTTGCTCATTGCTATTGCAATCTCAAAGCATCCAGGCAAGGTACGCTGAATTGTGTTAAGGTATACATCTACGCATTGCATTTACATAACTTATTATATGGCAGTGGCTTGAAAGTGAAATACATCTCCATCTATTCTTTTTTTCACCAACAGATTAACTGGCAGCCAGTTATTGGCGGCATCTTCGTCCAGTTGGTTTTTGCTGTGTTGACACTCCAAACACGTCCTGGATATGTAGTCTTTCAATTCTTGGGTGATCGAATGTCTGAATTTCTAGCCCACAGTACAGCTGGCTCGTCTTTTGTATTTGGTGACCTCACTTTCTTTGCTTTCAACGTGAGTCTTGTTGCACACACCCACCTCTACTATCACTTCACTACTTAATTCAGCCATTAATCGAAGCCCTCTCGCAATGACTCCGTAGGTGTTACCCGTTGTGATATTCTTCTCGTCATTCATCTCGGTGGCCTTTCATCTCGGTATCATCAGCATTCTAATCGACAAGCCCTCAGTGGTGGCCACCAAAGTCCTCGGCACCACAGGTCCCGAAACCCTCAATGCTGTCGCTAACATCTTCGTCTCCATGGTGAGTCGCCTCCTGGCGTTGAGCTGCACCACCCAGAATCAGCTGGTAGATTTCTTATATCAGTTTGATTGCCGCCTTAAAAACAATAAAAAGGGGGTTTTATTCGTTTATTCTGATGAAACACTTTTTGATTCGCTCTAATGTTACCTTCCTGCAGACTGAGTCACCGCTCATCACTCGGCCTTACATGCATATGATGACCAACTCCGAGTTGAATGCCATCATCGTTAATGGTTTTGCCTCCGTCGCGGGCTCCGTATTGGCAGCCTACATAAGTTTCGGTGTAAGTTAGTTGATTGCTTGGTCAAATGCCTAAAGCACCGCGAAGTCAAAAAATTTGCTCATATCTTCCTTCACATTCACAAAATCACAGGTACCGGCTAACCACTTGCTGATCGCGTGTGTCATGTCAGCGCCTGCAGCACTGGCCATAGCCAAAGTCATCTATCCTGAGACAAAACGTGCACCACTGGCGGAGTTGGCAGCCTGTGAGCAGGTAAAAAGTCCCTACAACAACGTTCTCGAAGCAGCTATGGTCGGTGCTATGGACTCGATACCGATTGTTGCTGGTATCGCAGCCAACCTAATTGCCTTCCTCAGTATTTACGACTTCTTCAATAAAACACTCACCTGGCTTGGCTACCGTGCCTGCATGACACAAGATCTCACATTTGAGGTTAGTGCCTCTTTATTTCCTCCCATTGCTCTTGTTTCACCCCCTGCCACCCAAATCTTCTCTACATTCTCCATTTTCCTTCCAGCTTGTCTTCTCCTACCTTCTCTGGCCTATCGCATTTACTATGGGAGTGCCTTCAGTAGACTGCCTCAAGATCGCAGAACTCATTGGTGTCAAGACCATGTTGAATGAATTCGTCGCATTCCAGCGTCTCGGCGCTCTCATCAAGGACTCCGCAATCTACAAAAACTCTTCTGGAGGCAACTCAACAACACAAGTTTTAAATAATGGCTCCTGGGTTTTCGTCGACACCAAGGGCGAAAGACACATCTTCGATTATGGAATTCTTTACGTAGGTCTGATTCACGTTACATGTGCTGATCTCATCTTCACAAATTTATCCTTCACTGAACACCTTGTGGCAGTTGAAGAGTGAACATTCGTCAAGTAATCAAAAGTGCCAGAGCTGGTCACAATGTTAAAGAACGTGCATCAAATGCCGAGGTTTTTGCATGCCTGTCCATAGAAGACTTAGGGGTGGGAGAGGAAAAGGGTAAAATTAATCTAACTTAGGCGGATTTTCTATAAATGTCTTTTTGATGCAATATGCCTAATTGTTAATCTACAAAATATCTTATCTACAGACGGACCGCGCAGAGGTGATAGCCACGTATGCGTTGTGCGGCTTCGCCAACATCGGCTCCATCGGTATCATGCTGGGCGCAATGGTGTCGATGCTGCCACACCGACGACAGGATCTCTCCAGGATGGTGCTTGCGGGCATGGTCGGCGGTACTATTGCTTGCTTCCTCACTGGCTGTTTTGCGGGTGAGTTGCGTCTTCACTCATCGCATCCTTTGCCCCCACTTCCACCCAATCATTCCACGCCATACCATCCCATAACCCATTGTACCACGTCACACTATACCATTGCCATGATACAGTCAATCGTAGGCAGACGCCTTAGCCCGTGGTTTTAGCCAGTAGTTGAAGCCTACCGGCACCAATTCCGTCTTCAATTCCTCCCCTTCTGGTCACTCACTGTAAAAATTGCCCAGGACACTATTAAGAACCAGGAATTACAATTCCTGAAGCATGAAGACAAACATTAGTGTTATTTTTGATTGACTTCCCATCTTTAAGTAAAATTACAACATTCGCCTTCCATTGTAGGTCTCTTCTACGAAGGTGTGTGACCAGAAAACGAAACTGTCAGGATATGACTTTTATTTGACTCGATTTTACATCGTTCGAAACCCGAAGAAAATATAAGTATTTTGCGATTCCTCTGCCCTCCTGCCAGTCTTTTTAAACATTTCTGCTGTAGTAGCTTTGTTGCGATTTTCGATTTTTTCCGGTCCAGTTTGGAAAGGATGCCATTGTGATGAATTTTATAGGCAACTTCATCGATATTTTATAACTTCATTTTTGCTCCCCTTAACATTTACTAAAGTCCACATTTTAAAATTGGTAAAGAAAAGTTCTGGCGTCCGGATGATCCGACTAATCCCACCCTTAAGAAGCTCCATTATCTCGATTATGACACTATTTTTTTAAAAAAAAGCGAAATTGAAATGCGGTGTGCCGAGTTTTAAAGGTGGCGAAGATTGTGGTTGTTAAATTGTGCATAGGGAAGCATATATACCCTTGCAAGCCCGTTGAACTGCCTTATTGTAATGCAACTTTGCCTGCGTATAAACGATGATATTAGTGGGATCACATGCTTTGAAGTTTGCAGTCAGAGATGCCCACTGGATGTGGCAACCGACTGGGCGCGACCATGCAGCGTGCCTCCGGTAGCGCAAGAATTGACTGCTTGACGCGAGAGCACAGATAGCTGTCACAAAGGAAACAGCTTCAATTGCAAACTGATAGTTTTATCCAGCAATGTTTTGATTGTTTGTCTAAGTAATAACGAATGGTAATAAAATTAAATTAGCTGCAGAATTGAAGTGAATTTTGTGCAAAACTTTACGTGGTGAAGTGGGGAACTATGAAAGGCCAGGAGGCAGCAGTTACCACTACCTCAGCTGCAAGAATAAGTTGCATCGGTAGTTGCAATATTCTTTGGTAAACTTCAAAAGCCTCATCACGATTGCATCTGCTTTACCTAAGGCTAACCGTATATTTTGCTTCACTTTGGTTTAAAGTGGCGGATTTCATACAAACACTTTTAGGTTGAGTTGCGTAAAATTTACCACCTCAAGCATTTAAACTGAGACGCATTTTTAACATCAAAGAAGTAGATGCCCCCAAGTGGAACAACTTTACTAATATTGAGGATCTTGACGACTTTCCCGGGGTTAATTAGGATATATCCCACCCACAGGTGCAATCCACCATCGTGACTGAGACAGTGGGAGCTGCTAACCACTCGGCTCCCACAGTTCTCCATTTCATGACGTAAAGTTGTAGCCAAAATTGATGTACTAAGCAGAACTATCACTGTGGTTTTGGATTACGACTGCCACTTTTTTGTAGCCAATTCGATTTTGCCATTTATTCCCAACCATTAAAACGAGGAATTTACAAGGCCGATGTATACAAGTCCAGTTTACAAATGAACTTATCTTCTTTCTTCAATCGCGACAGCCATTCATCAAAGTAATATATGAACTTGGTGAACCGCCTCCAATGGGTTGAAGACGCGCCATCTACTGTACAGCCAGTCTATTTGATTTTGTCAGCTTCATTGCGAATAATAGTGATGTTCCCATTTCATGCAGTTCTTTCTTCGGATCACCCATTTTCCATCGTTTGAGGTATTATTCTTACCGCATGCCAGTGTTTATGGATAGATAAAAGATAGGACTCAAACACTTCTCCGACTGAAGGTGTCCAACCGCGCCTGCTGCCCCTGAACAGACTTCTTTGAAATTCAATCAGGATTACTGGCTTTATCAATTGCTGCAACAAGATTTACTCGTAATGAATCCAGTAAAATGCCATTCATCGATTCACTGCCTTTCACTTTGCGGTGCTAAACACATTTTCTTAGCTGAAAGTCAAAACCCCTGCAATCGTTGTCACCTTGAGCGGAGTTTGGACAGTCCTGTATTTGAAGCACCCATTTAAAGAGTTCTAATAGATTGACTGTTAAGTAACCTCGGGTGTGTTTGTCGATTTAAGGGTTAAAATGCCTACTTAAATAAGTGGAAATAAGAAAACATTTTTACGCTACCTAAAGAACTTATTTGCAGTGAGTCAAGAAAAATAAGCTAACGCTCCAGAGACAAGTGCAAGAAAAACTTAACTTTTAAGCTAAAACAAACACTGAGCTCAAATCGGACCTCTGCCACATTTGCCTTGCCAAAACCACTTACTTAGTCTAATCCACGCAAACATTCTTGCTTCAGATGCATCATGTCTCATGGATGCTCATAGATGCCACAAATTTTTAACATGTAAAATTTCTTAGCTCACCAACGCACCCAACCGGGTCAACTGTGGGTAAAGCCGAAAGGATTGACGACAGCTTAACCTCAGTTTTTAATGGAGTACGCTACCTCATCCACACCCACCTTAAAGCATCATCAATCTCACTTCTAATCAAAATGAGCCAGTCTACTTATTCTCGTTTTTTCCTTAAGAGGGAGACAAACTCATTACAGGGTAACATCACCCGTGGATTATAAGTAGTACTTTGTGCCAATCTCTCGGTAAATTAGGATCAATGAAATGCTATTTACTTATAGCGCATCGATAAGACCAAACTTTTGGCAAAAAATAGGCCTCAATTGTAGGCCGAGAGTTGGTAGAACTCTCGAATGTGCGTGATGCCAAGGTAGAGGGGTGTGGCCTAACTAGGCTGCGTAAACGCAGCCTCAAACTTGTTAGAGGAATGCTCAAGAAATGGAAACGGCCAACCAACCCAGAAAAAAGACATCATGCGACAAAGAATAAGACAATGTGGCAGGAACGATTACCCAGTGTCGACTCCCTGTAACTCATCCAAATTATGCACACGTGATTCCACAACTATATTACCGCTGACAAGCGTGCCGATTAAAAATCACTGAGTGTAGTTAAGAAATGAGACTCATGTCGACTAAGTACGACCTTATTTAGGTTCCAAAGATGCCTTCAAGAAGAGAAGAATCTCAAAATGGTTTTAAGGGCAAAATCAAGAAACAAAACAAGAAGGCAGGGGACACGGTCAAATGTCGAAATCGGTACCGTTGACCTTAGGGACTGCTTGCCATTTATTTGTTAAAATAAAAGAAATGCTTGGAAATATGAATTAGGTCTTGTCAAGTGGCATAAATACGGTTTCTTAAAGCAAATTTATTTTAACTTACGAGGAATTTGTTTCTTTTCATCGAAATACATTACTATTAATGAGTAGTTAAACAAATTAGCAAATTTACTATAGTATATTAACAGCAATAAATTATTTGACACATTAGTAAAATAATGTAAGGAAAATGTAGGCGCAGAATCATTGCGAATAAAGTTTCTTACTTTTGGCACAATTTTTTTTAGCGGTGAGGCGATTTCAACATTAGTACTTTCCGGAAAACTAGTGGGATTGTATTTGTAAAAATAGTTTAAATATCTTTGAGTTCTCTTTCAAGTTGCGGAGGCGGATATGATTTCAACTGAGGAATTAAATGACTGTAAAGTAAAACATTAACACTTCGGCTGCTTCTTTCGTCGCCGTTTAAGCAACTCGATTGGCATTCCGATCGCTTCAATGTCTTATAAACCCCTTTGCTTATAACTTACCAGTAACCATTCTCCATCATCGAAACTACTATGCTACAAAAAGTTCAACATTGCAGACGAGTAGGCCTGATCCTGCGTAAACAATATGCATTTACTTATTCCTATAGCTGCGCTTCCATGGTACTCGACTATATTAGCTCAACACCGAGACACATCTCATAAGCAACAAAACAAGGCAGACAGTTCACGTAGAGGCTTGATACTTGCGGAATTTCTATTTGAATAACCTCCCGCCCCCCCCCCCCCCCGGAATAAACTAGTTGGGGAAGAATTGCCCCAAGCGTTTTAAAGCTGACATTAGTAATCTCAAGCCACTTCGCTTTTGTAGGTCTTCTTGTTTGCTTTTGACAGTAATTCGATGCAAAAGCAGCAGTTGCGGTTGAGATTCTAGAGTTATAAAAGGCGTAATCACTTCTCACTGAAATGGAGATGTCGGAATCCTGGTGGGGCAAATGAACCGGCTGTTTGATTTCCCTACTTGTGCACCATTTCGTGCAAATTTGTTACTCAGGTTCTCAGCCATGCCGGTAAGTCCATTCAGACCTTGGCAACAAACTCAACACCGTTCGAAAACAAGATTATGGGGATCTCCAGAACAGCTGAATGAAACAACGAAGGATCGAAGGTTCGACCACCACTATTTACATGACTGGAGGCGAACAGACTGCTATGGACCGGCAAACCAGACGAAACAGAGGACAGCAAGAGCCAATGCTGCCACAGTAGCCACATGGAACAGCAAAAGGAGTAAGAGTGGACAGACCTAGGGTGTTTAATTTCCGAGGCGGTATATCGGCGGTGTGAATTGGGTTAACAGAAAGACCACAGCTCAACGCTAAAAAACACACACTGAAGAGCAAACGTTGTTCCCGCACAGACTTGCCGTACCTGATACGGAAAACAAACGCAACGCCATCGCCAGCAGGTAACTGTCATCGATCACGAGTCAGGGCACGCACAGCTAAACAGATGTATGTCACGCGACACCGCAAAACCACATCTCGCGTAAAATTGGCAAATAAAGTAATAAATCACGCAAAGAATCTTTATTTCACGGGATTTGATATAAATTTGACATAACAGCAAGTGGTGAAAATGCACTATACTCAGAAAAATAAAGACGCTCCGACAAGTACCAACTTCACTCAGCACTTGTTGCATGCATACACGCACTTGCTCAGAGATCTTCGTCTCCTTCATCTGGCAAGGGAGCCTGGGCAGCCATCTAGAGGTATGCATAGATAAGCGAACCGAAGCCTACTTGAAGTTCCAATTCGTAAGCCTGAGCCAAATTCTGGTCCATTTGAATGTCCGGAGGTTGAAGAGCAGGCATGGCTACAAACTCGAGATTTGGATCACCATACAGTTTCCGAGCGAGCCAGAGAAAAGGCTTCTCGAAATTGTAGTTGGACTTCGCTGAAATGTCGTAGTACTGAAGGTTCTTTTTCCTGTGGAAAGTAATGGTCTTAGCCTTAACCTTCCGATCCTTGATGTCCACTTTGTTGCCACAAAGAACAATGGGAATATTTTCACAAACGCGAACAAGATCACGATGCCAATTGGGCACGTTTTTGTAAGTAACACGGCTGGTAACGTCAAACATAATAATGGCACATTGGCCTTGAATATAATAGCCATCACGGAGGCCACCAAATTTTTCTTGGCCAGCTGTATCCCAAACATTAAACTGAATTTCTCCACGATTAGTATGAAAAGATAAAGGATGAACTTCAACACCCAATGTTGCTAAAATACATTCCATAAAAATATTCCACCAATTTACCGACATATTTTTTTTCAAACTCTCCCGTCAGATGACGCTTCACAAATGTTGTTTTACCTGTACCCCCATCACCGACAAGGACCAATTTGACGGACACAGGACCATCCTCAGCCATCTTCAAACCTGTCCAATGCCAACCACCTCAAAATTCACACAGTGCACGCCAGCTAGTAGGTGTACTAAAACAATCTGGTCGCCAAACATGTGGCATAATGCATGATTGCTAGAATCACGAAAAATTCCACACTCACATAAATCAATTGAATTTCGCGTTATTCAAATGCCAAAATTTAATTAATCCGATTAAAGAGGTGCTGTTCTTAAACATGGATTTTAAATATTTAAATAAATCATGCGAGAAAGATGCTAGGTTCACACGAAATTTAGCAGTGAGGCATCAACAATTTTCCAATTTTTTCAAGCGTTACCTGGTATCATTCTCATTACCGTTGCACATTCGGTAAACCACTCTTATTTAGTCAACCAAATTTTATGTCTTTGGATTGTATGTTCAAGATATTTTGATCCAAGAATAATTGCCAGCGGGTTAGTTAGGGCAAACCCGTACTAGCTATCTCTTACTTTACTTTATCGATTTCTTCGACATTGAATTCGTAGAATTTTGCACTCAACTTAATTAGCTTCTGATAAAATCAGCTTAATTTTTTACACCAAATTGCATTAGCTGTATTCGTGTACTAAAATAACACCGTGATACATTGGTTGTTTGTTTAGCGGTCGGTTTTTGGTAAAGTGCTATTTTGTCAGCCATTGCACCTCAACGGGTGGGCTGGGCTTTGGGCCATGCTAGTAACCCTAATATCTTCTACGTATCGAATATATATGATCTGTCTTGGGGAGATACATTGTGTCACCTTCAGAATTTGCTTAACGGCTGGCTTCTCAACAACTTGATGGGTGTTGGACCAGTTTTACACTAATTCACGTTGAGAGTGTTAAAGTAAGATGGGAAATAAAATCTAATGAATGAACACCTCTGTGGTTAGCATGCTCGACCATCTAGGACCTCATATGAGTTATTGCAGTTGGTAAAGTGGCAGCCCCCAGTAGACAAAATACCCGGGCAGAATACATATATTAGGCACAGAGAAGGTATTTGGGCTACTGGCATGGCCCAAAGGTTTAGCCAATCCGGCGTGGTACAAACACCAAGACAAAAGTGGCTCCTCACTAAAGCCGGGAGATAAACAACCATCGTATTACACTAAACTATTTCATAGCAGTAGGTGATACTTTGCCCAAGTCGGGTTTTTCGAGTGTATGCAGTATGCTCAAAATTATTCTCTAGGTTCAAAGGTATGGTACTATTGTAGCGTTGTAATTGTGGCGTCTCAAGACTTCATGGAGAACGAATGAAGGCAATGCTTGGGAGGAATGCGCATTATCAATAGAGAGAGTGATTGAGCTCTACTGTCGTGGCCCGGAGGCCTAGTGGAAGTACAGAGGCAGAGCTTTTAGCGCCTGCGAAACCAAAAGAGGCGTTAAACAGCTAAGCAAAGCATTACAGTAACTTCTTACTCCTTTCGATTACCCCTGGAAATGCTGAACCAAAGAGAATAAATCAAATTTTAGCCTTGCACCAACATGCCCCTGCTCCATGAATTAGCAAAATGTGGAATTATTTAAAGCGATCATGATCGAATAAACGGTAGCCCATGGTGTAGGAGTTATGTCCTCCCATAGGTCACTAATTGTGCGATTCAAAAAGACTAGTTGTTATTGTCAAGTGTTTTATCAATGAAACGAAAATGAATACAAGAGCTCATTTATTTTGACAATTCTAGTCGAAAAAGTGCACTAATTTGTAGGTTAGAAGGTATCACAAAATGCTTTAATGTTTCCATTTCAAAATTTTCGCCTCTTTCTTACCACACACAATGATGGTCCTGTACCCTTTAAAAAGAGCAAACCCCTTTACCTATGCCTCGCAGAAGAATGCATGATAGTGCCACACCAAGAAAAGTAACAAAAAAGACACCCTTTAGTAAGTCATTGCGATCAACGTCGTGCGTTGATTTTATCCCGAGGCCATGATGGCACACCATGGCCACCTTTTGCAACACATTTCATGGGATTTGGAGACGTCATAGGGTTTAGGTTTTTCAAGCAGAACCTGGCGATTAGTTCGAGACGCCTATCTCCACCGGGCATCTCTGCGACCTGAAAAGGTGATATGGAATCCGTTTTACTCCATAAGATTTCCATTACAATTTTCGTCAAGACGATATTACGAATATGTGCTCCCACCTCTTTACCCCAGTCTGATGGGTAAGCAAAGTGGTTTGTTGAGACATTCAAGCGATCGCTACTGAAATCACGAAGGCAAGAGGCAACTGCTAATAATGGCTTATAAAAAAATTTCTACTGATGTATCAGACAAATCTAGGCGATGGCGTTCGAAATAGCCAAACACCGGGCGATGCAAGCCTACCTCCGTCACAGCAGCGATGGTTCTGGTCTCACAAAACGGTTTCAAAAGTCGCAAATTAAAATTAAAACCGGGTACTGGCGTCTGCACCTACGCTCATCTGCCGAGACACATTCATTCGATTACCAGAAAAGATTTTGTGCAAACACTAAGCACTCATTTGACTTTAAAATCGGAAAAAACGCCTAGATGAAGCATCGCCACTGATTGTGCCTGCTGCACAATGCAGAACCAGCAGACAAAGTGGTATCCTACTGATGGGCAGACTGTAGTATGAGATTCACGTGGACCTTGGTCGATTTTGTGCATCGAAACGGCACTTTGGTGGGTGGAGGTGTGAGATGAAGCGACCGCTACTGATTTTTAATTGCAAGAGGAATTGGTAGATTCATTTACAACCCATGCACATTCTAGATTATCTAGAAACTTTCGCCATCTTTAATTGACCTGATGAATCATTGGCACCTACAGATGGGCTTCAAATGTTTTTGATAGGAAGGCTGGCGTTAAGATGGCATAGGTTATACCACCATCCAACTCATTCCCGCCGTCTAGTAAGGAAGTTCTTAGTGGGGTCTTTGTCTCCTAATTACCTCGGTTGATAGCTCGCCACAATTTCTGGCTCAGGTACATAACAGCCTCTTTACATGGAGTGTGGTCTCTCCAATCAGTTGTAAAATAGGAGACTCAGTAACAAATATTCTAGTCAAATTTTTTAAAATCTTATCTAAGACGCTCATAACAGATAACAGGGATACTGCCGAGGTAATTACTCATGTGTGCTTGCTTGTGATGTCGACACAAGCTGGAACATGCAACTCATTTGCCATTTGGTAATCATCGAATTGGCAAGTTTTTATCTCAATGCCCAGCCATGGAAACTTAAAGCAAGATTATGCAAACGCAAAGACTCCCACTCACTTTACCGTTTTCTCTTCAACAGCGTTTGGATTTGGCTTTAAGCGGGGCCGATAATATGGCTCTGGAGGCACTTGTTAAGGATCAGGTACTAAGGCGGTGCAGGGTTTGGATGTACCAGAAACCTTTCATAATTATTTCAGCATCGTATATTGCTTTATTTCTCTTCAAGCACATCCTTCATCTTTTAGCCTTTTTTCGCCATGTTTGAGCATTTGGCACCATGAGATGGTAACGAAACGCCTCAGAGTGACTACGTACCAGCTATTGCACAAGGTTGTGTGCATTTTCTCGGTAGCACCATTAAAGCTTACGGTAGAATGAAAACCACTTCCCTACACTTCAGTCTTCAGTAAATCACAACACATTACGCGAACATTAGACGAAAAAGCAGAATTGCTGCTTCTCTCCTTTTTGGCGAATTTGAACGCACTCTCGCCCTCATTTTGAATTCCACAGAGGTACAAACCAAAAGCCAAAGTTTGCTATTTAAAGAAAGAAATCTAAAACTAATGTTAAGCTGGCAGAATTCATTGTGGTGGTACCACTTTTGTAGCCGCCAGCAAAGTTAAGTTCGGCAAGTTGAGGAGGAGGAGGAGGAGGAGGGGGAGGAGGAGGAGGAGCTGGGTCTGCCTAATGCTGCTTTGAAGGCCCATTTGGATGCTTGCAAGGTGTGGTGCAAGGTAAGATGTGAATAAATGTAAACTGCGTCGCATCGCGCCAAGGTCGCCTGCACCCTACGTGGCCGCCAATATCACCCAACGCACCTCACTGACTGGTGGCCTCAAGGTCGTGGCGAAGCTAGGCTTTATAAACCGCGCACTCACGCTGATGAATGCGGTGCTGGAATTGACTTGGTGAGTTCGCCTACCTTTGCTTGTGTCAGCGTTTTGGTAGGCTTTTTACCCATTCCATAGTTCTAATGCACCTAACAATCATACTAACCAGAATAGAGAGATTTCAATTTTTATGGAACCCTTGCCTTTGCCTCATATTGTTTATTAGTATATTCTTGAGACCTAGACTGATGGCTCATTCATAATAAATATAAAATCTAGAGGAAAAAATATGGGCTTTACCGGTCGTTGTAGGTTTAATTTTGTGAATTTTTTCCGATGTATTGTATTTTTTCATCACTCATAAAATACACTTTTGTTCGCTGAGCAGTAAGTCAATTTCATTTGCAGATACTGTGCAGGATGATAAACAAGAATTGTGTAGGCGCTCGTTACTAAGCCAAATGGGTGTTCCTTATCCATAAAAAGTGGCTACCTACTACAACTTGATTTTATAAGTAGGGAGCTATGTCAAATCAGATGAAACATGACGTGTCACCCGTAACTAGAAAATGATAGCATTCTGTTCAGGTGAGTTCACTTGCAGTGGTGATTGATGGCAAGAAAGGGAGGAATTATATCGGTTACTCGGATAGCCAAAGACACCTATCGTAGAGGGGATGCACATGAGTCTGATGTACCCCTTTGTTTGCAAATCCGAACAGTGATAAATCAATCGGCTGGTTGGATAAACAATGATGGAATGGCTGGAATGCAAATACTTGGGGTTCCCACTATCTATTCACATTTTGCATCAAAGATAAATCAATAAATGCACTAACATTTGTGTTAAAAATGAAATTTCAGGAAAAATGGCCAAAATCGGAAAGGGTTTTCAGCTTGGCTTGAGCTGGGTTCCTATGCGTGGACACGAAATTCCGTTTGGTGCACTTGAAGTCGACGATGGCATCTTCGTGGCGAGGGCAGAGTTGAGTGGTGAAAAGATTCCTGGCAAATACGTACAGCGGTACCAGACATGCTACTTGCCGCATGGTGGGAAGGAGCATGAGGTCTCGTTTTGCGAAATTCTCTGCGACACTACCGTCACTTGCGGTGGCGCATGGTAGAGTTCAAATTATATACTTCCCAGCTATTGCGCCGCCTACAGACATCAAATTACTGACAGCCAATTTAAACTTTCAAAAGATGGAGGGTAAACGTACAATGTAGAGTAAAGAGGGAAATACAGTTCAGTTTAATTATCCTGTTGAAAGTTTTTAGTAAAGCTTTATGCCAAGGTACCGTTGATAGGCGATTCATGTTTGGATTGCCACCCGTCACTAATCTTATTTTTGTTCCTGATTTTAACTATGTAAACGCTCACAGTATTTTTGCAAGGATGAGTAGTTTTGCCTTTCCCATTTGACAGCTACAAGTGGGTTGCAGATAGCGATGGCGATGTGCCCAAGAATGCAATCATTGCCGGAATAGCAAGTGATGGCGAGCCTCTCTATATTTGCAAGGCGCCATGTCAGGGAGAAATGTGTGTAGGAAAGGTGGGTAATGTGATGAGTAAAGCCCTTCTTTGTGCCTTCACAAGTGACCGTAACGACTTGACAGAATGCCCTCCACTTTTTCATGATGTTTCGAGGCTCGAGATAGCCGTCCAATGTTTCCACTTTTAGGTCCACATGGGCCACTCATGCGCGTACATCCCCTACGGCGGGGAGGAGAAGGCGGTTGAGCGGTACGAAGTTCTTGTTTTGCGGAAGTGACCGCCGGCGGACCGTTTTTTACCCGAATTTATTCATTACCTTTACAGTCAAATAAACACTAATTATCAGTCTATTACACTCTCCAAAAAGCTTTCTTGAGGCTATTTGTTGTAATTTCATGGGTTATGTTTTGAATCGCAGGCTTTAAAATTGGGAGTGTTAATGTATTTTCTCACAAAGACTACCGCATTTACGAATTTAAACCCTTAAGCAACAGGGAGTTGGAAAAGAGTTGCAGAGATTCTATTCAATTCTCACAGAGTTTGTCTCAAAAAGTGCTGAAATCGAGATCAAAGCAACAGTAAAGCCAGCTAATGGAAAACTAGAGCGTGATAATTTTCGAGAATTTCAAACGGTCTACTTTAAACAAGAGTTGTCGGATCCAATCCAACAATCCAAGGGTTTTTCGTTTGTTAAAGCGCGATTGAAAACAGCAATAAGTGGATGCGTTAAGATTAAACCGACTAGACTAATCCTTTTCTCATTCAAGTCAACATTTTAGCAAGTCTGGGAATATTTAACGAAGGCCATGAATAAATATGGATGCAGTACTGTAAGTTTGCATAAATTCCCTTCCTTCATATCAGAATAAAGTGTTTTTTTTAAAGGTCGGTATTGCGAAGTCCAAACGCAATACTGCCTTCAACGTCCCTCTGTTCGCGCACTGCCAACGGCTCCTCGAATGCTGAGCAGGACAAATCTGAGTATTACAACGTGCCAGGATTCAAGCTCAACTCTGTATCGCCATAGTAACAGCACGAGAAGGCTGCGCCATTCACGTCAGTACGCAGGGCAAGCATTGCGACTGGGAGACTCTACATTCAAAAAGCCTGCGGAAAATTGAATGCTGCGATCTCGGTCTAACTACAGCAGTAAAATGTAGAAGATTTTGAATTGTAACAGCTCCGAGTGAGCGTGATCTCCACCTCACCACTCCTTGATTGGCCAATCACCATTATTAGGGATATCCACAGAAAGTGAGGAGATTTCGTGGACCTAATGTGAAGCACCATTTCAATAACGTTTCATGGAAGTTTTGGAACTCTAATGCATATTTATTTTAACTCAAGCGGCGTTCGAATGTGCGACAAAATTTGAGTAATTATGTATGTTAACTTGTCAATTTTAGCATGCATTCCGGTAGATTAAAATTAACCATGGGGATGGCAGACTAAATCCACAAGGGGAGCTCCTTCCAATGGACTGGTAATTGGAGTATTAAAAGCGGGTAAAATGGATTTGACACCGGTTAAATTGTGTCTCTACCATCTAAGCAACGGCTTAAAACGGACCATTACCGTACCACTCCCCTACAGCTTTGTTGCATTAGCATTGGCACACTGCCAATCCTAGAAAAACTGAGCCGAGAAAAAAATAATGCATTTTTGTAGTCACAGGAGATATGCGTACATTTTGCTGTGGTAATTTTTTCCATATCTTTTACTGCACAGCCCCATGAAAGTGGGTGAAAGTGAACAAGTAGACCGATACAACCAACTTCAAACTGCCTCATGCTTTTCTTAATGCGCCATCCAGGTTGCTCTTATTTAAATGTGAAGATGCTTTGAATAAAGATGTTGGTAATTTTACGTGATATTGTAGAATATATGTCAGTGATATCGCCGAATGCATGACCTTATGTCATAATGGCAGCAGTTCTACTCCTGTTTATTTGTGTGAGCAGCAGAACAAATCCTCACCCCATCGTGTTTGCTAGATAGCGGAGGGAGTCACCTTTGAAATTGCGAACTAGTCAATCGATATGAAAAATTCGCTGTTTTAGCCATGTGGAAGGGGTGAGAGGCTGTGCAGGGGGACGGGTGCCTGTGCCGACGGATATTAGAGGGCCTGGACAGTTTAAAGGTCCAAGTAAAATAAATATCGTTCTCTTTCAACACCATGTGATCAAGAAATTATTGTTCTTAGGCATTCTCTCAAAAGAAACAACATTGACGATTTTAACCCCTATAATTTGAATGCCTTCTCAATGGAATAATGGGAGTCTCTTACTGGAAGGTGGGAGTTAGGGATGCCAGGAGATCCAAAGGCACGCTGAACGGCAGGAAGCGGACACAGCGTTGGTAGTACTCCTAGCAATTGCAAGCTCTTAAACGCGCCCTTTGGTAGCAGCGAGATCAAGGTGATTAAATACGAGATCGTTTGTGGTTTTGGAATCGCTTCAGGTAGTGCTTGATGAATCTCGAGACCGATCTTAGTTGAACAGCCACAAGTGAGATTGAAATTTGCTGGTTCACCAAACCCCACTCATGATTTCTAAAATCCATTCCTTTTTCTTCCATGTCTTTGTGATTTAGGCAATTTAATGTGAGTGGCCCATTGCAATGGATATAGACCTGACGATGCCATGGTTGCCAGAATCAATGAGGATGGGCGGTTTCCTCTCCCCACCACTTGAATGTAGATGTGTGAAGGAAAAGAAGCTGATCCACCTTCTCTTCCTTATTGGCAAGAATTCCCTTAGAGTATAATTAATAATGCACTTTTACCCTAGATACCTAAACCTTAGACAACCCAAGTTTCTTTATTTTTCCACCAATCAAAATCCCCGAATTGCAGACGAGATGTAAACAATCACAAAGAATGTGTCCCATTGCTTTTTAGGAAACGAAATCATTTGAGCTTCGTTTTACCCATAAAACGCCTGGGGGATTTGCCGTCTCTTATGTTAAGGTACTGTTGTTTAATTACTTCGGCTAACGCGGGACACCTCTGCAATTACATCACCATTGTGTAAGTTTGGGTTAGGTCAGTGAGGACTCTTTTAAAAGAGAGCATTCCCGCGTCAAATTACTACTTTAGTCACAACATTTACCTCATCATTTATCGCCTCATTACCTCCCACCATCTTATCATGTTTGGCAAGTTTCATTGTACTGGAGTAATCTATGACAGTAAAATTTCTTCTATCGGAGTAATCACTGAAGCGCTTTTACTAACCATACTCTTGCCGCGGGGTCAAGACTTTTCCATTGCCAATATTTTACACCCCAAACTATCGTAACGAAAGGAATGAGGAGGACAGAACGGTGGGGAAATCAGCATATCAACTTGTCGCTCCACTCTTGCCTTTGTGATGTAGTTCGTAGACCGAGAAGGCCGTTCGCCTTTGACCGGTCCTGGTATGGCAAAATTAGCGGGAATCGGACGTGCACATGCAGTTGCAAATATATGAAGAAGGTGACAAGGGATGTAAATACTTCAGTGCCGAAACGAATTGACATTGTGTAGGAATGGTATGATATGGCCCATATCCTTAAAATTACTTTCCGACTTGAGGGGTTTTAATTGAGTTCCACCCTTCTACTAAGCGGCCTCTTTTCCAATCTTCCATGTAATAGTCGAAGTCGGCTATCAATTTTAACTTTTCACAATTGCATTTCAGTGACTTACCCCATAAAACATCGTTTCGCTCCGTAAGCTTGGAGCTGATTTGACTATTTTCGGATTCACTTATAAAGGCAAAAGGAGGCGGGATAACTTTATTTGGTAGCACTATCACACAACTGGAGAAACTGGCAAATATGTAAATAGAATGCGTAACGTACACACACAAAACCCCTTGTGTCAAAAATTTATTAAAAGGGTAATGGAGCCTCAATATGGCGCTCGAGTGTCGTGGCATTACCTGAATTTTTAAAGGAAGGCATTGACGAGACTTGGATTAATAATTGTACCAACTTTCTAAGACTCTTCAGTTTATGTATCAAAACTTGTGAACACCGTTTAATTAACTTGGGAGCAATTTAATACCCAAAAAATCCAATTTCAGATATATATTAATGTCCCATTTTAAATAAAAAAATCGACCAAATCTATTTTTCAGTGTATGAAAAGCAGTGTTACTACAGAATGGTACACTAATTAAAGCTTAATGGGAGGTTACCAGGTCAGGCGGCGTGTCGTGAAAGACGAGCTATCAAGTCATATATGTAGCAGTTTCGCCTTAAGCACTTTAGACCAACCTCCTTCTAAATACTCACAATCGACAAATTGAATCCCTATCGTTGATAAAGGCGCATGCGGTATTTTCCGTTGAAGCCAGTGTGAAATAAAAAGCACGTTTAATGTATGGTAGCCGCACATTTATCCTAGTTTACAAATACCTCATAAAAACCACCGCACTCTACCCCATTCTCGGGATCAGTGCACCCAAAACCACTTAATGAAGTTTAGTGCTAAGAAATTTAACATTAGATTTGAAATAATTGAGAATACAGAAGTATAATCTGTGTACAAAAATCAAATGAAAATGAGTTTATTTTTAAATTATATCCATAGCTATCGTATTCGCAAATTTTTTAGAAGGTTTTTAAATTGCCAGCATGATTTATTATTTACTAAGAAATAGTATAGAAGGCCATTATAATGCCAACAATAGCTCTAAGTCTAAAACTTAGAATATTTTCAAATGCAACTTGCTCAAAAATTTACCACAAAATATTTTGCTATATATATGTAAGTGAAAGTGATGCTTGTTTTAGTGGTTACTTCCCCATCCGCATCATTGGCTTTGGTTGGTCCCCGCTTGTTTCGTCTAGACTCATAAGCTATGGAGGTAGACAGGACATTATATGTATCTAATATCCCGCCAAAAGCCACAGAGATTTTGGTTTACGAGCTTTTTCTTCAGGCTGGACCCGTTGAAAATGTATCACTAAAGGATGGCTATGGCTTCGTCACTTATGAGGACGAAGAATCAGTCTTGTATGCATGTTCGCTGTTTGAAGGAATTAGACTTTACAACTATGAGCTAAAAATTAAACCTCGTCAGGGCTCTAAGTATGAAAATTATCCAATTAAGTCATATCCTCCATACGCTTGTCTTCTAAGTTACACTACAAATTCTCCCGATGAGTTCCGTGAATTTAGTCATCGTCCCGAATACCGCTATCCGAATTACAATGCAGATTACGCGCCAAAGATGCAGATGACTTCCACTCCGACATACTCCGCCCCCCGATTATATACTGGATGCAACTTTTCTTGTCAAACTGGGTATGTGCCGGGTCCCTATTCTTCGCCGCGCGATAGATCCCCACTTCATCGTACCCATTATAAAAGTGGACGGGAATTTAACGAGGTTTCAAGGAATTTTCGGCGTTCCTGTTATTACTAAAATAAAATTCATTATCCTCTATCTACATTTGCTATTTTTCTGCTTTAGTGCGCATTTATTTTTACTCTATTTGTCTTTTTTACCTCTTTAATAGATAACATGAATTGTGGTATCGGACTTGTAGAGAATATATTTATTGTAACCTCGGGCAAGGGGGGAGTCGGGAAATCCACTATAGCTTGCCGGTTAGCGATGGGGCTCGCCAACCAGGGCCTCAAGGTTGGACTTTTGGACTTGGATCTATGCGGACCCTCAATTCCCAGAATCATAGGACTCTGCGACGCAAATGTATTTTTGCTCTCTTCACGTCTATTCTCCGGTTCAGGTTCAGCAGTGTTCCGAGGGCTGGCTCCCCGTTGTGGCGGACAAGGTTGCAAAAAACGTATTTGTTATGTCGATCGCCTTTCTGGTGTCTGATAAAGATTCTGCAGTCGCGTGGCGTGGCCCACGAAAAGATGCTATGATCGACCAATTTCTTTCAAAAGTTTGTTGGGGTCATTTGGATGTCTTGGTAATTGATACACCCCCTGGCACATCGGATGAACATATTTCTGTGGTCGAAAAAATTCGGAGATATGCGATCGACCGTCTAAGAGGTGCTATCATTGTTAGCACGCCTCAGGTTAGTACCTCCTGTTTGACTCGACTTATTTTCTGTATTTGGTGTGTTACTAATAACATTTCCCTACAGCGGGTGGCAATTTGCGATATTCGAAGGCAGTTGACATTTTGCAGTAAAGTTGGAATTCCTGTGGTTGGGCTGATTGAAAACATGAGTGGATTTGAGTGTCCCAACTGCAAGGAGTCGATCTATCTCTTCGCCTCTGGTGGTGTGGAGGCCCTAGCGAAGGAGAGAGGTGTCTACTTCCTTGGTGAGTTCTTCCGGTCCACTTCGGATAACTGTTCAGTTTAGTAACTTCAATTTTCTGCGCGAAGTGTTTGTACCACCTTGTTTTGGCTAAAAGGTGGCTTTGGCTTCTCAGTTTATATCCCTTATCTTTTCGAATTTGCGTGTTTTGTTTATTCCTTACTGTAGCCTGTGGACCTAGTCTTACACGGTTGGTAAACAAAAGTACTTCGTTACAAATTTTTTGGATTTCACCATTTATTTGTCTTGCTTCTGATCCTATGATTCTTTGTTTCCACAGCTTTCTTATTCTGCTTTTCATAGAGTACGCTTTAAGTACTTGGTTTTAATTTTTTTGACAGAGTTAACTCAATTATTTTGTCTCAAGTGCCATTCCTTATTTATCTTGTTGTTTGCTCTTCGAACGGCTTTCGCTACGGCATACCCATGAAAAAAACGTGTCTTCCGTTCATTTTTAAGTAGAAAACTGTGTAGAAATTGAGCATAGGTGAAGAACCGGTTTTCTTTCATTTGTAATAGTTCACGAAGTCTTACTGCATCAAAACCTTATTTACTTCTTTACAGGCCGTCTCCCTCTTGACTGCCAAATTACAAGAATCTCCGACCAATCAGGTACATTTGAGGAGAAATCACAGCTGGCTCTGCAAGCAGACTCGCCAATTCTGGTTTACATTTTGCCTAAGTACTTTGGAGCTGAGAGGACGACATCTTAGGTCTTGTACATACTTGTACTTTGTAAACATACTGCTAATGAACTGCTGTAAACACCGCGAAAGTTTTCCCACTTGTACTTAAGGCGCACCACGTCAGAGGGCATGGTAAGGCTAAAGTTGTGGAGATGGGTGCTATGCCGTTGCATACGGGGATCGTTGTTCAACTGCTTCGGTCGTCGCCTGGCGCAGAGCGCGGTGTCACACCAGGCGCTGGTAGCATGGCGGTGGCCTAACGTCGATGGCACCCAGTCAGTCTTTCGCTCACGCATAAATATGTCTCCCCCAGGCCTTAAGCACTTGATGGGATCAATAAATTAGGAGTTCTGGACGTCTGCGATTAGAGACTGGTGGCGACAAGGAGGCTGACACTGAATGAACCGTTTCGTGTGAAGCATGACAGCAGTAGGATAAGTGCAGAGTATAGCGGTAGACCCCAGAGCCGATCAGCACTTAACTAATGGCAGCGAGGTTTCATCTTTGTATGGTAAACATGTAATGCTAGTATAGTGATATGAATAGTATATCAGCAGAAAGTTTCACTGCTTTCTGACCTTGCAAATAAAGTAGCTAGTCACGCAAATTACTGACGATAGATAATTCACTACATATAGTCGAAACTGTAAAATAGAGTTAATAAGGCATAAATTACTTTAATAAAAACCACTACTTTTTAATAAGGTAAGGCGCATTTTAAGAGTTGGCTCAAGGTCGCGATTGCAGTGCTAGGTTTAAATTCTTCAGGGCTATGCGTTTCTAGTCTGTAGTTGGTCTGTATTTTCTCCAGTAGAATCAAAGCATTCCATCCACATACTACAGCCTTTACCCCTTTATCAGGATATTTTTAAATGGTGTGATTGACGCCTGTTGTCTCATTTTTAACATAGATTCAGTTTTTCCTCCTATTCAGCAGGCAAGGAAAAGTCCGCCTTCAAAAATGGTATTTATCCTATCCTGAAAAAGAAAAGAAGAAGATAATACGTGATCTAATTCCTGTGGTTCTAAACAGAAGGCCAAAGATGTGTTCAGTACTAGATTGGCGTGACAAAAAAGTTGTTTACAGGAGGTTGGTGGTTCAGTATTTGTTACTCCTTCTAGGTATGCCAGTCTTTACTTTTGTTGTGCGGTGGAACCAGAAGACAATGAACTAATTATTCTTGAAATCATGCATCGATATGTTGAGATACTGGATCGCTATTTCGGGAGCGTAAGTGATTTGTGTTAATATGCCTGGCGGTGCTTACGTTAAAGGTTTCGAAATTTTTACTATGGCTTGCTCTTACGCACCGGTCTTCGTACCAAACTCATTTTTGCCTTACCTTGTGTTCTAAATAGCTGTACAGAAATTTTGGCTTCAGTTTAATGGTTCTTTAAAATTTCACCCTTTCTGCGTTTTCAAATCATTTCGGTGTCTTTTTATTGCATTCACAACAACATACCCTGTTGCTATTTGAGTGACCTATCAGAAGACTTAGTCTCGAGTCGTCTAAAGCATATAAATTGATGGATTCGGTGCCCGCATATTTGTGTGTCTGTGTTTTTCAAAATTGTATTATTTACAATGCCAAGCATATTGCGACACTTCATGCTTAAATATGGTTGATATCTACCACGGTCCTGGCTACAGGGATCTTATTTAATCCCGCACGTGATTTCTTTTGTCGACAGTAATTTTTCGTGTATGCGGCGTCATTTGGTAAGATTCCTCGTGGAACAAATTATGCATAAGGTATTGGTGACAAGCGGACCCATCATCCAACATTTACGCACTTTTGAGTCAAGCCATATTCTTTTTATACGCATTATTTTTAAGCATTCACAATTAGTTCTTACACTTTCCTTCCTTTTTTATCGAATGGCTGTCCATTTTACTTCGTTTCCTCTACGAAACCCTAAATAATTCATTTCATTAATTCGCAAATATGTTTACTGGGCTCTTTCGTTCGTGTTTCGGTATTTTGCACTACCACTTTGGTTTATGCCATATTTGCTCTTTTAATTCTGATTTTATTTAAAAATGCCGCTTTTAATATTCTGTTTAGTCAATTCCGTTATTTAATGGGTGTTATGCCTGGACGCTGGACTCTGTTTTTTATTCCTACAGTATTTATGAAAGTTCCCTCAGTAGTTGGATTTTTTTTCAAGGAACCTCCTGTAACAATTATAACCTTTTAATTAATTGGTCTTGCTGTTACTAGCGATGTTTAATGCCGATTTTCATGACTCCCTGGATGAGCTTAGCACGATTAAGTCTCATTTTAACCGGTGAGAATTGCTTAAATTGCCGTTTGTGAGAATCAGCAATGGTTCTCTAGTAATATCACTTTCGTACCTTTGAAAACCTCCGAACTTGAAGAGGTGATTATTTTTACTTTAACTTAGTAGGAAATATTTGAAGTGTGACGGTGTTGCTTGTGGGTGGTAATTTCTCTTTTAAGAGCAAACTCCTCTTTCCATAATATGTTGATTTCTAATGCCTTAATGAAACATCACCCACTGTAGTTGAATGCGCTTGTTGTTCCAAAATGATAACGGTTATTTTTATTTTCTTTCTTTCTTTTCAAGTTAAATCATCTCTCAGCTAATTGTTTGATATGCGTGTGAAGTGTTGATTATGGTGAAAAATCAACTTGCCAAGCTAGCATTGCACATCTTAATTTTGGACGAATGTTTATAATTGCTTGGTCCATTCGTTGCTCCAAAAGATAGGTCATAGTTCCTTAAATGTCCGCTCGACCCAATTAAAGGCCATGGCTTCAGTTTGGTAATGTTTTGACGCTTGAATGTAGATGTTTCTGGAGTCCTATCTTATGTACTTTTGCCCGTTATCCCTCGTTTACTAAACCTTTCGTAAATTGTAACAATACAGCTACTGAGTCGGCAGTGGAAACCACTGCGGATATTTAAATGTGCATATGCAGGAATCTTCTGTGCAAATTCATAAGTTTTTCATTACTTGCCCCTGTTGACACCTCTACGGAACATCTTACCCAATGTGGGGAGTAAATATGCTGAATAAATTCTTCAGCTTAATCCTATTTCCCTACTTTGCTTACGTGGATTTCGATCACTGAAATCTACAAGGCTAAAATCATTCATGATTCAAGCCTTTCGTTTTCAAAATTTCGTTTATTAACTGATTTCATATGAGCAGCTTTGTCATAGAAGAGATGCGTTTAAGAAGCAAAAACAAGGGCGTATAAATTTGTCCACATAGATCTTCCTTTTTCCTTGGTTTGTGCCCATATTTGGCTTTTGATGTGTAAAAAAGCAGCCGCTTATAATCCATCTCTGAATTTGATGTTTACCAAGTCCTATTTCCAAAGAAAGACATCGTACTTGTTCTACGGTAACCGATTCCACTCGTAGGTCTAATGCAAGCTTAAGTGTTCTTTCATCTTCAGACAATTCAGTGCTAAATGTTAAGGTGGCTCCTCGTCTCCGTGTATTCATGCTTTGGTTACCGATGTCTTGCTGAAACACCCTCGTTCTTCTGATAGCATGGGCGAAGTTATAATAAATCCTTGATACGAGTTTCATGTTGACGTAACCACTGTTCGCCCGCCAGTAAGTTTGAACGGGCAAAAGCCAGTCTTTTCCTTAAAACGGTTCCCAACAATTGCTTAAGGAATTTCCAATGGCGACAATTGTTGGTCTACCTGTGCCAACTTTTGACAAGAATTTGCCCAGCTTTTCAAACTTTACTTGCTGTGCAGCGTTCTTAGTCTTCGATGAAGTCATAATAAGTCAGAGCTTTATGGAGGAACACATTATTCATAATATGGTGAAAGGTTAAAAGGTTACAAAAATGGTTCGAAGACATCGCCATAGGGCGGTAGTACAACTTGGCCGTGAAGTTGCTAGATTGACACCACTTTTACTGGTTTGAGGATTAAGTGTTTTTTGACTTATGATTTCAAAAATGGCTTTTACGGCCTATTGACCCTTTCTCCTCAGCTTTGACCACTCTTTGCATTTGATTGGTCGTCTTTTTCCTCTATTTAAAAAGCAATGCCCCATCTTTTACTGTTGAGTCATCCTTTGAACTCAGAATGGGAGAAAAAGCTATAGGATTTAATGTTAATAGCTATGATTATACTGCCTTCTCAACAGAGATGTTGTAATGAAAATATTTTCCCATCCTCTGGTAAGCAACCAAGCGACGCGTTAATAGGTGCACCTGAATCTCCTCCTAAGTTAAAGCTTTTTGAGCACAAGTAGGAATGTGTGAGTGATCAAGTGATCTCCAAGTTCCTTTTTCTTGGCATTTAGACCTATCTTAATACTTTGTCTCAACCTATATTTCGCCTTATCACCGTCGTTCCTTCATAGAATCATCGTATGCTTATATTTTTACACCCAGCGAAATTGTTAGGCGCGCCTGTATGCGTTAGTACTTTCCTACCATAATTTTTAGCACTGAGGGTCACTAAATATCTCACGCACTGTTGGTTCCTTTCAAGATTTTGCCTACCGGTTGCCACGCTTACTATTTCTATTATTGAGGTAGCTTTATTCTGTTTTCCACTACATCACCACCGGTTCACGTACATGATCCCCGGTGTCCCTCACTAACTTCATTTTAATGTCCCATCGCAGCGTCTTTTCAACACGCCGATAGTATTTAAATTTAGGATCTCTGCTCTGTTTTATTAATCCGACCATTGGAAGTAGAGAGATTTTTTATGTAAGAACCGAAGTGAGATTGGTAAGGCCCCACACTTATGCTTGAATTGTTCACAGTTTTATCCCAAACCGTATATATGACACTAGGCGGAGGAATAAATAAATTTTTATGGGCGAAAACCCATTGAACCCATTGAACCACTTGTACAGTCACTGGTTGGTCTTTCGTTCACTCACTCACGCCCTCCATCTCCATCGCCCACGCTAGTCCGAGCTGACCTTCCTCATTAGGCCCTATGCTGAAATTTCACCCTGTGATGCTATCCCAGCAGCTGGATGTGGTCCATTTCAATGACTTAACCGATTTTGGTAGTTTGCACTGCCTTAGCTGATGGGATATCTTCCTTCTGATATTGCGTGGAGGCGTTATTCGAGGCAGTGAGTTTATAACCCCTCCTGATGGATTAGATTGTTATCTACCCTTAAATAACCTCATCGCTACTTGTATTCCAAATAAGTGTTTAGTGTGGTTTCGATTTGTTTGGCAGTTTACTTAGTTCAAAACTTCTCTGAAGGGTTCTGTAGTATTTAATCCTTTGTTTATATGGCATAAAATTTTGCACTTTTTTCCCTCCTCGTTTTATTGAAAGAGAACGAACTTTCAATTGAGCTCCCAATGTGAGCACTCACTATCAAGACTGAAACCCGGGTTCCATGTGTATTTGAGCTCAGAGCCCATGAGAAGTTTCAACTGACTAAAAGAGGGTACAGGCTGTGTTCCAGGTGGATTTACATACCGAGTACCTCCAATTTTGTAGTTATCCCTGGAGCAGGCCTTTTTAAATTTATTCAGCAGTCTTTTCTTTTGCATTCATTCAAAGGTGTTACTAGGCTGGTGATTAAATTATACAATTTTAATGAGGTTGCCAATCATCTCAATAATTCAATTTGCAAAAATACAAAATCTTCGTTTCTATCGCAACTCAATCATTAGCATTATTCATCCATCCCAGTCTCTGTACTTCTCTTTTGTCCAGAACTGCCTGATCCATGAATCCATATTTGCCGTAAAAATATGAATGAGTAACCACAAGAATGCTTTTGATGGGGTATAAACGTTCACTCAACAACCTGTATTATTCCCCAACAACGTCCGTGCCACTGTCACATTTGCGTGACGCTATGATTTTCTTATCAAAACTCTCGCTCTTTATCATCCTATAATAACTGATTGCACAAAATCGTATCACAAACATGTTGCTTGCGTCTGAAACAGTAAAAAGACCCATAAAGGCCTTGATTTGACGCTAATTGGATTTTGAGTAGTAGCTAAATGGGTTGAAAAATTGTTGACGAAAGGCATCATTTTAGCACTACAAATACTTGACTTGTCGTGGTCGATTTTTCCTCTGAGATCCTGATGGCGAACTTGTTACTCACAAAGGGCTGTTGTTGAGCCAAACCCATCAACCTACCCGCACAACTGAGCTAGGTCATCCCTTCACTGACGCGCGTGTGTGTGTGTGTGTGTGTAAGATGTGGGGTAAGTTGTAGATGATCTTCGTTTCCATCTTTCTGCTGTTAACTCATTGCTTCTCACTGTTAGGTCGACTGTCTTTGTTTTCAACGCATCAGTAGTCGTAGCCTCTTTACCACTTCTTGTGTTTACTCTGTGGGTAAGACGCAGAAAAGGCAAACACTGCTTGCGCACATACGCAAATACAGAACGGTCAACAATGGACTGTTTGCCGTCTCATTTCAATGAACGCCTCGCTTCATTAGTCGTGTGGTATGCAAATAAGCTGATTAAATAGTCATCTATTCAGAGTTCTAATTTCACCATCCCTTTTTCCTCATGGACTTACCGTTTTGCAACTGCCTTGAACTCTATGCCATTGGAGTTCCTCGTATGCGAATTGGCTTTTTTGTTCCACTGGTTTCACAACTGACTACTTCCAATGGGCAACACTAGTGCAAGTTGTTATGGCATCCGAGATACTCCCTACAATAACACAAAAATTTTATCTGGGAGGACTATCAAAGTTAGGCCGGTTAATCAGAGCGGCAGGTGGTTGAATGCTTCAATATGGGGGCGTTTGGATCGAACTGTAACTTTTGGATTTGCTGTGGGAAATGATACCTTTCCACACCAGGGATCTACATTCATCCTCTACCCAATTTATACCCTCGTCCTGGCTTTTAAATAGTTGGCTGGAAAGCTGCGGTAGAGTGAGCTTTGTTGGTACGACTGTTCCATCCCATGATAGCCGGTTTTATTTCATCAGGGATCAAAAGGGAAAAAATGGCTTGGCACACAGTCTACCCTGACTTTTCAAAAGTGTAAACATTCCTAAATGTTTGTTTTTCATATGCTTGCAAGAGGATTCACCTCTTGTGCAAATTTACAAGTTTTTGTGATGGCCTGACGTTACATGTGCTGAGTACTCACAGAAATGACTGCTATGAATCAAGAAATGCTGCCGGAATCCTCACTAATAGACGCGGAGCCGTCTCTGAAACGTTTACTCAATACAAGTGTCTTGCTACTGAGTGGCTGAGAGTCACGTCAACACACTGCGCTTGAAGTATTCTCCAGCTACATGCGGGTTTTGTACCTTCAGTAGGAAACTTCGTTCATCATCACCCACTTCTCCGCATGGCTGCCGTTTCGATTAACAATAACTGGATTGGCCCATGACGTGGGTGCCGGCTGCCTTCCCCCAGGTGAAACATTAATACCGCCATTGTCGCTAACTCATCCAACTGCATAATCAGAGTTACTTGTTAAAAGCTGTAGCAGTGCCGTCTTTTACATCCTTGACTTGCATGAACTAATGCCTTTTTAGTGCGACAGTCCTCAGCCAAAATGGCGTCACATGGTATTTTGAATTTCCCGTCTGCGAGCTCATGCTTTCAAGTAAGGAGTTTCGCGATACTCTCTTATAAAGCGGGTCTTGATATCTGAAAAAAATCAGTATTAAGAAATACTCTTTTAAAAATGGATCTACTTATTTGACTAACTTCCAATCACGATTCGCACGTCCGCTACTAGGATCTCAGAAGAAAACAGACC
This sequence comes from Echinococcus multilocularis, assembly GCA_000469725.3. Classification (NCBI taxonomy): domain Eukaryota; kingdom Metazoa; phylum Platyhelminthes; class Cestoda; order Cyclophyllidea; family Taeniidae; genus Echinococcus; species Echinococcus multilocularis. The sequence continues at coordinate 9,622,816 of LN902844.1, forward strand.
GGTACAAGTCCAGATATTTCTGTTATTCCAATATGTCACAGGCTGCATTAGGTTCTTCTTGGTCACCTCAACTGCTACTCAAAATACACTAATGCAATTATTCACAAACCAAAGACTCACTGCTCCTATTTTATTATTGTTTTTTTTTATACGTAACTACTATGCTTGCGATAAGATTGTGTGCAATCAGTTATCATAAACTGATAAAGAAAGCGTGTCATAATTACGTCACACATGTATCAGGCAACAATTTGAAGCTTTTAAGATTAAGAATAACTCGGACGTGAACTCTTAGATGATGCTGGTGCAGAAAATGCCTATACTTGTTTCACCCAATTAGCGGGCAATCTGTATTTCGTTTAAAACCGTGGTAACCCACTGGCCATCTTTTGCTTCTACATTTCTTCTCGTCCGCTCTGCAAATCCGGGACAGCACACATTTGCATATCTCGGAGGTGCGACGTGATTCGAACCATTCATGTGACTGCGTCATATTGCAAAGTGATGACTGCACAAACTCTCGACTGCTTTATTTTCAACCAGTGTCACTTGTCTCTCATCCATCAGTCTTTCGGCAACAGAATCGTCGATCTGAATGCGCTAATTACTGAAAGAGGTGGATACACACTGACGTGGCGTCTCAAACGTCAATCCATGGGATGACCTATTGTTATAGCAAAGTAATTTTACAGAGATTGAGTGAATTTTGTCAGCATGTATATCAAGGTCTGCACCATTCTGCACTTTTATTTTTAATAAACGTGTTGACACTTGGGTTGTTTAAGTCTACATTGAAACTAACAATGAGTTCTAATGAGTTATTTAGAACTGTAATTTTGCTCCTTCAGAGGTATTTGCGATTATTAAAAGAATCTGATAGTCAAACTTCATTTCACCTCATTCGCAAACTTTTCTTTGGTGACGCTACGCTCCATTTTCGTTCGTTCCATTTTCGCTAACGTAAACCTCAAAATTAATGTTTTGTCGCCATTTATCTCAGTAATCCATGCTTGTGATAAATGCCACCGAGCTCCCAAAATCCAATTTAAGCTTGTGTTTTCTTGCTTAAACACCGAGGGCCGTGTATGCTCTATTGCCGCTCTGCCGGGTCATAACTTCGTCTTTCATATTTTCACAATCCACCGATAAACCCGCTTGTTGTGAGTCACTTGCGAACTTTGGCCCCGCATTTTTAATAAAAAAAGGATTTACAACTTAATGGGGGGGGGGGTTATGCTTGTGAGTGGATTTTGTGCTTTGTGTATGAATCACTTTTGATATTTACAACGACCCTTAATTTCCCATTTCGATTGTTTTGGTATTGTAAGATCTTTTAAACTTATATCATTCATTTATGCTTGGTGAAGTAACTCGATAGACTGCTTACTCGTGTTTTGCTGGCTTACCATTATTGTTTGGCATTGTAGAAGGACTGCAAGACCAAAGAGGAACAGGAAGATCTCATTGTGATCGATGTGTCTGATTTGTAAAGATATGACCTTTCCTCTATTTCCCTTTACTCTACAATCATTCTGCTCTTCCATTGTCCCACTTGAAAATCCTCCTCTTCCCAAACTGTCCTCACCCATCGCAAATTTTGATTTGTCTACTGAGTTTTACCACTTTGTATGCATTTCGATGTCAACAGGGATTTTTAATGTTTTCGATCTTCTAGTAATCATTTGTTCTCTCCTGGTAAAATTAGTGCTTTCAACTTATGCACGTAAACTGTGCTCGATTTGTGTTCTGGTCGCTGTTGTTTGCCCGCCGTTATTTGTGTTGATGAAGAGTTTAGTAATAATAAGTGAGTAGTGGAGAGGGAACCGTATCAGAAGATTCGATCTGCGTTTGACGCTCGCTAGTGTTTACCGCTTGATGAATATAGCCTGAGCGTGTCTCAGCCATTGGCATGTTGGAGTACCTCCAACGATTTTGGTTTAATTGTTATGGAGAGACAGAGCTAATATTTCATTGTTTGGGAGCTAGAACCTACAACCATTTTAGTCCAAAATGGGTTCACTTTTGCAAACTTTGTGTGGTTACCAAAATTTATGACGAAAAGACAAAAGTGCCGTATGGACACGTGAGCATACCATGCATGTTTGTGACACGTAGGTTAAGTCCCAGTTTTGGTAAAGGAACAATTAGGCTGGCCTCCAGCCATCCAAGTAGCTCTAAGCCCTACTGTGCATCGAACACATATATAAATATTCTGTTTGAGCAATATATCTTCTTTTACTTTCAGGAGAATATAAGGGGTCGTATAGTGGTGATAGGGTGCCACGAAAATGATTGCATCCTCTCTCCACATCGTTCTTTAGCAAAGGTCAACATTGCAAAAAATAAGATAAGTTTTACTTTAAAAGTGCGCCTTAAATGCCTGAACATTCCATCAGTGAATTTCCTTTTAGTAGAACTCGGAGAGTAGGTGGATATAATAGTAAAACAACAGGCTACCTAATTTCAAGGCTTAAGCACAAAGTTGAAATTACCGCGTAAAAAACACTTTTTGACTTAAAGATCTTACTATTTCATTTCAGAAACCTAAGCGATGCGTTCTGGTTGTCCATTCCTTCCCCGCACAGTTTAAACATCTGCCTCAGTTTTTGTAAGCAGGTAGTGTGTAGGTATGAACGATACCAATACTTGCACAGCAGACGATATTAACGAGATTGGTCGTAAAACACAAGAACGAATAGAGCACGAACATCGTATTGACAATGTGTATATGCTTACCTACACAATACTCATGGCATTCACTGTTCTCACTATATGGCTTTTCAAGCACAGAAGGTTCCGCTACATTCATGAAACGGGTCTTGCTGTCATATATGGTACATTTTTGTCTTTTGTTTGACAGGCTAGGCCTTATCGTTGGTGCCATATTTAGGTATGGAGTCCCGGAACGGATCATGACAACTCAAGTCTGTGGATTATCATCGGCTTCTTCTAATAGCTGTTCATTGACTCTACCACCGGAACGCGCTATAATTAATCTTACAGTAACTGAACCAGCTGTGACCTCTCGCTACTATCATTACTACCTGGAGTTCGAGTCCAGAGATACCGTGGGAGCACACTATAGAGTAAGGAAGCGATTTGTTATTTTACATCCCCAGATGACATTTAATCCAGAAATATTTTTCAACGTCTTATTACCACCAATTATATTTTCTGCTGGTTACAGTATGAAAAGAGCAAGTATTCCTTTCACTTGTAATATTTTTAGAAACACTTTTTTAGCAACTTTGGCGCAATCACCACATATGCTTTTGCTGGAACGTTCCTTGCGTCCATTGTTACAGCGTACATAGTTTATTCATAATCACCCCTGTAGATCTCTGTGCTTTGGACTGTCACGATTCATCCCACATCTCAACGCAGGCCTTCGTTTTAGCGATTGTTTATTTTTCGGGTCTATCATATCTGCTACTGACCCGGGTAACTCTACTTCAGCATCGCTCATTTTTTTCTAGTTACTGTTTTGGCCATTTTTCATGACTTGAATGTTGATGTTGACATGTATGCATTGGTATTTGGGGAGAGTGTTCTCAATGACGCCGTCGCTATATCGTTATCTCAGTGAGTCGGTTCACCTTTTCTATCTGTTTACGGATTTTATTGTGAGAGTATACAACCTTATTACTGTGTGTGATCCTGATATTGTTGCTTGTTCTAAGCTGTTCACTTCTGATCCTACAAAGATATGGCCACAAAATCATGTTCTACGTTTAACTTTGCAGAACAGTCGATAGATTCGACCCAGCAGTTCACGGTGGGCTAACGGATCGGTCTTTATTTTCTGCCGTATGGAGCTTCATCGCAAACTTTGGGAGCTCCTTTCTCCTTGGTTCGTCGATTGGGTGCTTTACAGCTTTGTTGACAAAATATACGTACATTCGAGACTATCCTATACTGGAAACCGTCCTCTTTGTTCTCTTATCCTACGCTACATTTTTCCTCTCAGAAGCAGTCGGTCTTACTGGTACGTGGAGATTCATTTGTGCATTTATGTCGGCTTTTATATTAGCCTTTTTTCTGATAACTGCATCACGATCAATGAGGCCAGTTGGTCTGAAACCATTCTGCTACTGCGGTTAATGCTGCGTTTTCTCATTATTTTGACTTTCCATTTAGGTATCGTTGCACTTCTATTCTGTGGTGTTACACAAGCTCACTACACATTTAATAACCTGTCGCGCGAATCCAAAGTGTGGACAAAGCAGGTTTGTGTGTTATTTTACTAAAAGTTCAGTACAAATAATCTCTTTGAAGGCATTAAATTATTAAATGTAGAATCTGTGATCAAGTATTAAAAGCAGCATTTAGAGTGACTTGTGGATAGATATTAATTACTATACTCGGAAATACTATCGTGTCGGAAAAATATCGGTAAGTGCGCTGTCATACTTCTCATTAGTGTTGTCTTGATGCAAATAAAAGTTAATCGTCGTCTTTCGTTTCACCTCTCGTCACGTAAATCGAGTTGTACCTTGAGGTGGCCAAATGGAATGCCTGATCAGAATACTATTTCCCATTTTATTATGCTCCACTACATAATCCAATTATTGTATGTGAGTTATTTCCATTTTCCACTGCAGTTCTTTGAGTTGCTGAGTTTCCTCGCTGAGAACTTTGTGTTTGCCTACATCGGAGTGTCGACATTCAGCGCACCCTCTCACAACTGGGATATTTGGTTCATCCTCATCACTATGCTGGCTTGTGTAGTAGCCCGCATGTGTGCTGTTTATCCGCTCTCACGACTGATTAATTGCGCCCGTCGTAACCACTGTACACCCCGCTGCTGTCGCCGAGGTTCCCGTGGACTGTCAGGGGTTAAAGCTCTCCAGGGAGATGTCTCGGATAACGCTGTCTTTGGATGGCAGCGCTTTCACTCCTCCCCCGCCAGCGCCCCCTCCGCCGCCACCAGCGATGCCAATGTGTCCGAACCGAAGGGTCTCATTGGCTGGAATAGGCAGCACATGCTTGTATTCTGCGGCCTTCGAGGTGCAATGGCCTTCTCCCTCTCTATACGGAACACCAGTACCGAAGTGAGACAGATGTTTTTCTCCACCACCATCTTCATAGTTATTATCACTGTGCTCTTGGGTGGCTGCCTCGCTATTCCAATGCTCCAGTGGCTGAAAATTCCGTGAGTTGTATGTTTTGAAATTTTGGTTGCTTCTTAAAACAAAATAGACTCAGTGCTGATGCAATTAAAACGATTCTTCGGCTTTTTATTTCCCGCCTCTGCTCAGAAGCCATTTTACATTGCTGCAATTCTGAAGTTATGCTGACAAGTTAAACTGCCATCCGCTCTATTTCTCAAACTAATCCACATTCTGTTTTAAGCAAAGCCGTCTTGTGGAGATGATGGTAACGTACGGGTTCACTCCATCACACAATTTGCACAAATTTTTATGGAGAAGATCTGTGGATAACAATTAAACTTTTATGCATAACTGAAGATATTTTTCTGTTATGAATTTACCGTCTCTTCCTCAATGGGCATTCCTTTGCCGCGAGACCTGCCACTAATTTTTTGTAGACCTAAGATAAAAGTCGTTTTGTAATGCACTTTTCGGGTATGTTTACTATTGTGGAATTTTCTATTTCGCATAGTTTGAATGTTCCCTTGGTTGGTGGTCATGCGGTTTCGGTGTAGTTTTCTGATCATTTATATAGGATCTAAGCGTCTGGCATGATCTTAGTGTTATTTACAAGGCCAATCTTACTGTTCTAGTTACAGACATTTTGTGTCGTAGCCGTCACTTTTTTTCTAAAAAGTCTTTTAAGGTCTTTCATATATTAAGTCGGTGGGCCTACGAGTATCTCTGTTAACACGGAACAGTCAATGCAAGACCTATGTTTAACTCCGGTTTAGTAGGATTCTCCTAGAATGTCGGCTTCACTACTTGCATTAAGGTTCCTTGTACTAACATGCAATTATCTTGTATCGCGGGGGTTATATGACTCTTCCACTCGTTGCCTTCGCGATTTGCGGTGTTTTTAATCACTCAAATTACCAATTCACATGTCGTACAAGAAACTCTTCTTGGTGTTGATCCGTTGGCTGTTTGAGTGCACGATCGTAATTCATTTCTACAATTTTACCTAATGGTGAGAAACCTAATACTTGGCATCAATGGTGGTAATGAAGTTCATCCACCTCAAAGGCGGCCCATGCGGCATTTTTTGAGGTTAATTGGTCTCAGTTCCATCCTGAAGCAATTTTAGCGATACTTGCATATTTCGTACCATTCCCGACACTAGTCTTCCACACCACTTTTTCCCTTCAAGGCATGGGCGGACCTGAAGCTTATATGCGTTTTTTTGTTTCATGGCAAATAAAGATGCAGTATGCTGATTGCAAATGCTGCTTTAGCATCTCATAGTTCATATACTCTAGCTTCTTGTATTAGTGCGATGGTGCTAACGCCCACTTGTCCAATATTTCGCCTTATCATACTTAGGTAAACTTCTCAAATTTTGACAATCATCTCGTTTATCGTTCTAGCATCTACATCCAAGGCGCAGATGGACGCCCTGGCGACAGTGTGAGTTATGTTTTTGCCTTATTCATGATATAGTGCCAATTTCCGTGTATTATAAGTGAATTTTTTTATCCGTCGCGAATCTATTCCATTTAATGTCAGCATTAGGAGTCAGTGGATTGACCTGCCGATTGGATTTAAGTACTAATAAAATTGGACTACAAAAAACATAACCCCTAAGTATTATCGTTGAATCGTGTTCGCACGAGTGTTATGGGTAGTATGCGGGACAGGTCAAACACTTGGTATATTGTTGGGGTAATTTTGTTGATTTTGATATCCAGGTTTATGGAGTTCAGCATTTTCGCTTGCACAGTACGAGTCACAGCTTTGAAATTTGCGATTGATCTCGGCTAGCGATGTCTATTCGAGTTAAGCATAAAGGACTGCACTTCGTGAGTTAATTTATTTGTTTTGATGAGAATTGTTGCTTTATATGCTTATTATTTTTAGACCGATGCACGCAAGAAACGTTTCAAGGCCTATTACAATTTCTGTTGGTTCAAATTCGACTCACGGTAGGTTTTCCAAGCAGGTTCACTACAATATAGGTATGCCAAAGCATCAATGAAAAAGGAGATGGGAAAAAATTAGTTTTATTTGCAAGATGTATTAGTTATAAAGTGGATTGTGGGCGTCGAAGCACTGCGTCGTCAAGGTTGCGCCTGTCGAAGTACTTGTAGCTGATTGGTCATTGGTGGTCGTATTGAAATGACCTTCACTTTAACCCATCATGTTTGCGATCTCGTCATCGTATGACAAATTTGTGTTGCAGTAGTAACCGCCTTTCGACAGGTACGAAACTGGGTTTGGTTACCGATGGCGTGATTGGTGTGTTAGTGATCGGGAGGAATAAAACTAATTCTGGTTACTTTACGTACGACTTTCTGGGGACTCGCGCTCTTTATCTTACCGATTACCTTTCGGCACCTCCCTGAATACTGTCACTGTTGTTAAGATCAATCGCTTTAGGAAGTGGTAAACTCAGATATTTGGTGTAATGCTGGACTTGCTATTCGCACCGTAACTGTTTAGTGAGAATCCGTTGATTGCATTTCACCCCAGAATTCATGCTCTTTTAGTGGGATAGGCAAAAATTGTTCAAGGATAACGTCATGTATAAGTTATGAAGACGAAACTACTGGAAAACCTGTCATTTTTGCTGCATTTTTGTGGTCAACGATAAAGTTTTTGAAAATAGGGCTAATAATGTTGCCTTTTAGTAAATTATTAGAAGTTAACTCTGACTGATATTCCAAGATTATTTGCTATTCCAGTGGGAAAATTGGCTTTGAATATTAAGTCCTAGAAGTTGTGTGTTTTGAACAATTATTCGCAAATGAAGTCGTTGGCCTAGCAGCTGGATTTGTTGTTTTGGTGTCATCAGGCGAGGGCAGCTCTTCGCTAGCATCAACTGAGTTGAAGTTTCTTGACATTCTCGAGGAAGCTTCTTTCACGCTCTTTTTCCTCTTCTGCGACAGCATTTTGAAGCCTCTTCTGACCCACAGTGGGCCACTGCTGTCGGAAACGCTGCCTCGTTTCTGTCTCCCACTCGCCGATTGGCTGACAACTGTGGACCAACGGGAGGCCGCCATGTCTCAGCACTATGGCAACTCGGGTCAAGAAGACATCCTCTTTGGAAATATTGTGTCCGTTCAAGAAGACTTCCCAACCAACACGATTTCACCCGCTGCGCTAAAGGTCAGTCCCGATCTCTACTCATTTACATGATTCGACAGTTGTCTTATTTGACATTGTGCGTCACTTTCACACTTTTGGAATAATTTTCTCCTCAATTAGATTTGAAAACTCTCGCCATTTTAGAAGTAACACTTGCAGCCTTCCTTCTTATTTACCCTCTAGTTACGTCTACCCAAACGGCACTAGGGAGAGAAAAGGTGTGGTAGTCTGAGTTGAAATTTCATCCACTTTGTCTGTATTGTCACAAAGGCTTTCTGTGCAGCATAATATCGTACATGTTAGATTACGCCTTCATGATTCTTACAAAACTTAACAAACGCACTGTTTTCCGTCTAAAAGAACTGCGACTTTGCCACCAATTTAGAGCATGTACAGTTTTAAAATCCTATCTAGACTGATTTCCTAAACCAGACCTTTTACACTCACGCCGTAATCTCTTTCTAACCCCCATTTTTAACTCTGTTTGGAATCGCTGGTGTGAGGTACCAATGATCAACTTTCGTAGTATCAGATTTCGAATTTGGCTATTGATGAAATGTGGCTGTAGAACTGATGGAAAACTCATATTTCTTCTAAGTTAGTTGTCTTGATAATACCTCCATCGCTAATCAAGTTATGCTGTCTTTTATCTGTGCGAAAATTCAAATGGCATTTTGTTATTTCATCGTCAGTGATCTGCAAACATCCTTGTGCACGCATTTGACACCTGTCTTGTAATTCTCGAATGCACAAATCATGCAGTTTGGCACTCACTTCTAACAATGTGTAAATGCATTAAAGGTGATGAAATGTGCCTTGTACACACCACTCTAACCGTCCTTCATCCACTCTACCAACAGTTTGTATCCCTTCACTCATCCTTACTCGCTTCTGCGCCTACCACCCTGGCCCTACGTAAGCAATCCATTTAACTCTTCGTGCTCCTCGTACCAGTGTGGGCGTCCTGGGTGCCAACGCTCAGTGAGCCGCCATCTCAATTATTTTGTGTTTTGTGCACAAAGGGTGGGCATTTTAACACCCTGGCCATTCTCGTTACATTATTCGACTCAAGTCTTTTTTCACTTGTCCAAAGGCGTCGGTCATTTTTTATTCCAAGGCAGTGGGTACATAAAGTCACTGTGTTCACTTGGGGATTGTGTGGTTTATTGCATGTCGGATCAAGCATGGTTCAAGCATAGTCTTGTGTTTTTCACTTGTTACTTAACAGTTTAGGGAACGATGTATTCTAACTGGATGAACAGACATCTTAGTGTTTTTGATTTGTCGAAACTCTTTTTTAAAGCAAGCAGGAGAAAATACACCACTGTTCTTCATTTGAAGGCATTTTAGGTTTTACCACATTTGAAGCTTTTAGGGCTCGATTTGTTAAGTCGGAACGAATTTGGCGTTAAATATCGGTTAAACTTTACGAAGTACAACCACGGTGTATGAAAATTGTAAACCTACTCAAAATGAGCCCATTTTTATCTGCGACTTTCACAAATACTTTCCTATTTTAACCTTTTTGTGGAATTCATGCCTACCCATAGTTGGCTAGCTCACATGAACGTCTTTCTGGTGAAACCAGCCCACAAATCCGCAATGTCATTGGTTGGAAACTGGAGTATATCACTAACCTCTTCCAATAGTGTATGTATCAGTAACCGAGATCCACTTCATGTGACATCCATATTCCTCACTTTTAGTTCACACATTACCAGACCGAAGTTTTAATGAGGTAGTTATATTTGAGTGAAAGCAACACTTTACGTCTCTGAATTGTTACTCGACGTCTGCCGCACTAAAGAAGATTCTGGAACATTGCTACCTTGAGTAAATTTTTATAGGCGAAAGCTTCTTTCAGTTGCTATGATTGCTGTTAAAGCATCCACAAATGATATTGTCTTCTAGTTTACGCGTCATGAAACCGCTAAGCAGAAGACCATGCATTGCATAGTACCACTTCAACACGAAGTGTCGGGTGCCAGAGGCCTTGATATCCTAGATTGTGTTCTACCGCGGATTTTGTGCCTTCATATACGTGTAGGAGCGGAGCGCGGTACACCAGAGTCTGGTGAGGATATTCCAGGGTGGGCAGCCGTATCCCGTCTACAGCTCCCTGACGGCCAACCCCATTGCCCTTCAGAGCGACGCGCAAGTAAGGCTAACGTAGGCACATGTACCCACCCCATTGGCATTCACCACCACCGCCCTTGAGGGCGATTAGATTAACCCTATGCACAATTGAACTTTGGTTTTGTTGATCGCCTCTCTAACACGCATTTTCATTTCAATCCATATTTTCTTCTTGTGTGTGCTTTCTTAGCTGGCTCACGTCTCAACTCAAGCACTATGGACGCCTAACCACTCTCATTTACTTTGTGGAATTGAAAAACGAGACCATTTCATGTCTCTGATGTTTTTCTTTTCAAAGATCCTACATCTGTTGGGTGAAGGACTCATTCTCGGCTCTTTTTTGTTTCATTATCGAAGAGTAGAATTTTTCCATCTAAATGCACATAGACTTGGGAAAGCCGTATCCGTTGTATCATAATCGAGGGCGCATTTTGATTCAGACATAGGTAGGCCCTTTGTACTATGGTTGCCTCACGTGATGCTAGAGTATCTACACTATGAGAAGCTGCTTTAGGTGAATCAAACGCACTTTTGACGACCTAGCACTTAGAGCTAATCAGAGAAATATGAATCCCTTATCCCCACCAATCAAATAATCCGAGGCGCTAAGTCTTGTTCATTTTTATTTCGCTTATTTTTTTCAGAAGTATACTTTTGAATGTCCACATGCCCTGTATCGTTGTGTAGTATCATAAACGTTCTGCTTTCACGAGAGGGGCCATTCATATAGAAGATTCTGCATATTCTCTGGTGGGAATTGATTAAGTCGATGTCTTTTAGCCTCCTTAGAATACTTCTTTGTTCTTAATCTTTAACGGAATGATTGAAATTCATGAACTGTTTGGATCACAAAACCCCAAGAGCGACATTTCTGTTTGGACAAATTCGACCGTGACGTCTTTGTCTATAAGTATATCGACATCAGCGATTAACCAAAGACCCTCCTTTCTGATATCCCTCTTGCTTCTCTCCTAGGCCACTACTCAATTGTCCAACGGTTCCGTGGTGCTCAGCCAATCTCCACCAAACTCGGAGCACCCACCGGCAGTGCAGCATTCCGAGGCCGAGACTGTTCCCAAACCAAAACAGGACGAATTTGTCAATTTGTGATCTCTCTTGGCCCTGCCTGCATCTTCACCCATTCTCACGTACGTAAAAATACGAAACCAAACATTGTGTTCAACAGCTATTTTCATCACCACTGGCACAAGCAGATGTGAGTCTCTGAATAATAAAAACGCAATCAAAAGCTTTTTGTTCGCAGAGTCGCTCTTTTTGAGTGATTATGAATCACGGAGGGGGACGGGGGTAGGTAGGTGAGAGGCGAGTTCCCCACTTTGTCAGCTGTCTTCAATGTTTTCTGATATCATTATGAATCTAGGTAAATATACGGACTGGTACCCGTTTATTGAGGCAGGCTGTCTACGGAGTCATGGTTGCACAGTGACGTTCGTTGAGTGCTCTCAGTGAGGCAAATGATTCGTCAGCGGGTACGTGAGAGCGGAAGAATATGACATGCAAACATAAACCGTGCACACGTGGGTGAAGGATGTATTCTCTGGCCCAAATTTACAAATACAAATCAGGTGGAATTGGTGATTAAACTATTTCTTCCTGGAGGATCTTCTACTTCCGCTTTTTGCGCTTTTTTCAATTTTTAACGAGGATTCAATGGTCTAAAAGAAAAGAGAAAAAATAAAAGTAACTCCGTCTTTAAGGGTGCAAGATAGTATGGAATAGATGCAAAAGGCGACAGTCGATCCTGCAAGGATTATGTTAGAAGACGAAGCTTCCACTATTAAAAAAAAGTAGAAACTGGGGATTAATAAATGCATGTTAAAAGGGAATTTGCAAAATACTTGGTGCAAGTGAGGAACGCTCTTTCCTCAAAATGTAAAGGTACTCAAACAGCATCCCCTGGAACAAGGACAATACGTGTGGTGAAACGTTGGTTTCAGCTAGTTGTTACTTCATGGGAGGAAGGGAATTTATTTCATAGCTAAATCACCCGATGGTACTTTTGTGCAGAGGCATAAAGGTTGACTCCATCGCTATGGAAACAGAAAATGCCAGGGAAGAAAATGCCGCATTCTGGCTGTAATTGACAGCATTTTGCCCGAGGCTAGCATTAAGAATTCGAAAAAAAAACTAATTCTGTGAAATCGTGAATTTATTCCGAAATGACAGTCTGTTCCGCTGATAACTTGACAAAAAAGAGGGTAGCCGTGGCTCCAAACATCTAGTTTGAGAAAAAATGGCTGCTGCACAGTCCACAGCCTGAAAAAAAAAACCGGAAATAATGAAGATCGCAGCGAAATAAATAACCTTTTGGTCGAAAATAGCATCTTCCTTCCAACACGCTTAAAAGATAGAAACCACTAATCTATGAAAAAGTGGGCAATTTTGCAAGAAAGTTGTAAATTATTAGAATACCAGTGTCCAAGGGGGTTTTGTTTAAAAATTCTACAAATGGTTGAAGCACTCGGACACGTCTAAATTGTTCCAGAAGTGACCAATAAATTTGCATCAAATACAAGGAATAGTTAAAATAAGATTTATTTCACGCTTTTCAATTCTTTGAAGAAAAGGCTTTGCACATAAGCATGACAAATAAAAACTAAGAAGTTGAAATATTTAATCCATTCATACGAGGCGTGGAATTACTCAAAAATGGGACGAAAAACTTATCAATGCAAGTAGAGAACAGTTTATGGAATCCTTATTCGACGATATCACCGACCCCAAGTCTTTCAAAACCAACTGGAAGTCAATTAGTGTCCCTCCTCCTCAATCAAACATTCGACGCGAAAACTTAGCGTTCACATGATTACACAAGACTCCCGGGCAATGCGATGATTAAATCAACCTCTTGATTTCGAGTGAGCACTTTTTAATAAATCCAAATCTACTTCTAGTTGAAAACACTGGAATTTTGTATACTCACAAAACGCTGCAGGATGGAAGTAATACGAGCGTACACCGCTCTGGCCACATCTACCGAGATGACGACGCCGTCCTGTTGCAGTGAGGATGCAGGGGTGGTGTAGACGGCTCCCGCGAGTTGGGAGAGCACTGAATGCACAAAAACCTTCTTGCGCTGCGTCAATTTCTCACCGCTCGCCACTGCGCACGTCCTCTTCTCGGCTGCGGTGAGAATCGACTTGGTTGCCTCGTACAAATCAGTGTCAGTTATACGACTAAAAGGAGAGACATTAAACTTTGAAATCATTACGCAGCAGTACATCAGAAAAGAAGGCCAAATGTTTGTCAGTAGATACCTGATCTATTCAAACCAGCAAGCAATTTTGATGAGGATGTTGCCGATCGTTTGAATAACAGTTTATCGGTTTCATGCACGTTTACTAGAACTCCCTTCCCTAGGTTCACATCCCTCTCCAAAAATGTCTTTACTGTTAAATAATACTTTTCAAAGTGCGATCAAGTAAAGTGGCTCGGAAAGGAATTTTAGCCCACTTCTAACCTTAGTCGAGAGCAGTCATGAATCCGACTCAAATTCTTCGAACCCTTCCTTTACAGCAATTAGCGTTTCCAGGTAGACCCCTGAATTCATAAATCGCAATACATGACAGGCAAATAATAAGGCAAAAAGTCATTTGCATTAATCATGTCCGAAAAGCATCACAACCGGCTAATTCAAACAACACTAAGCCATTACAATGCATGACATTAAAGAGACGAATTCGTTAGCGGATACCTAACTTCCTGTAAGTTGTTTAAGCAAATAAGTGAACCTGTCCATGACCATTGAAAAAAACTTCTCCACATTCACGTTAGCCTGAGAACGAAGGTAAATTTTTGCATCTAAATAAGAAAGGTCACTCTACTGATTTGAAGACAAAACACTGGTACGCTTTCAAAAGTCTCTCCAACGCAAGCCACTTGTTAGAGTAATCAACGGTAGGCATCCTTCGTGATCCTCTATGATATCTCACATTTTATGGGTTTTCGCAAGGATTGTCACCAACTCGCTCCTTCGAGGTATTGATAAACATCATTTAAATCAGCTGCGTTAAAAACCACTCTGTTGCTACTATCAGGTTTTGCATTTCTGTAGGATACCGTATGATCTCGTAAACACCAAAATCAGTTAAGACATTCCCCTTTACTACAACGATCACGTCTTTCATTACTCCAATGAAATCGCCGCAATAAATTATCGTCCTACTGTGTATAACCGAAGAGGCATGAACCGAGATTGGTTTCGTTTGCAACGATGCAAAGCAGACGAAGGAAGAAAGTTGTTACCTACCCAGAAGAGCGTAATCTCTTCCGAGGTGAGTGAAACTGCTCAATTTTTATGTCGGGAAAGGCCTCCTCAAGAATTTCCACAGGCCACTGATCCCTCATCACCTTAGGGGGAACAAGAGAGAGACGCAAACGCAGAGGCGAGGTGGGAGGAGTGGGGGCAACAGCGGCGGAAGAAGAAGTGGTCTCAGGTACCACAGAGAGATTTCCATCATCCTGACGACTAAGACGCAAACGGAGGCTACGTGGTTGGAAGGAACCCTCTTTTTCCGCCTCTCTCTTTTTCTCTTCCTCGTGAATGTTCTCTTCCTCTTGAATGTCGCCTTCTGCCTTCGGTTCTTTCCACTCCTCCGACGTCTCTTCATCAAGACGTGGTGGAAAGAGGGCAGCGGTGGGGGAAGACCTTGATTTGGGGAATAAACGAACGAGTGACCAATTAGCGAAATTTGACATTCCCATATATCAATATCTAATAGCACAATTGCGATCGACACCTTCAGCAAATG
The DNA here is from genome assembly GCA_000469725.3 of Echinococcus multilocularis. Lineage (NCBI taxonomy): Eukaryota > Metazoa > Platyhelminthes > Cestoda > Cyclophyllidea > Taeniidae > Echinococcus > Echinococcus multilocularis. Next base: position 9,637,958 of record LN902844.1, read on the forward strand.
GTTCTGAACTTAAATTTCTTTAGACTAAAAATAAAGTCAAATTATGGGAAGTCAAAAAGGGGTTTAGAGGCATGGCATAAGGTAGTTTAAAAGCTTCCTCATGACTGCAAAATACGCATCACACATTAGCACGATCCATCAAGAAATGTAGAGAAAAGTTAAATATTTGATAAAATTGACTATATAATGCAACACTACCAATAACTTGGGATTTCATTGTATGTGATGTAGAGTTACAGAGACCAATGACGGTCACTAAGTTTTCGATCCTTAAAAATACTAAACGATGTTACACATTAGTAATAAACTTCATGGACCTAGTAAACACTTTTGATCAACGTCTGAATGAAAGAAGCGATCTTGTTATGATTTCTTTATTCTTGTTAACGTCCTGAGGATAAGTGGAAAAACAATACGGTAACTCGCCTCCAAATGTCAGTCGTCCTGTGTCAGAGAATTTCACTTTTGGGGTTCTAATTACCAACGCAGAACTATAGCACCTTCATTCAGTAAAGACTAAGCAAATTTAACCAAAACCTAAAATCCCCGATATTGTGCATAAATTATCACTGGCGATTCGACCTATGTGTTTTGACTGCATGAATTCAATCATCTGCTGTATCTCATTAAGAAAGAGTAAGTCACTGCTAAGGAAAAAAGAGGTTTTTCAAACTTTCTTTTTTTATGATAGCCATGTGATAACAATGTATACATCACCAAAGATCATAGCTGCCAAGGTGATTGTTTTATCGAGCCGAATGAACTAAAAAAAACCCAGCCTTTCAAAATTACGTTAGGTGGTTACGATAATTTGTTTTGCGAAAACAAAAGCAAGGTCATTAAATGGGTCTAAGGTGTACTGGGTCTGGTGCCAATGCATGTAGCTTGAGCAAAACTACCGGCATAATGCTGGTATACGAAGTGACAATTGGACTTCAACTTTTAATATCAAATTTCAAGACTTCTGTGGCTGCAATTTTGGGTCATACTAATGATAATATCAGCTGTCCAAGTCTAAATTACGCATAATGTTGCAAAAAGCTAAATATGACTGTTCCGTTGCGTTGGAGGTTTCTGGTTACTAAAAGAATGATACTTTCTGATCCATGCTAACGAAAAGTGGGTGGAGCTGACTTATGCAACGTTTAAAGAAAATCAAGACACCACTTATCGTCCAGTTTTGATAAATTCAAAGGCTTTGCAAAGTTAACATGTAATTACCTTCGAACGAAAATTATCACTTCATTGGTTTGAAAGCAATCTACTTGTGAAAAGAATTAGCGCGGGTAGTTACCATAATGTAGTAAGGAACACGCATCACGCGTATGTGAGGACTTGGGTGAGAAAATCGGGGAAATTACAGGTAATATGCGGCTTAGAGTGGTTTTAATCGTCTCACAACACTTTAGAGCAAATTTGTTATAGAACCTAATTCGTCATCAGCGAAAGGACTCAGAGTACTGAACTTACTGAAAATCCGGGGAATTCGTGACCTTAGGTTGTGTTTTGGGACTGCCACCACGAGAGGAAAGTGGTATTGTTGACTCCTCTTCCTCCTTCTCCTCCAGCCTGCCAGAATCAATACTTTCCGCTTTCAGCGCGTCCTCACCATAATCCAAATCGGACTCTGACATGACACTTGTCGAAGGTGTAGAAGTTCTCTCACCGCTTGCATCACATTCTCCTTCGCCCTCAGCGGCCTCCGCGGTTGAGTCTAAGGGAATAACATTTCCATCTCCTATGACATCGATTAATTGCGGCGAAAAATATGAGAAATGCTTGAAGCAGTATCTCACATGCACACCCAGGGGAAAGTGCTTTGCTATTCCAGGATGGGAAATCGAACATAAAGTAACCAAAATGTACCTATGCAAAATAACATTAATGTTCAAGATATTCTTATTAGGTTTACATCACAGGTATCTAAAGTAGGGTGTCTTGCAATACATATGGATAAAAACAACTTGAGTCCAGGATCCTTTTTGGGATATCTAGGTATGATAAAGAAAACTACTTTACATCAGGTCCTAGAATTGGCCAACTTACGACATGTTGATGCTGAAAAAGTTCATGAATCAATATTGGGTAGCAATACAGTCTTTTCAAAGTTTACAGAGGATATAGTTCAATATACTTCGACTGGAATCACTGGGCCTTCTCTCTGGAGGCGACTTCGGTTTGCTGGCAACTAGAGGCATTTTCTTCGGAGTGGTGACCTTGGCGATGGAGGGTACACTGCGGAGAGCGGCGCCGCTGCCTCCAGAAACCGTCCATACAGAGTGAGGGACGTCGAACGGGTCCGTCCAGCTGTTCAGTTCACGAACGAATTCCGCAACCTCAGGCGGTGTGTCCACGGCGAGTTCAGCAGACCCAGAAGTAGAATGGTCCTCATGTTGGCATTGAATGCTGGCCCAAAGGATGTCCATACAGTTATCAAGCTCACCGCTCTCCACCTTTGCCAGCATCTCTTTGAAGAGCCTAAAGGCAAGAGTACTTGGCCTAGTACTCCGTTGATCGTAGCTACGCACACAGCCATTCTTAAATAGAATATTCATTAACCAACTGGCTGTCAACGAAATGCTTTTGTGAAATGCAATTTACAAATAAAGGAATTTTTCAAACCTAAATCATTAATAGACCAACAGCCTTGATTAAAAATTTTGTAATTTAATTAAATCCCCGATTGTCATGCAATGAAAATACAATCACAATGGATCAACAAGGTCAATTCCATCCAATCAAACGTGATGATTTTGCTGCTTCAGCGGCCCTATTTATTACCAACATGACTCGTTGAATGCGACTAATGCACAATTTCCCATTCAGAGTGCTTTTGGGAAGAAGCATAAACGTATTTGAGCAAAATTAACCAATAGGCTAGAAAACTTTATTCAAGACTTCCAAAACATTTGCCATTTCCGTAATGTTTTTGCCTTTAAAATAATTTTTTTGTGTTTCTACGTGAAGACCCCTTGACATGGTATGTGTAACTTGTGTATTTCTCGAGTGATATTCCCACCTGATTCATTTAGCTGGAGACCCTACAAAGGCATAGTTATATTATTAGTTAACGAACAACCTACCAGAAGCCGTAAAATGATAGACAACTGTGATTATTATCTCATTAGCTAGTAGTCCAAACATCCATCATAGTGACAAGTTCGACAACAGGTCGAGGTCGAAATGCTAGAACAGTGGCATGGAGAAAGGCAAAGTATCCATAAACAAGCACGATAAGGCAATCGCAAACACTTTTAGGGCCTGCCAAGGAGGATAAACGTTTTGATTTGTTTAATAAAGCTGGTATACCGCTGCACTAGGCCTCCTGGGTATGAAACAAAAGTCCTAGATGCATCTGATAGCAGGCATGTTCACACCACCTGCTGAGTAGCAGCCCACTATAATAAGGAGACATTTGATATTATATTACAATAAACAGGTTTTTTTGTAACCCGGTGATTTAACAATTGGGCTGATTGGATGTTATCAGGCTTTCGGGATTTTTGCTCATTGACAATGAAGCAATTTATTGGCAGTGGTCCTTAGAGCGCCTACGAGGATAACCCTGGTGCTGCATAGGAGGTAGTAATGATTGAATCCGCTCCACACAAATAAAAAACACAATTTCTATGCATAGACACTGCACCTAAATGTCACAGGAAGAAGTTTGGCACTGGATATTAAGTCTCAAGAGATCCACAGCGAAGAGGGCATTGAAACCGGACCGATTTTCGGTGAACATGCCAATAACGAATCCAGCATAATGGCCGGTAATTGAGCTAAATCTGATTTAAGGAAAACAGTCTTTGAAAATCGCCCCCAAAATTGACTCGATATCTTCCAATGGAGTAAGTAAAGAATCACCCAAATGTGCAGCTGAGAAGTGGAGAAACGCTTGAGAGAATGTGACCCTATGAAGGTACTTTGTACGGTGTCTATTTAATGTTAATTGGTTCTATGAAAATGCTTACATAAAAGCAATTGGGATGTGAGACATCATCCATTCCCTACAATGCAGTTAAAAACTGAGACTCGCTGAAAACGTAGTTCGCCTAGCCATGTTGGAAAGTAATACATTTTCGTCCCTGTCCCATGGTTGTCGACGCAGTCTACAAGACTAAGGCGCTACAACATTATCAAAGCGGGCAAAATCTATGTAGACAGCGTTCAAAAAGCGGGGTGGAATTGAGGAGAGGAGGGGTGGAGATACCTGTACTTATGGCGAGCAGAGATAATCTGACTGCGCAGCTCCTCAACACGTTCCACGGTGAGGCGTTTAACAATGAACTCGGCGAGACTCAAACCAACAGTGGCGGTGGCAGCAGCTACGTCGCTTGGCGCCTGGAACACCACCCGACCCTCTTCCGCGCTCCTCTCCACATCCACCTAAAAACCGCACATAAGTGGATGAAACTACTAATAATGATTTAAGCATGTCGTTCATGTGATTTTGTGTCCAGGTAGAAAGAGCGGACAGACGATGCGTACGACTGCGCATAGAAACTACTGAAAGCGTTTTGGTAAAAAGCTAAGCCTTAAACCGCTATAAAATTCGACATGTCTTAAAGCTACTTCGTAAAACTTTTTGGAACCCGTAATCAACTCATGATGGGTGGCACAGCACTAAAAAACGCATCGGATAAGGCAATGTGTTAAAATTCTAACCGATCATTTACGAGCATATGAACCAAAGTTAAATTAATTGAATTTATTCAATAACTAGGACCCAGTTGCAATCGAAAGAGCGTTTGTTATTTTGATAAAAATGGACGTTTTTAGGAATACTCCAATAAACGGTGTAAAGCAAGTTGAAACAAACGTCGAAGCTCATCAAATAAGATATATTCTGCATTAAGAAATGACTGTTACGTAGTCTAACAGCCAATTAGTTACTCGGGTGGAATATTTGGCATTGCAAGGGTAGTATTGAACCATCTTAGTAACAGCCTCACCGCGAAAATGTTTAAAGCTATGTGGAACAGCCATACACAGGCAGCACGTAATCGAACATTAAAAAAAATTCCATTTATGACACAGTTATTTGTTATTTGTATTATACGGATGCAAGAATCATGGAAGCCAAGACAGTCACATCAAACATAAGTAATGCAAGGGAGATTTAGGTTGAAGAATACTTTAATGGAATTACCAGTGTTTATGCGACAAATAGTACACAAATAGTGAGGAGAAAAAAATTCGTTGACATACCTGTTGTTTTCTAAACATCTCAGCCGAATCCAACAGGAGGGAGTACTGCTTAGCACAAGCCCTGGCTGAACACCAAGTTGGAGGTCGGACAAATCCACAGCTGGCGGGTGGAGTGAATTTGGCCAGACGTCGAGAGATGGGCGGCCAGGTGAGCTGTTGATTGTCAGTATCGAGAAGGGCGGAGGCAAGAATGAGGCGTTCACGCAGTGGCCACACCCCCGCCTTGTGGCCAGCGCGCAGCAGTTCAGGCGAAGGCACTGCTACCGGCACCATCGTTGCCGATGAAACCGCCCTCTGTCGGTGATGGTGGCGATGAGCATCGTGGGGCGAAGCGGAGGTTTCCGACCCTGTTGAGGCGCGAGGAGCCATTTCATTGGTCTCGCACTTCGCCGCCACCATTACTGACGCTGGATCTGTTCCTTGAAACCTTCTGCGACGCCGGCGTGATACCGGTCTTCCATAGGGCATCGCTGTACAAACAGGATAACACCTTAGTTGAGAATTATAAAGTCATAGTATCGAAAATAGGTGCCAAAGTATCGAGTACTTTATTCATATTACAGTTTCAAGCACGAACAACAAAATTAGTTTTTTACATGTAAATAAGAACCTGGAAGTGATTAGGATAGGGAGGAGGGAGAAGAGGAAGAGAGGGACTGGTCAGCAAGGTACACGAGACGTCTAGAGACCTCTTTCGGTCCAAATTTATGGTATACCGCATGAAGATCGGTGGAGGAAATGGAGAGAAGGCGGGCATCGTCAGAAGGGAACCAAAGGGAAGGGCTATTGTCGGCACTAGCACTGGCTCCGGTTAGCACACGATCAGCAGCCTCGACGTCACCACTAGTAACGTGGAGAAGGAGGGCCGCATTGGTGGAGGAGAGACGGTGTCGGCGGGCGAAGGAGTCAAGTTGGCGAGTGAATTTGGCTACTCGGGAGAGGATTTCATGCATGTCGGCTCTCGGGCTTGGCTGTATGAGTGGAAACTGAGTGAAAAAGTATACAATATTAGAAACACTTCCGTACCTACTCTTTTCAAAGTAAAAAAACGGAATTTTTGAAAAAGTGAAATTGATTGTATAAATTGAAACTTAAAACACGATGATATCATCATGGCATAGGTTGTGGATGCTGAAAAGTTGGGAATAAGTTATGGGAAATAGTTAATAAATGCAAATGACTTTTTGGGGCAAACTTAACTTAGTTTCTCCAATTTTGAACATTTACTCATTTTTGTCAGACTAATGGGCACTATGCTGCTTCTAACACACAATCATTGAGGATTTCAAGTTACTTTTAATTAATTTGTCCACAATATCCAAGCAGAGAAATATTGGCTCTGAAGGTGCAATCAAGTAATACAACGCATTACTAGGGTACAAATATCAACTAGGCCCAACAGAATTGACAAATTTAAGAGTACATTGCAATTTCAAGCCCCTATTTACAAAATCAACTTATAAGACAATCGTCAATTTGGGGTAAATTGGAGTACTTGAGTGCCGAATTATTTCGACTTTAGGTTTGTTCAAATCATGACTACATGATAACTATGGCTGAATTCAAAACTGTATAACGAAGCTCTGAGTAACAAACCAGTGAATGCTAAAGATGTCAATAGTTTGAAGGAAAACGCTATATTTACGACTCACATTTTTCCGACTTTTGCAAATCTCATCAAATACAAGTGTAACTTCTAGGGCAAACTATAGAATCAAGATCAATGTTCCGACTCATGCAACATGCAAAACGTACAACAAGGAAGAAGTCGGGATAACGATTGAAACTCCACAAAAAAGGTAATGAGAACTTCCAAATAACCAACGGACAATTAAACTGCATTAGTAATTGTGCAAAAATCAAAAAAAAACATTTGTAAAACAGAGGGCCACTCACTTTTGGCGGGGTATTATTAAGTTTGCCAGTTCTCAGGAAGGAAGAACTTGATGTGTCAGAGTGACCCTGATTCTCACGAGTATTTGCTAAACGATCCAAACTATTCGCTGAGAGGGTATCCGGAATAATTTCGACGTTAGGAGGAATTCCATCTAACAATTTACTGGAGTCTAAATCAACTTCCCTAGAGGACGATTGAACGGAGTCCAAGTCAACTGCTTCAAAGCTGCTACGAAGCACACGTTCCGATCGTCTTTCGGAACCGTCACTAGCAAATGAAGCAGAAGGATTATTCACGAGAGAGTTGGGTGATCCTGTAACTGGTCTCACAGATCGAACTGCTTTGGTGAAAGATGAACCATAATCCCCTTCCCCAGATTCTTGTTGAATATTATCCGTGAAACGCGATACCATCGCATTTTTTTTCACAGCTCGGGTAGCCATTTGTTTTGAGGGTTTAGCCAAATAAGACTCTTCAAGCGTTGCTTTATGCAGACTTTTTGTCTCATCATTCAAAATTGTTTCGCTTCCGTTATCCGAACCACTTGAGGTGCCATCTGACTTTTGCTTTGTAGAAGGCCTTAGTGATTCGGGTAGTGCTTGCGCAGACTGATCATATGTTGCTGTAGCAGGAGGATCCACATTAATTAGTGCATGGACATTATTAGCTGAAGAACGCAAAACTCTTGTAGAGGTGAATTGAGGCCTGGAGAAAATACGTCTAAAACGAAGATTTCTGGCCCGCGTGAGGCCATTATTTAAACGCAATGAGAGACGCCGATCGAGACGCGCAGAAGGGTTGTGTTCAGTGAAGGTTTTTTGAAGCGGATTGGAATTGGAAGACAGTTCAGGAGACGCGTTACCCTGATTCTCTTCACTCCGCTGGGACTGCGTATCCTCATAATCGACCAACCTGACCTGCTCATTAAGAGGTGGTTGGGCAAGGCTTGGAGATGCAACTAGAACAACATAAAATACGAAGGTCAAAAAAAGTCAACGAAATGGACGCGGGAAAAACTAGCTACGCCGAATACAAAATGTGATATTTTTGCAGCGAATCAATCAACTGTAACAGTAGAGATCAACAAGATAAAAGTGAGGCATCCACGGGTAAGGGCACATCGTCCTCAAAACTAGGAATTCTTCGTGATGACTTCCTGTGCTTCTAAAGATTTAGACGAGCCAACGAATCGGAAATAATCATTTTAATAACACAGCCAAACCGTCTACCTCATATGAAAGCTAGCAGATTCAGATAAACATTAGATTCTCAGTAACTTCCGACTTCTATTCAACAATCTAATCCACTTAGCTACTTTCAAAAAATCTAATCAGGCCAAGAGCTACGTGGTTTGAAAAAGAAACTTATACTTTCATGACTTACAACTATTTGGATCACCATCATGCACCGAATTATCACTTGTGAAATAAGAGAGATCAGATAAAACGACAGGCGACTCCTTGTCACTAGTGGGAGTATCAGACTGCCGCAGACTCTTCGACTCGTTGGCAAACATTCGGTAGAGCCCATTTACGAAGCTTGCATTGCCGTACTTGCGCCTCCCCTCCGAAGTGGAATGAAGTACCTCTTCGAGATGGTGGATGATACTGTGCATGAAACGACTACGCATCGACTCTGCAGAATGGAGGGTCACACCAGCGGTCTCCAGTTGGATCCATGTTCTATGGCTCCGGATCTTACTGGGGGAAATGGCATCAGTTTAGGAAAGACAATCCAGATTCAGGGCAGACCCACCGATTACTAACCAATGCAACACTTCTGGGCAAAACAAACGCATTAGCCCGAGTTTAAAAACAGCCCAAATTATAAAGTATTACCTATGCGCATAAACCAAGAGTCTCTACAGATATCAAATAATCTCAGAAACCATTTCCAAAAAGGGCAAACTATCGGAAATCAGGGTGTTAAGAATTCCAGGCAATTTCGCAGTCATAACAGTGGAAATTGAAAGCGCATTGGTAAAATTACTTCTAAATAAAGACCCGAAGTAAAATAACAAGAGAAGCGAAGAACGGGCAGTTTGAAAACAAATTACCTTACAAGATCGTTTGTAATGATATAATTTAGAATGATCCAATCATCCTGATCCGTATAGGGAATACGTTGATACCTCCTTTTCGGAGCTGGTTCAAGGGCCTTCTCTTTCTCCAACGCAGTCGCAAAAACCCCCTTTTGGACTCTGACTCCTGAATTAGACCGCAATGAAGTCATCAAAGCGACGGATGACTTCAATGGAGATGATCGACGCCCATCCACCGTAGTTGGTTGTAAACCGATAGCAATTAGATCAGAAATATTTGGAAGACCTCGTTGACTTAATCGTCGCAATGATGAACCTTTACGACAAGTTAAAGTAGTAAACTAAATGTAACTGTGCAGCGCCTGTTTGGAAACACCAAATAAAACCTCCATGAAAAAAAAACAGGCCCTCTAAAAACGATTAAATTCACCCCATGAACACGTTCCACTGGCACCACCAATGGTCGTATGCGCACTAAGGCCCAGGAAACACTAGTAAACATCCCGGGTAAATGAAGAGCAGTGACGATAATTGTGAAATAAAAAGCAAAAAAGGGACATACTTAAGGTCCCCAATTTGTCGGGCATGAAAACGGTTGCAAGACAGAGGAGAAAATGAATGACGGGTAGTAACAACGATAAAAACTTACGAGTTCGCATTGAAAATGTACGACCTAAGGCACCCGAATTCAATAATGCTAATGTAATCAACTGTCGCGGGTGTGCTTTCGACACTTGACAAATGCAAACATTATCACTATAAATTGTTCATTTCATTTGTATTGCATAATATCTTCCTGGAACCCAATAAGCAAAATAAAAGCTGTACACTGGAGCTGCAAATATGTGCCCTTTTAATTCCGAAAACTTTGTCATGATGGGCATTTTAAGCGAATTAAAACTATAATACGAATCCATAGTTGCCCTTACACATCTATATAAAAAAGGCATAAAATATTAGTCAAACGTTGCGCATATCTATTTTAGTTATTAAAGGAGACCCATTTTGCCAGTAATGATCAGAGGAAAATTAAACTAATGCGGCACTTGTCTAAGGTAATTTCATCATGGTAGAGAAAGTTACAACCCATATTCGTGACTTGCAATTAAAGTAATAGAATCAAATTAAAAGAGCAACCTCCTATTTAATCCTACCAATAATCATTCTGAAACATTCAGATTGTTTTTCTCTTCCAGATTATATCATCGACCTACTACTGATTGGAGGGTGTTCGTGCTCCCCTTCTTCCGCGTGTTACTGTTAATGCACTTCTTTGCCTAGTGTTTGCGTTACACGCGTGTTTTCGCATCTTTTGAACAAGCAAATTTGACATATACATTTGTATTTGTCCTTTTTGTGGTCAGTTTGTACTTCGGCTGATAATTCTCCTTGGAATCGCTCTAACCTATGCGTCAATTTGAACGAGATTTCTAGGGTCTTAATGCGAAACAAAAAGCGTTGGTCTTTCTCTACTTATACTTATCTCTACGTTGTCCTTTTTGTAATTGTCACATCTTGGGGAATCATATATTTGAACTCAATTCATCCACTTCCACTAAAGAAATGTTCCCTCGGCTTCTTAGCAATGAAATTGCTATTCCTTAATGAGTTGGTGAATTTCAACCTTTAAGGCTTTGTTACATAGTTCGCCGGTGAGCTAACTCCTCTCCAGTCGTGCTAAGCAATTCTTAAAACATTTCCTCTTAATGTGAATTCGTTTTTTTCCGAACAATTAGTCTACTTATCCTTATTTTATTCGGCCCATCAGCTCAATGTCATACGAGTTGTTCTTATGAAGTTTGCATCTTTCGTACTTGGTCTTATTTAGAAAGCAACTTCCTTTCCTTCCTTTTGTCTTGATCTTATCCTTTGATACCTCTTTTATGGCATAATACCGGTAGCTTTTTTGTCTGCTTTTAGTTAAATGAAGTTTTGCTTCTTAAAGCTCTATATGTGGAAACGCCCTTACTTTTGTTGAATGCGCGTTGCGCTTGTGTGGAAATCACTTAAGACTATGTCCATTTTCTTTTCCTCCTTATTAAGGTTCTGGTTTTAGTTACCCTAAACAATATATAATTGGAAGTTACATCAGTTATTGAGAGAAAACCACACCCATAATGCACATGTCTGTTTATTCCTCCCACACCCTTCCCAGCGAAAACGACTATTTAATGCAGTAGATGGGGTGGAACCTCCCATAACATTTACCTACGGTGTAAGGGATGTTCTTTCCCCGAGTCAATGTCATCTCAGTGCATCTGTCTCTCTTTCCCCAGGTTGGCCTTTCTGATGGACAAAGTGTGTCTCTATCTGATCAAATCCAGCTTCCATGGAGACGAAGTCCACTCACATGTTTTCGTGGTCCTTGGCGCGTCGGGCGATCTCGCGCGCAAGAAGATCTACCCCACATTGTGGTGGCTCTACCGGGATCGTCTTCTACCCCAAAAAACTTTTTTCATCGGTTATGCTCGTTCCGATATCACTGTTGATACTATTAGGGAGAAGTCGACTCCATATATGAAGGTAAGCAGTGTCAAATCGTGTAAATTGCATACCTGTGTTTCATAGGTGAATGAAAATAAGGCAGAGGAAGTGGATCGTTTCAACAGTTTTTGGAAAGACAACACGTATTTAAGGGGCAGCTACATGGAGACTAAGGACTTCGAGGCCCTTGATAGAACAATTGTATCAAACTATGGTCAGTTGGTGAACCGAATCTTCTATTTGGCCCTGCCGCCCTCAACTTACATGTCTGTATCCTCACATTTGGCGAAATGCTGCAAAAGCCGACAGTATGTCTCCTTTTACTAATTACCTATTTGTGACGATATTTCCTCACTTATTTAACTGAAAATTCTTAGAAATATTTTAAAACTCTCTGATCTTTACTATTGGGTGCCACATTTAGCCCATTTTGCAGCGCTCAACACTCCAAAGCACATTAGATCTGTTGTATCCCAATTCGCTACATTGGTTTGTCGGTACATTCCCGTGTGCGAAACTAGTGCAGTCTATCTAAGACCTAAATAAATCAAACCACAAATTATAGTTTCTTCAGCTGTTGGAACCTGTTTTGCTCACCCCATCCACTAATAAGTATCACAGTAGTACGTTTTTTTTTCCTTATTTATTCACTGAAAACTTTTAGTGACAGTTGGTTAAATTAGGCGCCTCATCTTTAACAAATCATTGGGTAAAAGACTATTAGTTAGTTATGGAGGGAAGCTGGGTAATTTCCTCAATTTTTGCAACTTCACTGTACGATCGTATCTACATGACAATTAAGTTATGTTAATCTTGAAGTCTGTCCTTTTACAGGTAAGTATTCTAGCGGGCACCCACTGCCAGCTCTAAATCGGTCTTATTGAATGTCTGTAAATTGCCTTTTGGGGGTAGAATTGCTTTGACAGCAACGCCCTTCATGTATTAACTAGGCTTCGCTCCTTTGCTCTTTGTTGGGGAACTGTCGCTCTGTACGACTTTACAGTTACTCGAAACAATGGGAGTGGGCGAAATTTTAATGAAGATAAGAATTTCTTGCACCTTTTGATGATTTGAATGCTCGGCTTTCACCCACAAAATGCAGTAGATACCGTTTAAACAATTTCTTATCTAGGCGTTTACTCATTAGCGCGATATACATGGAAAACTTTTTAAATTAGGCAATCTTTGTACGGAGAAATTATGTATGCAGGCAGAACTGCACTGGACATCTGATCTCTGTTGTACAAATCATTCGCTTGGCCATAATCCTCGTACAATTTTCCGAATCTGTAGCCCTGATGTTTGGACTCGTTTAATCATTGAGAAGCCCTTCGGGCGAGACTTGGAATCCGCACGCAAGCTCTCCTCCCATCTGACCGGCCTGTTCCAAGAGCAGCAGATTTATCGTATTGACCACTACCTGGGCAAGGAGATGGTGCAAAACTTACTCATCCTAAGGTTTGTCCTTTCCGTGGATTACGACAGAATAGCATTAGGTTGGCGTCCCTCCCGGTAAACTCATCTGTCTTGTTGTCTATTGGAAACAAATGAATACAGCTTTAGCCATCTTGATATTGTGCTCTTTATTTAAGACTTAATAAATTATACCTGAGACAGCATGATGTCTTGAAAAAGCTGGGTTTGGCATTTTAGCTAATTTGGATCAGTGCCACTCATAGGCAGATGGATTGAAGTCTGAAAATGTAATTGACTCATATTTCCACAAATAGATGTTTGTCATGATGAATGTCAGTCCTTTTTTTCCTTATCACCTGTTCAAATCTACCTTTTATTCAAAAAAATATTTTTGAGTGCTGTAATAGAAGTGGTGCTCTATGACACCTTTTTGTCCATCAAGGTGCTTGAGGTTGATTGGGCGTCACAGGAATTTTGAGCATATTTTTTGCATTTGAACGCCTGCTTTCCGATTGCAGTTTTGTTTTTTTTTCTCAATCTCCTAGATTTGCAAACATGATATTCAGCCCATTGTGGAACCGTGATCACATTAGCAACGTGACGATCTCCTTCAAGGAACATTTTGGAACCTCTGGTCGCGGTGGATATTTCGATGATTTCGGCGTCATTCGGTAAACTGTTCTCTTAAAACTGTGTTTCCTTATTTTAAACAAGGCTCGTGCTTTTTGCTCTATTTTAACTTTATGTTTTGTTTCTCCGATCGGTCGCCCATGGTTAAAGCTGTTTACGCTCATTGTGCACATTTGAATGGTGATGTTATTTTAGAAAGGCTCATGTCCTGGCAACGAGAAGGCTTTTACGTGGAAAATGATCGAATACGTATTCTCTCAACTCCCCCTAATGTGGTATAGTTGTGAAACCCATCTTATTTTCCCCTAATTCCCTTTCTGCTTTCATGGCTTCCCCTCGTGGTAGTGATTTATCCAAGCAAATTGCCTTCTTTGCTTCATATTCATTTTGGTGAATTTCTCAAAGATATGGCAAATCTGTAACTTCAGTGCCAAATCCTTCCAAAGTAGTCCGCAAGTGCATGCATGGTTGTGCAGATAAAATTGGACATTTGTCTTCGTACTCCCGCCTGAAATCCTTCAAAACACGTCTCAGTAATGGATAACCAACGCTGAGCATGCTAAAGGTGACGCTGACAGCCTCAGCCTGTCCAATCAGCAGCTACCTGATAAACTAGTAAAGAACATATTCCAATAATTTCAATCAGATAGGAGCTGGCGACATTAGCTAAGCAATTTGTTAACAATTGGTTGTTGCTATTATAAAGAACACATCTAGAAACCATAGAGGGATGAAACATTATAAAAATTTGTTATTGCGTAGACATTCGTAGTAAGTAAGCCTTTTCATGACTCTTGTTGACGACATTAAGTAAATTGGATGTAAATAGCTATGTATCGCACTTTTGAAGCTCCTAAGCTATTAATGGGACTAGGATGCCTTGGAAAGGCAGCACCTTGAAAGTATTTGGATAAACATTGTTGAAAAAGCCCCGCCTTAACGCTTTGCTCTAGCCTTTCTGATACACTTTAATCCACAGTATAAGAATATCTAATGAGTTTGTGTACTTGGCTTTCTCCTTTGTTAGCGACGTACTTCAAAATCACCTCATCCAAGTTCTTGCCCTCCTCGCCATGGAAAAGCCTATTTCTCTGAGTGCTGAAGACATTCGCGGCGAAAAGGTTAAGAAATTCCCCAATTGTCATGCTTTTCCATTTGGGAATCATTAATGTTTCAGCCATTTGACTACTTTGACGCAGTAGCACTAATCCACTTTCGTTAAGCTAAACTCTTGAGAAATGCGTTATTTTTTGCGCATATGAGTATCAGACTTTCTTCAGAGTTGTTCATTGAAGATTGACTTTTGACTGGAAGTGCTACTCACGTCGGATTACAATCCATGCTTCATGCATTTTAGGTGAAGGTTCTGCGTTCCATTAAGCCCCTCACTTTGGACAATCTTGTGATTGGTCAGTACGTCGGCAACCCCGACGCCGAAGATGAGGAGGGCAAGCGGGGCTATCTTGACGACCCCACTGTCCCTAATGGTAATTATTTAGTATTTAACTCCGCAAATTTAGTCGATGTCACCTGTGGGACTGATTTCAAATTTTCAGCTTTGTATTTTCAGGTAGGTTTGTGCAGCTGAGCAATCTACCATTTCTGAGAATAGTTACGCCTTATGTGCCGCGTATTTTTGTATATAAAAGGTGATAAATGTTCCACATTTTGCACCCTAATCATTCCAAACCACAAAGCAGACAGCCTAAGCCGATTGTCGGACTGACGCATTTAACGTGAAGCTTGTGGATAATGTAAACAGTTAATCCGTTCAAGGACAAATCAGCAAATATGTATGCTGCTGTGGCAAGTTTACTCATTCAGCAGCACGATCGCAATATTTGAAATTCAAAAACACATAGATTGTCTAAATTCATTATTTTGACTATTACAAACGAAAAGAAGTTTCCTATTTGCGTTAAAATGTGCTGTCATTTGCTTTGTGACAATCCACTGCAAGAAGGGACTAAACCACTGCTCATGGTGCCTTGTAGATTCGATCACACCGACTTACGCATGTGCAGTTCTCTACATCTCAAATGATCGCTGGCATGGTGTTCCCTTCATTCTACGTGCAGGCAAAGGTAACTGATTGGGTCTATGCTATATTAGCTGTTGTATTTTTCACCGTTTCAACAAAGGCCTAAGATGCATGAGAAGGTATCTTACCACTTTTGTACTTTGTTACTGAACCTATTCAAGTGTATTTGAGGCGGGGAACGCAGCTAAAAGTACTAAATTGGTCCAATACTCTTTTAAAACTATGGTTAGAAGCGTCGAAAAGCGGAGAATACGCCATTTTTGAAAACTGATATTGTTGTCTTAAAATCTAGCAAAATTGAGCTTGTTCTGATGTTTAAGATTGGTTATTTTCAAAGCATAAGGCGTAGTTTAGCTCCCTTCTCACAAAAATTTGACGCAAAGAAGCGTCATGTAAATCCATTGTACAATTTACTAAATCAGGTGGGTAACAGTAAGTACCCTCTCAAAGCCTGCACTTCAGATTAATCTTCACAGCCATTGCAAGGCTTTCCGACCGTGCTCACGTCTGCGAAGCGCCTGGTATTTTCCTGAGTTTATTGCAAAGAATCCTCTCTCAAACCAAAACTTTAACAAATGAGCATTTTTTAAATATATGCATTCCAGCTTTGAATGAGCGCAAGGCAGAGGTGAGGATTCAATTCAAGGACATAGCCTTTGACATTTTCGGCACCGATGCCCAAGGGGACGTTTCGGTTGCGCGCAATGAACTTGTAATCCGTGTGCAGCCTGGTGAGGCGGTCTACTTGAAGTTAATGACCAAACAGCCTGGCATGGACTTAATTCCTGAACAAACAGAATTGGATCTCACCTACTCTCATCGATATGAGGTGAGTTTGCAGGAGCCTCTTTCTCCTAATTTAAGTTAAAATTGAGTTGATGACGAAATCGGTCCTTCCAATTTCACATTCCCTTCCAGCGTCACATATGTGTTGTGCCCTTTATCAGTCTGCACTAACTCGTTTCGCCAAATTAATAACGAAGATGAAGAGTGGCTTTGATCTGAGAATGGTGACACCCTTTTTTCTAGTTTTTGTTCATCCTTTAAACCTCTCAAAAGTTCCTGAGAATTATTTTTATCATTCGTGCAGCAAAACGCCTTAGCTGTGGCGGTTGACTTCATTCAAGTCTCTGCAGGCGAACAATATTAAGAAGTCACGTCTGTTAATGTTTAGAATACTGTTTATAGTGCCCTAATTTTGTAACTTTCGGAATGTTTAGGATTTTTTCGTTTCACACCGAGTGAAACTATAATATAGATTAATTGTTCAAGTTTGCAGTACTTTTGCAGTTTATTTTGTCAAGTGTTAGCGAGGATTACCCGGTAGTCATTGCTAACTAGACTCTACTGATGCGCAAACCTTTTCATGTACTCAAATGGCTCTTACATTTTTGCCAGGCTTCCATTCGTCCTTGACAAGTTAAAACCTAGTCAAGCAGTTTTTATCTAAAAATGGAATGGCTCTGCTTACAAATGGCGCATTTTTATAACCACAAAAATTTGGAGCACTCGCACTAAGCTAACCTTGTTTCTCTGATAGGAAAATAACCGGTCCTTTTTGTCATACACCTTTTTCTAGTATTTATCAGCTGGGAATGTTAACTCATGGAAGTATCAGCTAATTTGTAGTCGTTCTTGAGTCATCTTCGATTTGACAGGGTCATTATGACGTCTAGCGGAGGGGTCTTAACTGAATATTGGGATTGAGTGGTACTTAAGAGGTTGCATCAACTGGGCTTCACAATTCCTCGTGCTAATTGCAATCACACAAAAAGGGAAGATGAAGTGGTAAATTTAATCGCTTCCTTGATGGGGTCGTTGCATCTACTTTTCCTTGGCAATTGTGCCCTTGTAATTATCTATCGTTGTGACGCTACTTAGTTACACCGATTTCATGGTATAGTTTTGGTTTTGAGTAAAGTTGGATTTACTGCACATTCATCTGCCTGCGCAGACAACTTGACATCCTGTTCCAATGAATGGGAAAATGCCTACTTATAGGCTGGATTTGTCTCGCAAAAGCCAAACATTTACTCCGGTTGCGATTCTATATAACGCAAAAAAAATGCAACCACGCCTAAAGCAACTTTTTTCATATCAAAGAGGTATGTCGAAATCAGACTAATTTACTCCCTTATTTGAGGTTTTCCAACAATTTAGTCGAAATGAAACCCCTTTATCTTTTGAGTTATAAACTTAACCGCCTTATTTATCCTCGGGGTTTTGGGAATACCCCTACCTGATAGCGATGGATGCAGGTAAATGCTTATATGACTAGTTTGACTTTTCATGAGTAGTTTGAAGTTGTTTCAAGAGTACGGTTGTGACGTCCTTCTCGATATTCATAATTTCATACCAAACTTATTCACCATTCCCCAAGGACTGATAGATTGCTTCTGCCCTAGATCGTGCGTGACTGATGTGTGGATTCTGTTGAACCTTCCAAACTCACTTCCCATAGTCTTTTTAAGCATCTTAAGCTGCCGGACGCCTACGAGCGCCTCCTGTTGGACGTCTTCTCGGGCTCGCAAACCAATTTTGTCCGATTTGACGAACTCGATGAAGCTTGGCGAATTTTCACTCCTGCTCTGCAGGAGTTGGAAAAGCGGAAAATTAAGCCAATTCCCTACGTACACGGCAGGTGAGAAAATTGACCTCTTCATTGACTAACGTCAAATTGGTGTATTGGGTAGAAGCGATCTTTAAACGAAATCTCCATCAGGACAGATGGGTCAGTAATTTGTTTTTTGACTTGTTCGCATTTTGTTATTTGACTTAAACAACTACTATAACAGTTTCAGTAGTACAAGCATTTGAGATCTAGATGGAAATGAGGATTGAACTGACGTTTTTCCTTTCAGCTGTCTTTTTTCCTTTAAACAATCTTGCCATGCATATATGTACATGCATGGTGCACTCATCCCTTCTAATATAAAGCTCTCGTACTGCTGCTCTACTAGTTTGTCTCCTAGCTGTGAAGGTAAATCACGGGTATTTGCTAGTAATTCCTTACGATTTAGATTTATTTATCGCTACTTGTCTGTTTTCCGGTACAAGTTTCTTTTGGTTTTATATTAACTATGGTGTCTACTTAACTAGGCAGTACTACGACGAATTAATGGTATTGCGTGGCGGTGTAATAAGGGTTTTTCTTCAATTGTAAAACAAGTTTTGATTTTTTATGCATTCTCCCCGTATAAACAGCTTGACCTTAAATGACCACCATCAAGGATAAATTGTGCCCATGGCAAAATAGGAAAACTTTTTACTCTATCATATAAGTTGAAAACAGAGCACTTGGAATCGTATCAACTGTTTTTTTTTGCCAAAAAGTGGGAATTACGTTGTATCTGAACTAAGGACACTGTCCCGGTTCAAAATCCTTTATTGCTTTTAATGGCTTTGTATATTCAAGTTGTATCATAAATGAAATGGTATACTTTGTCATTTTAAATGAATTATGATTTAAATTCTCAGACTAATATTATTGTAGATGGATTTTGATCGGAATGATTTAGTCCCACTTCCGGTTGTGATCTTGTATACTAAAAGACCACAATTTAGAATCCACCAACTTATTTGAGTTAATGAGCTCAGGTGTTTCATATTCCAACGCATGAAAATAACTTAAGCATGAAATACAAGTTTATACTTGAAATGAAACACTGTATCGCGCGCGCTGCTGCTGTAAGATGTCGGTTGGGGTGGCACGTGTGCAACAGGTGGAATAGCAAGGTGGTTGAGCGTCTCTCCTCTTGGTATCTTTTTCGTACGTAGCCGAAACGGGCCACTAGAGGCGGACGAATTGATGCGTCGTGTGGGCTTCGTGTACTGGAGCGCCTACCACTGGACTGGGAAGGGGCCCAAATATTAACTCCCCCTCCTCCCTTGCCCTTCCTCCCTCCCCACCTAATTCTACTTTTGTCATACTTCCTTAGCATTCCCGTTGCTCACCAGCTTTATTAATTTTGTTGCCTCTCTTTTGAGAAGAGATTATTCCCTTTGATTATTTGACAGTGTGTCTAGTTGTTTACATCACCGTTATCCAGAGTACCTGTCCTGTGTTCACCTATCCAGAAGTGAACAATTGGATCAATTCAGTCATAGGTGAATCAACTGTGTGATGCATCGTCGCATCCTGTTATTAACGCATCCTAGTTCTCTGCAAGTTAGTTGGTTTCGTCCACCTCTAGGGTAGGATTAAGCGTACATCATTCCCCATGGGACCCGGCTGTACATGCAATCTGCACACTTCATGTTGGACAAGTGGTACCTTTCGGCAAGATCCTCTGAAAACGTGACGACTTTACACATGGGATTTGTTGACGACTGTAGTCTCGATAGATGCGCCTTTACATCATGACAAAAAGGACGTAATACTATAAAACAGAAAAGCTGTTTTAATGGAGGCGTAAGCATACCTGGGCCCTAGGAGGTTGACGTCTTTCGGTTTTTTTTGACATAATCGGTTGTCAGGACAAGCTTCACCACCAATTGGGGCCATCTTTTGTAATATGGACAAAAGTTCCCCTTTCTGGCTTGGGAAAGGTTAACAGTGTGCTTCTTTTGCAACAGGTCCTTGTGCCTAAACTAGTGCAGCGGATTTGACTTAGACTTCCGTTCCTTAGCGTTTTAGTGGTTTAGGTAGTCAGTTCCACTTTCGTAGTGCTGTTTCTGTGTCGTGGGAAATATTTTTGTCTGGTAACTTGAGAGACTAGGGGATTGTATTCCAAAGGCGAAATAAGACTTGGCCCTCGATATGTGACGCACTATACCAAACAGCTTTTTTATCGAGATAAGCTTAGACGCTCCTTTTCATAAGACACTGGCATTTCGCCTTCTTATCACTACGCCAAATTGCTTTTGCGATGTAAATAAATTTCACCTTTAGGAATCTTCAAATAAAAGCTTAGCATTTCTTAGCCCATGTCATCGATACTCATGTGAATTCTCCCCCCATGTAAAGTGTAACTTCCTCAGGTTTGAGTTCATAATGATGGTAAACCTTATGCATTCTCCATGCCATGCCGGGATTGGGGCTTTAACGAGAGAATTTGTCGATCACCAAAGTATAGGTACAAATGAAAGTGTCTTGGTGGTATGTAGTAGGTGTGTTCCTTACTCGAACCATACAAGAAATATACTTTGGGTTGAAGGAGCATGCCACTTTTTAGTACTTCAAGCGTAGCAATCCTAACTCCTTTCAGAACTTTTCGATTTTTTGCTCTTTTTTCTATTATTATTAGTAGTGGCAAAGATGACACGACTTTGTTCGCATTTCCTCTGCTCCTTAGGCTCACTGACCGTGGAATTTAAGTAACTGGAATGAGCATCCGGCAGGGAAAGAGGGAAATTCGAAACCACAACCACTGAGGGCTGCACCTTGTAGCGTAGCGGAGTAGGCAGAACATTCTGTTCATTATCGCTCTCACGCTTTCTATCCTCTTTCAATTCCTCCCTCTCTTTATTCCTGAGAGTTCCCAGTTCACCACCTTCTGCATCCTCCCTTTTTGCTTCCCCTGCACCACCCCTAACCTCGGCCTCCTCATCATCTTCCTTCATGTGCCTTCGATTCACAACAATGGGCCGCTCTAGCCACAGAACGTAGACTGCCCATAGAATCTGCGAGGCGAAGAGACCGCAGACCAGCGGCACCGGGAGGACCCACACGGGGTTGCTCAGACCCATGGCAAATAGGAATTCTTTCATTGCCCTTAGCTCCTCTAGGACAAGTTGTTCCGTGGCATTCATGATTCCCTATTCTGTTCCAATCAATAATACAAAGGAGTTCAAATTGTCGGCCGGCTGCCTACATGTCTATGTACATGCATATGGTTGAGTAATTTTTAAACAAGATGCGAGTAGCAACGAAATATACAAATTTGCAAAAAATGTAGATCTATCATTTCAAATGTAAAGTTTGATAAGGTGTTCTCTGAAACACAGGAGGTGCTTAACTCCAACATGACCTTTTGACAAAGGTTACAACGTGTAACAGCCAGCCCACATGCCACGATGAGGCAAGTCAATACACCATTTATCCAAAGGATAGGTAAAAGTGGCAGCCTTGTCAACTAAGGCGTAAAACTTACGTGTATCTACTTGTACAGAAGACTTCAAGCACAGCATGGGGATAGAGCCCTTGGCTACTCAGCAGCGGGATACTTAAGTGGTACAAGTGCCTCTAAGGTGATTGTACTTCACCAAGCGACGATCCCGACTCACGAGGCTTCAGTGGTCCACAGGAGTCAGTTCCATTAACCCTTGGTGCTCATAGCTACTTTCGATGGTTTTGTGAATTTCCTTCTTGTTCCTAGTAATTAAATTTTACTAGAGGTGCCCACACATTAAGTTCTACTTCCAAGACGCTCCATTAAAGAAACTGAGGTAGCTATACAACTTAACAAGCACAATTGATGCTTTAAAGTCGTATCTTTTACAATGCTGCCAAATATACATAAAGTAGTATAAGCATTACAGAGATTTTTTGGAAAGATGATGTTTCATTTTTATGTAGATTAGCACTTCAATAGGACCATTAGTGTTGGAATTTGATAAGGTTTGTTTCAAGTTCACAGGCGTCCGGTGACTACGGAGATTTCTGTAGATTTTGGTAAACCTTTGTCTCTTGACTTGAAAGCTAGACCTCTAAAAGGTTTTTCCTCAATAAAAAAAGATGTATTTGTTATTTTACGCAAAATTCCCTCTTAGTTGGCAGATAATGTATTAATTCAGTAGCGATATAGAGGTTATAAAAATCAAGTCAGACGGTCATAAATCGAGGCGTCTCAGATTCGCCACCTCGGGCGTGGTTTTCTTTTATTGTTTGACGTTGAAGAATCCTTGGCCGTTAGCGAGGCGTTCTTTTGTTTAACCACCACCAGAACCGGTTTGGGACTGGGTGTTTTCACAGACCGTGGTCTTCGTCTTGTTACCGGTTTCTTATCCTGTGTTGGCATTGTAGTTTTTGGTCGCGATACAACATTGTTATTCGCGTTTGATCGATTGACAACTCGTGGTGCCCTAGACTGGTGGCCTTTCAAATCACTCCGATCCTCCGAAGGATACTGATTAAAAGCTTCAGAGGAAGCATTTCGAGGTCGCGGGACCACTGAGTGAGACTGTAACAAGGTATTTGATATATTAACTCCGGTGTCGCCACTTTGCTTGGCCTCGTCAGAAACAAGATGGCTTTCAGTGGGAAATAACGCTGTCATAGCTCTTGCTTGTGCTTTTCCAGCAGAAAATGATGTATTACCAAGTTTTTGAGATAGATTACTAGTCGGTATCGGCGTCTTTTTTACTGCTTTCAATTTTTCGCAAATTTTTTCATTCAAGAATCCTTGAACAAATGCCAACTTTTTCAGTTCCAGACGCAGTTCATTAACTTGTAGTGGTTCCAGAGCGTAGGAATCGAACACATCGTCACTAAAGATATTTATTTCATCTTGACACGACTTCCAATTAGTATTGGGTACCTGTTGAGCAAGTCCAGTTCCCAATTCCATCCATTGGGGCCACAGCGTTATTTTGGGATCTACTTGTGCCGGCGGAACAATAAAATCCTCCAGCATCTGTGTATCAACGAGACTTGCAAGTAGGATATTGGCGAGTCGTTGATAGGGCTTTGTAAGACATCGGTTCCTCAATCTATTGAGCCAGATGACCATGAATGCGAAACATTCATCTCGATCGACTGCAATCGCCCGCATTGCCTCAGCAGCCTCGGCGGGTGGCAGTAGTCGAATATCGGATGAGGAAACTCGCTGTGGCAATTGATGGCGTTTCAGTGTACAGCGCCCTGGTCCAACATTGTAAGCCACAGGTCCATGTGGCATTGCATCCTGCTTAAAAAAACCTGATTTTTCTAGAATTTCCAGCACGTCGATCAATCGGTTCGCAGAGTTTGCATAGGCTGGACTGATTCCGCGTCGACAAACACGTCTGAAAAGAGAAAACCACACAGGCGTCTTGTTCCCCATATCGGTGTACACATAGGCATCATACGTCATAACATCATATGAGCATTTACCAGAGGGACCAGGATAAGTAAGATATTGTATGAGGCGAATTATGTCAAATCCAGGTCGTGTAATCATCAGCCGAAGCGCGTATTCCATAAGGTCAGTAGTCCAGTAGGTTTTTTGACTGGGTGATGCAATATGATCCACATATCTTATTCTGTCGTGGGGATTAAAACCGGCGACTGTTAGTAGATTCAAACCTACGTAGAACTCCCGTCTGAGGGCCAATACAGCAGGGGACGTTGTAAAATAATCCTCAAATCCAAAGACGTCATGCTTTGGCTTAAATCTTTTGGCATAGCAAGTAGCGTTTATATCCACGTTGCTACGTGCACGCGACTGCAGACGAGCTCCACTGTCATCCAACAAAATCCTAATAACTGATTTACATCCAAAGTATATTGCCATAGCAAGGGGCGTCAAAAACAGCACAGTTTTTGCCGAATAAGCGGAAAAACAAGAAACCTCCTTCGTGCTGACATACTTATCAGGCTGGTCGAGTACTTCAAAGTGTGCCGAGAGGATGAAGGGATGAGCGTTAGAGAAATTAACCAGATGGTGCAGTCCATTCCGCCTACGCATTTGATTAATCATCCACTTGGTGAGTTCGTGATCCTCCGGATAGTACTTGGGTAGGTTGAAGGCAAGCTCCGCCTTCGCGGAGTCGTGTGGCGCCACCACGCCCTCCTGGGCACCGTTGCAGTGAGATCGATCCTCGGGGTTGGCGAAGAGCTGCACGTCATTGTTCATGCTTCCGCGGCTACTCCCTACAGTCTGGAGTCAGCTGCTGCTCCAAGTTTTTCTGGATTGAGGTATCGATTTTCCGGAATTTAAAAGTTGTTTTCCACGTAGCTGACACCGCGACAGAAAAAAATATCGACATTTTGCGCGGAAGAAGAAGAAGGGTTTCTGGGGCTGGGAAGGCTCACGACGCTCTTAGTGATTGTATAACCCAAATTTTAAATGCAAATAAAGCTTGGTAATTATTAGTGAATTCATATCATAATAAGTTGTCAAGTAGGTGGAAAGAAGTTAATGGCACTTTTTTTGTTTATTTTACAATGAGCCATTAATCCACCAAATGAGCGCCACTTTCCTCTGGTTGGAATCGTGCCCACTTGAACGGCCAGGGCGATCGATGGACGGGTGGGGTAGCACTTGGGTGTCAAAGTCACGTCACACTGCCCATCGGTATGCATGGAAATTCTAGTCTAGAAAATAACTTTATATAACTTAGGCGGGATGTGAGGACGATGTTTACGGGATTGGATCCAAGAGTTTCAATTGTTGAAGTGCGAGGCGTAGGACGTTCAGCTGTACAAAACAAGGAGTACTTTTAAACCCCTCACTAGCCAGAAGTGGGTGCCTTAACATAGACAGCTCTCAAGATGCAGATCCATGTGATTTGACCAGTAAATATGAAGTGTTCCGTTTGATTGTTGTTTAAATAAGACTTTTTAGCACTAATAAGCAAATTGCATTCCTGCTGGAGTATCTCACCAGGGCTATCTACACCCCGAATCGTTCGCCTCAGCATTATTAACGTGAATTAAAATACTTCGTCAGGTCGTAACATTCCAAGCATAAACTCCTAACCTCCATTAGTGAAAGTGTGATTTGGGTGAGACGCTTTTAAAGGTCTTCTCATATGCCCGAATTTCCTTTGGGAAGGAGAAGGTTTAGCATCAGCGTCCATCTAGAGGTGTTTGATAAACAAGACGCAATGGATAATTTTGTTTAGTGCAATCTGTGCTTTGAATTAACAGAAGGGGCGTAGTAAAACGAGATTTCTACAACTTAGGTGATGGCAACATGGGAACTCCTCTACGCCTCTCGAGGTTAAGGTAGGTAATACCAGTGCGGGAGGAGACCTATTATTGGTGCTCAGAAGGGTAGAGAGGCCTTCAAACAAAAAAAGAAATCTCAGAGACAGAAAAGTCAACGTAATTAAAAAGACAGTTAGAAATTACTATATGACGCAGAGGAGGAAACTTTTGCCAAACATTGCTAATAGTCATAATATACAGGATTTCGTTATAGATGAAAGTGATTCTGTGGTGGAGTACATCGCTAATTGTTCAGTAATGTATATATTTGGTTGCTATTCAAAGAGATTTCTAGTCATCTTCGATACAATTTTCATCGTACAAGGATCGGCGTTTCAACGAAAACGATATTCCCTAACGATTCCACAGTTCGTTTATCCGGCCTTGACTACTTGGGCTCCGCAGAATGTATTTCTGCTAGGTACCATGCAAGCAGCCATTTAGCCTTTCTGTACATTAGCAGTAGATATTCTGTAACACGACTGCAGTTTCTGGGTGTTCAGGGAAGACTCAGAGAGCATTATTACTGGTGGCAGCAAGCAAGCTCAATGCAAGGTTACAAGTATTCTGATTTCTATGGCGCAATACAAACCTAAACATGTGATAGAGAGGTCAAAAATGGCGACTCCCTCTGACATTTGCCTTAATCTCATGTTCTTTAGAGATGTCATTCACAACTGAAGAATTGCAAGGGCATGAATTATGTTCAAAGTTCATCACAAAGCTGTCTGCAATGCCTGTGTGAAATTGTTAGTTGAGCGAACAAGGGTTACCTTCTCCACAGAGGGCTAAACAACGCTAAGCTGTGAGCGAAGTGGCGAGGGGACTATGCATGGAACATCAGACACTCAAGACTGACATACGAGATGCACTTGTTGTGTATCATTGTGAGGTCTTAAGCAGCATGAGGTCTACTCATCTCCATATCCGCAGCAGAGATCACAAATATAACCAAACTTAGAATTTAGTGGAATTGCTGAAATGCATCAATGTCGTTGAAACCGAATACCTTCTCAGGAGCACACATATCTAATAACATTCGTGGTTGGTTTGCAGGCATTATTTTCAGCACCAAACGCGCTTTAATGATTGTTATGGTGAGTTGACCATTAGAACCACCGAGAAAGACGCGCAAAAGAGGAGAGCCCTTCTAAGACTTCAGTAATTTGTTTAAGTCGGCGTACGACTACGTGATCTTCTAAGTAGCCGCAGACTGTAGTTTTGTATAAGCTTTCAGCTCAGCGGTACGTCAGCAATATATATATTGTTTTACCACGGTGCCCTCTTCCGACTTCATGGAATGCTGCAGCACAGCAATTCATCGTACTTGTCCTGCATTTAAATACATGCTTAACAGATTTGCCATTAAATTGGGTTAAGATCTTGCGCCCTTTTAAATTTGATCAAGAAATTTAAATAATATCTGACGTTTATAATGTACATTGCATCATTACCAATAAAAACTTGTCTGCTATTTGAAAGACATGAAATAACAAGCGTTTTCTCATAAGTCAGTTCCATGCTCGCCAAAACCAGCCAAATAAAACTGGTTAGTTAATTTTTTAGTCTTATAATCGAGCATAATTTGTGCGATTGTGACCTCATTGGAGAGCCGTGCAAGTGTTTGACTAAATGAACTGCCCGTGTGAGGACTACATATAGTGGCGCGCGCGAGTCTTCTTGCGACTGTAAGCACTATGGATTGACATGCGGTTCTTTTGCTTACACGGTTCACTATACCATTAGGCAGTCGATGTAAATGTTGGCCTTTAGGGGTTTTGATTGTAATGACTGGCAATTTTCGGGTATTTCTAGATTAAGTTAGTTCATCTAACAACTGTGTGGGTCATTATTGACTTCAAGCTGTTATTATTTGCACTATGGTACTTAGGGTCGGAATATTTACGTTTGTTTTGCACAAAACCTCCGCTAAGTTATTGTTGAGACGCGGTGGGTTGGGTGCTGCTTCGTTGAATAGTTGTGCATACTTTGAGTTCGTTTTGGTGTTTAGTCAAATTATGGTTGAATTCTACCAAAAAAATTGGGGCATTTGGATTGGGTCTTGTAATATTTCAGCCGACAGAATTAAATACTCTGCATTAAAAACGATTCGTTTTGTTCAACAGTCTTGACTCCCAGTCTGATGGTGGAATTGTCATCTCTTGCGATTTTTTCAACTCTTTTGATTACTTCCAGGACTCCGGTTTCGTCCTGGAATATGCTCCCGAGATCACAAGTACACATTTTCTCTTCTGCACTTCTTCAATTTTCCGAAATATACTCTCAAGCTTCTCCATGAAGTCTTCCTCATCCAATCTTGCACAGCTGCGCAAGGCGACCGGCCATCCATTCGTTCTGTGTCGAGAGGCGCTGGCCGCCTGCAACGGCGACTACTCACGGGCGCTTGCCTGGCTCCAGAAGGAGGCGGCCAAACGCGGTCTAGCCAAAGCTGAGAAGTTAAAAAGTCGGCCAATGTCGCAGGGCCTTTTGGGCATGATTTCCACGTCCAGATGTGTGGCTGTTGTAGAGATAAATTGTGAGACCGATTTTGTGGTCCGAAATCAGCATTTTCAAACTTTGGTTGCATTTTCTACGGAATCCGTGTTTAAAGAACTCTTGTCTGTAAGGTCCGCATTTTCGGTGTTGTTTGTGTCTCGGATTTGTCCAACACTTTTCACGTATTTAGGGAACACGGGAACCGGGCACTCATAGGTTTTCCGGAGAGTCTCTTAAAACGCTTCCTTACGCGGGACAATTTTCAAAATCCATATCCGATGCTTTGGTCGCGACTATTGCGTCAGTAGGGGAGAATATGGCTATTCCTCGTGGTGTTGGAATGACCCTTTCAGCTGATAAGACGGCCGAAATTGGTCATCTCATGGCTTACTGTCATGCAACTAACGCTGGTTTGAAAAGAACCGTTCGTGATGTGCACTTTGGCAAGTATGTTGCCTTCCTGCGCTATCACCACATCAGTAATCGGGTAGGTATGTGCTCTCTGTATTTGTTCTTAAAAGTTTGTAAAGGAATAATTCCTTTAGATCTTGGTTCCATTCTAGAGTTTTGTGTAGCCAAGTGACATGTTATATCAGCTGGCAAATGTTGGAACTATTTTTTATTTAGATATCGTCTTTTAATCTGCAGAGGATAATGGGGTAATTGAGAGACCCCGAAGCGTACCTAAAATATGTCATGAAGAGATAAATGTGAAATATCGAGACACTTAAGTCCATTCCTGGAAGGTGATTTGCAGCGGTAACATTCTCTACGAACAAACTACTTCCCATTTCAATTCCTTTACTTAGATAGGAACATCGGCATGGCGAGACCAGGCCTCTCAGATTTGTCACCAGCTCTGTCAACACATAGTGGGTATGAGCCCGCGACCCAGCCTTGCACTGGATGATGTTCCACCCGCCGCGAACCCGGACGATGAGCGCTGCCTCCTTCGTCAGCCCTTTCTCTTCGACGAGGCCATTAGTGTTGGCGAGCTGCTGGAGCAGAATGAAATCCTGTTGGACGATTTTGTTCGTGTTGAATGCGGTGTTGAGGAGGAATGAGAACATTATCGCCACTTTTGCCTTCCCCTGCCCCCTGTATCTAGTCTATTTTGCAGGCAGTCGTGCTCACTAACATACATTCTTATCACAAGTCAGGTGCGCGGATTAACGTTTTACTGAGCTTGATGGAGGAAGCTAAATACAATCACTAGTCGTGGTTGAGATCCGGCATTCTTATCTGCTCGAGTGCGTACGGATGTGATCTTGCTGGTAGTTGTGTCGAATGCCAAAAGAATAAATATGTGACACCACCTTGTGTGGAGTGTTAAAGCCCACATTTTGCTTGGGTGGCCCTAAGGAAGGGGACCGTCTCCAGCGGCATTACGCTGCGACAAGGCGTTCATCCCATCAGAGTTAAAGCTGTATCTAAGTTTGCATTGACCGATGCTGGTTTTTTTTCTCGGCGTCTGACCCCTCTAACATTGAGATGGGAGCATGTGGAGCACCAGCTTCAATCACGATGGCTATGAAGGAGAGTCTTTATTTGGAAATTTATTGCCGTTTGCAAATGTTTTTTTTAAATAGCAATTTAAAAAAATGACCGAAAGGTTTTTCATTCTTGGTAAACTTGGATATGCCCTATAGGTATTGACGAGATTCCTAGGGAAAGAAAGCACATCTTTTTGCTCATTATGCTCAGTACTTTATCAAATGTAAATTAGGCCCAAAATGTACCTAGTTTGGTGCATCCTTGCGTTTAAAATGCGAGAAGCTTTTCGAAGGAAATTGAGAATATGAAGCCGCTTCCCGTAGTGTTGCTTTAGAAAATACTATTTTCACTAATGAATTTGGCAGGACTGCGCGTCACCGATCTTTGGCACCCGAAACAAACCTACGGGATGAAATAGTTTGGGAGTTGATTCCTTCGCTTCTAATTGGGGATTCTGAAAGAGAAACCTACAAAGTGGAACTATGAATCAGTAGTGTCATTTCGGTGGTCCCATTTCAAGATTTTTTTAAAAACTGGATTTTGTGTACCTTTTATCCTATTATTCAGTAAGAACGGATAAAATACCATATTTCGATTAGACCTCTTGAGGGCGTGTGATATACATGCTAAAATAAAGCATGACTGTAGTGAGGGTACAGAAAGTTCATGATTCAATTGAACATTGTAGAATATTTGACTTTGTTGACTTACATTGCAATTCCGCGGTGCCTACGATCCCTCCCTCCTTGCATTAAAGGCATCAGTGATCTAGGCATGCGGTCATTGTAACTTGTGCCGGCAATTCTTTGTCCCAATTCGACGTTCTTTTTCGTAGTTCTTTTTATACAGTTTCTCTCTTCCTTACACAGGAATTGACCGTGACAATGAGGTTTACCGGTATTCAATTCATCACCATGTTGTGTGGACTCCTTTACCCTTCTACTGGTAAAAAGTAATATGCTGGAATCAATCTGTATCAAAAGCACTTAGCACATAGCAATCAAGTCTCCACACATTTTCTGATCAAATATCAATATCAAAATACAACAAAAGACAACGACTGCAGAAAAATTCAAGGGACTTGAGGGATTCTTAACGTGAAACGGGGTTCCCAAAACCGGAGTCACTAAAGACTTATGTGCATTGAAAGGTGTTGTTTTAGTCCAGCCGTCTTAATGCTTTGAACTATGTTTCATATTGTAGGCAAAAAATAACAATGGGCATCTGAGGTACTGGTCAGTGGCTAGTTTCTCAGTTAAAAGGTGGAGGAAGGGTAACATTTAAGTATTTTTTTGCTCAGACTTGGTCAATTGATAATGTCGTTGCATTATATTCAACAAAACACCGCAAAAATCGGTCTTACCATTCCAAGGACATAAATACCGAACTTCGTCCTACGCAACCCAATAGAAAAGCTGTAGAAGTGCTAAGTTGGGCAAAAAGTTCGTTTTCCCCCAAAAGCATCTCGAAATATATCCACTTTTTTCTGCAGGCCATTAAAACTAACTGTGTACAAGACAACAGCCTTTCGGGTTGGTCCGCCCTTGAACTCTTAGAATCGGTAGTCGGATGGGTTGCCGCCTTATCAAGAAGCGACTGTTGGTAGGCGCTTCCATCCGGGGAGTTACAGGCAGCGATGGGGACCACACGGTGTGGTCGCGGTCTTTTTCCACTCCGTGTAATCGTCACCGCTGTTGTTCCGATCAAACTATATTTCATTAAATGCCTCTAACATGTCAAAAGGCAAAAGCTAAAAGAGGTCAGGCCATGAAAGGATCTTCACTCACTTTGTTTTCATACAAGCTGTTTTCGGTACAAAGTAAATGGATTTATGTGAAAAAGCCATATATCTTTCACAGCTTTTCAAGATTTTCCTTAAAACAAAAGATCTAACTCGAACAATTTCTAGCTTAATCTAAGAAATTATGCACTAGGAGGAAGACGTTTTCCTGAGTCTAGATCTCTGAGTGAATTACTGAAATAACTTTAGCGGGAAAATTTCTTACACTGGTGGTGACTGTCAAACACCGCCGGGAGTTACGGCTTCTACCTTCAAGTCGCGGCAGTGAAAAAGGCGTCAATTTTTCTGCCTGAACCACCTTGTGAATTGAGTGACCTGAAGCAGTGAGTCCAAGAAGGTTCCTTTTATCAGTTTGGGGGTGAATCTAAATTCACGAGAACTCACGGGCTTGAGGTGACAGGCGGTCCTGGTATGGTACACTCAAGGAAAAGGATTTTCATCTATCATAACTATCAAACCTTTAATTACTTAGCTTTACCTAGAGTCCAAATTAGGAGCCTTATGTGAACTTTCAATTTTATACCTTCAGTATATCAAAATCTAGACAGTACCAGCTTTGATGATGACCTACTTTTCCGTTTACATGGTGTCTGTCGTGAGCTTGTCTCCGCCTTCTGTGCATACTTGATGGAGGCTGAAGATTCTCGCTATAATGCCTGGAAGCGCCCCCCTTCGAGTTGAGAGTCGTCTTATCCGGAACGGCCTCACTCTTCAGTACCATCTGAACCTTCCATTGCAAACAACAGACGGGATTGAGGGTGTTATGGAGAGATGGCAAGAATGGGACCATTCTGACCTTGAAGTGGTACTGGCAGTCGGGTTTGAGTCCACGTAGGTGACAAAAGGTCTGTGTGCCAGCGTAGGTCGGCTTTGTGGAGGCGTTGATGTATACTTCGTAACACTTTAACCGTGTAAGAAGAAATTGACCGGGTGGATCCCAGGAAACAATGACCTCCGTCCTGCTCACTGCTGTAACAGTTGGATTTGAGGGACCTTGTGGGCCAAACACCATTTAGGAAAAGAAAAACGCATTTAACGTGAACAGGCTTGCATGTAGTCGTGTAGTTAGTGTTTGTGCACTATCACTCTGTCTTCATGATTCTATTTATTCTGCATCAGAAATGGAGAAAAGTGATTCTCAGAGTCCGGTCCAAGGATCAAAGTACCAGATCTCAAAAAGTTTAGCATCCAGCAGCTGGTGCTACTTTAAAAGTTGAAACTACGCTAAAGTTGATCGGCTATTTTTCGTAAGACGCTAATTGTTTGTTTAACTCTCGGTTTTAGTGAGAGGCCACTTAGGGATTCCGTCATTATACCTTAACCAGTCGGCGTGACCTCCAGGCCATGCCACATGCCCCGAGTCCTACCATACGTCGCCAATACATATTCTTCCCGAGAATTATGTATTCTCTCTTCCACAGCAGAGACTGGGACAGCTACATTTTTACCACTTCTTGAAAGTGAAGGAGTTACTAAGGCATCGTTCGGTAAAAGTGCACAAATGAAGAGAGCTTGACAAACTGCAATAAAAGGAAGTGTAAATTGCATGAGGTAGATTGACTGGGTCAAATATTGGCTCATATGATAAAAATGTTTTTTTTGAAGTAACGAAACACCCACATGTTCATGCTAACTGCTCACCATTAGACAATATTGTAACCTTTATTCGTGGTCTACTTCCATTTTGTGGTCGGAGAGTGTGGTCCACCTACTCAAATATGAGAAAACATGAAACAAACTTATTTGCTTTTTATGAAGGTTTTAATGGAATATATGCCAAGCTGACCATGCTGCTTTCCATATTCGAGACTGATGGGGCCCCAAGGTCCTCCGCTTTCCCTAAAACAAGTCACCCTCATTGCATCTTTCAACAAACATTGATGCTTTCGGCATAGAATTGAGCTAAACTTGTTGCCCAAGGCTCTGTGTCCTTAAAATTAAAGGCATTTTCATGTGCTATTGCCTAGGAAAGTAATTCAGGCGCTTAACACAAAGTTCGCCGCCAATCTGGTACTTAGGGCGTTTTGCAATGGTCAAACATCCATGTCCGAAAACCAATGGAAAAATGATTCAGAGTAACATCCACCCTATAACGCAATTATTTCGGCTGAAAGAATCTTCACCAAATACTCAGAGGCATTTTCGAGACAATTTGATTGATCTTGTTCTCTTTGTCATGTGGCATTTCAGATAACACACCTTCGAGAGGCAGAGGGGAGAAAAGTTGATCACAACGTAGACTGGCCTCCTCTTCCTCGATACGACGCATTTCTGGGCTGCGAGTCCCTCCGAACCGCAGTTTTGTCAGTTCTACTTGAAAACTAACCTTTAAATTTCGAGGAAGCTAAGAAAGATGGACAAGATGCCATCGTACACATAAAGATTTTCAAGAAAAAATTTTACCTGATTGATAGAATTCAGTCATAGTTTTTATTACGACAAAAAATATGGACCCAAAGGTGTTAAAAGTTAACTTACTATTTTTAAACAAAGTCAAACTAATAAGGATGATGCTGCTTTCTCCTCTAACAAATTTCCCCAATCCTTAAGCCTCCTGTAAATGCATGCTTGGATAACTCGTGACGTGGAATACTTTGATGTGATCAATTGAACACAAAATTTAAATTTATTCACCTTCAATACACGCGTTTATCCCCGAGTAATTGCATTTAAATCCATCCAACCTTTCCTTTGACCGTTTTGGGCAATTGACCGTTTGCAAAAAAAACGCACTTTTGATTAAAGAGACGATTTTTTGCATCATGGTACCAGGTATTTTTGAGGTCATCTTTTTTAAACAGTTAATCTAGGTCCCACAATCTGGCAGTTGGCGGAACTTACATCAAGATCCAACCGCATAACCATCATCTGTTTCCTAAGGTCCACCAAGGAGGGCAGCCCACATCCTCTTGCATCGGCGTCTAGAGCCTGCGCATCGAGGGGCTAAAACTTGCGGCAGTGCGACTTTTGTATGACTTTCCTTTAAAAGGCAGCAGGGGACTTTTTAATTACGCAAATTATGCTTAGGAGGAAATTTATGGAGCTTAAGTACCACAAACCAACTCTATCTGGATAGCAGGTAGACTTCAAAAGTAGCAGGCAATGGCGGCTCTCCCTCACTCTTCAGCCATATAGCCAAAGTGCTGTACCTGCCGTAGCCCGGCTGCAAAATGACCCGTAATTTTAAATTTGATATCGCAAGAAGGCATTTTAGGAAGTTTTTTGTTTTATTTAATATTAGCATGATTTCAAAGCCTTTGCTCAACTCATAAACATGATCACTTATTTTTTTAAACAATATTCTCTGGCATCTCTTTCAGACGCTTTTGCTTTAGTAGATATTAAAGATCGTTACTAAATTTACCCACAAATATGAAAAAATATGAAAAGAGAAAAGCTATTTTTGGAACGTGCTTTAAATTACTGTAGATTCGGTTGTTTCGTTGACCTTAACCCTCAAAAATGGAAGGTCTCTCGATACCTCCCCCGGGTGTAAATGATGCTGGGCAATTCCGTGTCCAGAGTTTAGGAATAATATGTGAATGCTATACGCCACGTCTTTTTTACAGCGCATCAGGGCAACCATAATGACGCTCAGATAAGTTCGCGCTTTTGCTTCTGCTGAAGTTCGGCGAATTCCGTTCTGACAAAAAGACTGGTCAAGTAACTTTTGACATGGTTCACATCTTCAACACTTTAATTATTTGTTTAATTCATCATCTGGGTTTCAAGGACACTTAAGACTCCACTTCTGTACTTCTGCTCGATGGCATGGTCCCTACGTGCGTCCATCTGCACGTCTGTAATACATGTCCTATCATAGTATTCAGTCTTATTTCGACTTCAGGGAAGTCTTCAAGCACTACCTTAAGGGCAGCGGAAAGCAAACCTGATCCTAAAGGTCAAATACCCCAATTTCAATTTACATAGGCCAAACCCAAACGTGGTGGAAGAGGGTTATATGTTGCGCATGGGAGAATCTGTGACAACCCCTTCCGGAAGGGTTGAAAATGACGTCTATCTTCGGCAACCACTCAAGTCCCGTGTTCTGCGGGAATGCTGCAAACAAATGAAGCAACCCTGGCTGTGAACCATCTAAAAAATTTCGTTACGGAGCTGTCTACGATACATGCATGAAGATGTCAATTGAATGAACACGCAATACCTCCTTCTTTTCTCTGCTAGCTGGACAGAACCCAAATAGATATGACTGGGCAACACTGAAGTGAGACCAAAGGGAAAAAAAGTAACAGACTCAAAACCTCATCCCCGCAAAACTACTTGAAAATATGTCGCACATTAAATGATTACTTTTAGGCCAGTGTTCTTACGATCATTGGTGGACATAGGTGATGGCTAGTGCATTTCCCTTCCCACAATTCGGTTCCCAGACCGGATGAAACTATGGATGTAATAAACTTACCAAGAGAGGTCAATGACGTCGCAGCCGTATAAAGTAGTAGCTGCAAACAAATTCGATGATTGGCACAGATGGTTTGTAGACATCTTCCTTACAGCATCCACTACGTTTTAATGGCCGGCGTGGAGCCCGATCTAGAATGGCACCGGGGTGACGCTCAAAAGGAGAAGTGGACTATGTAATGCTAGAAATATTTGTTAAACTCCTCATTCTGGTTACGCGGGCACTTAAGACTCCGCCTTTGTACTTCCGTTGGGTAGCATGACCCTCAACCCCTTATTCTGCCCCAGCACTATTTCTTCTTTCGCCTTCAGTGAAGTCCCGGAACGCTACATGCTAATTTTTATAGCCTTATACACCTTCACTTTTATAGAAAAGATTAATTTCCGCACAAGTGCTTGCTTGAATGCACCTGACATTTACGAGCTTCTATACGAATGCAAATTCAAAAGAAGTGCCTCGAAACTTTATGATGAAAAGTTGCACCTTTAAGCGTTACAGACATTAAAAGTGGGGTTATTTGAAGCATTTTTAGTATTTTTTTTTCTCAATTGGAATTCCCGCGCCATTGCTTTTTAACATTGCGCCGAGTCAGGGAATGCTGTGAAAGGAAAAAAGATGCCGAGTCCCACAAAAATTTTAGACGTAAAAGAGCATTACAAGAGTGTAGCTTAACAGTTTGGACCGGGCGGAACGTGTTCACCTAAAAAATTAAAGTCCTATGAATTAATAGAACATGTCACAGTCTCTTCATGGCGTTAGTGCAATGCATAAAGTCGGGTTAATACAAAAAACAAACACCAAATCACGGAATGTTTTTAATTAGCAATAAGTGGCGAAAGCTATCCCATAGAAAACTACGCGAAATTTGGATACCTTTACTCGAGTAGGTGGTGTAGAGGAAACAGTGCTCCCGAATTTAAAAAAAGAGTAAAGTGGTTTACAAACATACCCATTAAAGAAAACGAGAACTCGCTGCTGGCTACCGCTACTCCTCTAGCCAGGCAAGAGCAGGCTTCTGTGCAAAGTAATTTTATTTCGCAAATCGAGACGGGCGCTAAGCAATGGGGCAAGATCCATTGCCCGAAACGCGATTATATTGAGTTAGGATCTATCTCAAAATCTGGTACGGAAAACATCAATACTTCATTAGAACAGATGCCGCTACTTATAACGTTATTAAGATAGCTCTGATCAAAAAAGTAGTCTTCTATCGGTCTCTATTTCGAAAATTCTTACCACAATGGCTGCACAACTAGTGCCACAAATGCGACTGTTCAGCTCCTCAAATTGTTAGAGTCAACTAAATGAAACACTGCTTATTATTTGTCATGGAAACTAGCAGATTTACATAATGTACGGATTATTGCCATTTATTACAATCGAGGTTTAATAAAAGGAAATTTGACAAAAAACGCGTTTCCATACAGCTTAGCATCAGAAAGAAATAGAGAAACGAGGCGTTGTTTAGGAAATGCAATTTTCAATATTGTTTAAAGTTGGATTTGCAAACCCATGATTTGCAAAAGAGGAACTGATACGGGAGACCCACTCACCTTGAGGACGAAGACAACAAAGTCAGAGCAGAGGAGATCATGCTAGAAGAGGCTGAGATCACTGCATAATTAACAATAATTTGGTCTTCAGATTGCTTTCCAACATCCACTGGTAGCACCCGTTCATCACCACAATCGCAACCGGAATGAAGTGCTTTAAGTATTGCAAAAATTAACAATAAAAAGAGGTATTTTTTACAATGTAGTTACTGGTTTTAAAAAGCAATGACCTGGGTACCATCCTTGCTTTAAATGCGCAAGCGAAGGCAAATTATGGGGAACTGCTTTATTCGAATTCTTATGCTAAGAAAATCCAGCCCATCGATTAAAATTTCGAGTAATGGCTGGTGAGCGAAACTAATTTCCCCATTTAGTTAAGTCAGATTGTGTTCTAAATGGCAAATTTTGAAATAAGCACAATGACTAGAGAAAATCTGTAAATTTTTAACCTCAATGCAAGTAAAAAGATAGTATTTGAAGCCTAAATCACAAACCAACGTAGACAATTACAAGCTTCACCACTGTAGACTTTCCCAACAAGAGCGTAATAATAATTTCAAAGATTATTTAGCTGAGTGCACTTTAATAGTAGTGGGAATTGTGTTAAGAACGAGCTAATTTGATGGCAAGCACCAAACACATTGGGTTCGAAGTCACTTACGCTGAAATATCCTATGTATCAACAATAGCGAAAGTAAATAAAAAACAAGTGACAAAATTGGCTCCAAGGGATAATAGCAGGTAGCAGTTTGAAACATCCCTGTAATTTTTAAGAACTGCAACATGTGCTGTAGTATCCTGATTATTTGTTTAACTGCTTAATTAAACTTCATGACCACTTTCGTTTCCTCTTTGTGATTCAGCTAGGCGGCATGGCCTCTGGGTCATGCCAGCAGTCCCTAACCCTTTTATACTTCGAAACTACATGTTTCACCCCAGTATCATGACTTCTTTCGCCTTCCTGAGAGATTCAGAGCACTAAAAACGGCTAAAATAAGTTAAGATATTCAAGCACTACCCAATTTCACAAACTACACATTGCAAACTACTGAGTGCCTAACACACTCTCGTTTACGTACGCTGGGTCAGTTCGTAGTAACTCCGTGGCTGGGCCGACGTCATCGAGCTCTAAAGAGGAAATTAACCCTAGTTATCTGTAAATATTTTTCATGCTGCGTATAATTGAGGTGTCCTTCCTGATCCAATGTTCTCGAGTTAAGAATCTGAAAGCGATGGCATATCGATTACATTGACAACGAAAAGTCAGTTAAGGGAAAAAGAGTATCCTTAATTCATAAGTGACACATTGGTGTTGATTCAGTCTGCCAGTCCTGCACGTATTTGTGTGCTCTTATGTTAACATTTCCACTGAAATGGGAATTAATAGTATAGGAGATAATGTACCATGCAATGAAAATGTCGAGGTGGATGACACAGTGAAATGCAAGCAATAAAAGTTTAAGAGACTGTGCTCTTCCAGAAAAGTTTTCAAATATTTAATCATTATTCAGATTAACTAACCTCACAAGTGAATCCTATGCAAGACACTTGTATTAAACGTGAATTCCCACTTTAGAGCCTAATATTTTGCATAGGAATCGGCATGCAGAATTAAAAGATTCAGACCTTCTTGTAAAATTGTTTTTCTTTATCAGTGATGAACTTCAAACAGCACGCACAATTTCA
Source organism: Echinococcus multilocularis (assembly GCA_000469725.3). NCBI lineage: Eukaryota > Metazoa > Platyhelminthes > Cestoda > Cyclophyllidea > Taeniidae > Echinococcus > Echinococcus multilocularis. Next base: position 9,676,978 of record LN902844.1, read on the forward strand.
GATACTATTTCATCGTGAAGATGGAAAGTAGGAGCTGGGGCGTTGAACTATGGGTATGCTCTATAATCTAGTGTATATGTGTACTAACTCTACATTTATGATAAATTCTCACTCTACCCATGCATTACAATTGGTGTTAATGAGCAAACGCTCTCAGATCTCTGAAACCTTCGGATTTAGTATCAGCACTTTAACCATTCGCTTTCATTCGTGCTGTTCATTCATTTGGTATTTTCTTGCAGTGATTTTAACGTGAATGCTATGGTCTTATTGATGGCTTACTCAATTACTTGTTTTGATGTGTAGCGGCTGTACGCGTTCGGTACTGCGAGTGACCGTAATTGTCATTTTTATTACATCAATCATTGTTTGTGCATTCATCTTCAATGTGCACATATATTAATCTTACATTTAGGATCAAATGGATTTTCTCCTTCAATTTGAAAATGATCAGCTTTCATTACATGAGCACCATTTTCGACTTCTCTGTGAGATACAAAAGTTGATCGTTGATTTTGGGAAGAAATACCGCAAAACTGTATCTAGCTTTGTCCCAAGAAAGAAAGCAGGCTCATCAATTGATTCAAAGCTGAGCTACAATACGGTTCTGACGGACTCCCTAGCCTCTTTCCTCGAGATGGGGATGGCATTTGAGAAATATGGAGCCGAATTGCAAAAATGCGTAATAATGCCACTGAAGGCAGAGTACGATAGGGAACGTAAAGTAGCCGATAAAGTTACCACTGACTACACAAACTATAATACTCAGCGCGAAAGGGAAAAGAGACGCCTTGAGGATACATGGAGGACCCATGTGAACGCGCTGAAGGAGAAGCAAAAGGCGGAAGCTGTAAACACTCAGGCTCAGGAAAACCCTAATATCACTCCAGAAGAGAGACAAAAGGTTAGTAATAATAGTCTTACCCCCTCTTCTCAATGATTAGTGGTAAATGCGTTTTTGATAAAGACCGAACCTTCTGTCTGATTCGTTCCGCCCATTCTTTTGTACTTCATGACTCAGTACAAACTTCAGTTCGTTATCAAAAGCGCGCATTCACCTTCGTTTGTTCATGTTTGTTAGTTGGTGGCACGCAAGTATTTCACAAGCACGCTTTCTGCTTAAAATTCATAGACTTGATTTTAGCTAATTAGGTTAAGGCATTTTAGAGCCATCTGCATCAATTGTGTTTTATTTACCACTTCTTCACCATGTGAATCATCTTGATGCACTAAATTTTTACATGATGCTTAATTCTAGTCTCCTTTCGTCTTGAAGCCAATTTTTTCGTCCCAAGGCTCCTTATTTGCTCTGCTACTGCTCTTTTTAAATTTTGTTTGGCTATCTGAGCAGTAATTTAATGGAATCAGGAAAACTTTTACTATCCATAGGTAATCTATGAGTTGTCTGGGGCAAGCATTGGCGCACCACACCAGGTCGTCCCGTTTGCCTGGAGGATAGCCGGTTTTTGTGATAATTTTGGCTTGATGCATGAGCTTCAACTTTCAGCTCTTTAAGAGCCTCGGTCTTCTATTCTATTAGCTTAAATGAAATGCATAAACACTGGAGTGTTTGCCCCCTTTGGGCTGCAATCATTGTCCTTTCTGTTTCATTCTTCATTAGAAAAAAGTGAAAATGTTTCTTTCTTCCAGCATCCGTGCAAACTTCGACGTTTATCAGCAAGGAGTACCAGATTTTCATGCTAATTTTTTCTTTGTCGATACTTCATATTTTTCTGCGCACTGAATAAGATTAAATGCGTATTCTAAATTCAACCGCAAACCTTCCCACCACTCAGCTTTTTTCCTAAAATGTGCCCTACCAACATGCAACTTAGTGGCGAAATCAAATTTTTATGTTACTGTCCAAAAGAAATTAATTTCTCGCGCTTTTCATAAAACCTCAGTGTTGGCCAACACAGCTTTCTAAATCCTCTAAAGATTTGCAGCCAATTGATTGAGTTTTGATACTTGTTTGAACTTTAACCGTTTGTACTACCATCTTCTTATCTCCTAACCTACCCAGGCCCAGAACGCATTGGCAGCAAAGAAGGACGCCTTCATAGAGACGCAGCACACATACGCCTCGGAGATGGCCAAGTTCAATGACAAGCAGCGTCACCACTTCACACACAACATTCACGTGCTTCTTGCCGACTTGGAGACAATCGACCGCCAGCGCGCGAGAATCACGAAGGACCTACTCACAAAGTGCTCGGAGATCGGCGAGGGCCTCTCCAAGCAGCTCGTTGACTCGACCGTTGCTCTGCGTAAAACCGCCTTGCGTATCGATCCTGAGGAGGTGAGTTTGCGTTCCAAAATCGTTACCGTCTACGTTTCGGCTTGTATAAGGCTTGATCATAAACCATTAAAGCGCCGAAGAAGAAAGACCCATTCTCTTAATTGTCGCATTTTTCGCCTCATTTTGTGGCCCCTTTACGAAAATAATAAGAAATACTTTGCTGAATCATTTCTTCCAATTTACAACTCTTTTGTCCCAAACTCCGCTTGAATTTTACTATTCTTTAAGCAGTCGCTCAGTCCATTATCTACTATCATCTTGGAAATCTCATATCGCTATTTGTTGACCATCCACAAACTTAGATTTATTGCCAAGATCATTTTGTGCTGTAAAATCAGATTAGGCAAGTAATATACTTGCTTCCTTTGATTTCGTCACTTTATTTTATTTTTCAATAGTAATACTTACTACCTGTATTGTTCTCACTTGGTTGATCGGGTTTTTATTAAGTTCGTTTGACACACTGCTTGAACGGAGAAATAGGCTGGCAAATAATTTTATTCCGTGGCTTTGTCAGGCCAACTTTTGTGTTGATGTTTTACTGTTGTGCTCCTTTTAATTGCTTGTCGTTCTGATAGGCCTGATGTTTCGATCATATGCCCGGTATCTCGTTTTTCATCCCCATGTCAACAGTGGTGAACTGGACCCGGCGCCGACTCATGTTTACCTCTATAAATTCGCTGCACTTATGGAGGTGATACTTGATATTTAAACGCTATTCGATTCATCTCGAATCATCTATTTGTTTTCGTTTTTCTGTTTTTTATGTCTAAAATCAGTTACTCTCATCGAATAGCAACATCACTTGTGACCCCGGACTTCGGTAAAAAAGTTGGAGCGCCACATGTACATGAAACCAATTGTGGAAATGTTGAAATTTGAATCATAGTTTCAACTCTGAATGATTTTCATTCCCTATGTAAAGAACACCTTAGATTGTGGGCGTTTGCTGTGTTACCAGTTAAATTGCATGGTTACTGAAATGCCTAACTTTTTATAGGGTCACTGAAATGTCTATTGAAGTAATTTGAGCAAGCTTACTGGATAACAACGCCAAATCAAACTTATTTGCTCGAGTGAAATGGCTACGCAATCTAATTTACTGCGTGTAGCAGCGATCTCTTCGAAAGCTATTTTTTACTGGTGCATACTCCCAAAAATGATTTGTCCAAATGCCATGTAATCTGCGCAAGCATTACACCGCCTTGGCGTTTCAGCAAGAACTAATCCCATTCGCCCCTCTACGACCTCGACTAGGGTCGGTGCACCCTTCCGGTCTCCAAAACGAAACCGCGAGTTAGGTTATTAATTCCGACTATTTGAAACTGAGGTCATCAAATTGATTAATAAAATTTTCGGCCCTACTTACCCGTACAGTTAAGGGTCTTCTGTAAATTATGGACCGATGAAAACCTAAACTGTATTCTTACCATAAGTTCCGTCGAATTTTCACTCTGAAAATAGGTTACCCAGCAAATGTCGGATCTTGTCGGGGAATCCCGGCTTGTTAGACGGGTATCGTCTGGAAAGATTACGGTGCAGCTATCACTAGTGGAAAACGAGTTGGAGTTAGGCTTGCCTTCACTGTGACTCCCAATGTATGCCCTCTCATTTTTGCTTGAACAAATTGCTCATCTGGTTCCCGTGGGGTCATAGTCATTTGCACCTCAGCTAATAAAGTCATGGATCACAGACCTGATGATCATTGAACTGTAGCGGCAGTCATGGACTGAAATTATCCTTCGCCTGCTGCTTACTTCCGTTTAACATTTATTCTGTTCGGAGGCATGTGTCACGATCGGCTTCAACTGAAAATGTGTTGGCATATGAGCTGTCTCCACCATCTCGTACACATTTGTACTTTCTTTTGCATCCAGATCAATCTCTTCACGTTACCATGAGATTTCTTGACCAATTTGAGGGTAAAGCTTAGAGATGAATAGTACTTTATCAAAATCTGGTCCCTTACAAGACGCTCTGCTTCAGCTCCTGTAAAAACTGATGCTAAATGTTGATTGAGAGCAAAAAGAAACAAACCATTATTATCTATTATTCCAGGTTCTCGATTATTTAGGTAACTTCACGTCTCGTTGCAGTGAGTTTCTCAGGTTTCTTGGTCAATTCAATCAAAGTAGTGATATAAGGCGACTTTTTTGGCATTCTTCGAATGACACTAGTTATGACAGTTTGGGTTAACACTGTTTGGCTTATCACCAAGCCTGATTCTTTCAAATTGATTCAGTTGGAGTGGATTTCCTTTATAGCTCCGAGAGGTATTTTATTCTCATAGGGGAACTAAATTGCAACACTTCTGTCCTTTTGCAATTCCGAACAGGCGATCTAGACGTTATTTCACTTACGAAGCAAAGTTTGTGGTCAATCGCTGAAGTCGAAATTTGTGTCCATCGTGGAAAAAAAGTGGATGCTTTTTAGGGCATTTTGTTTGCCTTAATTTGCGATGGTCAGCCATTTTGCTAGCATAAATTTATTTTTTTTCCTGAGTTCTCTTTCCTGTACTAGATAGTACCTACACCTCGATGAACCTCAACTTTTCCCCCATTAGTAATTCTACCTTTTCATCTGGAGCTGTCAACTGACATTTTATCAATGTGAATGGAGCAAATGATGCCATATACTAAAATTACTTGTGATGCACCATTATTGAACACCATTTGCCTACGTGCCACTTCTTCATTGTTGATGTTGTGTTATTATGGTCTCTACCGGTACCACATGTATGCCACGCATACTTCATCAGGTTATGGTCATAGATTGTACCACACCTTGTCACAGATGGATTGGCTTAGTTTAAAACATTAAAACAGATGTGGGATGTTCCCAACTTTGCAACGGTCGTGACCAGGCTCATGGTCTCTAAGCCACAGTTGAATTGGTCTGAAAACTCAAGGCAAAATGACACCTTGTTATTGGGATAAAACATCTGGCTGTGACAGTCGGTTTTTCTTTAAGGCTCTAGCAGCGAATGTGTTAATAGCTTGCAAATAATTACCGACCATTCTATGAACACATCGTTGCCATTAAAAATCTTTGGTGCAAACACCGCTCCCACTGTGACTCAGGCAGTTTTCAAATCGGAGTTGCCTAAGGCAAGTCCGTGTTCTTCTTTCGTTGAATTCTGTCATGCACCGAGTACATAATTGGTGCTCATTGTTTTTTGCGTGGTTTTATATGTTTGTGTGCATAATTTGGTCCTGTCGCAATGACGCCCACTTTGTGTGTGCATGTCTAACTTTTCTCGAAAGATTTCAGTGAGGTGCCTCAAACCACGCCGAAACTGCCTATTCTGAAACGACCATCATAGTTTAAATGTCCAGGTATGACGTCAGCGCATTAGAATATGTTAATTATTTACATGTAGCGTTTAAATTGTGAAATTTTGGTTATCTAATACCACTATGATCTGGTCTGCGTCCGGGGTAGTTTGTTTATAGAACATGTAGCCGGTAGATCTTGTACTGCCCAGCCTCACGCTAATCATGTTCCATTGGCAACTGTCTATCTCCAATCCGTATCATTTCATCCCATTGCGTGATGTTGCATAACCTTTATAGTCGTGATTTTCTCGACATTTTAAGCACCAACTAAATCAAACTGTGATGCGTCGAGTTTTCATCTGAGCCTGGCATCGCAATTATGGGATATGCGTTCCTGATCAAACGTATTTGCATTGTGGCTGAGTTTAAAACAATAAAAGTGGTAGTTTTAATGTACAGCTGACCGCAATTTTTTTAGTCTTTGAGTGGTGGCTGCCATGGTTAAAAAATTGACGGCAACTAGTGTGATTTCAGAACTGTTTACTACCTAAATTGTGGTGATTTACCTTCCAATGGGATTCTCAATCTTCATCAGAGTGACTATTAGACCAAATTTAATTTCTGTCGTTACCGAAGCGCCCTTCCACCGTCCAGTGTAGAAACCCCAAGACTCCCTGACATTTTCATCGGCGTCTTTAAGCGAGTTTTGTACTGTTCTACCTTTCCGGTGTGTACTTTTTGAGAATGACGGAAGTAACTCATACACTTTGCATTTTGTCCTTTGGGGTGATTTTGCTTAATCGTGTATTATGTAATCATTTGAAGGGCGAGGTAACAGAATCCAGTCATATGATGATACACAAAGTGAGTACAGTCTAGCGCTGGAGTTATTCCTGATGTTGTCATGATGCATACGGCTTAAATGTATCTTGATTGTGGACGTGCAGGCGGAGAATGAAAAGATCTATATGGCTGTACATGTAAAACAACCGTCATTCTACTCCATTGAAACTTGTCGCACTAAATAACTTTCAATTCTTAGTCACAATCCATCGAAACGAGAGGCATTGTAAGCATGAATCTCGTTGCCGTGACAACCTTACTTAAAATATCATCACAATTCATACTAGCCTGTGCAAAACGCTAGTACGACCATTGCATTCCTTCTTTTAATGGTGTGTATTTTTGAATTGCAGGACTGCAAGGCGGTGCTGGAGGCCAGAAAGACGGAATTTCTCTTCCCTGTAGATCTACCCTTCTTGAACCTTTCACAGTGTACGCAGGCCACCCTGGATAACCCATCGGCGCTGTTAAGCCTCATGCTGGGCTCCTCAAACGGTTTTGCGACCAGAGCCAATCCTGAGAAGGTCTCCAAGGGCATTCACACCCTCTTCGGGAAATCCAAGACTCAGTCTTCAGACGGAAATGTTTTGCAAACGCCTTTTATCGCTGGCATTGGCTACAAACCTGTCAAGGTGAGCCCTTGAGGTCTTCAGTCACGAATAACATCCATTCGCTCGCTTCCTGTCACCTGCGCCTTGGGGATGCTTCAAATTGAGGTGTGGTTTAAGCACCTGAAATTGTAGATAGGCACCTTTATCATAACTGCACCAAAAGTTATCCTAGAATATTGCGACCGGTGGATGTGATTTGTTCTATTTCCGATGAATCTATTAAAAATACGTTCTCAGTCCACAAATCTTGAGCCTGTACTGAACCTACCATAGGTTTATTTGGATCATCCGGCGACATTTAGTCCATCTATCGTATTGACAAGTTTACTATCTGGACCATTTCCCGTTGTTCATCGATGGGTGGCTTGTATGGAATGCTAGATATGTGATTGTTGTTTCTGTAGAAGGAAGATGTAAGTGTACAGTTAGGCTGACACATGCTCTTTGATTGACTGTTCCAATAGCAATTGGATGCTCTATTGCACTCGATGAGCATAGCAGCAATAGGCCTATCGAATTGGGTGTGCGTGTGAGCGAGAGAGCGATAAGAGACATTGGTGTGCGTTGTTTACTATGTGCCATTCAGGGTGTGAAAGCCCCACTCACTGCTCTATGTTAGGCACATCTGTTTAGGTTTAGGTGTCGAAAAGGCGAAGCAATTCTTTCAGCCTTAGTATGAAGGAACGAAGTGATTAAGGCTTGTTTTATAGACCTCGTCTTCTATGATCTCCGTTGGTGCAATGGTCTCAAGAGATGGTTGAGAGAGTGTAGAACCGTTTACGGTTACGCCCAGGCAGTGCTCAGCCGTGCAGCAACTAAATTCTATCCTCTCGTGATCATCAGGTCTGCCAGTACTGTGGTTATATGTGTGTATAGGAGACCAATAGGTTGCTTGCTTACTGTATGCCACTGGTTGAACACGCTCTCACCGTTTGTGTGCATGTGTTTCTGCATGTGTCACAAACGACTCTCGTGTGACAGCTTTCGTGCGCACCATCCAAGCACAAATGACCTTCAACTGAGCCATTCCGTTTCTTTGGTTTATCGCTCCTTTTGAAATAGCATATTGCATAATTTTAGTCCTGCTGGGGTAACTTGTGGATAGTTGCAGGCACTCATCAGCTATCCGTGTCCTTGCCAATAAACAAGGATGTATCCTCATAACCTTTGTCTACTAGATTCAATATCTCATGAACTATCGCGTATTTAAAGTTAGAGCTCCAGTCTGCAGCAAAAAAAATTAAATCTATGAAACTAAAGTGTTTTCCCTCCCACTTGGCTTGAACGCCTGCTTTTAATGCAATATTAAAGTATGTTCTTTTTTGAAGGGAAGTTTACGGTCTTGATCCAATTCCTGCGCTTTATAGCACAACCAAAGGCTGACATCGAGCCAAAATTGGAACTTTCATTCATTGTTGTGGGTGTACTTTAAGCCAAGATAAATTTCCAAAATTTTTGATCTGTAGTAAGGAACTGTTGAGTTCACAACAGTTTATTAGATTTTCACCAACTTACTCAAGTCTGGTGAGAATTCATTACCTAGGTATTATTACGCAGTACTTTTTCACTTGTCCACAGCCTGGTTTTTTCGTTAGCTAAAGAAGTTATTCTCTGTTATCGGTAAAAGCTCCGAACTCCACCTTTCCGATTTAACTATTTAGTGACAGTCAATTTATATCTTCTTCTGTTCGAAGTTGAATGAGCCCCAGTTACGCCCTTTTAACAATTAATTGTTATTTAACGCTAATGTGTGCAGATGTGTGTGACATTGATGACGGTCATTACTGTCGCCTGCACATCCTCGTGTGTGTAAAGGTCAAAACAAAATACTACAGTTTTTTCTCGTAGCCTGATCTATCCTCGTTCTGCCTCCTTGCTTATTTGTGTGTGCATGTGGATGCTGGTGCACATTTCATCTCAAAAACCACTTTTCAGCTTTCATCAATCTCCAGGGTTTGTTGGTGAGGCTTCTAATTTTTGCCTCTTAATCTTAGCACTTGTATTTACACTTTCTCTCACAAATCGTGAACTATTGACCAATAATGTTTTGTCATGAGGAATGCGCAAAATGTTACTTCAGGGTCAAGTTCTCTATTTTCCTCGAAATTTGTTTTAACTTGAAGAACCCAGGTTCCATTTTCTGCAATAGAAATTAACTGTTGCAATTCATACCTCTAGCCAAATGTCATGCGAAGAGAAGGTACTTCATTGTGTTTGATCTGTGGTAATGATTAATCCCACCATTTCACAATTAAGCATAACTTGGATTAATGCTTGATTACGTCCAAATTTTTGTTATTTGTCCGTCTAAAGCGGTCGTGGAGTTGCTACTTTAAAAATACAAAAACATTTAAAGTACCAAGTCAAATTTGCTTGTAGGTGAGTTGGTTGGGGTGTATCAATTCCGATTGTTGCTACCTTTCTAAACGGGCTCCAAAGCTGGACCTTTTTTCGCTTTATAATCCAGTGGTGGCTATTTCCAATTACCACTGTTTCTCCTAACTCAAGGGTGTAATAATTTGTTGTGCATTTTCTACCCTTCAGGAGTCTGAAATGACTGTGATCCAACTAAATGATCGTATCAAAACTCTCAAGTCAAGCCTGGACAAAGTTCAAGGCTCTATGTAAGTTCACATTCACTGTTTTCACAATGTTTCAATTCATACACACTTTTGCCAATCACTATGCGATTAAGTCCCCTTGTTTTTAAGTTGTTTACTTGAGTTTCCGGCTGTTCGACACTATGATTAATTAGATCCACCGACTACAAAGATATCGCAATTCGTTCGGATGAAGTACCATCCAATGTCAAATCTGGAGTGAAGACTCTTTGCCATCTTAGGGATTGGCATGCGCATTTCTTCTAAAGGAAATTAAATTTATTGGTAATTTCGTAATTGTTGTACCACTTTGTTAGTTTTGTCCGCGCGGATCATGCTATTTCCGTCCCACTTCATCAAATCATTGTATATACACTCTCAATAGTCAAGCTCAGGTAGGGGAATTTTCCAAGGTTAATTCTTTATCACCTTTCCTTTAGGAAGTTGGTATCATAACAAATGCTTCGCTTTTTGTCAATTCTGCTTTCAGATTAACAACTAACACCAAAAACGATGTTGAGCCCTTTAAAAAGAGAACTGTCTTACAATTTGACTTTTCGTGTTGTTTTCCTGGCGCAACTTAGTGATATCACCGAAACCCTCCTCCCACCTTCTTCTTGCCCAACGTCATACTCAGATTTAGTCAATACCTCTCTTCGTTGCCACGCCATACATGGCCGCAGTTGCTTTTGTAGCAACTATTTCTAGGCAATGAAATTACCAAAGAAGGTTTGATATGAGATTAGATCGCGCGTTCAAATAGTAAACTCTCAAATGAGCATCTTTTCATCAACGACAATTTTGTTTGGCACGTTCTTTGTCAGAGTTCACAAACTGCGTGCTTTAAAGTGGTCTTCCTTTTTCCCACAGCCTTTGATTGCTGATGCGTGTCGGTGGTATTGCTTCACCGAGCCGCAGAATGGTCTAATTGCTAATATTTCAGCTTGGAAAGGCCTTTCTCACTATACGCATTGTTCATTTTACCGGTAAATCGCATCCTACTTCTATGGCAAGCAGGAACCTGCAACTGTGCTGCTTTCAATCACAAGTAAACCCGTGCAAATGAGGCTGCGCTTTTCACTATATCATCTACCTAACGATTTATTTTTGCGTGTGCGTAGCAATGTACGCGCCTTCTTTAATTTTGCCGGGTTGTTACTTGTTGTCTCTCTTTTCTTTCGCTCCTTCGTCACCGCAGCATCCCATTTTGGCAACGCAGGCACAGGTGATGAACAGACACCCACTTTTGTCCCTCCCTCACTGTCTGCAGTTTGTGTCTTGGTATTAGCTTGAGCCCTAGAGTCACTGTAATAGTGTTGTGCATGGGTTCCTCTGCTTGCCTCTTTTTGCTTCTCCACCCTTATCCCCTTTGTCGTCGTCGTTGTCAGCATGAATGTGCATAACTCACTTAATCATCTACTCTTCTTTGTTGTTGTAACCGTTTAGGAAGCATGTGCGGCTGCTTTTCTTGTCTTTTTATTCTCTTAAAAGTATTGGAAAGGGATTTCGTTAGGCTGACCGTTTAGGGAAACTGGGATTGGTACTTTTCTTCCTGTTTTGTGTGGACGCTCATATCTTTACCATTTTTGTGCAAGGTCATTTTTTATGCCCCCAGATTTTGCAATCCCTTTGGCGAGAGTGAAGGCCGGTTGTATGAAAATATTTTGCAGACATCATAAAAAAGCAGTCTTGTATATTAGACCTTTGATTGGAACCTTGATGGATTTCCCAATTGTTTTTATTGCCCATAGTCGGAATATTCAATGGTGACTTTTAGTATAAGTAGGAGGGCGAATGTCTTTAACAATGCTATAACGAAGTATCTACTCACTTAAACGTTGTCCTTTGATGAATAAGGATGGTCACTGGTTTAAAAAGTGTAAAGTTATGGCATTCTATTGTGGGTCACTCGGAGGATGTTCAAAAGTTCTTATCCTCCACTTTTTTGTATCTCACAAAAGATTAAAACACCCCTTTCTTTGGGGTACAATCTTGGATTTCCTGCTACTCATCCATCTGTCACTTTTTGAGCCAACTCTGAGTTCCTTCCTCATTTATCATGGATTTTGCCGCCGCTGAACTCCTGGAACACTTTGTATCCGCTACAGCAACATGACCATTTCCAAATGAACTCCATCCTCGTACTGGGCACACGGAATGGGATGAGATTGTGCTCTCAATTGACTTTTGGTTGATAAAAGTTTATAGTAGATCGCTGTTTCTGTTTAGTGCAGTTTACAAGTTGGGTTCCCATCCACACTCCAGTAGTTGAGGCGTGTAGCCGGCTCGCCAGGTAGCACCAGTCAAAAGGCACATTTTTGTTTTACCGATTAGTGCCTTCCATTTCTTTGTAATTTAATACGGGAATGTGTGGGAGCTTAGCATCGTTAATTTGTTTATAAACTCTATATGCGTACGCAGAGGAACCAACTTGGATGATGATGTTGCATTTCTCGACTGTTCTTTGACTCATGATAGTTAATTAGCCTGCATTTTATCTCTGGACCTCAGAAGGAAGTCGGTTACCATGATCTGGCTTTTTCGCCTATCTTAGTAAGGCAATAATCTACTTTTCTGCCTTTAGATCAACCAATCAATTTGGTGCAACAAGTTGTCATAAACCGTTAAAGAACACTTGTCAGGCACTTCACGTGCTTACAAGTGAATCAACTTGATGAGAGGAATTTTTTACTTGCATCTGCTATTTAGATTTATCATGAACCTCCGGATCGCAGTCGATTTAGAAGAGCACTTTACCATCTTTTAATTGTTACCGTAGGTACTGATCTCCCCTTCTCTATTCTAAGCAATTACGTTCAGGTACTTGGCAAAAGAAACTCATTCGTTTGATTTTGTTTGGACATAAATGGAGTTTTAAAGAAAGCCTGAATTGAAAGGTGCAAGTCGCACAGGCCATGCCTAATTCGGTCTTTTACAACACTGCTTTGCTTCAGTCCTAATTAGAAGTCGGTGGCTACAAACGGTTAGGATGTTTCAATTTATTTTGTTGGTTTTGAATCCTTTAGTTCCTCCAAATAACGGTCAAATTTCATTTCACTTTTTAAGGCTAACCCCCAGTCTCTGTAAGTGGTAACTCCATTTGTCGAAGTACCTCTACGCGACGTAATTTCTACTTAGATCGTGAATAGTTTGCATTCGAAATAATTTATGGTAACCTTGTATTTTCCAGCAACCATAATACACATTGTTGCTTAACGTAGCTCTCACGTTCAGGCTACACGACTACTACTTGCTTTCAACTAGCATGATATGCTTACTGTTGGTTGTGAGTGATTGACAACTTGGGTGGAGTCTTACAAACGCTTAAATTCAGGCCGTGACGCTTTAAAATTGGCTTTAACAACAACTCTTGATTTTATGTTGGAAAACAGGTTTTCAACTTTACCAGCATGTTCAGCAGCTGTGCAATGTAAATGAAATACCCTCGCCAACCGTCTGTATAGTCAATTCAACAAATAAATTACGCCACACTTGAGCATCGACAGTTCTTTTTCCTCTTTTTTTATTCATCAATTTTAGCAGGTTCTTTTTGTGTACTTTTTTGGTCACGTCCTCTACCAGCATAACCTTGGGTGGAAGTCCTGACCTCACTCCTAATCGCACTTGTTGATAATGAAACACTCATCGCGTAACCCAGGTTTTCTAATTCACCCAGAGGTCGCGGTTCTAAGTACCCTCTTACTTGCTGCTGGTCCCTGCAGCCATTTCTTTTGTTGCTCTGACTTAGGTAGGATTTTCACCAGTTGGCGCGATGAACTGTGTGTATGACTTATAGCCTCGAAGGGTGGGAGTGGAAAGGCGGGAGTTGCCAGATTAATAACTGATTGGCCGTCAAACGTGAATAGGTTAATTCGTAACAGGACAAAAGTTGCATCTTTGGGATTCCTTACTGTTTTACGCATTTCTACAGCATTTGGGACCTCTTTTCACTTCTACAAGCTTTGCTTTCTCCGGAGGTCAAGGGTTGCTGGCTATAATTTTTCTCCTGTACCAAAAAGCATTGTACTACTCGCATTCAGGAGTTTGTATATCATCATTGCAACCGTGACTTTTTTATTTTTGTAACGTTTTCCGTCCCATTTCGTTCATTTAACTTAAATGGCATTAAGGATTATCATCCGCCGTTTCCCTGAAACATCTATAATGGCACCATTTTACATACCGTCGGTCACGTGGTATTTTTGAAAATTGGCATTGTAAAATGCCTATCCATCCGCTGCGGCACTTTGCAAAATATTGTCCCGGTGATCGCTGTTTAAAGTCTGCTAAAATAACTTTCAAAATAATTTTGAAGGTTCTTGCTTGGAAGAATGGGATCTCAACTATTTTGGCGACCTTGGTCAGGTCTTAACGGAAGCCTTTTCAAGACTTTTCCACTTTATTTCACCTTTATATTGTCGTCTTCCTTGTCTTTACTCCTTTTCTGTATCCAAAAGCTTTGAAATCCACCTATTGTAGAGTCTTGGCAAAAGTGCACGTTTGAATGACTTATATTAGGGAAATTCCAGATTTCTTGTTAATTGTTATGATGTTCCATATCACACCTTCCTCTTGCTTGACTTGATTGCCACCAGAGAACACAATTTACAATGCCATCTGTGTCGGCAATTCCGGACATGATCTTTTTATATATGGGTAGATTTTATTGGGTCTTTTTAAACTCCGTGTTAGAAGGCACATATTTAGTGGCCAGTTTTTACAATTTAAAGAAATGGTAGATTAGCTGAAATTACGCTATCATTAATAAATGATAATGAACCGACAAAAATCTCCTTATCGCACTGATCCTAAGCTTTGTAATTGTCCATCCACTAGTGGTCATCTGATAGGGTGTGCTTTAGCACCTTGGCTACTCTAGACGAATCCTTAATGATGAGTATGCTTTTATGCAGTTCACAATAGTGGTGATAGTTTTCTGAGTTACACACTTTACTTTTTTCCATTTGTAGAGAGGCGACACAGCGCTTGCTGGACTCCTGCCGGAACAATCCCAAGCTGGGCAACGCGCAGGACGCGGAGGATACCATCGCAAAACTGCACCGCCAGACCTTCTCACTCAGCGACCTCATCAAGCGTCTTGAGGTAAGTCGTTTTACAACTTTTCCATGCACTCCTTACTCTCATTTCTCGCCACAGGGTAACGGCTTTACCCTTTGAAACGTAGATTCGTCTCGTATAATCTCCTCTGGACTAATTCGTGCATATTGTCAGCACTTTTAAGTGGTCTGGCTACAGTCGCACCTGTAGGCTTTAAAAGTGACTTCGTAATTTTGAATTTGATCCCCAACTCGAAATGATGCCTTGAATTCTCAAGCATACGCTAAGTCCCCGCAAGAAATCGAGTTGCGTGGTCAACTACATCGAGCGCAGCACGTCATATTCCCTCCCAAATATTTTTTGGCTTCGAGTCGCGCGCTTACTCATCACCCAAGAAGTATTTTAAAGTGACGCAACGCAAATTCCACTCATCAGTTTGACATCTGTGCATTTCATAAGTGGCCTAGATTTAATTGCAAAAGGTCTAGACTTCCATTTGTGCCACTATCAAATTACTAAGTGAAACAGCTATGCTCTATTCGAATGCTGTAAACAGGTGGGGTAGTTTATGTTTGCCGAGGGCGTATCAACCTGCAATCAAAGAAGACCTTCCGCATAAAAAGCCAACCTGTTCCAAAAGGAGATTTTTTTAATTTCAAAATGAAAACTTACAATCGGCATCCGTGTATTTCTGTACGCCGACATGAATAAGACAGAGATTTTTTACATATCGTCGTTGTAATTAAGAAGTGAGATCATTTTGTTGCGCCAGGACCCTGACGCTTAGCATTGGTATTGTGCCTTGTCTTGGCTAAGTAGTGGCTTCCTTGCGTGAGATTGTATCGTTTATCACGATTTCCATCTATTTATGCAACCAGTTTTCATACTGTAACACGAATAGGCGTTCACCCAAAAATTCGTGGATAGATGTCTCCATATTAATGTACTTGTCAAATTCTCTAACATCCTATCGCCAAAATCGGTGTCATGAAATTCGCAGGCTTATAATTCCCCGTTTTTTGTTTTCATGACAAGAGACATACGGTGAAATCCGTTGCAAACTCTGTTTACTATAGAATTAAACAAATTCTCAAATGGACCATTACCGTTGACAATTAAGGGAGGATACTTTTTATAGACGAATCCAAAGCCACAAAAACTTTTCAATTAGCTATCGCCCCTACTAGATTTTTTTGAAAATTTAACGACTATTCCACCTTGGCAGCCAGGCTGGAGCTCATAAAGATTAGTATAATCATTCACTACCACTACTTTCAAAGTAACTTTCTCCCAAGTAGATTTAGTGCGTACGAATAGAAATGAAGTGGTTTATTTACGAACCGTCAGTGTGTTCACCTCTTGAAAATGCACATGAAATAGCTGTCGAGTTGCTGGTTTTTCAAAGCCTTCTTTAAACAAGTGACATTCATTGTGAGCGAATCAACCAAGGACTCAGTGGTATTGTTCAAAAGCAAACGCGGTAGTCTTTTAGACAAGGCTTTCAAGCCATAACAAAGCCGATGTAGTTATACACTTGAAAAATTTTGTTTTTCATCATTCAGTCGCGTTACAACTCGATGGGAGGGGACCAGGCGCTGGCGGAGGCGCAGAGCTCCCTGGAGTGCACCAATCCCTACGGTATCTCTAGCCCGACTGACAAATCCCGTCAACCCTCTTCCATGTCCAGACGCCCTACCAATGCTGGGTAAGTCACCTCCCCCTTACCGCGTCTCCCTTTCAGCTTTGACTTTCATGATTACGTCATTTGACCAATCGCCACTCAAGATATGGTTCAGATAATCAAAGAAACCAACTTATGCGCTTTAGGACAAGTGGCTTTCTCCCTTTAAGTCAACATCTCTCGTCCAATTTTCGATTGAAATTTGATTTGACTGATCAGTAGAAGCCCGACTGTGCCTCTTTTGTACTTGAAAGCAACTGTTAGGTTCCAGATTTTTCCATTTTATGGAGTGTTGCGGCTCATATGCATTGAACTCGTGGCACTGAGTTGCGCTGCTTTTAGCGTCGGTTTGTCTTGTTTTTGCCGGCGTTTCTTATACAAAAGTCCATTTGGGTTTTAATTTAACTAGCCCAATGGATTTGGCGATCAAAAAGACATTCGTATTTTAGAGTAAGGCTTTAGTTTACTTCCTCTCAGGCGAACCTCCGAATAGGGAAGAAATGTGCGTCCACACGAGAGAGCAAACTAGTTGTCAGGTTGGTTTAGGCCTCATTTCTTCATTTGAAGTCTCAGTAAACCGAGTCATCCAATCCATTTTGGTTTCGAATAATAAGGGATCCATTTTAAGCCACAAACAGTCACTGCTATACGACCCTGTAATGGGATAGAACTGATGCTAACTCACCTAAGAGTGAGCTTTTCTCTAGCTCGGGCTCACAGTCGTATGGACGGTAAGTTTAACTATAATGTAGTCGCTTTTTAAAAGGAAAACGAAACGCCCTACTTGAAGTTAGAGGTTTTCGTTTCTTCAACTTTTTCCACTTACGCTTCCTTCTGCCATAAGCGTTTTCCTTCTATCTTTTCCCCTCTTCCATTGCAAACACTCTATTGCGATTCTGGTTTGATTGACTAATGCGTCCGAGTGAAATGCGAATACTTCCCGTGACTTTTCTACGCCAAGATGTTCACTTGCTTAACAGTCCTTTTCATTCTGCATGACTTGCTCTGGGGCGGATTTGTCTCTTCAAGTTTCGAGTTATTTGTAAGGACCGCTTGTACTTTCAATGAGTGCTTAATTGAACTATAAATATTTTATTTTGGCAACACCCCCAAATGCCTGGCTTCCAGATGTCCGTTCCTTCATCTGGTTGACGTGAAGCTGCGGCTTTGAAAATGCTTTACATGGAGAAGGATAAGTAACTTGAATCGGGGTATAAGAATGTTTCGAATCAATCGTCCGCCAATGAAATCGTAGTCTTCAAAGGTAGTAAATCGTCCCCATTTTCGGTGGCCCATTGTCATTGGTAGAAAGTGATCCAGATTGCCGATCATTTTGAGTAAAATTTGTTCTACCAGAAATTTATTTACTCTAATATTCCTTCCTTGTTCAATTTTGCGAATGCAATTGAATTTAAATACGCTGAAAAGCATTCATGTGCTGCATACTAACTGTTGAACGATTTGATACAGAGTAACAGTCTTACTAGATGTTAATTTGTGGATTGATCGTCAACCTTAAAAAACGCAGTTTTGTTTCACTCCAGAGTGACATAACACGGTAACGTGAATCGAAGTTGCCTGCGATATGACTATTCAAGTCATAATATGATAGTAAAATTCCAGCTTCGTCGTGCTTTGCTTCGCTCACTTACGCCCCAGATGTTGTTAACCCAGATTTGACTAGTCTTCACCCCTTTCAACCTATACTTATTAAGATCTGTTTCCACCGCCTCAGGTCAGCTGCTTTCGAGTTCGATTCGGATGTGGACGAGTCTGCCACACCGGCTTCCCAAGGCTTCGGTGATTACGTCGGTCAGGCTACTCTGAAGTACGATTGTGAGGGTAAATAGTTTACACGTGCGACCTTTACTACTATTGTTTTATCAGTAGCAGAGGATAATATGGTGTTTTTCCATAGGAAACAGCCAAGGCTGTATCTCAGGCAAGGCGGGTGAAGCTTTCTACGTTCTAGAGGTGGACAACGACGGTTCCGGCTGGACGGCAGTTGTGAGTGCGGACGGTTCCAGACAAGGTTTTCTACCGACCACTCACCTGAGCATCACACTCTATTGAATTTCTTCCTCCCAATCCTGTGAAGATGCTCCTCCTCTACTTTTTCACCTCCTAGCAAGCATGTTTTCTCTTGCTTATACCCTCTTTTTTTCACTGACCCCGATCGTGTCTCCGCCACCCTGACACAGATGTAACTTTGATTATTACACATTTTGTCGTGAGTTTTGGTTACTTTGCTACAAACGCATTTTGTCGATAGTTGTTATTGCACGCATCCAGGTGCGTTATCACTATCGGCACTGCTGCTCAAAGTAAAACTGGTCCTGATCCAAAAGTCATTTTCTTGAAGTTATTCTTTGCTTGCCTTTTCGATGAGATGCGTGGAAGTTTTAGGGCAAAATTGTATCAAATCAGCAAGTTGTTTTGGATCTCCATGTCATATTATTGTACGCAATCCACTCCGATAGGCGATCTAGGTTGCTGCAGAGACTCGCCAAGGCCGGGAAGTGGTCCCTCTTCCGATGGGTCTAGATGTTACGGTCTCTACTGCAACTTGGTCTTGAAACAGTTAATCGTCCTGCTCATTAAAACCATTTAAATATACAGTCTCGGAAGGTCTCTTGTTGATTTGCATACGTCGGTGTCTACAGGCGGGATATATCGACTCAGAGACGCATTAGAAGATACTTCAAAGTTAACCTCATGCTCACTGATTCCGAATCGCAGGCTTACTACATCCTGTAGTGAGTTGTGCATGCAATTTCCTAAAAGAAAGAGATGACGGAATTACCACCACCAAACGAGCAGTAAATTTGAGCAATGGAGCATTCATTCAGACTGTACAAACGAGGGCAAGATGATTATCAACAATGCAAATAAAATGTACCCATAGAACACGCGTCCGCATGCATAAAATACGGGGCAAGACAGGCAGGAAAGTGGAAGGGTGTGGGTGTAGTTAAGCTGAGGGCACGCAATATTTGAGATTGAGAAATGCATAATCGTATGGAATTCTTCATGCCACATTCGGTCCCCAGGTGTCCGAGTTCGACAGTACACCTGCAAAAAGTGGAGTATAACCGGCGTTACCCACGTTCCTCCCAACATAATTAGCAGTAAAAACAAAGTAAGTAGGCGGCACACCGAATTGTTTTAACAATTTCGTTCTTACAATTAATCTGTTTAGGCCCTCCGTGGGAAAGTTAGTGATTAGCACGTCAGCGTCAACGGAATTCCAGAAATAAGGCACGTCTGCGGTATTGTGGTCCTTACCTTTACAAGTCAACTGAACTCTCGCTTTGAGTAATGCCCTGATTCTTTAAGCGCAAACACTTCCTGCGGCCATTACTTTTGGAAGAATTGGAGGGTCCTGACTCATCCGATAAAATACAGTCGGATAAGCACTCATCAATCTGTCGCTTACGCCCACTAGATCCATTCTTTTGTTTCGACTTTCCCTCCGAAACTACCGCATTGATTCGTGTTTTCGACTCTTCAAGCGATTTTGCAGGTGCGACATGAGCGACAATCGGCTTTAGAAAGGCGAAGACATCTTCATTGTCTATAACCTCTTTCCTTGAGAAAACACAATATAACAAGAACTACGCATACAAATAAGAAGGCAGAATAGTTTTTGAATTTCTGGAGATGGTCAGTTTGTACGCCTTTGTTAATAGCTGCTCAACAAATAATTCTAATGCTCGGGCTGAAAATTTGAGTATATCACATTTCTTACAAACAACAGGCGGAACGGTAGCCGAGAGCTTCCCGATTTCATCATCCAATTGCATGATCTTTTTGATTCGGGCCTTAACATCTTAGTAAGTAAGAACATTGGCTACAAACCGTGGGAAACCTTGCGCTAAATTTGCGCTTTGTGGGCATGGTATTAGCAACTGTATGCAGCGACCCAATTTTAGGCAAGATTAACAATTCAAGGAACAAGACTTCTATAGTTTAATACACTGGATAATGAAACGCTTGCTAGTCAACATTAACATAAATTTGTTACATTAATGCACGCCGCAGTCTAATAACAGTGATAATGATAGAAACTCTTTATTTGTCTGTATTTAACCTCTTTGTCAAAAATTCAGTACTATAATTTACGCAATATATTCCAAAAACAAAGTTTGAAATAACATGATTCGTAATTGCGCGAAAGTTCTAGATGCTCTAGACAAGGAAAAAAATCCTGCGCCACTAAATACAGAACCAAAAAATTGTTTCCAACTACATAGCCTTGAGTTAGTCAGGTTCAGAGGTTCCTTTTTTGGCAGAAATTAGCAACTACTGCAATTTATGTCAGAAATTTTCCTTTGTAGTTTATATTTGCGTTGGTGATGGCAGTAAATTAACTGCACTGAGTCTGTGAATTCATCCAATCATAGAGTGACATGCTTTTCTCGTAGTGGTTGTCGGCTCCATTGCTTTGTTGCTACACTCTGTCAATTTTGTATCATGAATAATATTAAGCAGTTGCCCTCCGTCAGATGCAAAAAGCAGTTTCTTGTGGAACACGCAGAAAGGCGATCCTTAAAACTCTGGCGGACACCAATGAAAACCTCATATTATTTTTTACTCGAGTGTTTTTATCAATTCGTTTCCCTCCTCCGAAGCATTCTGAGATATAAATTCGCTACATGTCTTTCGGTGCTAACATTTATTATGTTATGTTCTCTGCGAAGCATGAATGGGCCTCATCGAGAAGTACATAAGCTAGTATGTAAATTTATTTACAGGGGTTTATTCATGTGGAAAAAAGAACCATTTGGTATTGCTGGTGGATTCTTTTGGGATTCTTGTCTTCTTGTGGCTTCGGCTCGGGGCTGCATACATTTGTATTATATCTTGTGAGTTATATTTTCTCATTTGATTGCTGATAGGGTCCTTTTATCGCTCAAGTAACATTAAGCGCCTACGTATGCCAATCTCTTGATTTTCCGGAACCTCCTTATCCTGACAAACTCATATGTCCAGAAATGAACAGCACCCGCGGGGGCGTTTCTTTCTTTAAAATTGTTCGCAAAACCGAATTAGAGTCTGTACTCTGGGTAAGTTCATTACCGCCTTTACTCTACTTGGTATCGTTAACTGTCTTACCCTGTTCCTGTCGACATCGAATTTAGGGTCTCGGCACAGCAATAGGCGAGCTACCTCCTTACTTTATGGCGCGTGGTTCTAGACTTTCAGGAAGCATGAACGCCGATGAAATTGAACTTTCTCTTAACAATACATCGTCTTCTTCTGAAGTAGAAACAGACTCACTCCTGCCACAAATACCTGAAAAAAAGCTGTCCCGTTTTCAGCGCATTGAGGTTTTTCTTCAAAGACTAGTCACCCGCGCTGGTTTCATTGGCATTTTACTATGCGCCTCAGTAAGCTATTTTCATCCCTTTTTAAGGTTTATTGAAATGCAGAATCATAAATTATATTATCACTTGCAGTGAATTTGACTACGAAGTTATGATAGCTGATAAGAAACGAGCATTTGTAATGGTCGCTAATATCTAGTGAACGATTCTAGTACTGTTTAATGTAAAATCACTAGTTGTGAAAATAGAAAAAATTAATCTCCATTTGCTCTCAGGTACCAAATCCATTTTTTGATCTGGCGGGAATGACCTGCGGTCACTTTCTGATACCCTTTTCGACCTTCTTCGGCGCCACCTGCATCGGCAAGGCGCTCATTAAAGCGCACATTCAACAGTTCGCTGTGATCGCTGTGAGTTCAGAAGATCATATCGACCTCCTCGTAGGGTATATTGGGTGAGTATCTGATTATTTGCATCTGTTGCACCAATGCGTTTGTATTATTGTTGCCATGATTGGATTGGCGTTGGAAATTTCGTCGTTCCTGCATCAAAAGTATTGTGAGTATGTAGCTTGCCATTACACTGTTCTCGAACTCATGATGACTCATCAAGGCGAGGTATTCTTTACGTCTTTTCCGACCCACATTTTGTGGTTTCACTCTTGGTTTGTATCTATTTCATAAATGTTCGTATCATGTATATAAACATGCACCCTATCAGATTTCATGTAAGCTGGCTAATGGAGAGGTAAACTGATGTTCATTTGCTACAATACGTGACAGCTACTTTGATGCTGTTTCAGAGTTATTCCCTCATTGTTTTCTTCACAGTAAAAGGCAGAAGTGAATAAGGTGGTGAGTACTGTAGTCGGTGAACCCTAAAGCTTCACGTTCCCCTTTGGTTGAACTGTGGTAGTGCGAAGAGGAGTCCTACTTGTGATTTCACGTGTTAAATATCGGTTTTTTGCGTTTCTTGAGCTTAATCTCTCCATCTAAACAATGATCTTTTTTGCGGTGGGGATGCACGTATGGAAAAGAAGCCTTCAAAACTGTTTAGATTTAAAGAAAGTCATCAGTTCACTGTACTTTTTGTTGACTAGGTCCGCATTCACTGTCACTATTCACTACCACAGCTTGGATATTCAGTTGCTGCTTAAAGCTTAAAAAAGCAACCATTTTCATATCAAGAGTATTTACCATCTATTTTGCTACTCCACACTCGTTTCATTTGTTTGTAATGCTCTTGAGTGTGGAAAATTAGTAGTAAAAAATACGTGTCACATCCGTGATGCGGCGGGCTCAGGTAGGAAAATCGGGGTTTCACGTATGTGTGAGGTAGATTGCGAAAGCTCAAAGTCCTATTTCTCATTTTAGGAAACTCCCCTTGGTGGGACAGAGACTGCAACAGCCCTTCATGGAGTACCTTGAACAACAGAAGAACAGGCTCCAACAGAAGGGAGCTGCACCGGTACGTACTCGTATTTGTTAGTGAGAATCTATTTGTGTGCTTTTCGCTACCTAAATCACCACATTTTTACATGAGGAGTATGAAGTATGCGTGACCGTCTTTGCTGTCTTCTGATTCCATGTTGTGCTTGATAATGAACCTTTAATTTATTGCACGGGAAAAAAGAGTGGCATTTGCATTTCAACTAAGCCATTGCTATGCAAGGAAATTTAGGGCCTTTTGTTTGACTTAGTCTTGACTAAAGGCAGTACATGCGTTTTTTATTTTGCATTGTGTCGAAATTTTTCGCCTTTGCAGTCCCAAGTAGACGGAGTCATAAGGTTGCATTTGATATCAGTATAATAGGGGAGTTTAAACCAAACTTGGACTTTTAATTCCACCGATGAAAAGAACTAAGAGTCTCCTGTTACGGTTAGCTTTCGCAACTCAAATATGACACGGTCTTTTGAACTGTTCAAATGACTTGTTCATTTAAAAGCAGAAGTAGGATTTGAGCTATCTATTAGAGCTATGGAAAGGTATAACTGATCTCGGTTTGGAACTGTTCTGGGTCATGTTTTCTTGTTTTTTTTGCTTCAGAGGGAGGGTTGGGTCCAGTTTGCAATCAGTTTGATAGTCATTGCAGCGATGATTGCTTTCATTGTCTCGATAATCAATGCGATGGCGCAGAGTTACCACCGACGAATATGCAAACAACGAACCAGTCAAGAAAGGACGAAATCGGTCTCAAAAAACTCATCCACCTGGACGAAAAAGAACGGTGAACGGCAAAAAGTGGATTAGAGTGCTCTTCCGGTGGGTAAGGTGGAGTGGCAGGGACCGCAGTATCCTCGCCGTTTGACTTACTTCTAACAATTCCTTTAAAGACCTCCTACTACATATGTATGATTCCTATCTCCACTTCATCTACGTTTATGTAATTGTATTTGGTATGTGAAAACAAACTGTTTAAGCGTACCATTGCCCCTTTTTGCAGGGGGTGAAAGCATTTTCACCCCATGTCGTTCCCCGCTAGGGAGGGCGTTCGAGGAAAATCGGACTCTCAATGCTGTCCTGGTGATACTACCTGCGGTAGCGGGTGTCACGTGTACCTTGTCACCACTCGACAGCTTACGCGCGTGTCGTGTTTGGCCTGTTCCATACAACAGTGACCAGGGCGCCAGTCAACAGTGGTAGTCAGTGTTTGTACAATGTAGCGTGAATGAAACTTCTTATCGATGGTGGTATATAATCCAAGCCTTTGGATATCTACATAAACAGAGGACTTGGAGCAGAGCTTGTACGTTGATTGGGTCCTCAGCTGCAGTAAGGGTTGTGAACGATGTAAATGCGTCAAAAATGGTTGTGCCTCTACCTGTTAATGAGGACCTCCGTGGTAGTTGTTGCTTCCAGTTCACGCCAAGGCAGTCATTCTTGTGAATCTCCAGGGTAATCGGCGCACGACCTGCCGATGAGTGGATTTGCACAAGGAAAGAGTTGTTTGGGCGCATCGGTGAGCATATACAATTGTGAAAATTAGCAAGTCTAGGTAGTCTACCATCTTTCAGTTATGCCGCAGTCATCTTATCAACTCTGAGACGGATGTACAGGTATGACGGAGTACTGAGTGGAAAAACATGTGAGGTGTGCAATCCTCGAAAAAAAATTTGTTCTTTTGCAATCGTGTCCTTGATTTTGCCTGAAAGTTTGTTTTCGCGGAAGAACATCCCGAGCGTAATATTTGGTCAAACAGAGCAAACTCTTCAGGTACCAAAATCACCAGGAACCTAATTGCGTTGTAGGGTCTGCAATTCGGTGCGTTTCCATTACACCACATTATGTATGTGAATCGTCATTCGCTAGATTATGTTTACTCACACTCTCAAACACATACTGCTGCCTAGTTAATCCGCGTCGGCCTCTCAAAGCAACGATTCAGGTTATTCCCTGCTTCTGTTTAGATTCCACTACCTCTTTGTCTGGAAGCGCGTGACAACTTCTACATTTTTTGGTGATCTCTCGGTTTCAACAGCTGAACCTTGTGACCTACCTCGATGCGACGTGGAGCCACGTTTCTACGCTGGATGCGTTGGTGTGCGTATGTGTGAACGTGTGGGTGTATGAATGTTCTCGGCTAGAGTAATGTCTACTTGGCTTCCAAAAACGTTGACTATCATTTATATCCGCAATCTTGATGTCGCGCTGAATGTTTACAGGCAGCACCCGGCCGCACCGTCACGTCAACCGTGCGATTTGTCCCTCCATTAAACCTAGTCATAGCTGTCAGTCAATGATTAACTAAACCGGCTTCACAGCTCATCGAAGCCTAGTGTACAAAATTTGACTGTGGAAATACGACCTTGAAATTGTTGTTTTCTCCATGCTTTCAGCTCTCCTATCGTAAACAGCAATTATTCTGCAGAAAGAAATCTAAACAATGGAGATGCTATTGCACATCTTACCACTGCCCTAAAAGCACTTTTTGCTTCCTAGACAATGTTTAAGTGCTCGTAACAGGTCGATTGCCGTCGCTGCCGCTGAAATGATATATCGACCCCAAGGAGCGTGAAAAAAAAGAAGCAATCGGTAAGGTCTTTTCCACAGGCCATGAATAAGTGTTTCCTTGACAAGTCACGCTTTGTGGGCTTTTGTATTTGTCGAGAATCTCCTCGTTTCTTCGGCTGCTAAAATGGAGAAATAAGTTTGGTTAGAGAGTGAAAGCACTTCCCCTAATTGACACCTTACTAGCGTCACATATTTGTGGCGCGTGCTTCCTATCAGTTTGCGGCGACTAGCCGCGAACAGGTTGGCTGAGCTCAACGCAATGTGATGTGGACTGTTTTTGGTCGGAGAAAAGGCACACTCTTAATTTTGGCCCGTACAATTTTTGTGGTGGTCACTTTTCGTTTCAGGCAGGCAATGAACTCTCAATTTAGTTTAATAAAACATCCGTTTTTAGCAAAGATATGCGTGTAGCCTTGATAGAAGAAATTAAGAACTGCATCACCGAAAAGAGTGTTCAGCTGTTCAGTGGTTGTAAGACACCACGCAACTATCATCGTTTCATGCAACTGAGATGCCGCTTCGAATTTAATCCTAGCTCACTGTAAACAATGGAATTTCACCTTCTAATGGTCCAAAATCCGTAGCGCAACTGTTTTTTAGTGGTTTGAAATTAGCACTTATTTAACTCAAACAAAATGCTTGTAATTTTTCAATCCTAAGAGTACTTCTGTCCACTTTTATCTATTCTTATCATCTCTCAGAAAAGTAGTGAAATGGGAATTAGCTCTAAGAGATTCTGGGAATTGCTCTGCAGTGTTTCCTACCTTTGCCCCAAACCTCCCGATTTCAAACATCGTGGTAGTTAAAACCACTTTTGAAATCCAATTTAGCAGTTTGATTTCTCGGATGTTGACATTTGGAATGAAGATTTGAAATATGGACTAATTTTGCAGAGATATTTTTATTGTACTGCTTTTAGAAGAATACTACAATCAGCGCAATATCTGCTTGAAACCATCTATTGAGTTGCAACCTTCGACTAAGGGAAAGATTGCACACCCCAACGCAAACATGCGAGAATGTAGCAGACCATATTTTTGTTACCATTAGAGATCCCTCTAGAATCCTGTCAACATTCATGCGAAATCACAATCTTCGGTTTCAAAATGTGGCAAACCGAGAAGACGAATTCAGATCCTAACAAGTGCAACCATTATTAATTTGTAACCTATCATTGCGTACCTGTCTAGAACGCTCATACCGGCTCGGCTTTCCTACCATGTATTCAGCCATGAAGATGTCATGGAATGGGAACTAGAGGAGCGAGGATGGTCAAATATTCTTCTTGGGTACTGTCGATTAATTGGCCAGAGGGAAAACAGTTGTGCCCTTACACTTAACTCGATTAATCTTAGAAAATGTCATTTTAAATCGCATTGCCTTATTGTGAGTCTAACTGCTAAAAAACTGTCGAAATTGAGGGTAAAAACTCCCCTCGAGGAGGCTGAATCATTTCCTGGGTGTTTTTAACACATGCAACGCGTTTCGCCTAAAGGGTCAATTGGTGTTGACTACCGACCGCTGCAGATTGTCATTTTAGAAATCAGTTTCCTTAGAATAAAAATAATCATCGAAGTGAAGGTATATGACCACAGAAGAATGCCAATTTAGGCTATCGCTACTGTAACTTAACCTTAGTCTAATAATAAATAGCATTGAATTTTTATCTAGAAGTGTTACATGAGCTTTATCTCCTATCACTAATTCAGCAACGAAAAGCATAGAAGAATCAGAGTAGAGATGAGTGGACGCACCTTGGGTGGAAGCCTTGCTGGGTCGTCCACTTAGGGAGTAGGAGTGATTGCGGAAGTAGTGCATATCGGTGAGCCAGGCCTTGGTGCGGATCCAGCACGCATCCTCGGTAAGGACTACCTCGTTGAAAACCACTGCAATCAGACAGCCCACCAGAGGACCCACCGCGTAAATCTGAGGCCATCACAGAAGGAAAATACAAATTACTATTACTTCTACCCTTCGGAAAGGATCGGAAGTAGTCTCACCGAGATGCATTCCTGTCAATGCCTAGTTTTGGAATCTCAAGAATACCTTCCCTTAAGGATTTTATTTGGGAGTAGTGTAAATAAGCTTCTAAATACAAGTATTTTGAGGGGAGTTAGAAAGAAGGTTAAGTCGAATCAAATGAAACTCACAATCTAAAATAATCTTAATCTCATCGAGTATCTGTCAAGAACCACTGCTTGACCTCCTTGTTCTTTAGCTTGTACTTAATCACGAAGATGCAACGATTATGTCAAACCTAATTTTAGAGAAATGATATGTAACTAAATACCTAATTCTGCGTAGGATGACGGCTACTGTTTGGATAGCCCTAAATAAGCAACTTATTTAAGGTTTCCCATGCGAATTTTTATAATACATCCTATCTGAAGACAACCTTATTACCTAATTCTTTGTGAATTGCTCATCCTTCAGAAGCTGCTAATAAAATGGTTTTGGATATTTTTAATTTTGGTGACCTCTCCCGGCAAAAATTACACCCTTCCTTGGGCTCGGTTTCGTGGAAATTCCCTAGACATCTCAGCGAAGTTCATTTACAATGTGCCCGAGGAGTCGCTCGTCTATTCATTCTGTTTGTAAGAGGTAAGCAGTTTTTTAGGGATCATTCAATCAGGAATTTTTTTTCATGCAGTCAGATTCGTTGTCCGCTTGGTAACTTGTTAGAAGCGGCTTAATGAGGTAACGCTTGGGATACTTTTAGTAATTCTCTTCCGCGTTCTTTACCCACTTTTCAAGGCGGTAGATATGTTAAATCGAAGCTTTAGTTGCTAAGCAAACACAAAAGGCAACTTACAATGTGAATTTTCTCATAAGATTTCGTCCCATTCCCTATAAAGTGAATTCACGACTCTCACATCCCATCAAGTCACGCCATGTGATTACCGGGTTCCATTACTTCCTGTGGCTCCACTGTAGGCCATATATTTAGCAGGAAATGTAATTCTAATCATTTCAGCAAAAATTCTTTCGTAAGTAATGAGCACAAATTGTTGAAACTCATGCACGACCTTGGAAGAGTGCTTTTTTAAGCTTGCCTGAGGTTTTCGTGTCCTACCGACTTACTTTATGCACACAGAACCGCATTGGCTAATTATCATTGGACAATGGCATTGCAAAATTCAGAGACTAGTGCAGGTTGGATGAGTAAGAGTGGGGCACAGGCCGTGAACATATCGTTTTCAAGGTCCAAGAATAATTGCATAAAGATGCTCGAAACGATAGGAATTAAGAGATCACAAATTTGCGGGTCTTTAAATATGACCGTATGGGGCTACTTTAATCAGATCAAATAGTTTTATCCTCTCATTTGATGATAAGTGAAAGAAATGTGATCAAAAACCTATGTTTCTATGCCTACAGAATGCACAAAAGGAGTTGATGGACACCACCGCTGGGGAAAGTAACTGTAAGTGACACAGTTCATTTACAAACACAGTGATTCTGCAACAACAAATTTTATGTTGTGGTAGTGTTTATTGAAAATGTCCGTCTGCTAATGCAGTCAATCGTTTCTAATAAGTACTGCTATCTTACCCACTGATGCTCAAAGCGAACTCGAAGAATCGCAGCGACAATGCTCCTGAAGGGGTTCATACTCGCCCCGGTTAAGTTTTTCTACAAAAACAGGAATATAAGTTTTCATTTTCAGCAATAAGCTGGAGTTCCATTTAGAGAGGTTAGTTATTCCCTAAATTTGTCCCTCCTTTCATTACGTTGCGCCTACATATAGAATATGCTGGGAAATTTAATCGCACTGAAAAGAGGCCGAGAGAAGATATCTCTTTTATCTCTTGAATAAAAACAGAATCTTCTCGAAAAAATGAATACTCTACATTTGAGGTTAATTTTAGAGGACTGTTTTAGCAATTGACTACCAAGACGTTAAGCTTAAGACAAATCAATCCTGAGAAGGAGATTGTTGATGAAAAAAAAGGGAAGTTTTTTGACAATAAACCATTGATTGGGTTGTCAGTATAGTGTGCTTTGAACTAATTTTATGGTGATTGGGTCGTACGGCTTTGTCGAATTTCGTTGCCTGCCAGTTACCCTGAGGCAAAAAATACTGCGCTATCGAGGCAAAACATCACATTGAGTAATTTGCCAGAGGCACTTAATTTAAAGTGGATTTCCTGTGGATATCAATTTTTTGGCATGGTAGAGGGGCTCAGAGGAGCACAAGTGATTAGACAGCTGGACGCAAAATAATGATCTCATGTTTTAGCCCCTAATTCCACTGGTTAAGGACTGTTCCCCATAACTTCAATTACTAGCCTGCCAAAATAAACAACTGGCAAAGGCCGACCGGCGCCCTTCTAAGTTGAAGGGAACGAAAAGAGGATTATGGGTGTTGAGAAACTACTAAGACAAAACGACATGCACATGAAAGATGTATTAGAGGTAGTTAACCCAATTTGTTGTCACGGCAACAGACACAGGCTGCGGTGGAGTTTGACCAAAACAGGTCTTACTTCCCAAACATCTTTTTGAATTAACTGGCAAGGTTGTCTGCTACAGTAAAACTACCTTCTCTTCCAAATTATAACTTTCAGTAAATAGATATTTTTTGATTGAAGCAGGAGTTACTTCGAGTTACGTTTATCGTGATTGTGCAAGAGACTTCCAAGTAAAATCGAGACATTCTAATCTGCCAGTAAAAAGGACAAGTCTTGTGTTTTTTTTTCGCAAACTAATTTCATGTTACGATTACCCACTCAATGCTTGCAGTGTTTGCTTAGCGTTTAATTTAAAACAACTGCGAACTCTCAAGAATGTCTGCGTCCACCATTGTTGATTGCGTTGCACCACGATGACTCAACTTACGGTCACAATGGTGGTAACAAGGTACATGAGCATGTAGACGCAAGCCAGAGTTGATCCACTCCCCATGGTCCACACTGTTTCCCTGGCCTCATCAGTACCCGCGAGGATAACCACAAGGAGAAGAAAGGTGATCAAACACTCCAGCCACAACGCCTGGAATGCAGTGATTCCACTACGAGGCATAGTCATACCTATGTCAGGGGAAAGTTTCACAAATGGTGAGATATAGTAGGCGATGGACATAGCGAACCCAGCGCCCAGAAACTGCGCGATCCAGTAGACTGGCACGAATAAGAAGCAGATGCGACGAGTCAACCCAAAGGCGAGAGTGATTATAGGGTTTATCTGGGCACCCGACAGGGGATAGGTCACCCACACAGCAGCGTAGACGAGCCCGCCCACCGCCAGTGCCTCAGAGACTGCGCAGTAGCGCAGAGTTGGATCAATGAGGAAGTAAGGAAAGGTGATCATGGCTGAGGCCACGAGCTCGCCAAAGAAGAGTTGGAATACAAGGAGCCAGTTTTGACCGCGGCATGAGAGTGTCTCGGTTTGAAGAGTGAAATTTGGTAGGTACTCACCGAGATTGTTATTCGTATCATGTCTACGGAGCAGTAAACAAAAGAAAAATGGACTGAACAACTACAATCAGGACAGATGTAAATAACTGACCTACCTCCATTCTATACTGTTATTTGGTTTTTATTATCTTGCCTTATTTCCGAAGTGTCTCACTCTACCTCCTGGCAGGGAAACATTGTCTGCGAAACTATCAAAAGGAAATAGACAACCATGCTCATAGTTTTGCACTTTCAGTGGTTTTGCTGCTGAAAAACAAGAAAATAGCTTATCTGCAGTCTAAGAATGTCTTTCACTTAATATTGAACCCAACAAAACTGTTTGCGGCATGTTAAGGTGAACACCCTTGAGCTGGTAGAGGACACACTCGCACATCAAACAGGCCCAAGCGAGTTCAAATTGTAAGGGACTTTCTTTAAAAATTATATTAGTTGAAACATTTTACATTAGGATGCATAGCCCTGTCCCAATGAGACAGCCTGATGTGAATTTTTACCCTAATTTTTTTCTCGAGAAGTAAACATCCAAGCCATAGACACATGTTTTTGCCCAACTTTATGTTCCAACTACGTGTTCTATGTTGCATGTGGAATTTCTTGCCCATTGTATACAAGTTGTGGTAATCACTTGGAGCTTGGGGGAATATTAGATGAATACAAAGGATAAGGCAATACATCCTTCCTCTTCACAGGTATAAATCCTTTCATGGCTTAATTTTGCTGCACAAAGTCCCGTAAAAATGCAAGCTTGACTTTTTTCAAGGTGACTGATAAATTCTGGCTCTCCGGCTAGTCTTTGACAAAAAATTTGTAAAAAATTGGCTTCTGCCCACCTACACAAAGAGGGCTTAATCTTGTCGGGGATAAACGATTTTCTGTTTTTTCTCTAAACGCTGCAATACAAAATTCCCTCCTCATCCCAAGTCAGTCAGCCAGCACGCAATCCAAAATGTGCGATACACTCTTATGCCTTATTTATGGTAGCATTTATGTGGGTGGAGTCTAGTTACTTGGCATTCATCACAATACTTCCTTCCAGTTGATGTAGACGTCAAAGAAATGTTTGTCTGGCATGTCAAACATGAGTGAAAGTTGCTCTTGAAACTTTAACATGAGGTTACGGTGTCACTCGCAGCACGCGACTTCCCACTAAGACAAATGAGAGTCCTCTTGATTGTGATGCATCTATGAGTGGCCCATCACCCGAATCATTTTAAGCCGCTTACATCCTTCTACCACACCTTCTCTACATGCCAAGCAACTTTTGCAAGAAGTAACGGTAGCTTTACGACCGAGTTTTAATTTGTAAAGAAGATGGTCTCGAAGCACAACTCCTGTTGAGGCAACACTTCAAAGGTGGTTCCAAAGGCGCAAAATGATTTCCAGAAAACAATTAGGGGTGCTTATAACCTAAATCCTGCCAATGCTTTAAAAATGCACATAACCAGTTCATCCAAGGTTCAATACAGCAGAAGAGCAAGCGGTGTTGTAAATCGTGGCATTTTTTTCACCTGATATGTGCTTCGGCATGTGAAGGTGATCAAGTTTTGCCCTGGGACTCCATTCTGTCGATACAAGGACGCCATGTAAATTGCCTTATTTTATCTTACAAAACTCTACTACGATTTTATAAACACCATTTATGTGTAACCAGATGATATTTCGATTGTCTTTTTGCATAGCTTTGCCTAGCATTCTTTCTCCTCCAAGTAGGTTTATTCTCACTTTCCCATTCCCATTTTGGTTAACCCCAAAGAACACTAAAGGGTGGGTACAAAGCAGGCGAACCAACTATCCCTCTTTTTCCCATTTTAAGCTCTGTAACTTAATGTAAAGGAAAGGTATTGAATTTGGGCCACTTCAAACTGCAAAGGGTACGTCGTTCAACTGGAACGTGCTGGTCTTGCAAGGGCAAATAATCTGAAAGTTATAATGGATTAATGCCTGCATTGAATAAATTTATGTCACTATTTCTAAGATCAAACGAGAACTTGAGGGAAGGGAGGGGGAAGTGGACTTACACACACTTCATCGTCCAGATGTTCGACCACGTTTGTGTTGGATAGAGACGTGGCACCCGAGTCACTTATCGATTCGTCGGTCCATCAATGAAATGCAGTTCAGTGGTGTCTGCGGATGCAGCAAGATGCTTTTCCGTGAAATGTTTGCATCGTTTTTTTCTTTGAGCTAATAAGACTTGGGGGTATTAAGAAACGTGAAAGGATGGTAGGATGGAAAAAAATCTCGACTAAATGGCTCCGGTTTAGAAGAAAATTAAGACAAGTTCATAGGGTCTAATTCCTTCTAGAATATGAGATGGACATCATGTATAAGTCAATTATATTACGGTGTGATTTCAGCACTATGAGGCACCTTATGGAAACTCTCGTTGGTCAGGTGCAGTTACGCTACAGTTTTAAATTTTTATTATTATTGTTTTTCCTCAGTAGAAGGCCTTGCGCAAGTCTTTATAATGCAGTATTTTGCGCATTTTTAGTTCCACATTAGAATGTTATAACAAGGATTAGCATGTGGTGAGAAAATAATGTTTAGATACCTCAAAATGCCCAATCGTAAGTAATGAAAAAATGGCTTGTGTGAATATGACTTTGGCTTATTTCAGACTGACAAATACCCTCATGACTGGACAATTTTGCTTGCTTACGAATGGTAGCAGGATCTGCAATCGGTATCAAGCCCTAGCACCTTCATATTGGGAATCTAAGGTGGTTATGCGTTGTAGAAATCCGTTTTACTGAGAAGAAACGAGTACGGGGTTTTGTGCCTTTAGTCATCAAGTTGCAGGAGACGTTGTTCACCGTTTAGGTCGTAACATGCAGAAAGTGGAAGCACCTTTTTATTTTTTACCAGTGCAGCGTTGCTATAAATTCCTAATGAGGAGGGTGTGCAGAAAGTACTTCTCTCTGGCTCTTGCCCTGGTCAATTCGCGCTACCACATACATTGACATTACAAATAACTGGGTTGTAATAGAATCCTTTCTAATGCCTGTGAAACTTAAACGACCCAAAGAGAGTTAAGTAAGAGGCACTTCTATTTCACCAGCAATAAACGCACAAGTTCGGAGGTATGCAAACCGAAACAAGACTCAAGCACTTTCCCAAGCTCTTATAAAGTTTAAACCGGAGCTAAAATTTGTGGAGGATACACTAAATCTTTGCAATCTGTGGAAACAAGTGTTGATCTGAGCGTAATCTTATTCCTTCTAAACAGCTATAAAACTTAAATATGTTTGATAGTCATGCCTCCAATTGCTTGTGGTGAGCCATGAATAAGATTCTTATTTGATTTTAGGCAATCAGGTTGGCTGTGAGGTTTGGTAAACTCCTATGACTATACTTGCAACCTTTCTTTGACACATTTTTTGAACTTTTGGTGGAAAATTAATCTCTTTTTCTTTACGGAATGTTGGTGGGTTTTGAAACTAGTCTACAGAAATAATGACTTAAAGGCGTTGGATTTTGAAACGCGGTGGTCTCTGCTGTTCGACATCTTACTCATTTGACAACAAACGCAAACCCGAAAATTCTTCCCCTTCTCTTTTTACTGCTAATAAGTCTAGCCTTTGTAGAGTTTTTTAAGGCCATAGTTCTTCCAAGTAAACTGTCGCCTTCAACAAGGTAACGGCAGTCAAAAATTTGCTTGAAGGGGGCCTCATCGGGTGGCAACTTCTGAACAAATTCAGATCTCTTCATGGGAGCAACCATGTGGTCCCGCTAATCTATCCCGTCGCTAACCATTTGGATGGACGCCTTCCCACCGTCCATGAGGAGTGGGAATTAAGACAACTCGTAAGTTGAAGCCAAAAAAGCGCTTAGATCGGCTTGAAGAACTTTCGTAACGGAGCTGGTGCAGAGGCAATGCCAGAATATAGAGGGCGATTTTAGAATTACCTGCAACTGCTCCTCCAATTGCTTAATCACCATCATTATATTCTGTTTTCTACTAATTACACGGTTATAAATGAAGATATGGCAACAATGATCTACAGTAGAGTACTATAAGGAAATAATGACCATGCAGCGCAGGTATGTCCAGAAAAAAGTGCAGTTCAAGCTCTAACTTATGCCCATGGATAATGGGCTAGTTTTGTTACTTCAACCACTTCACCTCCTCTTCCTAGCCTGAAAGTCCGTTGGCTAATTTGCCCCACTTAATAATTTTTGTTTTTTAAGGGAGTGTAAAGAAAACCTTGTAGTTGTGAATTACAATTAACGGTCATAATTTCCTTTAAGTATGTGCGACTGCAAAAGCAAAACAAAATGTAACAAAAAAATCCCAAAAAGTTAATTAATTCCTCAAAAACGATACGAAAGGCCTTCGTGTAAGGTGTACCCAACAAATTCAGGTAGTGATTGTGAACTTCACTCTCATAATGCTAAACGGCTTTTAACATTCCTGTTTTGAAAACTAACGATCGTCTTTAAAATTAAGTTTTGAGCAGAATTATATCAGAATGTTGAATAGCTTCACTGAGGAAGTCCTTGAAGAGTATGAGGGCATTAATCCCAGCCTCCTTCATTCATCATGCAATTGACATCAGCAAATGGCTTCGCGTATGGCCTTTAAGGCACCATCTGTACCGCGACCGGATGACATGAAACTATGGGTGAAAAATTACGAAGGCATGTATGTATGAAACCTTCCAAATGCTTTGTCTGATTGTGAAAATAGAATGGGGCTGGTAAGGGGGGTAAATTCATGGCTGTTTAATTTTGTATTCACTTCACGAGACAAATAAGTCTCTAATTATGCTTGAAAGAGCATTTTAGGGGGTAAATGTTGGATACAAATGTAAGCTCAGTTGAGTAGACCTGTCACAACAATCGAGTGACTTCAAATCTGACAGCCAGTTTAGGTGAGAAAGTCTTTGTAGGCACGAAAATTTGGGATTTTCCCTCCTTATAAGTTAGAGTTTGAGGCACTGAATTTGACTTTTAATTTCGTTTTTTTACAATAAAAGTGGTTTGTGCAACCACTTTTTAACCACTAAGTTCTTCAAACAATTGATAAAAATATCAATACCGGTTGAATGTTTGATTACTTCTCTCCAAAGTGCTACCTTTGTTTCTTAAATATTAAACAATTTAATGTCAATCAAGGAAACAATCGAATGGGCCTATTACCCTAGCTTTGCCTTAACTCCTACATGTTGTTTTGTTCTGAAGTACGTCAACGATTTACTACCCGAGGGTCTCGATTATATCCCTTCAATGGGCGATAAAGCCATTGTTATAAACCTACTGGCAAATTCGGGGAGAGACAAGAGAAGTGCATGCTACGTAAAATCGTGAGTGCAACAGGCTAGAAAGTCTTTAAAAAAAATTTCCGCAGCTTCTTAAATTAACTTGGCGCAGTTTGCATACAAATGAACAGAGCGTGACGCAGCAAGCAGGATGCTTCGCCATTTGACGACATCGCATAAAAAAGCCGCCTTAGATGATTAATGCCATTGTAAGGGTAAAAAACACTGATGTGGTGTTTGGTCGAGAGTTTCTAGGACCGTGGTGTAATTTAGCACTAAGGGAAGGAGGCAGTGTCAACTGCTAGTAAACTAAGGTATTATAAATCAAATTGCACAAACGATTAAAGAATCCTTTGTAATCCTAAAATTTCCAACCAATTTTAAAAAATGACATCAAGTTTCCTGTTGAAATTCCAAAAATCTACGAATAAAAGTTGGTTATTTCTTGAAATTTTGGGACTAAATTGCACCAATTAGGCTCCAGCTTCAGTAAACCCATCATCCTTATCACCTCAAACTTGATCTCAATCGTACTCATTGACTGTGTCGCATAAAATAAAAAGCTATTTGTGTAGACCCCAATAACTGCCCACCTGCCTCCAACTTTACCCTTTGCAGTGGCTGTCCTTTGCCGTGTTGAGATGATCGACAAGTCACCTCTCCACCTTCTAGATCCTCTAATCTCTAAATTTTTCCTCAGAAATATGCATACCGATTAGTAAATTAATAAATCGGCATTCAATGTGAGTTCTTTCAGAAAAAGTTTCCCCTATTACAGCTTTCACAATCTTGCAAAGCACCCACAGATTTGGGTAGTTATTGGGGTCCTGAAAGTCGTCCACACTAGAATTTTTTCCCATGTTTGTTTAAGAGGTGCTGAGGTTGTTGGATTCGCGTGTTGATGTATCACAATTTATTCTTATGTGGAGCACGGGTTTTGGTTAGCTTCGCTAATCACCATCCTTTATAAGAAGTACTGTAGTGCCCCAAGATTTCCAAAAAATGAAAGAAGACATAATACTCGAGCAGAATATACGTATATGACAAGCAGTGGGGGTGGGGACTGCCGGCATGGTCCAGAGACCAGCCCACCCGTCAAAGATGCAATGATGAAGACCCAAAGTGACCCCTTCTACCAAAACTGAGATTTAAGCAACCAAAGTAGTATAAAGCTACTGAAAGCAGTCGGCATGGATATACTACGGAAAATAGATACTATGTTAAAGCAAATGTGTTTTCATTACAGTTGCTAGCATATGTCAACAATGTGAAGTGAGGTGGTGAATATTTCTTTGCTTTCTCGTTAAAAAATTTTAGATCCGATATCCAGAGGCAGTATGAATCCAACAAGTAGCATTACGGCTGCCATATATCAGCAAAATTACGACCGACAGTGGGTAAGAGATGTCGAATTGACTGGAATATTTAAGCTTCATCCCAGCATAAAAAACTTTGCGAATTAACTTCTTTGTCGACCTTTAATTAAGCAAATTCATGAGGAAATTGGAGTTTATGCTTTATGCTACAATTTTATTGTTTGATATCCCTCTTATTAAATCTGTTGTAGAGAGTGTAAAACGCACTTGAAATGGTCAATCCTTGCCTTTGAAGGAGACTCGGTACCTTTGTTTCATAAAAACGAAGGATAGCCCTAAGTGGCATATTACAGTCCAACTTTTGCTAGTAATGGGAAATACAAAGAGGGATTTGGGGAGTTATGGACAAGCTGAAGCACCATTTCCCTGCGCACAGACAACAAAGTTAACTTTTAATTCCTGTCTCGTGAAATCGGGCATTGTAGGCTAATTTGCTGACCTTTAATGCTGATCATCGCCTCATTAACCCAGAATAGCTTATATATTAGGGATGATCTTGTTTAAGACTTTCGTGCCTTATGATGCATTGTCATATGCTGTACACTTTAAAGTTTTACAATTCCGTCATGCCTAACTTGAGACAAAGTCCGTGCTATTCAACCATAATTGGGATAGCGATCTGTTTCATTTGGATGCAAATCAAATCTCAAGACTTTTAACTCCCTAGCGAAAGTCTTTGGTATCTATTTTAGCGGTTATGCTGTAGGATGTGTTAAAGTGTTCCAGATTAGTTTAAACATGACAAGCAGTTGCCTCTGAAGACCTTATATGACGGAATCTCTGGTATAAGCACATGGATGAGCCGGGAGACTATTAGCGCAGGCCGAGTGAGCACAGCCTAATTTCATCAACAGGTTAGCCGACTTATGAAAGACTGAAAAGATTATTTTACAAATGACTTGTGGAATTGAAAAGAATACATAAATTCATTCTCATTTTAGTGGGCTTGTTCCACTTTTACTGATACCTACACGTGTCAGTTAATGTATGCGACAGATCATCAAACTAAGCAAATTGCGACCAAAAATTGGTTTTCGGGAATTTCGCGTACTTTTCTTTACCTTTTTCTTTCTTTTAGCTCTTAAATTGGATGGAAAAGGCTATTTGTGGCCTTTACAACTGAAATGAAATGTATTCTAGGTTTCGAAAATTTTCTGTTTATGATAGAGATACGATGTGCAGTACGATATGCTGCCGTAGTTTTCCTTTTCTGCGGTAGAATGCACAACTCTCGCCCTAGATATACTTCATCGGGCCACCTGTAGGCTGTCTTTTGGCCTGTTTTCTCTACGAGATAATTATCTGCCCATTCTCCTCGCTTCGACAAACCTGTATGTGGCTGACCTCGCATGACTTTGATCGCCACTGCAAGTATGATACGGATGCAGCTGACGACTTTGGGAACAGCTGAGCAGCCCTTTAAGTTCTGCTCCTACTTCTACACTTCTTACTTCCCGCCTCGGAATAATCTGATTCACACTACGCTATGTTCCCATTAGACGTGCGCTTCGAGATCAGTTTTTATTTTAACGGTTCAGTGGCTATTGCTTAAAATGTGCTTAAAATCAATCATACATGTGACGCCTAATTTTGACCTTCACTGAATTTGCATCTTACAGGCATGTCTGTATTCATCACTTGCTATAATATTCAGTAGATTTAGAATAGACTGCGGTATTGGCAAATTTTCTTTAAGCCTTTAGTTGTGTAAATTATGCAAAGACAGTGGGTTCGATTAGGCATGTTGTGGATCAAACAACTTTAGTCCAAAGTACTTTATTAGGCATATACTATGAACGCCTATCTCAATATGGAACTGACAACAGGCGAAATAAAATTTTTGTAATTAAATCAATAGAGACATATTAAACGCCACGACCAGGTCTATTTCAAGGCGGATGTCAATGCGACTCATCAACAGGTCGTGTGAGGACCTGGAGCATGACAATAGGATACGTAAATTTAACACTGCATAACATATTCCCTACCCCACTCTCCAATGTATGATCAGTGGCAATGCTCCTCTAGATTTGTTTGACTTTATTGCGCACAACCGGGAATTATGAACCTCTGTGCTCTTGGCGCCGGTAAACTAGCGGCTAATGCAATCCACTTTAGTGGTTTGTCATGTCAAGGCCACAGCCTAAACACAGCTGTTAAACATATAAACAAAAGCACCAAAAAAGTCATTTGCATGGTGTCTGAAAGACCCTGTAGAGTGAAATTGTGCCTAAAAATTCTATTTTTAAAAAGTGGGAAGCATTTGTATGGGCGATTTCTGAGACTTCTCCGGCGACAGTGATGCATCTCAATTTTGAAGAGGATTCGGTATTAACTCACAAAAAGGCATAAGGCCAGATCAGTAGGTATTCAAATTGTAATTAAGACCAATACCGCCTAATCGCAGCTCTTACTAAAACTAAGCTTTTCTGAACATCCGTTTACTAAAAGTGGGGGCCGTCGCGCATCATCTAATTAAGCAAATTATTTAGGCTGTAATCAATTATGATTGGAAAAAAGCTACTTATTGCTATCTAAATGCTAAATGTAAAGTATTTTTGCCCTCCACACAGTTGTAGATATCCCTCTACCCCTGTGTAATTGTTTCGCGTGGCCGTTGTACAATATCAATGTAAACGCACAAACGGGTCCTACCTCGGCAACAACTTCCCACTTGATTTAGGACGCCCAGGAAGGCCCGTGTGAATGTTTCCATGAGGAAATAAGAGAACCTAATTATAAGGCCTTTTACGTGGCAGGATTAAGGTTGTCATCGCTATTTCTCAATTCACCGTTGCTTAGAAATATTTAAGTGAATAGGACATTTTTGCCCCATCACTGTAAATATGCAAAACGCTTACAATAAACTGTCGTACAACGGCGAAATTAAGTATCAGAACTAGCTATTACAAGCAATTTTAGGCGCCTTTTAGTCATAATGGAGAGTGCTACTATAAATCCACTCAGAACTTAAAAAACCTTTTAAGTTTTGATATTACATGGCATCTGAACTACTCTGGTGTTTTAGCAAGCCATATCAACATAGATGGATAATTCTTGTTACCATGGACGAGGACTGGGGGGCCACGGACCTGACCAGAAAGCCATTTTACCGAGACGAAGATGCAAACCGACATAATCAGACTGAAGAACTTGAGTGGTTAAATGTATAGTCAAACGGGCAACAGCCAACTTCTAACCAAAGTTATCTTGGATGCCTGTCACGTTATGAGGATAATAAACTTTTAGCACTCAGTTGTCATTTCACCTCCATACCATGCATGGAAAAGGGTCAATGCAAGAAAGTACAGGAATGTGGGCAACGCTTACGGGAGATTTCTCCTCACGATTCCGTCTGTGGATTGTACAACTTGACTTGTGGTTGGCAATCACTTTTGTTTCCTGAACGTAACGCATGATTCTCAACAAATTGGGGCGAAAAATGTGGTATAACGATAAGTGTATGAAAAAGCACTCACTAAGTAGACAGCCAAATACTTTACGGGTAAAGTTTCACCGAAACGTGGTTTGTCGGAGCAATTAGTTGCTGCACAGGTTTTACTACAAGTCAGTCTGTTTTACATTCTACAAGTTTCCTCACGTTAAAGCAAATTATGACTGAAATAAGCCTTTTCTAATAAGGATGGCATTGTTAGGAAGCATCAGGATTAAGGAGCTCACCAAAAGTAGGCCATAAATATACTATTGTATGGTAATAATAGCGATATTTCTTTGCTGTAGGAATCCAGAGCGCTTTTCTGAAGTGGAAAAGTTTACTTCAGCGAAGCTCTATGCAATGGCTTTCGGTATACAATGCACACGGAAAAAATCGCACAGTACAAAAGTGCCAAATTTCCCTCTTTTGACTCTAATTCAGCCTGAAATTTATAAGTTGAAAGTGAAGTGAGTGCGGAATAATAGGCAATCCGATACATTGCTCCTCAAATCGTTATGTTCCAAACGAAGGAAAAAGATTCTGCGGACTTAAATTTCTGTTCTCACACGAGATACTTTTTAGAAAGATTCTCAAAATTGGCTAAAATATGGGAAATTCTTTTAATAGCATTGGCATTTGATTAGACTGACGTCCGCGGTGGGTAGAGGATGTGACAATCATGCGGCGAGGACAGGATGCTTGGGAAGAAACAACACCTCCGTGCGAGTCCGTGCGCACATTTGAATGTTCATGTCCACCACCTTTGAGGTCACCGATCTCTGAGGCCCACTTTTACGTGTCTCATTTGACCAGCTGCTAATCTTTGACTCATTTTTTCGTTGGGAAAGGTTGTGACCCTTGCCGCATTATTTTTAACCGTAGAGTCGTTACACAGAAGTTGATGTCCACACCACCACTGTTTCACCAGTTGCTTACTGTACATATGAATGGCAATGCGGTTTTCTTCCCCACTTTTAGTTGGTAAAATCCTTCGGCTTGATAAGATTGCATCTGGAATGCGGTGCGGAAAATCGTGGAAGGGGACGTACAAAAAACATTACAGCCTTCTAAGACAGAACTATTATCGGTTCCATTGGGTGCTTTTTAAAGGCAAATCCTTTGTTTCCATTTTTAATATTATCTGAACTCTAAATTCGCACCTCTACATATTTATGGAGGATATCCAGCTATAAGCACACAAACATCTTCGTGGCGGCTCAGTGATTTTTAAAACCGAGGGCTCAAAGACAAAATGGTGCAGGAGATACAGCAGGCGTGTTTATTCTACTCAACTGACTGAAATTACACGCACCGCCAATTCACAGCAAGTTCCGCATCAAGTGCCAAGTTCCACTAAAAGTTGCCCTTTTGGACTGCTTATTTTCCACCAGTTTCTTCGGAGCTAAATGAGGACAAAAGAGAAAACAGTGAAGAGGATCTATAAAGCATATAGCCCTTAATCAACGGTGGCGACTGTATGAGGGAAAAGGGATCCACTGATTTAAAAACAAACACCAGAATCATTACGGAACGGAAATTGTGAGCTAAATCTGAAGGAAAGTATTTGAAATTAAGATATGCCCAAAAAGTTACTCAGCACACCCTTTAGGTGTCTGTTTCAACTGGGAGAAGGCAGCTCCGGCAGCTTCACGATCGGGTTTTGGCGATTTTTACCTGCAAGTAATTTATTGTGAAGTGTTTATCATGCCACTTTCTAAAAAAACGAAAATTTTGGGTATGTCAGATTTACAAGTCCACTTCACTTAAATAACGCGGCCGAGAGGGCGGGAGAGTTGTTTTGCTAATGTGGCGTAAGATGCGGTAAGTGCTTGAATGATGTCCCCTTAGTGGCAGCTAAAGTATCCCATTCGCCTGAAATAACTAGTGCAGCAAAGAAGACTGGCAATAAACATACTCAGAGAACGTTGAGGCCTAAAATGATACGCTATTTTACGAATTTTTTTTTTGTTTTCCAGGAACAAATTAAATTCTTTTGCGAGTTTTCAATTTTAACTAGGCCCATACGTCATGTAAAAAACTTTGAGGAAGCAGTAAGCGAGGCACACACTACTGTGCATTTTATGATGTCGAGGAAGGACTATTTACAATGGAATCGCTCGAACCTGAGCCAGTAAGACTGGAAGCTTTTGCTAGGCAGGAGAGCCGGATAACCGCGACTTGTGTGACAATGCATGTTATATTACACTCAGTCATGCTTGACACCAAATTTGCGCTCCATTTAATCAGACAGAAAC
Source organism: Echinococcus multilocularis (assembly GCA_000469725.3). Lineage (NCBI taxonomy): Eukaryota > Metazoa > Platyhelminthes > Cestoda > Cyclophyllidea > Taeniidae > Echinococcus > Echinococcus multilocularis. The sequence continues at coordinate 9,720,428 of LN902844.1, forward strand.
TGTTACCACATGTAGGACATCTTCTTCACTTTCTACCTCCAATCATGGGGTTTTTATGAGCTACAGAGCAGGGCTCCACACCTTTTGGGAAGAGGTAAACTGGCTTTAGCTGTGAATATCCTAAAACATATTAACCCCCCACTATCTATGAGTCTAAATAACCGCAAATTTTACTCCTCTGGAAAAAAATAGAGCAGAGGATGTTAAAAAGGCGGTACTTACTCGTCTGATTTTGTGGCAAGGAACTGCGTGTGAATGAAAGATCCAACCAGTGCTCCGGTCAGAGGGCCGATTATGTATAACTAGGAAAAAAAAATGAAAATTACGGCTACTTGAACGAAGATACAGTCTTCATAAATGAAGACACCCAGTCGGGACTCGTAACTCTAATGTAGTGAAACGTTCTCTACCATGATTGGCGTTTTTAAGGGAAAAGTGGTTTAAGTGACGCCCCCTTATATCAGCGGTTAGCGTTAAAGTAGGGATGCTTTAGTTAATTTTAGCCACTTTCTTGACAATTAAACTTTCAATAATTACAATGAAAGGTGTGGGTATGATGTGCTACTTGAAGCAGACAGATTATCTCCTCACCCATTGTTTTCGGTAGTTGTCGTGAAGCAGGGCTGGTCCGAGGCTTCTGAAGGGATTCATGCTGCCCTTTGAGGTGGATTCCTAAAAGTACAGAAAGTGATTATAATTTCCACTCATCACTTTGTGCGTCTTCCTCTTTATGTTTAAGTTGATTAAAAGGTAACTGCTTGATTGGCAATTTTATGTACCTGTAAACGCCTTTTTCGGGAAGCTTTTCATATCCCTCGCAGTTTGTAGGTCTTAATAGAGCTTTTTGACTTTACTGGTCGCAATTTTAAACAAACTCTTTAAGTCATTGACAGATGGAGCATAAGGAGAGGATGCTAAATAGTTTTGCCGAGGTTCATCTTCTAAGGTTTGTGATTAGGGTGACGGTTGGAGATCAGAATAAATTTACGGTGGGGTTTTTCGAAAACTACCCCGTTAAGTCATCGACATTTTCCACTTCTGCTTGTACTGGAATGGATGACTTGCATCATTATTTGTCACGGGGTATTCAAAGCAGCATTCTTATTTAAGCCTGGCAGGCCTAAAAGCTAAAAGGAACGATCGAATCGCCACTCATGTGTGCATGTCTTCCGTTCCTTCAGTAAATAGTACAATCAGAAATGAGTTTTCACTGGAAGAGACATTAACCGGTTGCACACAAAGTAACGATCGACTTTGATTTCACAGCACAAAGTCAAATTATCCATTAGGTAAGCAATAGTGTTTGAGAAAGGTATCTGGGTCAGCGGAGCAACACTATCACCTTCTGTTATCGAAAATTAGCCTGAATTAAGTACAAATGGCCAATTCGTTTTTTGATAATTGCAAACGAAGGCACTCAGTGAGAGGTGTAGCGAACTACCTTAACCTAACTTCTAATGGGGAAATTGGTGCGTGACGTAACGATGGAGGTTGTTAATTTAGATAATAAGGTGTTCAGATTCAAGGCGGCCAAGTTTTTTGTCTTACACCATGAGCAGTGGACGGCGATACACCCTGGCCGGGAAGTTGTACTTACTGGATTAGGTGGTAGCTTAAGGCGTGGGGTTATAATTGCCGTATCAAGGAAAATTCCACCATTCCTCGTACTTTTAACATTGACAGAAAAGTTAACCGTTTCAAAATGAACAATCATATAAAAACAAAATCTGGTACCACCTCCTAATCCACATCATTGATAATGTTTCACCTTAAACTAACTTCATATGCTGTTCTCGCTTTGCTATCACCATATCCAACTGTTCATCTGAGTGAAGGCGTCAGTTTTTCTATTTCAATGCGACTATTTTCTCATCTAGATTAAAGAATACTTGGAATTTCCAAGGCACAAGACCATTTCATCTGGCTAAGCCAACCCAAAACAGCCTGCTTCACTTTGCCATTGTTGCTGGTGTTCTAAAGTGGCTTTGTTTACCGTTCTCATTGAAAGATTCGTTTCTGGGCGATTTTGGCGCATGACAGGCTATACGTCAATCCGGCGTCAAAAGTCAGGCTGGCATTCCCTAGAATTCCCTCTTCCTTTGTTGTATGTTAGCATAACGTTTGCAAAGGGAACGGAAGAAGAAGCCCTCACTTTGATTACGTGGTAATTCTTCCCAATGTTCAGGAGGATGACGCAGATTTAAACCACAAAATTTTGCCCCCTATATTGCAATCAGTTAAATACGTCTTAACAGACCAATGTGACTACTAGCAAAATCATTCTGTACTCCAGACAGGTCTTTATAATAATACTAAAATTAGCTTTGATATCACTTTAGCAAAAACCGAACTTCCCCACTATTTGATCTACGCTGGTTGCTGGCCAGGGAAAATGCCTAGTAAATAAGAAAATTGCCCTTTCTTACAAAAAAAATAAATTGAACATGGGCGAAAAGCCAGTTAAGCTATCGGATAAGGTCTGACTTTTTGATAAACTACCATTATGACTTCCCACCCAGCCTGCCTAAGTAGCAAATAACTTACAGCTATAATCTCATTTCCAATGACTGTAAACATCAGTGGCAAGGCCATGTTAAGTCCCGTATTCAATCCCCAGTTCTCCGGTCTCCTAAGATCAATTGTGGCCAGGTATACAATGACAAGGACGCTCGTTGTAAGCGTCTCCACGAGGAAGGCCTGTCTTTCTGATACATCCGGGTGCGGGAATGTCATGCCGCGAAAGGTCTCATTGCTTCCAGGTGGTAGAATGTTCAGGCCAATTAGAGTGCAGAGCAGAGCGCCAGCCAGTTGAGCGATCCAGTAGAACACAAGGTGATGCAACTTGATGTGTTTGTTCAGGAAGGCGATGAGAGAAATGATGGGATTAATATGCGCTCCACTGGTGGGATAGGTGATCCATATCGCAACGTAGAGCCCCCCACCCATTGCGATGCCGGCTACAAGGGGCTCGTATTGGGTCGGTGAAGTGATCAAAATTGCCGGAAGAATGAATATCCCAGATCCAATCAATTCGGCAACAAAGATCCGTACCAAGAGCCAGACGTAATCTCGCCATGGCAAATCCTCCAAGAACATTAAATGAGTGTGCGGTAAGTCTTCGCTGTTTGGCCGAGATGAAAAATAAGACCATCATTTGTATGTTACGCAAAGAACAGAGCACTAAGGAAAACAATTAGTGAAACATTAAGTACTTTAAGAGGGCGGACTGAGCAAGACAATATTTAAAACGCGGTATTCTGTGAAATTGGGAAAATAAAAAAATCACCTAAACACATTTAAAGGTGGGAAAGCTATTAACCCACCTCATCGTGTCGAATATCTGTCAAGGTAAGACGGCTTGACCCACGTGGTTTCAAGAGGTTGCATCGATTATCCCCACCACTTTACTTGACAACTCGCGTTCAAGGTAGCTGTGATCCACTTTCTGTGTGCCAGTACAGTTTACAGGATTTCTGGATGTGACAACAGAGGTTAAATACAAGCGATGTATGAGTCAAACTGGGACTTATAAACGAGCCTATAAAACTGGAAAGGTAAAGTCTCAAGGAGAGCAAACTGAATCAATTGTCATTTTGCTGTGTGCAACTCTCTAAAGTTGTCAATGCACGCTTATGATTGGCGTAATCAAAGCCGTCTCTTGTGGAATCCTTTCCACGCGAGAGGTAATGCGTCAGTCATTCTTGGTTAGGCCTTTCATACAAGAATACGGTCTAGACTGTCACTGGCACCAAAGGCTTCTGTACAAGTAGATATCTGTGAGTTCGAAGTCTTCCCCTTCTAACGCAGGACACTTTGTGCATCACCATATGCTATTGAACACACGGATGTGCCAACAATGTTGTCTGACGTCGTGATTGATAACGTGTTGACTGGTTCAAGCACGATATGTGCGCTGACTATTACGATTAGGGTCGGAATCTACCCGGAAAACTGTATCATTGAAGCCCCAGTTTGATTAAAGCAGTCCACTTTTAAGGTTGCAGATATGAAAATTTTTGATTCCACTTTAAACAGCTCGGCTCAGATGCTAGCTCTATTTGTCCATATTACCTGCCATAATGCCGCACAGGTACCACCACACAATACTTTGAAAAACAAATTTGTATGAAGCTAATTTCTTTAAATAAAAGGAATTGTTGCGATTTCATTTTCTCTTATGCAAACTGCATGAATTAATAGTAATGCTTTTACTACATGCACCTAAAGATTTTAGAGTGTCTGGACACCCTTCCTGGATGAGAAATCTACCAACAGGAAATTTGTGGCAGCTGACTCGACGTTTTCTCGCTGAGTGCACAGCAGCTTTCATGGCCAACTTTCCGATTATGTTTCACGACCACACCCGCAAATACGAACCTTTTGTCAGTGGTCTGCTTGTAGGCAGTGTTGTCTACTGTGCAATCTTCACCACCTTCGTCATTTGCGGAGCTCAAATCAATCCGATGACAACTCTAGCTGTCATCCTCTCTCGTCGGATGTCTATTATCTACGTTCCCATGTACCTGATTGCACAGATGGCTGGTACCCTTCTGTCTCTCTATATTGGTTTCACTATATCTCCCTTCGTGGCAAATAGGACGCATGTCGGGATGCCGATGCCCGGTCCTGGAGTAACTGATTTGCAGGCTATAGGTATGGAAATTATAATTACGTTCTTCCTGGAGCTTGCAATTGTTGCTTTGCTCGATGAACTTCGTCTTCCGTCATTCCATCCCATGAACAAGATCAACGCATTTGTGTTGCTCGTAATGGTCTTCTTTTGGATCGACCTTATTGCTGTGAGTTCCTCTCTGTTGGCTGCTGTAGAACAATTATCCTTCACCGTAGTGGGGTGGGTCAGTACTCCCATTATTAACAGCTTGGAATACAAGTTTAATTTGAGAAAAAAAAATTTAAAATTTTTCTGTGTCATCTGGTTTTAGCGAAGAACTGGCGAAGAATGTGCTACTATTTTAGGCATACAATTTTACAGGTTTGAATCTTTCCAAGGGAATTAAAAACACCATGGTAAATATGATATTCTACCACCTTTATCAGGTGCATTTGTATACGTTTTTGCCGTTTTATGCACTTTGTTGCAATTTCAAAGCAGGCTAATCGTAAATTTGATGATGCATACGAATTGTTGTCACCGTCTGGAGGTCTTCCACTGAGAACATGCCTTGCACTTATATTTTCAACCAATTTAATGTTATTTTCAAGGGATCACCATTACAAATTGCATTGCAGAGATAATCGTCATACAAAGGGGTGGTTTATGGGCTGATTTGAGTGTATAAGGCTCTACTTTTTGGATTATCTTAATGACTTTTAGCTCCCCATCTCTGGAGCCTGCACAAATCCTGCCAGAAGCCTGGCATCCGTAGTGATAAATTTCAGCTTCGAAAGGCAATACGTAAGTCCCTACCTCACATGTCAGTCGCCTATTTACATTAGCACTAGCCATGCACAATAAGCGATTCACTTAAATTTGGATATTTTAGCAGCTTCATTTAGACTGTAACTTTAGCAAAATGCAGCATAGATTCTAAAGAATAACTAAGTACAGATTTCCTTCACTGAATCATAACACCAGCCATAAAGTATAAAGTAGGGGTTATTTGTCGCAGTTGCGACCCGATTGATGCAACCACAGCTTTGATCGTTCTATAGCCTGATGAAATTCCGCCACAAATAATGTCACAGATTAGTAAATTTTTGCATATGCTACTGATATTGAAAAGTAGCAGATGTTTTTAGTGAACTGCAAGGAATTCCTTCCTAAAAAATCTGCAAACGAATGTAACTACTTTTCTTCCAAATATTGCCTAGTGAGCCAAAAATTTAATTGAAACTGATTATCACAAGTTAGGTATTTTATTATACTTCTGTTGTACTGCTGTTCAAAAGTAGAAAATCTAGGTATCATCAGATCAAGAACTATTCCTGCCTATTTGCCGCCTAAGCTTCACCAGTACTTCTTTTATACGGATCGTCTCAACCAATTGTTATAATGTGATAAGGAACGCTCCAAGCATTAGTGACGTCGAAATCAGGTAAGAAATTGGGGTATCACAAATTTGTAACCCCGATTGTGGATGTATCAGTAGACTTCTTGGTAGTATTTTCACATTTTACAATATAATTTGCTAAATGCGAATTTTATCACTTTAGATCTACTTGATTGGCCCACCAATAGGTTCGGCCTTATCGGTTCTGGTGCAAGAAATCTTTCTCTCTCCGGACGCCTCCAGAGCACGTATCGTTGGCCTCTTTAACTACCGCAAAGTCTTCAACCGACGCGAGTTCTACAGCACGCCTCCAACAAACAATTTGCCTCCACAGGCTCAAAACGCTAATGTAGGCTTGGAGTATTTCCGAACGACAACAACCCTCTCCACCCTGTCTGTTAAGTCCGCCACCTCGGGCACTGATTTCACCCGACTTCATGTCAGATCTGTCTTCCCTATCTCTTCTGATTCAAGGTGGTCAAGAGAGAGCAGGGGTTCCTTAAGGTTGGTCTTGACGAAGCCTTCGGATGAGCGGAGTGAGCAACGCAGAAGCTGAAATAGTGGCCGTAATAAACTTACGACCACTACCCCAGTCAGTTTAAATAATGGAAATAAAGTCTGTGCTGTGGGCAACACAGATTTCTGCGACTTCGTTCCTTTCTGAATGGTTGTTTACATATAAATAAAGTATTCCAGTTATTAGACCTTAAGGTACCAAGTGTTGTCTGATTCATTGCTTTAAAATTGTGCTATTCAATTGGACTAATTGCGTGCATGAATATAGCTTCCCCAGTGTGAGTTGTAAGGCTGGAGACAGGGGTTGACTAAAAAGTTTTCTAAACCCAAGTGGGACCTTAACTTGTGACTGACATCAATGGAGCGGTAAAGGTGTTGAGATGCAGGTGTAGTTGTCATGTATCAACATCCCTAACTTATTAGCCTGTGTTTTCCGTATTCGCCGTACCACTTCACCATTCAACCTGCTGCCAACTTTTTGGACTTGCATTTGGCCTTTGACATTGAATTCACCTCCAAAGGGGCAATTAAAGAAATTGCATCAGTTGCTTAAAAATAATGTATTTGTTATAGGAAGGGAGGCACTCAACTACGATGTCATTTGAAAAAAGAGCGACTTTGAGTCAATTTTAACTTAGTAGGCTACGCAGGTGGGTCTCAGTTGAAGTAGGCACACCGGACCCATCAGTGATCCTTTTAAAGGCATCCTAAACACATTAGTTCGTGGGCATCAAATACTGTGAGTTGGGGAAACCAGGGTGGGGGCTCTCACACTCAAGAAATGTCGTGGTCATACTTCCGTGAATTAAATAAGCTGTGAGAGAAGAAGAATTCTAAATAAAACAAAAGACTTCTCATCAATTCTCTCTCCTTTCAGAACTTCATTTTTAGTTTCTTATATCCGACTGACAAAGGCTGCATTAATGCACGGATTTCAGAAAATCAAGGAGAAGTCATGAGGGTGTTATCGTTAATTCTTCGCTCATTTTTTATTCGTGGCCTAGTTTTATTGAAGAAAACCAAACATTTCTGGCAGTTTATAATCATCTACTGTTAGTACCTCAATTTGCCACATGAAAGATGTTCAATAAAGAAGGTTAAGAACTACTCAAGTCTTATAAATAGGAAAAGAAAGGGAAAAACGAGGATGAAAGCATAGAATTACCAAAGTATGTAGTTGAGGAACCGAAAACGGTATGTAATTTTACTGACTGTGGTAGTCCAACAAACTTTGTGGTTATGTTTACTCCTTAACCCACTCGCAGACGTTTTCAAGGCTGACTCGAAAGCTGGTTAAGAGTTGAAACTCCCCTAAGGAAAAAAGTTTTGAAAGTAGACTTGAAGTATTTACTCCTATTAAGCTATACATATTTGTAATATTTTAATTATTTTGTACCTCCACTAGGTGACGTGGCCTCTGGGCCGAGTTAGGGCCACCTCAGACCTGTAATTTGGCATTACGTTTTCTGTCCTAACTTTATGAATTATTTCGTCTTTGGGGAAGTCTTGAAAAGCTACAGCTGATGTGCCGAAAAGCAAAAATCCCATTTTAAAAGACAACTACTCCAATTCATATTGCTGAATGCCAAGCTGTGCCGTGGCGGAAGATGGGCGCGTGCTACGGATGGGAGAATCTGCGTCATTTCCTAACAAAGGGGTTGAAATTGACGGCCACCATGGGCAAAAACTTCACTTCTGTATTCTGCAGGAATGCTATAGACGACTGAAGTGATACTGGCCGTGAACCATCTAAAAAAGTTTGTTACGGAGCTGTCCTCAGAGCCTGCATGTAGGTGTCAATGAAGTGAATACTCGATACCTTTTCCACCTATCTACTAGCTGAATAGAACCCAGATAGATAGATATGACTGGCCAGCTCTGAAGTGAGAGCAGTGGCAAGGAGAAATGGGCGCGAAACCTCATTCCCATAAATCTAAATTAAATCCTATTCCTTATTAAATGATTCTCGTCTTAGGACATTGTTCTTACCACTATCGATGGTCACATGAGATGACCATCACATTCCTCTTCTCTTAATACAGTTTAAAAACGGAGATAAAACACTAGATCCACCAGGATTGTTAGGATAGATCACTGGCATTGCTGTCAGGTACCTTCTCAACTGCACGCAAATTCAATAATCGGTGCGGTTGGTCCCTGAATATCTTCCTTACAGCACCTATTGCGTTGTGATGGCGCCAGGGACGACGCTCAAGAGAGGAGGGGAAGCTATGTAACACTTTGGTTGTTTGTTTAACTATTCGTTTTGGCTCCATGGGCACTTAGAGCTTCGCGATTGTATTTCCACTGGACGGCATAGCCTTCAGGCCACACCAGTAGTCGCCAGCCTTTCTCAGTGTCGGCCATACAAATTCAGCCCTAGTATTATAACTTTATCCGTCCTCAGGAAAGACCGAGGTCGCTACAAATTTTCGAACGTCTTGCGCACCTAATCTATAACCCTCGGTCTATATCGTATACATATATATGTATATATATTACCCTAATACGATTATAACATTAATGAACCTGCTGGATTTGCATCTGCTAATGACGATTCTGGTTGTGTTGGTTTTAATTCCACTCGACGCCATGGCAACTATTTCAGCCATCGTGTGGTGTTCTGTCCTGAACTTTGACACCGAGTGGACGCATAGCCCGAAAATTACAAACTTGTGATGTGGGAAATTTTACTCCCTCAGGGTTTAATCAAAGATGGCGAATTGGAGTAGGCTATTCTAAAATGGCTTGGTTGCATTGAAAGGTCTTATGCCTAGGGCATTTCAGGTATTCGTTAAACATTGAGGTTTGTGTGGAAGTGGAATGGATAGTGCTAAATCCAAAAGCCAATGTGATTTTAACTCCTTTAGATTTATATTTTATGCCTTTATACGTACTGATGTCCCAGACTAGCTTAAACGACTCGAGTATGGGTAGAAAAATATAATAAAGCTCATTAGGCCGAGCTCAAAATCGTCAAATTAAATGTCCTTTGAAGTAACAAGCCAAGGTGTCATCTCGCTTTAATTCTTTTTCTTCTCCAGACAGCTTTTTTCATACTTTTGATTCGGCATTGAGCGATAACAGTCACGTACACACTAAAGTGCCTGTTCACTTCTCTTGTGCGCCAGGAACTCTATAATTAGGCGCTCACTCCCTCCTACTGCGAACGCACAAACAAATGGCACAGCGCTTCGAAAGTTTCACCTCCGTCATAGTAATTGCCCTTAAGGTCCTTAAAAGCCATCTGCGGCCACTTCCCCACATCGCATCACATAAAGCGCCAGTCGTGACTTGTGCACCTAAGCCGTTACATTTCAAGCCAAACCATTTGTTCTTTGTAATCGCCCTCCTCTAATAGCAATGTCTTAGACATTCCTGCTTCAAAATTGTAGGGTAGTTCGATTGTGCCTCAATAACTCAGCCTCTGGGTTGCAACCTTCTCCGACAGGTTGACTTCGAAAATATGTAACCTAAAGACTGTACCTTCGCAATTCAACAGGTTAAAAAAAGCTGAGGTTTGCAGAATTTTAACTAATATTAACCCGCCATTTACAAAAGAAGAGTCAATTTTCCATCATTTCATCGGATTCATGCTGACTTGGGGAATGAGTCTTTCCTTCGCCTTCAGCACCATTATACGGCTCATCCAGGCAATTATTTCGGTTTGCAAAAGGTTAGTAAAATGTATTTTTCTGCTGACGTTCTGTTGAATTTCGAAAACTACGAAACTTTTTGGAAAATTTTTTTTCCTAAATAGTGCTTACTGTGCCTCTTTATGAATTGGTTTTGTGCACCACTCCTAGACGCCCCCGAAATCGAAGAAGACGCAATAGTTGGGTAGAATATCCATTGTCGATGCACAAAAGGGCTTATGGGGCCATTGGTCTGGCTCAAAGGCCAAGCCGCCCGGTGAGGTGCAATGGTGGAGCCACTAAGTGGCTCGCTACTAAAACTGAGGATTAAGCAAACAGTCGCCGCATTACATTTTGGGTATGAAGTAATCGACCAGCCTACGTGATCAATCATGCTAATTACACGCTCAAATCAAAATGTCGCCCAAATTTTTGAATGATATAAACTGAGTAGCAAATAGTTCGCCCAACGACTAAAGCCATTTGATTACTGTCAAATTACACAAGGTAGAAGAATTACATTAAATACCTACAACGTGATTTGGTCAATCGTAAGTGTGGTTACGATAGCCAAAAATCGATTATAAGTTAGTAGATTTGAGTAACCGTGGCAACGGCTATGCTTATTCCCCCAAAATGTCATCGCAGTGTTGACAGCGACAGTGAAACAACTTTGTTCTGACTGGTCAACGACAACGCAGTCCTACTATTGGTTCTCGGTATGGATTTATAGACTGACTCACAAATCAGGCTCTAGTGCCCATTACTAGAGTGTTGACATGGGTGAAATTTGTAATGTTCAGCCCGTTTTCATGCTAGCTCTTGGCCACCCTCTGCTCGATATTCAGGCCAATGTTTGTGAGAGGTTTTTGAGGAAATACGATGTTGAAGCCAACGGGGCAATATTGAAAGGGCCCAAACAAGAGGGGCTCTACGAGGAACTCCTGCAGAAGAACTTCAAACTTACTTATGTTCCCGGTGGAGCTGCACAAAACACAGTGAAAATGATTCAGTGGATCCATCAGGATCCTAAGAAAATCCAATGCGCTTATCTCGGGTGTATAGGTGCCGATATAACTGGGGAGATTCTGCTTGAAAGCATGCATGAAACTGGTGTAAAAACCTTGTACGAGGTGACCGATAAGCTCGGAACAGGCGTGTGCTTCGTCTTAGTAAACGGTTCCCAACGCTCCTTGGTCACCTCCCTCGGTGCTGCTGCTGCACTCTCGACCAATTTTCTTCGACAAAAAAGGTCCTGGGAAATGGTGAAAGCGGCACAAATATACTACATCATAGTAAGTTGAGCATTCCTATTTGGTGCTTTAAAGATATGAGTTTAATATATTCCCCTTCTTTTAGGGTTATTTAGTGGTATCCAGCATGGATATTGTCAAACTTATTCTTGACCATGCGTCATCTCACAGCAAGGCTCTGTGTTTAAATTTGGCTTCGCCTTACGTGGCAAGGTCCTACACGGAGGCACTCGACACCGTCATTCCGCACGCCGACTTCATCTTTGGCACCGTAGACGAGGCAGAGGCTTACGCTGAAGCGCGATTACTGGACGATAGGAATACTCTGGGTGTGGCCAAGTACCTCGTCTCCTTGCCGCGAGCAGGCAACATCTCTCGTCCACGTATGGTGGTGCTGACACAGGGACCCGGGCCGATTTACACGATATCGTCGGGAGACCAGGTGCTGCGTACATTCCCAGTTACTCCGCTGCCACTAGAGAACATCGTAGACACTAATGGAGCTGGTGATGCTTTTGCAGCAGGTTTTTTGGCTAGCTACCTCATTGAGGGAGATCTGGAGAAAGCTGTTGATAGCGGAAAGAAGGCGGCCACCTATATTATTAAGAGGTCAGGGTTTTCTCTTGGCCCAAGAGTCGACTATACATAAATGTTTCGATCAGTTATCTTCGCCTCATATCTTTGATGTGCCCTTCTTGACGTCTCTATCAAAAACGGCTACCAGGGTGGGTCTGTATATGTACCTTTTGATACTATGTATTTTGTAAAGAGATGTTGATCGTGCGATTCCTCTTATTTTGCCCATATTTCTCGTCCTTCACTATATCTCCTGACATCTGCTTTTAGCTGTCATTTTATATCAAGAGTGGCAAACTTACAAGTCAGATGGTTTGGGGAAAGGGCAAGGTAGCAAGTATCTAGGCAAATTAGCGTATTTATCAATCAGAGTTCACAAATGAATTTTATGGGGATTAATCCTGAATCATCGAAGGCTGGATGTTCTATTTATGCAGGCGACTTCTTTTTTCAGTTTAAATATTCTTGTCTGAAAAGGTGGCATCCATTGCTCGACTGAGGGTGTGACAATATAGGAAAGCATCAACTATTGAATGGAGTAACGTATCGCCTATACTTTGTGATGCATCACGGTAGCCTCTTGAGGTGACTATCACTTAAAACTGAGTAATTAGCTTTTACAGTACTTAAATTGATCAAAATTTGGACTTCTAATTGAATACACCTCCTAGTTAGCCCGTGGAGGGATGTTGATTATCAGAAATTCTATTTTTACATGTCGTAGAATGACCATAACAAGAGTAGGACTTTCACCTGTCACGAATCCAAACTCGACGTATTTCATACAAAAGTGGCTTTACTTCGGGTATATAGGGATGACTTTTCCAGCTAAATACAACTGCAGAAAATGTCGTGTCTCAATAGCTAGCTGATTTAAGAACACCCTAAATAATCTTAATTGTACAAACAAACAAACAATAATCTAGCTGTGATCTCCACCACGAGCCATAAATCAGCTACGGAGCACAGGCTAATTGTAGTTCAAATAAATACAGACGATAATATAGCCAGCTTTTTTTTACGTAAGTGTTGCACAATTTACCGCTGCTGTTCTGATATGGTTTGTTACTTCACATCGTCTCACTCAATTTCCCACGCTGATGGAATAGTCGGATAAAATGCAAACGCCAACCCACTTGACCCCTTAGCACTGGTGGTTAGGCCTAATTGATGTGGGAAGGGAAGGGGGTAGCGCCCAAACAAATGAATCCGGTGGAATGACCGGAGGCGTATCTGAGTCGTAGTTAATCCTTATGACACTATTAGTAATGATCAGTCGTTGATCATGAATCCATCAGACAGTCTCTCATGTCCAGCTGTCATTAGTCGTTCAGCTATACATGACCATCGCGCTAGTTCCCAAGCATTCTAGTCCGTTGACTTGACCAAGGGTGCGTCCAATGCTCGTGATTCTTTGTCTGCACGATTAGTCTGCTTGCGTGCGTGCGCACCGCTAATGTTGATGACATTTGACGTGGGTGTCAGTCAAAATAGAATTCTGACATTTAGTGGCAGAATGCTACTCAGTTTAATTAAGGCCTTCTGGGTCACCTCTGCTGAGGCATGGGGGTTATGCCTCTATGGGTGAAGGTTTCATACCTCTAGACAAGCATATCAGTTAATCATACAACCCCCTCTGTTATCAAAACGGGAAAGTCAGCCAAATGAGGGAACTGATTAACCGGTAAAATGAATATCGAAAACGAATATAACAAAGAGTGGATTTCTTGCTAATTATGGGTATAAATCCGGCCTATTTCACGGGTCCGACCCTACTTTCTAGAATGAAACAGTGAATGAGTCAAATCAAATGGTATTGCAAAGAACATGATTATGAGAACATAGAGTAGATGAGAAAGGGGTCAGAAAGTCGGTGAGGCGAGGATAAAGAGACGTTGTTTGTTGGCCGAGATCCACTTTGTTAGACGATTAAGAATATCAAATGCCTCCTGTTTGCTAACCAGCGGTTCCAGAGTCATGTACACCTCGTAATCAGGACTCAACTAAAATGTCACAGTTAAAAAGCTTCGTAGAGTGATTGCCACAAACGACGCGACGAATTACAGGACTACTCGAGTAATGAACGCGTGAGGAGGCAAGTGGACAAGTTAGTACCGATATTTGAATGAAATATGGTCGGATTAATCTGCTAGCTCATTGACCTAATGGCACTTCGCAATTTTATTTGTTATCCATGTTTCGAATGCGCTGCTGATACTTAACGATTACTCAAGGTTGGCAATGGTACGAAGGAAACAACTATAGCAAACAGTTACTATTAATATCATTGACAAAAAAACAAGTTTACAAATGAATTGTGAAACCATACGCTAACCAATGTTGAGATGCGGGCATAGGTCAATGGGGTAGGGATTATGCCAATATTTGTCGCAAAAAACCTGATTAATTAAAGCCACTACGTTATGAAAGTAAAAAGAAATCAGTTATATTTCATTAAAAAATTATTTATATTTGTATTACCACTACGCAAAAAATAGGCATTGTTTTCATTCACTCTTAAGTGAGTATTACTTTAATGCAATCCTAAATTATAAAACCATAAACAACCAAGTAATTGAGCGTGAGGAGGCGATTTGTTGACATTTAATTGGGGATTCAGTTGGATGAATAAGATAAAGATCGCTCCCATCACATGCTTCTAAAGTAACGGCAATTCTAAATACCCCAGGAGTAAAAATGGAATACCAGAAGGGCTGAAAATGCTAGTTACCGAAGCCAAATGAGCCTCAGTATTGGAAGCCTGGAATATGCTGCTAACGGGGTGGAGGTGACAGTGGAGGTTCTTATGCATCACGCGATAGGCGCGAAGTAGGGCTGCCTGGCGCTGCTTCACTGCTGCCACCGCAGATGCCGTCGTCATGACCTCCGAGCTATCGGAAGGCGAAGATGAGGTAGGCACAGCGGTGTTAAAGTTGTAAGGTGGAGTCCACCGGCTTGTGGTGTACTGCGCCGCGGGGACCAACTTGCATACGAAGTGTCGCAGACCCCCACCAAAACCTAATGATGCAACGTCTGGCCAGGTGGCCGAGGCCAAGCGCTGCAAACACTCACCCTGCAGTGACGATTGCAAGCGCTGCCCAGAGAAAGATGCACATTCTTAGCAATAAAGGGGAAACGGACTGTTAGCTCACATTCTTAAGCTCAAATATGCACCTAGAACAGCGATGTTTAAGAAGCTTTTGCTTGTGGAGACACCACTTTGTTTGCCATATTTTAATGGGCAGGTCAGATGCATTGATTGCGACTTACATTTAGCGGACAACTAGTCATTGGAGTTAAAACATGCATATTTTGAGGGAGAATTGCAACATGTTTAAAATTTACGCGTTTTTGATTTGAATGCGTTTGTCAACTGGGTAGATAGATAATCAACAGTTATGTACTAACGTAATAAGAACCAACCATTCAACAAGCACTCCTATTTGGAGTCACTTTTATTGCAGCTTGTCAGCGATACCAATTTCGCCAACTTCGATAAGATCTGAGTAACTTTCACCTGAATATGCGTGGATTAAAATTAACACAACAATCGAGGCTTATGATTACCCCTAAACATACCAGCAATTCTTAATAGATCAATAGTGTAGCGACAATGAAGTTTCCCACATTAAACGAAATTCCACAGTTGCCTAGATGATGCACCCTGTGTTAAACCAAACAAACTGCAAATTTGCATGGATTGACTACAAAATTTAAGTACGAGAGCCGGTAATAGAAAATAATCAAGAAAGGGTCCCTGCACACATCATGTGTGGAGCATTACTTAAAAACAAGCCTAAATCCCGAGAGGCATCGACATTAAGCAGCACAAAAGCGACAGTTGAGGTGAGAGTTAAAGGTATACGAGGTTGACCCATTCATGAACGCACCGACAAAATTTGATCTCGAGAGGTCTGGAGAGCATAAAACTGGTTGCTATCAACGGTTAGCAAAACCAGACAGGAATGGTTGTCAAGATAGGAGAGATTGGCATAGAGGTAACCACTAAAAATAATGAAAAGGCGCACTATGCTACTGAACATCAATGAGTGGAAAGTCTGATGATGAAACAACATACTTGCAGTTGAACTTAGGAAGACAAATGGGTAGCCAATTGGTAGAGGCGTTTCTGAAAGACTGAGAGCATCGCACAAGGTTTGTGATCAAATGGATATCGATAGGGTGAAGGAAGCGCTTCTTTATGCTGACGATGCACACCACACGATAATTTGTTAGAAGAATGGCGAACAGAAGATCCTTATTGAAAATAACAACAACAGAAAAACGCACGTAAAAATGTTGGCATAATGACACTAACCTACAAAAAACACCAGTCTTCTTTTCATTAGCAAATTTCCAAATTGCAACGCGTTATGCTAAAAAAGCAATCCGCTGCAGCTTATTTGAAAGGAATGATAATTTATAACGTGATTATAATAATTAGTTCAATTTAAGTCAGCGCGACCTGAATTGAATTGATACCATAACGGCCCATTCGGGATAAAAAGTTAAATTAGTCAAAATGGCAATCGACTGTACTGCTAAACAATCTTCAACATTATTATTCAAAAGTAAAAGCTTAGGAGTACCGATGAGGAGTGCGCATAAAAGCAAGTGACCTTACCTGAGATTTAGCACCGTGAATGATGGCTTGAACCACCGTGTCTCGGATTGATTTGGGTAGTGGAATACAAAGAACGGCATTCAGTGTGGGTCCCATTTGGGTTTCAACGAGTTCAACAGCTCCAGTGAGGAGACGGCAATCGCCTATCATAAGGTTGCGTAAATCAAGGTTCTGCTTCTGCATGAACCACTTATCAATCCTCTGGTGAGTCAGTGCACTCACAATCTACAAAGGCATTGAAGGCGTATTAATGCAGGGGGTAGTACAAGGAACCGATAAGGGACTGAAATATTTCAACTGAATACTAACACAGCGTTGAAATTATATGAACCTCACCAATTCACCAAGATACACCTCAGTTAATATCGACTAGCCAAACAATAATATTTTATTAGCAAAGTGCAGGAATAGTTGGAAATAATACCTGATTATATACATATTTGAGAATGACAGAGAGATGCGAAACGGGCTCACAAGAGGGCCCGATAGCAACAAGAATTAGGTGCCCGAAGGTGCGAAAAACTATGTGTTTGTCACCGGCAACAAGGGTTTGGAGTTGGTCACCTTGCTGAGCGACAACAGAAATCAGCGCATGCATAACGCCCATAACATGGGCAAGTTGACTTTCATCTCCGTGCCTAGAAAAATGAGGATCATGAGCGCATCAGCCGACTGCGCGTCAATTTCACACTGAGGCGACGGCCAGAGGACCAGAAGGTACAACAATTCAGATAACTAAGACCTTAATAGTATAGTTTGTGAACTTGATAGACGTTTTAACTAAGAGCGAAATCATGGGTTGATGAAATATGCAGTGAAGTTCGAGCAGAAAACGGTATCCCGAAGCAAGAAAAAAACCTCCACACACTTAGTAAACCACTGTTTTTATAATTAGAACCAAACAAATAAGGATACCAAGACTGTGATAACGTACCTTGTGTATATGGGCTTACCGGCGTCACTGAAGACAAAAACATGTAGAAGGTCAGGGTCGAGACCAAGATCCTTCGCAGATGCTTTAATTGGTGAAGAAGGCGCCGAAAAACTCATCGATCCGCTTGATGATTCACACTGTTTTCCCGTGCTGGAGTCATAAAAAGAACTTTCCAAATCACTTGAAGTGGTCAGAGGTCCAGGATTACGGGGAGCGGTTCCCAGGGAATAGTAGCTGTCCGTGAGTGACTGCTGCTTTGGAGAATTATTACCGTTTCCATTTTTCGTAAATGGGGAATCAATTACTTCGTTTTCAACGCTACTATCAGCTGTAAAGGAGTCATCTAAGTCGGCTAGGCCCAAGCCCACATTATCAAACTGTGACATTGTTATAAAGCTGCTTTAAACAATAGACCTTACCTTTGGTAACAGGTGCATTGAATGAAGTATTAAGTTACCATTCATCAAGCTCCTAAGTAAATGTGATTGTTAGTAAGAAAAAGGGATTTTGTAAGGTGTAAATATCGATGTGCCTTCAAGACAAGTACCTGATATTTTAATGAGAAGCTACTAATAACAACCCCACTTTAACATCTCTCCTGTGTTTCCTAGAATGGCATTTTGCATGAATTTTTGTGTAAGCAAAGCTACTTACTATTGGCGTTTTAAAGAGGACAAAAATTTCAAATGCATTTGAGCTGCTACACTCGGTACCTTATTATTCTAATCAAAGGAGAGAAATGCCGATAACTGTGGCTCACCTGGGTATAACGACAAAATCCAAACTTATCAAATAATCTATTATAGTTTATTAGTATTTAAAGTGTATAATACTGAACAGTGGTACATAAAAAGGAATTGATCGACCCCAGAGTACCTCAACCGTTCGGTGTGCCTTCCGAATACCAATTTCTAGAGAGCCCCGTAACCACAGTCCAAAGAAACTACAGATTTTAAGGCCCAAAACCCTGAATTCAAAGCATGTTTGGCCTTAGTTCTATCGTATTCAGCAAGTAATCTAAATATGCTCTAATTGTAGCATTAGCTTGGTTGAAACGCCTGGGTTGTCTTTGTGATTAGAGGTTTTTTTATATTTTCATTCAATCAACGTTGATTTCATTGAGCTAAAAAAATTATCATTTTAAATTTGATGCCTGATGCAAGGATTAAATTCTAATTCTCCTAGAAGCTTCTTTTTCATCATGCAACTGGTTTGTTTGCATTTTTGGATCCGGTGGGTTTTCTAAAGGATGGCGAAGCTGCTGAAGTGGGTGGTTTCAGCCGGTCCCAAGTATGCTACGCGTATGTCATTGCACTTATTTGTATGCGTGCCTTTAGTTGCATATCGTTACGGAATGGAAAGAGGCTGCCCAGCAATCGCTAAATTTTATAAGTATGCGAAGGTAGAATTGAGACCACCAACGATGTCCGAACTCACACCAGCCCTTGAAGAAGGCAAGTCCATTATTAACTTCTTTAAGTCCGGTGCATGGAAGCAAAAAACTGTCAAGGTCTGTGCTGTTTTATCAAATGCATTGTTTCAGGATTTTGCTCTTGATAGCGCTGTCGCGATTGAAGTTCTCATGTGGTTCTTTGTCGGAGAAATAATTGGTCGAAGGAGCTTGATTGGATACAAAAAGGTGAAGGGTGCCTATATTGTAGCGCATTGATCTGCGGCGTGTTTTTAGAATAAAAATATAGTTACTATTTTCACCTGCTTGTTTCTCCCCCAGGTAATGATTAGCCTGAATTTTTTGTCGTGAGTTGCTAGCCAAGTGTTTCAGCTTCATTGATTTTCCTCTTAATACCGCCTCACGGGCGAGGACATGTCTTCTATTACCTGGACCATGTCTTACATATTTGTGCCACTGTCGTTTGTGAATATTTCTTACGTCAGCCATAGGTGAAATAGCCTAGTAGAATTTGGTTTTGACTCATATTTTTGTGCGCGTATGGTTCTATGTTCTGTTTATGCGTGTTAGCAGTTGTACTCCCTACGTGCCATTCTATTTTTAGTTTGGTGCGCTCGTAGCCAGGGGGTAGGGCATTCCCGGAAGAGCAATTAACCGCTTGTATGGGGTTTGACTTTATATCTTGTTTTTGAGATTGTATGCCTTCGCTAAGGCTGAAAAGGTATCTAGCTGTTGTGGGTACCTTCCAACCCATTTAGTTCATTTTCGGCAGACGGAGTTTGATTTTTCTGGTGGCTTGTGACACCTATCAGTGGCGTTTTGGGTAGAATTGTACTTCAGATTTTGGTGGTAAGGTTAAGTGGAATTATAACTCATCGCCATCTCATTGTGCAGTTACATTTGGATTTTTGCAAAAGTTGCTTATGTTTGTTAAGTATACTCGCTATCTCCTGTCTGGAGTTTCCGTAATTTAAAGCAGACCTGCCAACATTGGTGTGTGACAGTGTTCTCGCCTTTTGGAAACGTAGCTGCACGCGTGAATATCTACTTTTATCTGTTTAAGTACACTCACTAAAACGTGGCAATTTTTAACTACCGCTTCATTCCACTTCGCACATCGTTCACTCACGATATTTTGGTCGAAAGCCATTTCGTTTGGTGTGTCCTTCTTTCCTACGAATTTTCATATCTTCACCTGGCGGTTCCTTTTTATGTCATTTTAAATTCCCAAATATTAAATTTAGTGGAGCTGGCAAGACCTAATATTTCTATCAAAAACGTCAACTGACTCGTATCGAACTATTTTCCGTTAAATACGCACCTCATATTGATAAAGCTTGGTTATTGGTTAAGTGTTTTGGTGCATATTAACTTCGCTTCATCTCCAATGGTAACTTTGTCTACTCAGTCTGTAACAGGCTCCATAATAAAGACATGTTCATCTTCTATTAATCCGATTTTAAAAGTCCGTATTATCTGAACCCTACCTTATCATTTTAGGTCTCAGACAAGTCGCTTTAGAACTGGTGTTGATCCGAGCATTCTAAGGCAGTTGCACACATGGGTTCGCCCTCGCAGTTGGTATGACTTATCTCCCACTGAAACCAGTTTTGATAGTTGCGTTCTTAACTGGCTCCCCTTGGCCTTCAACTGTTTCGCCCCGCTTGCACGTGGAGTCACAAGTCTGAGCTTGTGACTCAAGGCTGTGTCAGTTAGCTCTTAGAGTTTTGAACTTTTACGCTGCGGTTACCTGTTCGGTCTTTAAGAGTAGCATAGCAGCGTGCTTGCGGATGATATTATCATTGGTGGATGGTCTTTAGTATCGGTACTTGTTTTTCTAGCTGCATTCCACTTGAATGTTTGGATTACCTGTCAATGATGGCCATTGTTCAGATTCCTCCATGCAGACCTTCAGTTATTTCCGTCACCAAGCTATCGTTAGCATTGCGTATGATTGTGCAAGCCCATCACGTTGATTTACGCAAGACCAAAGTTTGTATTCAAAGCTTTCACTGACTTGCAAAGAATGCTTAGACATAACTGCAGGTTTGAACCTGCCTGTAATTTGGCTTACCCCACCACTCATCTGTGATTAGAGCTGCATAGCAGTCCAAATCATTGGTGAATGAAGGTAAAAAATCATGTCAAGAGGTATCAATAACAACAAATAGCTCAATCATCATAGTTACTACCTAATTAAGCGCAGGTAGCAGCTTATGCTCTTCAGGGATGCTTAAAATGCTGGGTTTTCGATCACAGAGTTGTATCGTGTCAAAAGCGACGCTTCAGTGGTTATTTAAATAGGCAATATGATATTTGCTGTTCTTCCACGTTTTTAATGGCTTTTCCTCATTAGACAACTGAGTATTTCACGACCTGAGGTAGTAATCCACGGCAGCCATCATCCTAATTTAACGAAATTGTTGCCCATGGCTACGTGTCTGTGGCACGTGGTAGCTGATCGCGTCATATTGGGTGTCGCAAACAGGGTAGTTAGGTCGGAGACATCAAACTATGCGTGAGATCTCCGTGATCTAAGAAGAGCAAACTTTTTTTTCTGCTTTTCTGCGAATGATAAACACACGATCCGCGGTGATATGCAGCATGTTAATTTTTCTGGCCATCTCACAGTAGCAGCAAGTCTAATCAGAGGCGAAACCTATGCCACGTTTTTCGAAAGCCGCAACTTACATAAGTAAGGTATCGTTTAGGTAAAGAAAACGATTTTTCAGACTTTAAATTGGCACTAGAAGATGCTTTTGTGACCTAGGTATTAGTTTAGGAGCTGATTGACACAAATAAGAATTGTTTGAGAGTGTTCTTAACGTAGAAGGTCCCATATATCCATTCTAATCGTCTACTCAAAAAATAACTGGAAGTCACATATGAGACTTTCTTCGGGTTTCTGTGCTAGATAGTACCTCACCGGAACAGTAAAGTGCGTTTATCCCAGCAGCGAGTCCAGCCTAGCTTTACCTTCTAAATGATGTTCCCGTACCAGACTGTTCAAGTAGCCGATGTCTGAAAATAAACTGGGTTTTTTAGGGTGCAGAAAAGAAAAAAACAAATGCATTTCAAGGAGTTGGTTGTTTAATTTATTTCTTTCAAATAGTACTTTATTACTTTTATCGCTAGTGCCGCTGAACCATTTTAGGACAGGTTGCTTGGAGAAGGTGCCTTGCTGTCTATCCTTTCGAAATTGCATGTTTGTGAATGATTACGCTCAATGCTTTAACAGACTGGCCCTCCTCTTGTGCAGTTTTGTCACGACAGGCTATCGTTGAGGCGTCCAAAATGAGGCAGGCATTCCAGCCGCGTAGATGATTGTTCGAAGCATCGAGGCTCTAGGCTGATTTTCACCATGGCCAGGAAATGTCCAAGCACGTACAGAGGGTTTGAAAAACTGGTTACAAAGCCAACAGGGGCTGCACTAAGTGACATCAGCACGGGAGCTAAATAGTGAGAGATTTAGGACGCAACGTATGGTAGAAGAATCAAGACCACCCTTCAAGAACTTCATTCCCAAGTTTGAAAGGACCTCAGCGGTATCGCCGGAGACACTGCTGTTTACCTGCCTACTTTTTTTTTACCGGATTGGTACCAACAGAAACATCAATGGTCTACCATGCGCAAGCGGTGATACGTCCTCTTAACAGAGAGTTGATCACGGAGCCACTTCCCCTTTTGACTGGCATTGACAGTACGGGATGTCGGGGCACGAAATCAAGCCGTTTTCCTTTCTCATCTACAAAGACCGTGCCTGTCATCTATCACTCTCTGTGAAAATCTTTGTGGTCAAGGCATTGGTCACCACAATAAATATTCACATCCACATCCTGGTGACTGATGTCGTTGTACATCTTCTCCATCATCGGCACATGCATCAATCCAGTGGTCACCCCAGCAACCGTAATCACAGGTCACCTAAGGTCAGCATTTTCACCCTTCTTACGGTCAGCCTTATCTCGGTACCTTAGCTACTTGAGGAGGGTGCTCCCTGTTCCTCTGACCTCTACCTGCGCTTAACAGTCGATTGTTCAGACCACGTTTGTTGATATACTTTAGGGGCCCGCCTTCTACAAAATGAGACTTTTCCTCTGACTATTTCAACAACTTAACTTTTAGAACAATCTTAACCTGTGAGATGCAGTATTAGCATTCAGAGAGGGACTAATATTTTTGTTTCTCAATTAAAAAAGTACTTTTGAATGCATAGCATCTTTGCAAATGGTTATTTCACGAAGTTGATGTTAGGCGATGAAAAGGTCGCCAAAATTGGAATTACTATGGTTGTTGCTTGAAGTTGGAATTTAGGACCGCGTGATCGCATTGAAGAACTCCTCATTGCACTTTAAAATGACTGTCTCTGTGCGCACTCCTTCAATTTAGCAAAAGCAGTTTGAAGGGACCATTTTAATCGAAATAGTGCATGTATTTCACAAGATCTCCAACACAATGCGCTCTAGGAGAAATTCCTTCTAAGAACACGTTTGCCACTCATCCAAAGGTATAGTTGGGGAAGTGCAAATACGATTTTGCAAACCTCAGATCCATTCCAATGCTTGCATTTTGTGTGCAGCACCACATTTCAAGCACCCAAGTCCATCTAAGTAGAGGTAATGCCTGGGTAATTTTGTATTCAACTCTCCAAAGACAACGGCGTTCATTTGTTTTCTGATCTAAGGAGAGAACTGACGAAATTTTGCAAAAAATAAATGTAGAAAAGCCTCTCAAAAGTGGCATTCTCGAGTGTCAGGAAACTGAGAGTAGCTCTTACTGGATGTCGAAAGATGAATGGACCAACAAATAGGTAGGCGAACAAGTATATTCATTCAACTCCCTCCTAATTCCTTATATTTTCTTTAGTTGCCAACTCCCAAAGGCAGCACGAACTCCACTAGAAGCATCACAGCAGTGGTAATTCCGACCACCTTTAATCAGCAATGAGGGAGAAAGAAGTCGTTTGTTTTTTCTTCGGCAGCGGCCATTTTGGTGCGTCTCAATTTTGGTAAAACCGTTGCCATGCAAAATAACAGTCACTGCTCTATCAATGACATTCGTAAACATAGGGTTCCCTAAAGGTGAATAATTTGGGTAAATAGTTACTTCCTGTCAAAATCCATTCGGATTTCGACAAATTCCGCCAAATGGCGCCAAACTGCACTTTTAGGATGTTACCGACCCAGGACACCATTTCTCGGCATTGTGTAATGGAACAGCATCAACTATAAAATCTAACGCTTAATCAAGAGTAACAGAAAAGATGATAAACACAAGGGACGGAAATCTGAGCAGTACAGAAAACCTAGGAGCGAAGAAGAATGTCCTAGGTATGAAATACTGGAACGCATCCACTTTTAATAGCCTGAATATATCGTCAATTACATTTCTCATTTATCACTTGCAATGATAAATAAAGCAGTGACTTGAATGCACTAGGGATAAGAGAGTAAACCTGTTACCACATCCATGAAGCCACTGGATGCGGAAGAGCATAACCCAGTAAGACTAACGACCAGAAACTCGTGCATTTGTATGGTGCGTGGAGTGTATAATAGGTTTATTTAAAGTTAAAACTTGAGGGGTAATTAAAAGGCAGCGTCTGTGTTAATTTGATCCGTCAACCTTACCATATATTGAAGGAATCTTTGTAATCTAACTGCGATTTTGTTCTCAATCGTTCAGGTAGTTTAAATGTAGTTACTTCAGACACTGCCTCTGCTGCATTTGTACTATCGTAACCTGCAACTGACTAATGTGAATTTCAAACAGCAAAAGAGTTTATGTCAGGCTAACTTCAAAAATTGAACTGGACCTGATCGACATGCCCACATCTGATGCAGCTATTATGACATTTGGTGGGGAAAAGTATCAGGTGATTGGTCTGCAATGACCTTGAGTCTGGGGTCTACGCGCTGTAATGGATGACCTTTACAGATTTACATTGGTGGTCCACCAATTAAGACCACCGGCTGGTGATATCTCTACCCCTTGCTGTGGTAAATAAGCCTCTATCTCTTCTCCAGAGAATCCAGTTGCCGTCGACTCGACGATTGACTATCGAGGCGATGCCATCGCGGTTCATCTTTCTTTGCTGGCTTCGCTCTTTTAGGTCCCTAGGCTCATCTGTGTCCGCCATCAACATTGGCACTTTTAATCACTGCTCAACTGTCATCATAATTATTGATACTGATGCTGTTCCGGTTGGTGCTTTGTCGTGAAGTTGAGTCTTTAGTTACGTTGACGGGCAGATCAGGCCACCAGTAGCACTTTATTGTGGCAATGAGGAGTGTAAATTTTCTTTGGACACCAATGCCCGAGATTTCTAACCTATTCAACAAAAGCATGCAAAAACTTCTGCCTTCAATATGTTCACATATCTTATTCCCAAAAAGGATACTTTTTGTAGGCTAATTGGTCTGTAAAGATCAAGTGAGATCAAAAATTCTTGTCATTCCTGAATGTAACTCGATTCATGTTTCAATATTGTTTCAACAACTGAAATCCGATGCAGGCTCGGTATTTCGGCAAAACATTGTATGCTATTTTAGAGCAGTTTACTTTTTAAATCGGCATACTCTACATGCTTACCCTTGGTATTTCCACAGGAGAGGTAAAAGTGGACTAAATTGAGCCAAAAATTCTCCATTGCCATGGTAACGCTCAAAGTCAAAGGGATAAAGCAAAATACCCTTCGTCTAAGTGAGATGCGAAATCCTGCCAGTCTCTCTTTCGTGAAGTTTTGTAAGTAATGGCGAGTGAGATGAAAGTAATTATTAGTAGGCCATGACGTTCAGATCACTCAGCATGTGTGTAAAGGAGAGATGAATAATGAGGGCGTCTTTTGAACGCCTTCCACGAGTACCACCGGAACTATGGCCGTTGCATTTACTTCCAGCTTAAAGTCAAGGTGGATCTACCACACTTGCGGATGCCGTCCTACCTTACTTTATTGTACGATTGGACCCCTTTTGGTCACGTTGGAGTTACAAAGTTATTTTCACCGCACTATTTACGAAATGTGAATTAAACACTAGGCGACTACTAATTACAAAACATTTTACGGGGCCTTAAATACATCTAACGTAAATAAATGAAGAGGCATTATTTGCAGGAATTGTGACCAACGCGGGTTAGCGTGGCTAGGGGGAGCGAAAACAAGGTTTTGATTTGCCATCAGGCCAAATGTTTATTTCCCTCAATTTTCAGGTCACGGCCTGAGGGCGAGGGGGTAGGGTGCAAAGTGCACAGCCCAAGGTCAAGCTGCATAAACAAACACACAACATGGGAAAAGTGAATTCATTAGGTTTGCCCTAGTTGAACAGTTTAAAGCGAGATCAAGATAAAGGGTCTGATCATCAGTCCTCTCTATGCTAAAGTAAACATCCTTCACAGTACAGGTGCATTTGGGAGGGTTGCCAAAAATTTTGAAGCGCATAAAAGATGTCAAAAAATTGCTTAATTTTGCATTGGGCGACTTTATTTAACTCTTTGACTTGTCACGTCTTTCACAGTCAATCCTGCCCTCAAGTGTCTACCCGCGAGGGGGATAGTGCACGTCTGCAACATCTACAATGGGGCATAACTTGCCTTCAGTCTGTCACACAGCGAAAAAGGTTTCTGTTGAAGTGATGCCTAGGAGGAACAACGTTTCAAGAATTTAGGGAATCTTTTAAAGTTATTTTTATCCCATTCTCTACTGATTACTTCATATTGTGTTGGTATTACGGGATATAAAACAGCAGCTGGAACCCCTGAATGCGATGGTTTTGCGTGAAATCAGGTACATCACAGCAGCTTAGGTCGTAAGGGCCTAAAATGTTGTATATTTCTGCTACATCTTAGTAGAATGGATGGATGTGATCGTTGCTTTGTGTATTAGCATGATCAAATCCTTTTGCAAACAATGACAACTTTCAAGGCCAGAATTTATTCTGCCATATGAATAATCCGTGCAAGTTAATTTTTATTACCCTGTACTCTTGCGAACGTTTTAAGCATGGAAAGTATTCGGAAAAAAAATGAGAAAACTGCACAGTTTTGTAAGAAGCTAACTCCAAAATTTGTACGATGTTTGGTTAAAAAAAATTACTATCGGATTTCAAACTTTTATGGACTTATTGTGATGCCCGGAGACTTGCAACAGATCGTCCGAAACCCTTTTGAAATCAACTCAAAGCTTCAACATAACCACATCGTAAACCCCCATCTTCCGTATATTTGGCTTTCTAAAACCGAAATCACTTTAAGCACTAATTTAAATCAACACTAGCATAAATCTATAATCAAAATGCTGGGGGTAAAAGGTTGGGTCAACCTTAAGGCGCTTTTGTAGATAATGAAAACAGCACCCGCAGCACCCTCAGTTGGATCTATCGAACCCCTCGAGATGGGAGGATCTTGATGCATAATCAGTGATTGTCGAACCGAAGACTTGAGAGAAGGGTTCGTTAATTTATTTTCATCACATTTTCGGCAATTAAAACTAGCTATAAAATTTCCAACTATTTCCACATTTAGTACATTTAAAAAGGCAAATGTTAGCTATGTCCTTGAAGGTCGCTCTAGATTTGGGGTGTACTCTAGCAGGAATAAAACTTTTAATTTAAGATGTTGCCTCGTTGCAGACTACCTCCCTTGCAGTTGGTCTAAATGAATACCACTGTCTACGACGGTCATGTTATCCTCGAATCAACAGTAAATAGTCACTCGGTGGCGTCTTAAACTGTTGCGTGGCGCTACATTGTTGCCCAAAACAGAAATTTTCAGCAAGAGCGATTCCAAGCACGCTTGATAGCACAAAAGCCGAGTCTAGCGACTTTCATTTGCCCCTTTCCTCGTAACCGTGGTAAGGATCGAGTGAAGGAACTATGGCCCGTATCGAAATCGTTAGTGAGATAGTTTTTCAAAGGCTACCAGCTAATACAGAATCCGACTGATTTTACTCGGTTCTTCAATTTTTTTAATTGTAACTTGACAAAGCAGTTAAACACAGGTGCAACTAATTTTATGCCACAAAATGATCCGCACCAAAAATAAAGCTATTTACGCCTCGACTTAGCCGTGCCTGCAATCCTACGGGTTGAACGCAGAGGCCATGAAGTGCTCGCCTCTGCGCTGATTGGCCAATTGGGACTGTATTTAACGGTGTCAGGTTTCAGGAAGGTATTAATCCGACGATACAATCGGTGAGTGTGTTTCATCACTTCCCATGACTCTGCTCATTACTATCCCTAATCACAATGCAATGCATGTAGAACTGCACCCACACGGTCCAACTGCATGATAGCTCTCCAGTGAAAGCAGCATGCACTCCCTAATAGGGGCCACAGAATTTCTTGCCTTAAGTCTACAGATGTCAAACTTTGTGTTTTGGTTTCAGCGAAATGAGTTGACAGAGGTTTCGATTCAACACCTTGAAATAAGACAACTTTTTATTTTCTGGTTTTAAAATATGATAGGTTTGAGGCTTGGAAACTGTTCCATTTACATGCACTCGTTGATCCACAGGAGGGTACCATGAGTAACAGATCTGCGTGTGAGGGGTAGGGGCTAGATCAATGCCTAGGACATTAATAATTTATGCAGCGTTTTCTTGTAGATAAAGTTTTTGAATCGCCTTGATTGTACCTTACTTCACCGATCATCGATAGACAAAACTTAAATATATATACCCATCTTTGGTACGAACGTGCTTCAGGGATGGCGAACTCGGCAGCAAAGATGGTTGTATCATGGCCTGATATTAAACATCCCCCTCACGTCTACATCTATGACACCCAGCTTAGTTCTGGTATTGTAGCCACTCCGATACCCCCATACTTTGTTCAAAGAACAAATTAAAGTGTATCGTTCATGCATGTGAAATAGGATTTTTAAACTTGACAAACTGATTACCCATTTCGGTTAGGACGTAGGTTGTAGCCAGGACTTAGGAGTTTTTGCCGAATGCATCCCTTAACGCGTTCGTCACAGGAGACACACACCTGCGGCTTATGTTCCTCCATATGTTATGGCAACTGCGGTTGCACAAGATCTTTCGCCGCAAACAGATTGCCTAAGTCTAAATCATCAACATGAATTTAAAGTAGCCTTGGTGTTAGGATGACCGCTTTTTTCATTTTTTGAGCAGCATGAAGTTCATTATAGCCTATAAAAGTTTGGGTATGAAAAGAGTCAAGCATTGATTCCATGAATCCTTTTCACCAGATCTATGAAGAAGCCATCCTGCGAAAGCTTTTGGAGGATCTGTCAGATCTTCTTTGCCGAAGTGCTAGCTTCCGGTTTGGCTCACTTCTTCTGTTTCCTCGTCGACGTCTCCATACCCAATCTCACTATGGTGGCGGGTTTTCTAGCGGGTGCCTCGGTTTACCTAGCCATCTGGTGCACCTTCACCACCAGCGGGGCCCAGATCAATCCCATGGTCACCCTGGCGGTCGTCCTTACCCGTCGTATATCACCACTCATTGCTCCCGTCTACTTGGTGGGCGACTTCGTGGGCACCCTGACTGCCATGGGGATCGCGTGGTCCATCTCGCCCTTCAAGGACCAGGAGCCAGGCACCTACGGGATGACGCTTCCTGGGAATGGAGTGAGCGCTCTCGTGGCAACTTTAACAGAGGCTGTGTCCACCTTCATCCTTCTCACAGTCATCCTAGCCTCTTTGGATGAGTTGCGTGCTAGGGAGTGGCGACCGGAGAAAGGAGCCCCCTTCCCCTTAGCTGTCATGTTGGCCCTCATGATCAACGTGGTGCTCACGGTAAGGCTTGAGCATAGATAGGAACCAATCCGTTCCGAATTGTACAAATCATTAGTCTGATGGATACTACCACTAATTATGCTCAAAGCACTAAAAATACAATGCATGGAAATATTTTCTGTAGGTGGTAGGCTGAGTTGTCATTTAAACGTTGGGAGGGTTGCTGTTTGTCTTATGGCATACCTAAAATGTTCCTCTGGGATATGATTAAAAGTCGAGCATGGGCTCTAGTAGTAAACTTCACCTTATAGTGCAACTTACCTCATTTTTCGTTTGGAATTATTGGACGAAATCACAAATTTTTAGGATTACTCGGCGTGCGTCAAGTGAAATATACTCCAGATTTGCTACATCAGCCAAATGACAAACAGTACGCATTACATAACGTGCAAGTATTTCGGTACTAGAATTTGCCATGACGATAGACGTTTTTCTTGTCGCTCACGACTTTGTAGGTTGAGTTGTTGCATAAAAACCACAAATTTAACACTAGGATCGTTTTAGTGCAGATAAGATCTCAGTCCGACGATGTCGACAAACTAGGTTCAAATGACCTGCCTGTTGAAGTATTTTTATTCCAGTTCTTTCGAGAAATAAAGCGTGTGCAGCTAAACTAAAAAATAACATTACCTGATGTGCTAGGAGATATTTTCACCACTTATCCAAAATTTATTAAAATATTCCAAAGGGACAAACTAAAGTTTTTAGACGAATCTGTTCACATAAGCAACGCTTATCGGATGAAGTGGAACACGCAAACCAAGCATAACTGAAGGTGCCTTTGGCAAATACTTGGAACAAATTCCCCTGGTTCTTATCATCACTAATTCCTTACTTTCTCGTGTCTTAGCTGCCTGTATCTGGGGCCAGTATGAATCCCACTAGAAGCCTAGCTGCTGCGATCATCCAGAATAACTTCGACCGGCAATGGGTGAGTGATTCGGTCTTGTATTAGCCCGAGCCTAGTAGACGCCGTGAATAGGCTCTAAGACCCTTACGACGCCAAGAAATGCACAAAACGTATGCTCATAAAAAGTTGAACATGATTGCAAGACTTCTATGGCTTTCCAGCTGCTGTTAAAAGCGCTTTGTAGATATCCTAAAGGAAGGGCTTGAAAGTTAGGAGCTCCATTGACATAAGCAGTCATGAAGCATAATACCACATAGGTCAACACGAATGCCGTTTTGTATTCACAAATGCCCGCTCCTTATTCGATCATGAGCCTGAATTTGTGCAGAATATATGAGTCTCCTTTAATGACATCTCTCGCTAACTTGCTCCGACAATCTGGCTATAGCTTACTAAGTCGTTTGAAGTTACTGGTTGACCTCTTGAAATGAGCACATTCCTGATTCATCGGGGTCTTGTCTCGTGCTCTGTAGCTGTTAAAGATGGCACAATCGTATCCTAGGCTAAAATCTCCCAACTTATACGAGGTACCTTCTAGCCTGGAAGCATGCATTCCATCTGATAACACTATTGCAGCCAATATTTCGAGGAAATGGCAGTATTATAGTTCCTAGAAAATTAAATGAGAAAATAATGCTATCTTTGGTAGAGGAGTCAAATTTATGCGATTTTTATCTCTTTAAGATGACTACCGGTTTCTTCAAATCGCGCCTCGCGAATACATTGGTTGAGTCGGAAACACTAAGGTTGAGGTAGAGTATTCTTTGTCCGAGGAGAACTGCATTTCTTTAGTTTTGAGGATCAGGAAAATAGGTGAAAATGCGATGGAAATTGATGTCACTGAAGGACAGTGCAACATGCGGGCTGCAGTGATCGAGTGTTGAATTTGTATTGAGTCTGCCCTTTTTAGATTTACGTTGCTGGCCCATCACTGGGAACCGTGTTGGCGTGTGCCTTCTACGAGTTAGTGATTTGTCCCTTTGCCTCGCTCAGGCGAACACGGTACTGCCTTTGCTCAGCAGACTTCAACCGCAAGAGCACATATGCCCAAGAAGATGTGGGTGTCTAACATGGACTCCTCTTAGTTCCCCTTTTTCCTATTTGGCCTTCGTAAGGCTGTTGAAGTATGTAAATCTCTGATCAAATAAAAACTAAAGTGTAGTGGCAAGAACTCGTGCAGAGCATTGGGATAACTGCTTTATCCGAGTGAAGAGAGACCTCACTACCACGTTTCCCGTACTTGAAGCACTCTGTAAACCGAGGCGGAAATTACTGAACACGGTGGAGCAAAATATCTCATTCTAGAAGCCGGTTTTCAGTAAACGCGTTTTACGGATGTGTTAAAAACCCACTCCATGTGCAATAATGCAATACATTAATCGTTTGTTTAGCTTCCGGTTTTGGTAGTGGATCACCTAGCGACTCCACTATTGCACCTCCGACAGGCGGACTGGCCTCCAGACCACGCTAGTAGGATCCAAGCCATTCTGTATGTCAGCAACACATGTAGTGTCCTGGGATTATGCCTTCATTCATCTTCAGGAAAGTCTAGGGACGCTACATTAGGGCTCTACTCATTCAAAAATTACTTAGGGTACTTAGAGTTAAGATCCCTCTACACAGACAAAAACAATCTTCAAGTGCAGTTACCAATACGAGGAAAAACCAGAAAAAGTAGGATAATTTTGTAATAAAAATGCGCATCCCGGAGTATAAAGCATTCACTCTAATTCCCAACTTCTTGGCTATTTTGAATGATAATTTCCAGGCGCTATCCCAGCGTCCAATTCAACTTTTACCCTTCATCTACCTCGTTTGAAATGGACAAGCTAGGTAGCAAAATCTTCCTGTTTTGAAAGGTGAAGAGGGTGTGGTCCACCACATTTATTTGGACATGGAACGGCAATTAAATTGCATGTTTTTGGAGTTCGTGGTTTTAGAAGTATATAACGAGTCATTGATATGGGGACTCTGATGCCTTGGATACTTATCAATGGTACATTTATAATGAATGAGATAAATTTTCTGCTAGGTCAACACGAGCTGTCCCACAATCTAGAAGAAACTGAAGAGCATCACAGCCCTACAGAGCTCTGGGGTTTTCATTTTGGAGACGGTAATACATCATGGAATCAGCGAGTGAAATAAACATAATAGCCGAATTTTTCCTAAACAGAGGAGAGTGAGGCGATGTTTAAAAATATCCCCCTCCCCAAGAAATTCAGCACTGAGATACGCTGCAACCTTCCTATTTCCATGTGCCCTTGCCAGGAATCCATTTCCTTCGTGGTTTGAAAGACCGAAGTAGCAGAATTTTGCCCTTTTAGTGGTTCTTTGATAGAGGACGCATCACTGAAAGCGAAATTTTCTTTTGTCTCCAAAAATAAATGAAAGCACGTGTAATCTGTATGGAAGGATGCCATTAACTTCAATACTTTTAAAATTAGCAGTTTGGGAACATCAAGAATAACCAAAAATGGTGTTGTATTCCTCTTTGTTCGAGACCGCCGGTACTCATGGGTAATAAAATAGCCAAATTAATACAACCAGCTTACAAGATGACTTTTCGAGCAATATTTATTGTGATATGCCCCATTATTCAACGAACTATTTACTAGAAAACCGACTCTCCGAATAAACTATCTCTGGCCGTTTCAAGCACAAGGTGCGGTTTCAAATCTATAGTTTCCTTCTTGAGGTGGATACCGGGTCTACTGCTACGCCAAAATTGTCAAATACGTATGCTGATCACCTCAGCCTGGTTATTCCGTGCCTCGACATAATGTTAAGCACTCCAGGGTACCCGATAGACCAACGTAAGATAACGATGAAAGCTGAACCGAGTTTTTGTACAGAAAAAAAAGATAATCGCAGGTATTAAATAGGGTTTCACGGCAAGTTTTCAAATTTGCATCCTTAGTGTTTTCAATGCCTCGGTGGGAGCACGACCTTAAATTTGGAAATTTGCGGTAGACCTGATAAAGTCGAAACTTTGATGACCTCAAGCCAAGCCTTTTTTATCGGCCAACTCCATTCGAAAGCCCAAGCTGCCACTGTAGGTACATGTTTGAAAACGACAAGCAGAAAATAACATCACTTACTGTTGTGATTGATGCAAGGACTTATTTTGGCATGGGTAGGAATAAATCAACAATAAGGTACACTCATCCTACCGATATTTCCCTGCCTTCTGTTTAAATATTCTTCTCGATCTTATGCACCACCCTCTGTGGAATGACAGATCATGGATACTTAGGTTATTGAAAATCCACCCCAAGACTTCCAGGAATCTACATATCATTCAAATGGGAACACAAATTCCTTGGGAGATTGACAATGAATGTGGTGCCCGTATTGGGCTACCTGAAAACGACAGAACGCACGCACTTCATTTGAAGTGCTATCCCCTGACCAAAATGACCCTGAACCCAAAGTACATGTAGGCAGTTGTTTTGCGCCCTTACGACGGCGACTTCGATCGGTGCACATTCGTACTTTCTGACAGCAATCTCCATAATCGTGGAGATTTAAACGATTGTTAGAATTAGGTGAATGAGGCATCACGTGTTGGCAAAAGGTGAGAAATGTTAAGGAGATTTAGCGCGCACACACAGCACAACCACATTCACATCTAACAAATAAGTGCAGATGTTTTGAGGTGATCAGAAAGTGGTCAGAATTGCATTATTTTAATTTTTCTCAGAACGAAAAACTGACCATCTAAATCCTCAAACCAACCGCAGACTAAAAACTCGAGATTTCCTAGGAAAGTACGAGATGCCAACTATGACAAGGTACCTCTTGAAAGTGACAACCATCATAGGCCGGTCCACGTCAAAAGAGAAGCATGATACCACTTCCAAGTTAAGCGGCAGGACATTATCAGAAAGCTCCCCATTACGGAATACAAATCATGCGAAATTATTGGCGACTCTTCGTCTACCTAGGATGCGGCCCGACGTTGGGCACAAAAACTTGAGATAGGGCTAGCTCTTTTTTAAAACCCACAAGCCTACCGACTTCATCCGATTCAAAGATGTTCCACCAAACTGAGATTAAAGTGGTCATTGTCGTGCACGCCGCAACACAGAATGCGTAACCGGAACCTAACTCACCTACAAGTCGACAGAAGTATGCAGCCTCGTGAGCCACTAAATCAGTTTACCGTGCAGCAAGATTGGGGACGCCCTACTTATGACAACAGTGAATAATAACAGTCGTCAAACGAAATAATCGGGTGGACCTAAGATGTTGAAATTAAGGGCAGAGATGAGTAGATTTAAAAGGTAATTGTCTTCTAACCATGGTAACTTTTCTTACTGGCGAGGTCCGTAACCTGAAGCACCTGACACAATTTTTGGTAAATTAAGGAAGGAGGCCAAATGGTAAAATCTAGTGATAAAACCTGCATCGAGTGAATTTACCAGGTGAAAGTGATCAATGCATCTGCGTTCCCAATTAGGCAGAGTAATTCTGGAAAAAATCCCGCTTCCGTCTAAATGGAAAATAACCATCTCCTATCATATCAAAAGACAGAGTACAATGTCTCTAACCATAAAATTAGGTAGATGCCAAAATAAATGTATCAAGAAGTACCAAAAGGAACAGCGTTGCTCGAAGGCCATGACATTTACTTCTGCTCTAAAAGTTCAGCAAGTGCTTTCATACTATGAAAATGCTCCAAATCACTGCACCCGCCGATACATTGTTTTCCTATAAAAATTCTAGGCACCTGTGATGGTGAATAAAAACACGGTTTTGGACACGCTTACAGTTCTGGCTCCGGTAATAGATTCCAAGTAATCCTGAACCTTACTACAATCAGCGCGCGTTCCAATATCGATGATGCGCAAATCATTACATGTAAATGAACTGCCTATATAGGATCGCAAGATTTCAATCGCCTTGACACAATAAGGACAATAGCTTTTTGTAAATAACACGACGTGGGCGGACTGTATCTCTTTTTGAACATAAGCAGCAATTTCAGGAGGCCTAAACCATCAAATCGATTTAATGAGATTACGGTGATGAAGATAAAAAGCGCCACATTGCAATCGTGATTCCAAAATTGTGGTTTTTCAACTCAAGGTCGAACCGTAATTATATGGCGTAAGCATTGTCAATAATTATTAGCTCTAGTGTCCAAAAGTACGATGAAAAAAGAATTTCATCAAAGTATAGCTGTATATTAAAACTTGCAAACCACAAAAAGAACTTTGAATCAATGACATGTAAAGTACACCAGGTACATTTGACAGGCTAAAACGCATAAAGCGTTGCCAACGCTTCGAGCAAAAGCTACACGCAGATGACATTTGTGTGCAGCTGCGGAATGTTTGCCTTTATTCAGGCGAATATTCTATACACTGTGAGAAACAAACATGAGTACCTTTTTCCCCCTGCTCTTCACGCAGAACCATTTACAGGGTTTAATTGTTTTTAGATGCATGACTTAATCTGAAAACCATGCCAAGGTTTGCTTAATACAGTGGCAATGAATAAAGACTTGAGTAGTACTAAAAGGATGAACTCCTGAAACGTAAAAGATTACATAGACAGAAAATTTGCCAAGTTTGAAAATTTTTAGCAAGCCCAAGGAAAGCCTTTTTGACTCGTTCACGCAAAATCTACATTTTCAGAATTACTACCTTTTTTATTCTGACATGCACTACTTAACGCAAGTATTGCAAGAATTCCTTTGTAATTAAACGCTATTGTTTGTCATAAATTAATATAAACGTTGGTTTGTATTCCTATTCCTTACAAATCCTCACTATGCCGTTCCCCTCGAAATGTGTTTAAGCACATAGGCAACTAAGGCGGCTGGATCGCTTTCGCGAGTCATCGTGTTCATTGGCTCGAAATGCCTCGGGATCGTTCACGCAGTCCCCTATCCCGTAAGTTTGTGTAAATCAAATAGCCATCAATATGAAGGGCGGCGACGCTCTAGATCGCGTTCTCGTGAGAGATACAAAGAAAGGCATGATCGGGAGTCAGATAGACGGAGACGGGATGGTGATCGTTATAGGCGGGACCACACCCCGGAAAAGAGAAAAGAACGCAGACACAGGCATTTTTCAGATGAGCACCGCGTAAAAGAGTTAAAGGGTGGGAAACCATGGAGAGACAGTAGATCACGAACTCCAGATCAGATTGAAAATGTGTAAGCGTAACTATTCAGTCACTTATTCGCAAGTATAGCTCAAACGATGCAGCAGTCGAAGAAAAAGAAAGTGAGTTTGAGTGGGTTTTACTTTACCCAATATAGCAAAGGCCCCACAAACAGAGGGAGAAATGGAGATGATGAAAACGTTGGGCTTCTTCAGTTTTGATTCAACTAAGGGAAAACATGTGAAAGGCAATAACGTCTACGTTGCAAATATACAGAAGAAACGAAAGTACCGGCAATACATGAATCGACGTGGTGGATTCAATCGGAAACTGGACCCGATCACCTAATTCAGTATGCTGACAGAGACTGTTTCATGTTGGAGTTGATTTCAAAGTGCAAGCGCTGTGTGCAACAGTTGTCTATGTATAAAACTCGACTTTGTAATTACAGTACTACTTCTACCCAATTTTACTTTTGAATGTTATCATTCACTTGAGTTGAGAACTCCATTGATGCAAAAAATTCCAAGTCGTAATGATTATGCTGATGCTATTCTAGTCTAACTCAGGTAATGTGTCCGCCTCGTTAAAGCATTTATACCATAAATGTTATTCATTAATCAGTCCTGCCTTCAGAAAACAAAGAACTGGAGTATTTAGTATGAAAATGCAATTGTGGCAAAAACTCAAAAAACAACTAATTTACAAATCTTCTTGCGCATCGCTCCGCTTTTCTGCCGATTTGGGTACATCTATATTCAGCATTGTAACGTCCGAACTTATATCCTACAATAGATTTAAATATTAGTTCAGGTGCAGAGACTTTTACCTTTATCTGGAGCTCTTGTTTTGGTTTCATCCCCTGTGGATATGCTGATAGACTGCTATCATAGTTCAGATCACATTGTACTATCTGTGTATCAGCCTACAATGAAAAAATTGAGCTGGAATTTCGTCCCACTTTACCTCAGGACCCTGCGATGAGTTTGAGCTGCCGAACTCAGGTCTATTTTCACTCACTTTGAGGGATGTGGCTATCCTGCTTTCCTGAAAATCGGAATACAGACTTCAGAAAAGTGACGAAAGTAATGAGTACCTCTGCTTGATTAAGTATGGCAGGTTCTCCTTGATATGTTGGAAGTGGACATGGTCTGTTGGATGGACACTCATTCGCTGTTTTATGTTGCACACGCTGTTCGTATTCACAGAAAAAATTGCTGGCTTCTTCCAACTTCTCCTCAAAGTGCGCGTCTGAGAGATGTCCAGCCTTCCAATCCTCGAAACGCGTCTAAAAATTCAGATTCAAGTGCTTTGTATCCATAGAAGTTAAAAGTACGGGTGGAGTAGTCGGTGCAAACTTACTGTGAATTGGATGTATGCAACCTGAAGACGCGAAAGTTTGTCGCATTCTGGACGAAAGGCGGCAAACTTGTCCAAGAGGAGCTTACTTAGCTCTTCTGACTTCACAGGTGCGGATTCACACTTCGGTGGTGGTAAAGGTAATTGAGGACCGATAAATTCCGTCGATAATTCTGGGGTACGCTGTACCACTTCCATAGGTTCGTTGTCTACGGCCGCCTGTGACGACCGTTTCGAATCTAAGGACTCATTTTCCGAAGAAGAGTTGCTATAGGCGATGTACTCTGAAAGGAATTCCACAGGTGCATCTAGAAGGCTCGTCCTTCCTGCATTTGCACGCATGAAGGCGCGCTTAATGCGACGACGTTTTCTAGCATTTCCCTCGGGCAGTATAAGAATCGGAGCCTCCCTTTCCTCTACCTTCTTCAGGTCTGATTGGTCATTCTTGTGTTGCAGATAGGTCTTATATTCGTCGAGATAGGACTGGTACTCATCTGGGATGTTCCATGTTGTTTCTTTGGTTACAAAGTTGTAGTAAAAGGGGAGATTAGACTTTGAGTCGACTTGGACTATCCAATTGGTCTTAGGTGCTGTAATTAAAATATTCAGTCGGCAAAGAGCATGATAACATTTTGGTAGACGCCAAATAACACGTGCAATTACAGCTGTTATTCAAAGGTATGGAGAGCTAAATAAAAGAACATTATAAAATATCTTTAAACCTGACCTATTACCAAGGAAAAAGTGCACCGATTCTGGTGGATTAATGGCGACTGAGCAATACAAATAGATGACAACTTTACCGTTGTCTTGTTCTTTAACACCATTAAACGTGATGGCGTCAACTTCCTATAAAGACCATTAGTGATGTTATAGTCAGCACATACAGCAAAAAAGTTCTCAACTTCATCATTCAAGTTTCTTGGCATAGCCTCAGAGCTTGCACACGGCTTCTAAGTTGTTGGGAGTTCGTGTCGAGCGGTTAATCATAAAGCTGGTTAAAAAAGTTGCAGAGTGCATTTGGGTTGGGTTTACTTAGTAGTGACCCAGAATGATAAACGTAATACTGGTACATGGTTTTAACAAATAAACTACTGACAACCATAGGATGAAAAAGTAGGCTGCATAAAATGACTAAATATAACAAAACAAATGAAACCAGGTAAGAGTCGAAAACGATTGGTAGGACTGTATTTTATTTGCTTATACTGTGCATACTTTAAAACTTGCCATGACTAGCAAAAAATGTGGTTATCCTGGCTCGAAATTCTAATAAGACGAGCAAAGTATGCTAAAAAGGAAATACTACGGCGTTTATTGTTTATTTAATGGTGTAGTGTAATACGATAGTGGTTTATCCCTCGGTTCTGGTGAGGCGCCACTTTTGTGCTTTAAAATAGCCCCCTTGTATCTCGCTGGGTGGGCTGGCCTTTTGGTCCATGCCAATATCCCAGACACCTCCGTGCTAAATATATATTTTGCCTGAGTATTGTGCCTTCTTTTGTCTTCAGCGAGTCCCAGGACGCAACACTATAGCGCCATAACCTGCTGCAATTAAAATTTGTCTTCTAGCCACAATTACTTTGTCCATCGTCTTTGAAGAATTCCTTAGGCTCTGTGGTATTTACACCGGCATACTTTATTGAGATTTCCTATCATTTTGTGTTCACTCTTATCAATAAGGTTTTTTTCTAAACCATTTAATTTACTTAAAAAATTTTTAAACATAGCCTTTAAATGCTATTAAATCTAGGTTTAAATTTTTAGACGGTCTGATTTTTACTCTGTTGGGGATCAATCTGCAACTTTTTTACTGGTAGTTGCTAACCAAAAATGCTTTTGGGTTTTAGCAGACACTTTAATATTGATTTTAATATGTTGCCATGCAGACATATTTTGTATTAGGCCTTTTTAAACCGACACAATTCCCTTGTTTTTTTGTTTGGATATGCTTTTTCACACATTGACCCAAATCTACTTACATAGTCGATTTTGCGTATAAGTGGGTTTTTTCCTGTTGTGCTCCACTGCAGCATATTATCACAAACATATTTGAAGGAATTTCATCACATCTGTTTTGGTTGGGCCTCTTTGGCTTTATCCATCATTGATGTTTTCCTTCCTTTTTATCAATATTGCCTACCTTGTTCAGGTCCCTATTACTTACCGGTGTTCGCCATGCAATTGCATTGCGGAATTTCACTTAATAAATGGTGCCCATAGCATTTGGTTCTCAAGCGACTCCCTTGGCATTTGACGTTTCTTTCACTTGTGCAAATTTATAAAAACTCGGATTCAGCATGCATTTAATTAAAATTGCCAACGCTTTTTAGGTTTGTTTGGTGTTGTTCTAAACTTAGATTTGGGGTGCCATTTTAATTTCCATATAGGTTTATTTGTTCTCCATTTCTAAGTATTGTCTTTTTTGCAATTCTAAATGGATCATGCATTTGCAGAAGTTAAGCGTTCACGTTTTTTACCTCAGATTATAATGTCAAGTCTGTTCTTCAGGAAAAAGTGAATCAAAAAATTTTGATCCTCCTATAAATAATCTTGGAACGTTTTTCTAGTAACTTTAGATTGTCTACTGTTTTCTTGATGTCTTACACTTCCATTTTGTCATGTAAATGAAGGTTAACTTTCCAATCACTTTACAGCTTCAAAGGCGCTATTCATTCATCCCAATCAGCCATCGGTCATGAACACTGGTGAAAAAGCCATCGCAATAAAGCAGAGTTGGGGGGTCAATACGTCAACCCGTGGAATTCGTGGAGGGAGAAACGGATGAAGGCAGCTTATTACCTTCTCACCAACAAACCCTCAGAGGACGTCTGGCCGTTGCCCAGCAACGCACAGCTGGACATAAATCTCCCGGTAGTCAAGCCCGTTTTTGGCCCCCCGTTTACTGACTTTGACTCTGACTGCGGAGTGCGTCTTTCTTGGCTCGGCCATGCCTCTGTCCTCTTTTACCTGGATGGGGTTAACATCCTCTGCGATCCAATTTTTAGCTAACGATGCGTTGTCGTCGGACCCAAACGCTATCGCCCCATGCCCTGTAAGGTAGAGTTTCTTCTTCCCTGATCTTACCCCTCCCTCACGAAAGGTTGAAGATCTTCCCCAACTTCATGCTGTGGTCATCTCCCACAACCATTTTGACCACTTGGACCTTCCAACTGTCAGGAAGTTAAGTCGATGCTTTCCTGATACTGTTTGGTGCATCCCCACCGGCTGCACAGATCTAATCGCCTCGACGATTAACCGTGGAAAGGGGAAGCGTCGTCCACGTATCTGGGAGGCAGTGTGGTGGGACGAGAGAACGCTCGGTGACAGTGAGGTTCGGCTTATCTACACTCCTGCGCAGCACTGGTCGGGTCGTAATACCTCTTTCGATAACGGTAGAGTGAGCTGGGGGAGTCAGAATTAATCTTTTTAAAGTAAGTTGATTACCTCTTGTCACTTTAACTCCAGAGTCTGTGGGGCAGCTGGGCTTTTGTTGGACCAACGCATCGCGCTTGGTTTGGCGGTGATACTGGATACTGTGAGACCTTCCGAGACATTGGAGAGAAATATGGTCCGATTGATGTTGCTGCCATTCCCATTGGTGCCTACACTCCACGGTGAGTGCGAATTCAACATGATGACCAATGATTTTCTTGTCTCTTTTATCCCCTAAAACTAACTTGTGCATATCGGGTCAAATCAGAAGACTTGTGAATACAATGCTAACAAGAAATGTCTGTTGCGGAATTTGATAACCATGCTCGGTGAGAAACATCTTGTTAAATGCTTTTTCTCAGTTAACTGATATCCCGCTTCCCTTTTTATTTTGTGGATTTAAACAGATTCTTACAATTCTTTCATCCTACTTAAAATCTTGCATTGAAGCTAAAAAGTCAATCATGCTCAACAAATGTAACACAGAGAGAAATTTGTCTTTCACAAAGATAAAGCAGATTTTTCTTTGATGTAAATGCCGCACGTACTTGCTCTAGAAGGCTCGATTTTTTTCTGCTTGCGCTTGTAGGTTTCTCTGTGTAGTGGATTTGGAATTCTATTGAACCGATCAAAGTAGATGCCTAATGCCGTTTCAGTTTGCCTCCTAGTGGGTCCGTGATTGACCTCATTCTCAGTAGACCCTAATTCCTCCTCTCCTGTGGATATTGAGTTCATTATAGTTTTAAGCATACTTAGTCATTTAAGGTAGTTTTGTGTTGCCTTCCAATGGACTAACATTAGGATTTCAACTTCTAATAGACAATGGCATAGAAGCTCCCACATTTTATGCTTCTGTAGTGTGGAGTGAAATTAGTTTGTTTAAAGCAGGCATTCACGGCCTTTTTGTGTTACCTTCAAGTTAACTAATGCAAGGAGGCATAATTTTTGAAGAATAAGGGATTTTAAGTTTGACTAGTCCATGATCCCGCGGTATGGAATGTGTTTTAGTCGATCTAAGTGGAATTATGATATCTTTGCATTGTCCTTCCAGCGACCTGATGCGCTCTCAGCACGTAAACCCACAGGAAGCTGTGCAAATCCACCGTGACATTCGTGCCACCCACTCTGTCGGTGTGCATTGGGGCACTTTTCACATTGGTCGGGAGGTGACCTCCTTGTACTCTACCTTTTCCCCTTTTTCAGTACAAAGAGTGCTTAGCAAAACCTCATGCTGCTCATTCTCTTTCAAATCGCTACCTCATTTACTCAATGCACTTGGTCAAACACAATTTTGCGGGCGTGATCTACAGAAATCCGTGTTATTCTGTCATTATTTGTCCAAATTTGAGGTTGGTAATGTTCTTCATCTGCACAAATGCAAAGTGCATCTGACTTAATTCAAAGTTTCGAGGTTATAAAAGAAAAGGATGAATTTTAAGGTGTGAAAACCGTGTCTATTGTAGGCAGCTTTTCTGCTACATCTGTGCACCTATCTCAGCGCGCGTTCACTCCAAAATGCAAGTGTTCGTGGGTGATTATTTTCATCATCCCCACAGAAGGAACCATTTCTTGCGCAATTTCGTAATATGGAAGGTAATACCTCGACCACGGGCTGTCCGCAGTGCTGAATTACTTCTCTGCTGTGAGCCAGAGTTGTCACTGACAGACATATGGCTGCTTATCTATGAAACTTTCACCCAACTTAAGTATTTTAATATGGCGCAGTGATCCACAGTAGCTCTATGCTTTCGGCAATCGCATCCTATTGCATGCAAGCACGAAATGCTACTGTTGCCTGCTGTCCTAGTTAATGATGTGTGGACCAAATCAAGCACGACGGGACACACCTGCCACTTACTACTGTGTTTAGCGTCGCCACGGTGGCATTCTGTCTTGTCGTAAACCTGCAGATTTGAAAGTTTTGAACTAACTTGGGCGCATTTCCGCAGACGGGTTGGTTGGACTCGATCCTCACTCGTGCACACCTTTGAATGTACACGGTTCGTGGGCTATTCTGTTGCTAAAATATGCCCAAAATTGCGTGAAATTGTCGCGATTGCAAATAATTTATTTAATAATTTGCACACATGTACCACCACTTTTTTTCGCTCGATGCAAAACGTAAAAGTGAGACCAAGCGAAGTTTCCCCTTTTCAACCTGCGTGGTTTTCCCCTTCTTAACCCATAGATCCATTTTCCCGTGATCCATGTGGACAGGGCAAGCTACCACCGCGGGATTTTACATTGGTGCCTTTCCTATGATCCATTCCTGAAGTAAGGAGTACCGCTATATTAAAAACTCTAGGACGTAGTGAGAGTTGGACCCAAAGTGCACCTCATGTCTACTCTCGAATGAG
The DNA here is from genome assembly GCA_000469725.3 of Echinococcus multilocularis. Lineage (NCBI taxonomy): Eukaryota > Metazoa > Platyhelminthes > Cestoda > Cyclophyllidea > Taeniidae > Echinococcus > Echinococcus multilocularis. The sequence continues at coordinate 9,764,322 of LN902844.1, forward strand.
GAAGTAGCTGACATTATCGAAATAGTTTTTCTAGTGGCTTTTTACGTATAAGATTGTTGTGCAATCAATCTTTCGTGGTGAATCTTCACTTGTTGTGTGAGCCTCGAATGCATGGAAATTTTCTTCTCGCTCCTCTTGTTATATCGTTGCGCAACTCGAAAATGATTCGTCTCTACGGCTTCATTACACATATGTGTTCCAAATTACTTTGCGATCTTTTTTTTGCTTTCCATTCACAACATTTCTTAATGCTGTTGGCGTGATAAGGACTACGCCTATAATTAAACCTCGAGCCCCTAAATATACCTGCATGATTCGGGTACTACATATTACTGACTCTCTTCAGTATGGAGTTGTGTAATCTCATTTCTTCGCAGCTCTACATGCATCCAAAAGCTGATTTGAAGGTGGCACTTGATGCAGCCGGACTGACAGAAGTGGACTTCAGAACCCTTCACCACGGGCAATCTTTGTGCTATCGAAGGGTTCCCACTGAAACCCTAATCGTGGAGTAGTCCCGAAGTTCTTTTTATCCCGGCAGATGAAAGTTTTCGCATTTTTATGGCCATTAACTTTTTTACTTTTGCTCGGCTTATAAGTGTTGGAATAAACATATTTAAAAATACGTGAACACTGAATCCAACGGTTATTCCATTGTTATAAATTTACTGGTGTACGTATGTGTACACCAGATTTTGAGCCACAAAAGGATAGTTGTGATTATACCATCAAAATGGGCATGTGAATGCCCTCCATCTGGAGGTAATTAGACCACAATTAAACGGTAAAACGTATGGACTGTGGTGGTAGCTTTTTCTCTGGCACTTTGGTAGAGAGCGTCCTAGTGGGACGAATGCATGATGGCAAAAGGGGAGGAGGGAAGGAGCGTCAGTCTACAACACGCATTTTTAACAATCCCAAACTGTTTCAGGACCCTTATTTAGAACACTTAGGCAACAGCTGGATAAGACTGTGCTTTTCTGAAGTTTTAACCCTCTCACTCTGCATATTATCATTCTATTATTGCAGATTAATAAGTGTGTAACTCTTCACTTTAAGAATTGTGATCAAAGTAACCTCGTGTGCAACAACCAACACTGCTTTTTCCGTTAAAAACATGAACAAATAATTAAACAGAATGAATAATTGATAAGCTGGAGGTATTAGCATCATCAATTCCTTGAAAAAAGGAACGAAAATGAAAAATTTAGAAGTGAATTATCAACCGCCTGAAGGAGGCTGCAACCGTGAGTTGAGTCCTGCACCCTTTCCTTGGCTCGGACCAATGGGAGGGTCGAACGCCACAACCAAAAATAGCCTGTCCACGTGGCAGACCCCGCGCTTCCCTTCCCAATGGCGTGGGTGGGTCTTGGGCCAACAAAGGCAGGCTAGGTAAAAAGAAGCGTCGGTTTTCTTGCAGGTAAAGTGGTACAGGAAGGAACCGAACCATCAAGACTATAATGGGTGTGACGAGTGCTGGTTGGTATGATTCACTGTCCCAAACACTGAAAAACCATTCCTTTTGAAAACGATGCGGAATTAGCATATGTGCGAAACTAGCGCCGTGGGTCGTTACTTAAAGCAACACCGAAGGTTGGTCGAGTGATAATCAAGTTATCTCAGGCCACAGTCAAAGACTTCAATTTGATTAGCTATAAATCTGTCCTTACTGAAATATTAAAAAGAAATGAAATAGAAAAAGAGATTTATGCAACAAGGAAATTTCTGCAAAATGTTTCTTAAAGTTAAGCGGAAGAGAAGTGAGATGATCACCACTACAGTCCGTAATCACTTCCTAACAGGACAACGTAACTACGAATTCCACGCTAAAATGCGTTTCACCACTATCAGCAAGGAATCTGGCCGTAGCCACCTCCGTCTTCATGCAGGCGTCCAATTCCATTGACGGGAAAGGGAGGCAATCATCACTGGCACAAGTATCATTGGGCCATTTTCGAGCAATGCTGGCTGATTTCCTTCTCGTCTCCCAGCCGTCCTCAGGTGCTGGTCGTCACACGACTCATTTGGGCAAATGTGAAGTGTGAGGCCTTGTGTACGACGTCCTGCCACAGTGTGCGTGTGTGTTGGATAGTGAGTGGATGGTCTGGGGAGGGCCAATGACATGTTGCCTTGCTTCGGAATATCAATGCACAGAGGCCACTTCACATCACAAGTCGGACGGTCAGTCACTCCATCTGTTGGTCGCGCAGAGAGTAAGTCGTTCATATCTAGGCAGTCAGGTGTCAGGCAGGCAGTCAGGCAGGCAGTCAGGTCAGTCAGGCAGGCAGGCAGGCAGGCAGTCTGCAAACAACCTAGCGTGTGTGGTGCAATTTTGCAAGGTACGTGAAAGAGGTGGTGGTGAAGAACAACCGATTCATTTCATTTCATTTTATTTCATTCATTTCATTTGCCTCGTTGCCTCCACCTCTACCACTTGCTCTTATCACCTTTCTCTCCGAGTAGTGTATGAATGGTGAGTAGTGAGTGGTGAAATGGAAATATGGATCATGGAATATGAGATAGTGAATGGTGTTTGGTGACGCTCAATTCTCCATTCCAATCATGCGTGGACATGCCAGTCTTCCTGATTATCGTACGCGTCACACCCTCATCACCACATTACTGCTTCAACCATTCCGCCACGCCATGTTTTGCCACCGCGCCTTCTCACAATGCAACACGATGACAAATCTGAGGAGAAGCTGGCTTTGCGTTGCCGCAACTCACCAAAGGTGGATTTGTCAAGCAGACAACCTCAAATCACATCAGGTTGTACTGACATTTTCATGAAATGCGTAATCAATGAAGCAGAAAGTGGTGCTGGTAGGTGGACGCATGTCTATGCTCTGTGGTGTGTACACATGGAAAATCGTCGCCTCGAAGGCCTTACACTACTTACAAGTAGCGCTGAATGGGTGCGCGGCACCGATTTAAGCCTAAAAATACCACTTTGCATTAATGCTTCAGCCTGTTCCACAAAGTACTGCACTAGGAACACAGAGATGTTGCACAATTAATTGAGTGAAAAGTGGCTACCTCGGCAGTCCAATTGCTAGACAAGTACCAAATCAACCTCCGACTGCATTGCCAGTGGTCTGCATTTCGCACGTCGTCCTCAATGCCCGGCTCCCATCGCCCATTAATCAGTGGCCACTCAGCAATGACTGACGGTCATCGGCGTTGAAGCCTTTCCCTTTTGCTATGGAATGACTGCATCACAACGATCGTGTGCGCAGCCTCTCCATCATCTAGGCGGCACGCACCCACTCGCAAGCAACTGGTATGTACTAGCACTGAATGGTACTCGCTCGCGAATTTGTGCTTCTGAAGTAGATCTCACAGCACCGTTGTTGCGTTGTTGCCGCCTTGCTATACTTCACCCTCCTAGTTGCAGTACTGAGTAAGCCAAAAGTGCTTCCCGCAATAGCTGGACCGGTTGCGCACAATGGTGCCCATTCTTCCCTTAGCGCCCAAACAGTCTTCTCGCCTAGTAATTCAAAACATCGTCGACTTACTCAAACACCAGACGAGACGTTTTGGGCACACTGAGACACAAACCACCGAAAGGTCACCAATCGCGGCGTCAGAGTATGTTTTCGCATTCTGCTCTATTAATTATCCAAGATGGGATGCACCAAAGAATGCTCATAACACGGAGTGTAACAGAGTCCTTGAGTAAATACACCATCAATCCCTATTCATTCACTCAGCCACTCATTCATTGAGCTGGATGGTTTGGCAGTTATTGCAGGTCCCATCCACAAATTGTCGCTTGCAATTGAGTTGTGGGTCAGTAGGCAAAGTGGTTTGCTGCTATTTCACTCAAGTCTACCTTCCGGTGTTCTTATTTTCCAAGGCGCTTGAAACGATGAGTGGGTGCGCGCTGCATTGGCGCACACAATGCTCCCGCTAGTCTGCCATTGGATAACTTAAATTTGAATCTCGCAGCGCACTGACATGTGATTGGGTGGAGGTTGTATCCGCTCCACATTGTTGCTCCACGGTGTGCAGCTCATTTGTTCCACGAAATCACTGGTCGACGACTGCGTGGGAAGTCATTTCCGATGGTGGGAGTCACCGATTCGCCTCGTCACAGGCCTTACACTCTACCCTCGTCAATTATTTGCAACTCGACTGTTCAGAGTGCCTTGAAGCAGGCACGAAGTCATTCTCCCCTCCCGTTAAGTGGGGATGAAGACGACACTCTCTCAATTAAGAGGGAAAGCAGGTTTCGAAGACCTCCGGGAATCGATGAGGTCTCCCTTTTCCCCACTTCGAAGTTGTTTGTGCTCATAAGCGCTCGAGGAACATACTTAGCGTAACTCGAATCACAATCAGGGCTTTAGATAGAGCAGTAAATTTCAGCCTTCCTATAAGTGGGTAGACTTTGCAACAGCGATATTAGTTAACACAACCACACTGGTAGTGTAACTTTTGTTTTGAAATGTGATATTGCTTCCCGCGTCTTCTGTGGCAAATACAGAATTCTGACTCGCTTCTTTGGGTCATGAGTCTTGGTGGTTTGTATCTTCGCCGTGGCACCGTGGCCTTTGAGCCACTTTACTTGTCTGCCTTCTTCTATGCTCTTAGAAATTGTTACAACTTGAGGTAAGGCTTGAGACTTTGCATCTATTTGTAGGTATCCTAATAAAGGCAGCACACAAGCATTGCCATGCGGACTCTTGCAACGTTATACTTGATAGGAATACTGAGAAAGATAATGTAGCCCGCATTTTGCTGCGAAACACTTTCGTTTGCTGAAACGAGAATTTAAAGGTGCACACAGAAAACAATTTGCTTTGCTAGTGATTGCCACCCATTCGAATCATTCTTTGCATTTTTGCTTCCCGGTTTCTCTGCATTCGTTTGGATTAATTTGTGATTTCCCTACAACCTCACTTTGTCCGCACCGCATTTGATGTAGTTTCATTCACACCCAAAATCGCTTATTTTTCACCCAATTTTGTGTCTACATAGGATGGATTACTTGCATTCCAGACAGCTATGCATATTTTAAAGATTGATTTCCATTTGTAGGGGAAGCGCTAGCACCTCTTCTGTATTGGGACGACTTAAATGGATGAAGCATGGTAGTCTGCTTTTTCTGATAGCTTAAAAAATGTCATTTACTCGACAGTGTATTCCTCCTAACCCTAATTTTGCCTGTCCAAAAATGGCATTGAGTCCTGGGTAGCCATACCATGCCCATTTACAAAATGGAAGAATAATAAGGCAAAACGTTTTGAGGCTCTATAAGTCTCTCATCCTCCGATGCAATCACAAAACTACCTGGAAAACCCAATCCTTCACTCTGGTTGCAACACCTTTGCAACACTCTCTCTCCACTTCTCACGCACCATTTTCGACCTCTGTTAAGCATCCCCAAACCATGTGATACACCTTGTTTTGATTGGAGGAGGCTATGATATGAGTAAAATGAATTTTAGGCAATGTATTGAGTGTCTGAAAAAAGGCTATTCTTCACTTTTTTTCAGTGGGTAACACTCACGAAGGCGTTGGTGGGTCTGGTGTTGGTAGTACCCTCCATTGCGGATTTTTGGACAAAGACACATTAATAGCTAAAGCCCTCCCACGATGACTCAACTGGCGGCTTCACCAAGAGCTTATTGAAACCCTTACTGCTGGCAAACTGCGAAATAGCGGATGGTTTGTACCAAAGTGGTGCGATTATTTGTATTTTCTAACTGCATTTATTTGGAATAAAGTTAATGCTGAAATGCTACTGAATAAAATTTTACATTACCCGTCGCTAGTAAAAAGCAGCGAGGTCAGTCACTTGTTTTACATTCTGAAATGCGAAAGTAAGCGATGATGACCTGGGCGACTTGTCGACATGCAACGTGTAGCATTTTTGATTTCTGCAACACAACCTTACATTTTACGCGCTAAAACGCGACCGCAACACTCGAGGTCACCTCTAATAATTAATCAGTGTTTGCTGTTGACCTTACAAAATCTACAGTCAGATCAAAAGGCCAACATTATACTCTGATTAATTGACAGCAAATGGTATTTTTGTGGCTCGAGGTATTCTGGTGTGGGTTTCGTTAAACCACCAAAACCGAGACAACTTGCCAGTGGAACAGAACAAGCCGCGATTAAGAGATGTGTTTGAAAGAAGGATGAGGAGGCAAATTAGATTTTACTCTTCGCTAATCGTCAAGTTTGATGTCACCCTGTTCTGCTATGCAGTGCACCGTGCTGTACTTTGCCGTGTGCAAAAAGACACTGCAGTTGAGTTGGCACTGACTGTAAATTGTCATCTGCCGACAGACTCGACTTAGTGCAATTCTCAGTTTTAAGACCTTAAACTGTATGATGCCAGTCGTTTGGATTGCAGGAATAGAATGTAACCATATAGAGGTGTATTGTATCAGTTCGGTCGCCTTATGATGTAGAGCGCCCCTAGTCTTCTCTGAAGTTGCCCCCGGCCACAGTTGGGTGGCAGAACATCCACGTCTGAGTGGGAATACCACCGGAGAGTTGGGACCCCAATGCCTGCATATTTTGACACGCGAATTTCTACAGTTGCGTCCCACTGAATCACGTGCTTGTTTTCTGCTAAAAGTCGTTCAGTTATGACTCATAAAGAAGAATCGAAAAGGAGGAACCCAGGGAATTATTACTCATTTCACCCAACTTTTGATACCACAATTCATGCATGAGCTACGAAAATGATTACTTTTGTCTTCTAATCCAGAACCGAAGTCAGTGAGAATGCAAAAAAAAACTCACCCTTTAAAGTTGTTTTTGCAAAAGGCTTTCCTTCTGTATAAACTTGACTAATGTTGAAATGCTTTCTTAACCATTGTCTATCGCCAGTGAAAGAAAGAAACAGAAAGTCGAGGAAATCTTTGCATGTTTACTCGAGAAAAAAAACGCTTAACTTTGAGGTTAATTTTAGGGAGAAGTTCGGGCTCATTTCTATGTTTCTTACCCACACCTGATGATTTTTTCGTACAAATTAAACCGATTATCTTCAAAGCGTTTTTTATTCCTTATGTCTGCCTCAAGATGAAGCAGCAACGTCTTTGAACCCAGAGTGCTCAAATTTGGCTACTCCGTAAAGTAAGCCCAAAATTACCTAAGAGGTACACTTTGCCCTAAACGCTGCGAGTTGCAGCAAGGCATGAACCGAGGACCAAATTAGGAACCGAATCACTAAAATAAGTTTCGGCAATGATTTGGGAGTCACTTTGTTGCTGCGTTGTGCTGAGCTGCTCTGCACCTCCTCTTCTCCGAGATAGCTATGAAATGGTGAGTTAACAATCCCGCTGACTGGATGATGCGTAAGTTCGGATCAGACCACTGCAGCCTCTAGCGGAGGGAAGGCCCTATGCCTAGTGGCACAAATGGCTCACGGTGCATTGGCAAGGGCTCAGTTGATTACAGCCTCAGGCGGAGGGAAAAATGCTTGGCTATGCTGACGCAGGAAGGGTGTATACAATGCGTTTTGATGGTTAGGATGTCATCCATTCTACGTAGTAAATTTAACAATGGACATCATTAACGTCTTGAAGTGAACTCACTTCTAGTTTGTGAATGGATACTTGGCCTTTTTTCAACTTGTTTCCATGTTGATTAGCCCTAAGCGAGTCATACGAAAGTACAGGCCGATTTTTATTCCCATGTAAAATGATCCCTTTTCAATTAGATAATAGTGAGGTTTCTAAAGCACGGAACATTACTAAATATCATTAGGCTTAGGGCTTTAAAAGTGTAGAAAAATCACACATACAAATATCGTGTTAGGTCGTAATTTTGGCCGTTAATCCGACTTCTATTTCGTGGCACCTCTAATTCCTGATTTGCATCTCAGAAGGTTCTTTCCTCACTCTAACTAGAGAGATATTGATATAGCTATGCCACCTGGAGTACTACCTTTCTTTCTTTGCAACTTTACAATCCACCCTTCCTGAATTTCACAATATTTGAATTTGCAAGGCAGCTATCACAACTACTTTCTGTAATGTCATAAACAGGCTTGGAGCTAGGATTAGAGGGGAGAATTCACCACCACAGTGCACAGGGGATGGGTTCCACTTAGAGTCGCGCTGCCTTAACACAAAGATTCAACAGTATTCAGATTAAGAGCATAATAAATTCACTTTATTGGTTTAGACTCAGCCAATCTGCTGACAATACGCCTTGACGTAGTTAGTAAATGCCACAAATTGACAAGACCTTAAGATACATCCCTCGCATTTATGCCAACGATAAATCACAAACGGAATTAGGCAGGGCTTTTGATACAAACCCTTTATTACTTCACCAACATGATAAGGGCGTCGTCGCATTCTCAACAGTCATTCTAATCAAAGTGAATTGTTAAAGTAAACCTTGACATGTGACAGAAATGTGCTGGTTTTGGCTACAAAATTAGCTGCACTGCATGAGGTCGAAGGTCTTTGCAGATTCTCATCACCATCCCGTGTCGTGGTGGCCATCAATTCCACTTCTATTAGTGAACTAATGATCCTTGGGTCAGTTATCACAGATTGCGTTCGAGGCGCATTCATCTTCCAGTATCGCTAAGAGGAGCTTAAGAGCCACTTGTAGCGCTGTGAACGAAAAGTTGAAAACAAAACAGCCAGCTAGAGAAACTACGAAAAAATCTATTCACAACTTCTGCTTCGCACCATAATGTAACAAGCCTCGGTTGCAGTGGAAAGAGCAGTCGGTTACGTTAAATTTCAGCACAGATAGTAAAAAATCCACAGACTAGGTAGTTTTGCCTGACTAACTAATTGGGAAGCTGTAGGCGCAGTGCTACAATAAGCAGTGGGCGGCGAACTTAGACTACTAGCTTTCTTCTCCCAGCGTCCTCAACTCCCACGCATACACGCGGTTAAGCACCTCCCTGCCTTGAGGAAAGTGCGGTCGCGCTGTGCACAGACCGCAGACCTCTGTAATCCGGGCTACATACTGCATCATGGTTAGTCGGTCGATCGGTCGGTCGTCCAGAGAGTCAGTTAGTCAACAAACAATCCAATGTGCGCAACTCGCTCTTACAATGTACTTGAAAGAGGTGAAGAGGATGAAGTTCAATTTAATCATCTCTAACGACTACTGTCAACGTCTACTATCTTTTAATGTGTGTATGTGAAATCTACCTACCTTACTCCCCAATTGGCGTGCGGGCAGTGAGTAGTGAATGGTTATTGAGGAATGGGAAATACGGAGTTGGGAATAAGCAATGGCGAATGGTGGCACCTTGTAGTCTATTATAATCACGTGTTGTCATTTAGGTCTTCCTGAATGTGATACGTCATGGCATCCTCATCAACACATTGCTGTTTGAACCATATATCCACGGCATGTTTTGCTAACGCATCTTCTCTTAACACAGCAATAACAAAGAATTTGGAGAGAACCTGGCTTCTGCACCATCGCAACTTACTCTAACTGGACTTTTAAAGCAGACAACCGTGAATCGCAACAGATTCCACTGTAATTTTATGGAATAATCATTTTAATTTATGGGAAAGTGGTATTGATAAGAGGCTACACCATGTCAATGTATCTGGATACATCTAGGACCTCACTAACGTTTCCGGTCTCCTTATAGTCTCTCATTCTGACCCAATTGGTTGATTAGTTTTCAAAAAGTTGGTAATAAGAAATGCCGATTTGTCGTACAACCTGCGTGTCGGAGTTGTACATCATTGCGGAAAAGACTATCTCTTTACTCAGGTGTGTCTTAAATTCTCCTCTGTTAAATGAGCTGGGAAACCAGTATTTGACAAATGCTGGAGGTACTCGTAGATTTTCTAAAGGCAATGACACTGATTTGGATTTAACCGTGTCTTGAGCGTGCTGATGAATACATCACCACAATGATTATCCGACTGTTGAAACACATACTTCTCCATCGGTATGCATAGAATGGAGTTATTTAGTTTTGGCTCATCCAGTCAACTTAACATTTAAGGTCGGATTACTTTTATAGCTGCATTTAGAGGAGGTTTTGACAGCATACCTGTTTAATAAATTGTACTACAGCAAATCGCAAACTTCTTAGTCTCCGCATTTGGATCACCACTTTGGCGTAACGGCTTTACATTCTTTACCATACGTCCCAACCCTTCTGTACATAAATAAGAAAGATACGTTTTTAGCACGCTAAAATGACTAGTTTGGATAATGGGCCTGAAGCTTTATCAAAGAAATTTTTTAGATGGTGCTTCTACATGCTCTGAAAGGAAAGATAAATGGATATGCCTCCAGAAGTGACTCAGATAGCGTGGCCATGTTGTGCGTCTGGTGAGACTGTTACTTACGTCCGACTGGTGAACAATTGAGCCATCAGATTGGAAGAATAATGCGACCAAAGTACTAGAGTCTTATAAAATAAGCATATTATGCGATTGTAACTTATTGTAGCAGAAATTTGGCCATACAACCAAAACGTGTTTCATTTTATATTGGTTATTCGAAATAAGGCATGTCGTTTGCATCCCCCCCATGAGTACTGCTTCCTCTATTTCTAGGAGGGAAATACTCAGGATAGGTTTCCTTTTCGTTCTGTCAAAGAGCAAATTGGATTCTTCGAGCTCCATCTCAGAGTGTAGGTTACATACACCATTAAAAGCAATAGAATCGAATGCATAAGAGTAACTAGGGCTTATAACTCAACTTGAAGTGTAGTTTATGTAAACACTGAGGTCTGTTGGTATGACAACGGTCATAGATACCCGCACAGGCCTTGGTTTCTTCCTACCAAGCATTAAAGAATGCCTAAAAGTATTTTGGCAGCTCAGCCCCCGTTGAACAAAAATGGGTATTTTTTCACGCTAATGCATCAACTTAGATTCTCTACAGTCTCCTTCCAGGTTTTAAGAATATGTTTATCATTTTTCCCAATGGTAGAGAAGATCAAAATCAAAAATACTAAATAATAAGCAGCCGAAAAATAGCAAAAGAGTATTTAGTATTTCCCACGATAAATATACTTTTAAGCACTTAATATTCGTAAATATTCGTGAATATTAAGCACTTAATATTCGTGAATAAGAACAGTGGTCGCAAAATTAGGGCTGCTACACTGACGAAACAACTTTCTGTACCTCCAGTTGTTGAGATCATTTGTGCTAGATGGGGCATTTGGAGGCACCTGATGCTCATTTTAGTTGGTCTTTCCCCAGAATTTATAGTTGTTCTAATTTTTCACTCTCCAAAGTTGACATCACATCATCTCTCTCTCAAATGACATCATGTTTTGGCCATTTGTATTAGTGTCGTCGATCATTTGACCAAACTGTAGGACACCAGCCTTGCAATTATTCGTTTGCTAGCATGCAAGAGGACTCCTTTTGAAGACAAAACTTAGGCTTCTTCCTAATATCTTTCCGTAAAATCTCTTCAGCCTTGCCAAATTATTAAAAAGACGTCTTTCTAAAGAGGTTTTAAAGTAGTAATCTATTAAATTGGAAGGCGCACGGATGGCATCTAATTTAGAAGTTTTGAGTTGGACAACGCATCAAGTTGACTACTACCATTAGTCACCAGTTACGGAAGTTAGGTTAGAATGCCTGTATGGTCCAGATTTAACCAAACGAATGCATAGAAATTGAGAGGGTAAGTCACTACCGAGTAGCGAGATCACTCTCTCAAATGAGGGAACACAAATGGAGTCCCACGTATTCACATCAGAATAAGTAATGACCGCCGGTGAAGTATACTGCTTATGAGTTGTTTCAACCATTTGTTGTAGGCAGTGGAATATTGCACTTTGCACTGCAAGTTATATTCACTTTCTCCAGAGTGACCTGCTTAATTTTGCTATACAGAAGAGCTTGCAACTAAAATTGCAACGATAAAATGTAGTGTCCCACACTCTCTCTGAAGCCGTAACAATTTCTAAGAGCATAGAAGAAGGCAGACAAGTAAAGTGGCTCAAAGGCCACGGTGCCACGGCGAAGATACAAACCACCAAGACTCATGACCCAAAGAAGCGAGTCAGAATTCTGTATTTGCCACAGAAGACGCGGGAAGCAATATCACATTTCAAAACAAAAGTTACACTACCAGTGTGGTTGTGTTAACTAATATCGCTGTTGCAAAGTCTACCCACTTATAGGAAGGCTGAAATTTACTGCTCTATCTAAAGCCCTGATTGTGATTCGAGTTACGCTAAGTATGTTCCTCGAGCGCTTATGAGCACAAACAACTTCGAAGTGGGGAAAAGGGAGACCTCATCGATTCCCGGAGGTCTTCGAAACCTGCTTTCCCTCTTAATTGAGAGAGTGTCGTCTTCATCCCCACTTAACGGGAGGGGAGAATGACTTCGTGCCTGCTTCAAGGCACTCTGAACAGTCGAGTTGCAAATAATTGACGAGGGTAGAGTGTAAGGCCTGTGACGAGGCGAATCGGTGACTCCCACCATCGGAAATGACTTCCCACGCAGTCGTCGACCAGTGATTTCGTGGAACAAATGAGCTGCACACCGTGGAGCAACAATGTGGAGCGGATACAACCTCCACCCAATCACATGTCAGTGCGCTGCGAGATTCAAATTTAAGTTATCCAATGGCAGACTAGCGGGAGCATTGTGTGCGCCAATGCAGCGCGCACCCACTCATCGTTTCAAGCGCCTTGGAAAATAAGAACACCGGAAGGTAGACTTGAGTGAAATAGCAGCAAACCACTTTGCCTACTGACCCACAACTCAATTGCAAGCGACAATTTGTGGATGGGACCTGCAATAACTGCCAAACCATCCAGCTCAATGAATGAGTGGCTGAGTGAATGAATAGGGATTGATGGTGTATTTACTCAAGGACTCTGTTACACTCCGTGTTATGAGCATTCTTTGGTGCATCCCATCTTGGATAATTAATAGAGCAGAATGCGAAAACATACTCTGACGCCGCGATTGGTGACCTTTCGGTGGTTTGTGTCTCAGTGTGCCCAAAACGTCTCGTCTGGTGTTTGAGTAAGTCGACGATGTTTTGAATTACTAGGCGAGAAGACTGTTTGGGCGCTAAGGGAAGAATGGGCACCATTGTGCGCAACCGGTCCAGCTATTGCGGGAAGCACTTTTGGCTTACTCAGTACTGCAACTAGGAGGGTGAAGTATAGCAAGGCGGCAACAACGCAACAACGGTGCTGTGAGATCTACTTCAGAAGCACAAATTCGCGAGCGAGTACCATTCAGTGCTAGTACATACCAGTTGCTTGCGAGTGGGTGCGTGCCGCCTAGATGATGGAGAGGCTGCGCACACGATCGTTGTGATGCAGTCATTCCATAGCAAAAGGGAAAGGCTTCAACGCCGATGACCGTCAGTCATTGCTGAGTGGCCACTGATTAATGGGCGATGGGAGCCGGGCATTGAGGACGACGTGCGAAATGCAGACCACTGGCAATGCAGTCGGAGGTTGATTTGGTACTTGTCTAGCAATTGGACTGCCGAGGTAGCCACTTTTCACTCAATTAATTGTGCAACATCTCTGTGTTCCTAGTGCAGTACTTTGTGGAACAGGCTGAAGCATTAATGCAAAGTGGTATTTTTAGGCTTAAATCGGTGCCGCGCACCCATTCAGCGCTACTTGTAAGTAGTGTAAGGCCTTCGAGGCGACGATTTTCCATGTGTACACACCACAGAGCATAGACATGCGTCCACCTACCAGCACCACTTTCTGCTTCATTGATTACGCATTTCATGAAAATGTCAGTACAACCTGATGTGATTTGAGGTTGTCTGCTTGACAAATCCACCTTTGGTGAGTTGCGGCAACGCAAAGCCAGCTTCTCCTCAGATTTGTCATCGTGTTGCATTGTGAGAAGGCGCGGTGGCAAAACATGGCGTGGCGGAATGGTTGAAGCAGTAATGTGGTGATGAGGGTGTGACGCGTACGATAATCAGGAAGACTGGCATGTCCACGCATGATTGGAATGGAGAATTGAGCGTCACCAAACACCATTCACTATCTCATATTCCATGATCCATATTTCCATTTCACCACTCACTACTCACCATTCATACACTACTCGGAGAGAAAGGTGATAAGAGCAAGTGGTAGAGGTGGAGGCAACGAGGCAAATGAAATGAATGAAATAAAATGAAATGAAATGAATCGGTTGTTCTTCACCACCACCTCTTTCACGTACCTTGCAAAATTGCACCACACACGCTAGGTTGTTTGCAGACTGCCTGCCTGCCTGCCTGCCTGCCTGCCTGCCTGCCTGCCTGACTGACCTGACTGCCTAGATGACTGAACGACTTACTCTCTGCGCGACCAACAGATGGAGTGACTGACCGTCCGACTTGTGATGTGAAGTGGCCTCTGTGCATTGATATTCCGAAGCAAGGCAACATGTCATTGGCCCTCCCCAGACCATCCACTCACTATCCAACACACACGCACACTGTGGCAGGACGTCGTACACAAGGCCTCACACTTCACATTTGCCCAAATGAGTCGTGTGACGACCAGCACCTGAGGACGGCTGGGAGACGAGAAGGAAATCAGCCAGCATTGCTCGAAAATGGCCCAATGATACTTGTGCCAGTGATGATTGCCTCCCTTTCCCGTCAATGGAATTGGACGCCTGCATGAAAACGGAGGTGGCTACGGCCAGATTCCTTGCTGATAGTGGTGAAACGCATTTTAGCGTGGAATTCGTAGTTACGTTGTCCTGTTAGGAAGTGATTACGGACTGTAGTGGTGATCATCTCACTTCTCTTCCGCTTAACTTTAAGAAACATTTTGGAAAATACTTTGTTTTAAAGATGTCGGTGGTGCTCTTTGAGCACCAACCTACAGCTCCAGTTGTGTGCATTCATTTATGTCTCGGCACGTCCAAAATTGTGTTCATTCTGGGTTTGGGACAGCGATTGCAGTGGTGACTGTTTCAACATGGTTCGCTAATTAAGTATAAGCAACCCTTTTATCGAATCTGAATGCATTATCGGTCATAACAGGTAGATAGACACTAACACTGCATTGTGTGAAATCCTCCCTCGAAGTTCCTTACACGTTCGCTGTCACCGTCTCAATGGAAAGCTGACCACAACCCGGACACCGTTGGCCTAATGCGATAGCAATCGTCGTACTTTTCTGCTCAAGCATTCCAACTGGTCTACTTAAAGACTAGAAAGTGTAGAAACCCACAGGGAAAGGATACCCCATGTCTGTTTTACTGCTTTATCTTTAACCAGGCTGCAACACGAATTTGTGCAACTGGATAGTATAAACTGATAAGAGACATTTAACATACTCGTGGCGCTAGTAGCGAAAGTGTTAGGAAATAAGCTCAAGTAAATCTACTGGTTCATAATTCTTTCTCAGGAGTGTACAAATATCCGCAGGAAAGGGTTAGAAAGCGAAAGAACAATAAGGAATTGGGTACAGTCACAACGATTGATCGGCAAGGAAACAAGACAAGGATTGGGACTGGTAGGAGAATGAAAGACGATGTGTGTTAGCGGGGACATAATGGGGCGTAGCGCACCTCAATGGCAGCATTCCTGTTCACCCATGATGACAAAGCGGCGGCGAAAGAAGAGGAAGTAGCCTAGACAAGAGCCAAGGAGCAGGGCCACGAGAAGATAGGCGTTGTAGGTCATAACGACCAACATTAGCATGTAGGAGAAGAAGAGCTGGATCAGATGCATTAAACTCTGGAGTATGTGATCCGGGTTACAGTAGCTGCGCCATCTGTGAGGTGAGAAAAGGTGATAATTCGACACAAACTCGACTGAAAAAAACTACTGCAGTTAAACCATATAGCCTGAGCGATTGTTTATTTAATGAGGTTGCATGTGTGCAGAATGGAAACATTTACAGTAAAGCTCATCAATAGCCAGTTTAAAATTTATAAGAAGCTACTTCTTCCCACCCAAGCATTACATCCATTTCTAGTAAGAATTAAAAACCTTCCAACTGGCAAATATTATTTTAAAAAAGTGAGATGAGTGAGGTTTTAGGAACCCAAAACACAAACCATTTAAACAATCCTAAAAGCAGGTTTCTGCTCTCACGTTTGGGGACTGAATAAGTGAAATATGATCATGAAAGATCTAACATTCAGGCATCCAAGACATGGTTGCTACTGTGCCCATAGTAGAGCAAGTCAAATTTTTTAAAGAGAAAAAGAGCGCAAATTTACTTCTCGATAGCGGATTCAAACGCAAGGGGCGTAAATCTTAAAACAATACTAGTTTTCGTTATCCGAATGCGTCAGGGAATAAGTGGTTCTTCGTGGTTTTTCGAATGAAAAAATCTTCATGCATCTCACGGCAATTCAGGTAAGGGAAAAAAACAGTATCCAAGATATGTGGTTTGCGAGATCAAGTGAAGTGCGAGTTGTCAAAAAACAAAAATATAAATTATGAGGTCGTTAATCAGCAACTGTCGGATACCTATAAGAATTAAAGTGCATAATTTATAAATGATTATTTTAAAAAACCACCGTTTGCTTTGAAATACGGCCTTCAATTATTCGGGTAAATCTAGAACTAGGAATAAGTAAAAATGAAATACTACGAAGAATATCACTGGTAAAAAGTAAAAGAGCCGATGCACCCTACGTAAGCACATGAACGCAGCAATGACTTGCCCAGATCCAGTTCCTTGAACTAACGGCACCACATGATCTCCCTGACGCATCCCACCATCGACAGCAAATACAGAAGAATGGATCGCCTCGTCGTGGATGGTGGAATTTGCATGGCCACCTGGCGATAACGGGGTCAACTTTTGCACGAGAAGGTGGTCACGAAACCCCTAAATATAGCCATGAATTTGTCAAATTAGCTCAAGTGTAAAAAAGGAATAGAATTGAAAAAAATGGCTGCACAATGTCAAGGAAAAATTACTTTTATCCCTTCGTACAAAAGCGCCAGAAGAAAAACACCAGCACAAGCGCCAATCAATTCTACAAATATATGATAAAAAGGCATCTGATTTCTTACTTCCGACAGTATCTATGTGCCACGTTTCAAACAAGAGATGAAACGGCAAATCTGTATTGAAATACATCTGAAATGAGTTAAATCTGTAAAAATGGCGTTACCTTCATACTGTGCATGTTATGGTGCATATCTCCACCTGAGGAATTCGATGAATGATGCATAGAGTACACCCGTGCCGTAGAATGACCAGCCCAAGAACCCCACTGGGGAGATACCGCAAAACCCGCCCTACTTTCAAGGTTGAATAACTGATGTACATGAACTCCCAAGGATAATTCTGCACTTATTGCCTGAATTAGATGCTAGCAAATACAAAAAAATTTAAGGTGTATTTGCTTGTATAATGATTTAAAGACTTTAAAGAGCCCATATATACCGTATTTTCCTAAACATCTAACTGCGTCCCAATGCCAGTTTGCTAGCAGGAGTCCCTTCACCAGTACGCCAAAAACCACAATCTCAAGCGTGTTCTTGTATTCTGAATTTACAATGCAATGTATCCAAAGGATATTGGGCCATCGTATTTTACTGACCACGGGCGGACTAAAAGCTTTGTTGAATGAGCTACTTCAAGTTTGCATCTTCTATCTCCGTCGTGGCTCTACAGAGCGACCTTCATCACATCAACCCTGCTCCAGATCTGTTGTTCATCAATAAGATGGACCTGCGTGAATGCCACTTTCCCACCTCGGAGGTCGACAAGGCGCATTGGCAACAGAGAACGTTTGGTATCAGAGAGAACAAAATCTAGCAGGACATACTCTACGAGATGAAAAGATGAGCATCACACGACAGCACGGTTACAACAGAATGCCTCAGTCAGGCGCCACCAAAGACAATAGATTACTCGACGAAAGCAATACACCAAACACCAAAACTAGCAGCTCAATGATAAGAAGGGAAAAGAGAACGGATAAAGTGGAATGCATTATGATGTCCTTTCCGAAATTCGCTGCAGCAGCTCCACAAAACTAAAACAAAATCCAAGGTGATTATTGGTTGCCCTACAAAGGGTCATCCCCATTTAGCTACTTTGCGCTCACAGTGCTTTGATCGCAGACTTTGGACGAACATAGTCTGGAAATAGCTTTTCTATTGGCTCCCTGGGCAACGGTCCATACACTAGTTCTCCCCTATTAATAAAAAATGGAGAAGAAGCTAAGTCGGACGAAGATTTACCGCAGGTTTTATGTAACGCTGATGAAGCAAACACAAAAAACTCAAAACACAAGCCAAGTAGAGAAATGCCCACTCTTCCCCACGGTCCATAATAGCTTCCAGTCCGGCGTTGAGTTCAATGAATCGACAGCGCAGGCGGTTGCGTTCGTACAGAAGGCCACGGAGCTGCTCCAAAGCCAGGAGGCTATCCTGCTCCTCCATTCGGTCCCGCGCGTTCGCCACCGCCTCCATACCTTCTCCCGGTGCCACGTGTAGCGGCATTGCCGGAGCCAGAGGTGACTCAACCTGTGGCAAAGAAACAAAATTAGTTGGCCACACGATCTAAGACCATTTCATGCAATTCATTACAACAGAGAACTATTATAATTCATCATGACAAGTACCTACGATTACCAGCAACTTTTAGTCTGAACATGGGATGAAAACATTGCTGGGTGGGAGCAACTAATGCTAGCTGGAGTGTCCACCAGATTCCTAATAATAAAATGCAACAATTTCCATCGTCCTTCACTCTATGACTACAAATTTCCTCGAGAGTACAAAGTCGCTTATTAGTAGTAAACCCAAAATTCACTTATAGTTTGGTAATCTGTGCTATCAGATATGAATTTAGGCACTTTGATGCCTCACTCTTTGGATGAAAACAATCACACATTAATCCCTGCTGACAGATCACTGCGACTGCTATTTGTCTAAAACACCTTATCAAATGCCACTTAACAAACAGTTGCGGGACGTATTGACTTCTGATCATGGAAATTAAAACAAACGCCCCAAAGGGGAACGCAAATTTACTAGACACAAAACTACCACCGGCATCTAGCCAAGACCTTCGGCACCACTTGTGAGCAGTTCACACGCAAATGAGTCGGAAAGGCAAGACGGTCTACGTTTGTTGAGACGTCACTTTCACACGGGGAATGTTATAAAGCTAGAAATGCCACAAATTTCTTTTTCAGTGAACTTATTCAAGAAGAGTAGAGATGATTGAAAAACGAGTTTGAGCTGAAGACTGAGGTGTGGACAGTGAAGCAACGTACCACCGGCGATACGTAAGATAGAAGGTCTGAATCGTTCCTTAACACCAGAACCTATGCTATGCGAAAGTGATAGCTACTTCTTTTTGTCCCTTGCCCAAAAGCATAAAAATAAGCTACAAGTCTAGAGTTTATTTGAATCGGTTCTTTATCATGGGGGGTGAAATAAATCATTATTACAAGAGAATATTGCGACCGAACAAATTCAAAACTCACTAGTTATACAATACAACTAGTATTCACACACTTCAAGCATCGAAAACGGGTCAATTTTTCATTTGCTGAGACAGTGATTTCAACAAATTATGAGAAGTCCTTTTTTAAAAAAGCGTAGCCTGTAAACCATCTCCATGTGATAAAGGTGAGCTAGTGACTTTGACCAAAAATAGGGATGAAGAATTTTGTCCTACGGTGATTGATGGACTAACATAATGCACGGTCTTGGTACATAACACACTCCTCAGAATCCTCCTTACAAAAGACTTTCTGCAATCTCATGAAATAGGAATCACTATTTCTCAAGCATACTGACGACAAACAGGTAACAGCGTGATTAAAATAATCCGAGGTAACTGTGGGCAAAAAAATGTTGCATTTAGCTAAAAGAGTTCCTTTTTTAAACGAATTATTTAACAAACCTAAATAACTAAGAGCGAGCCAAATTAATTTTTTATTATTACTGGTTTTCGGGGAGGTGATGGGGGTCTGAGGAGTTCATTTTGTCTTACGGTAGGTGTTACATGGACAAAATAACGCAAGATCTTAACGTATGGCAATCAGAATTTTCTAAACAGTGCCACCAAGATTCAAACTATAACCGACTTTTACTATTCAGCAAACTAAAATCATTGCGTTTCAAATGGGATAAATGACAAAACAGTTTTAGGCCTCAACACATTCCGCAGAATCTTTTAGTGGCTAGGAATTTCTACACTTCACATCCACATTTCATTGCAGTCAAATTAGCAAATATTTCCAAAATAAGATTAAAATTCATCTACAAGATAGGTGTGGACTTTTGTCCAGTTAAGGTACCCCTGCAGCGGACTATTTAAAAAAAAAACACGGAAATAAAGCCAAGTTGGACCTCAGTAATGAACAAGGCAACTGAATCGTTTTTTGAGTAGAATAAGAGCCTCTCAACAAATGAGAACGTTAAAGTATGAAGTAACGCACCAGGAAGCCTTAAAGTTTAACGCATTCATTACACTTCAATCTTTTCGAAATAGAGTTACTACTCCTTGCATAGGATAAAGGCACTAAGAGCCAACCACGAGATGTTCAAGAAATAAGACTTATTTTGAAATAAAGCACCTTAGAAAAGTTGGCGGAGCATAAGAGAAATGCTTGCCGCACTCTGGATAGGATAGAGCTTTGCATAAAACCTATACAATGTAAACATAGCGGAATTGCAGCTTCAAGATGATTGGAGCCAGATCTTGGTTATTAATAGCCGAGGTTTCACTACACATCTTGCAAATGATACAATATTATCAAAAAGGGTAAGTGGCGTTGCCCAATTACTAAGGTAATGAATGAACTGAAAAGTAGCCCCCCATTTAAAACAAGAATGAGAACTTAGCAGCTCTTTATCATTTACTAACGCCAAATTACCACTTTTAAAATACGCTGCAAAGATACCAACTTGGTGCTAAGTAATCTGGACACTGCGAGATCAGCTGGGGGGTAGAGGAACATCGAAATAAAAGTTGCCATTTATAATGAGAGGGGAGCGTTGAGAGCAGGGAAAGCGAGCCTTACCTGCTCATTACTACCCATAAGAAGGGAGAGCTCCTCCAGTTTCTTCTCGCAGACGCTCAGTTTGGCTTCTAACGTGGCATGCTCGGAGCTGAGGTGGTTAAACTGGCTCGGAGATCTGGCGGCCATGAGTTGGCCTGATTCACGCGCCAGACGACACATCTCCTCCTCCACCTGAATGAAGGAGGAAAATTCCATTGACTTGTTAATAGCAAATAAGGCGTTTCTTTCCACATAAGTACAGCTTGCTTCGGAATAAGTAAGCCATTAAGTCGGGATATACCAAATTCGTTTCATTCAGTAATGTTGGACTAAGTGACCAGGTCGGTATTGGATAAATGCATTTCAGAAAAAAATGAGATGGATGGGTTTGGGCAATGACCTACTAGATGATTATGTAACTGTGGCATTCAAAAATTACCACGAAAACCTATTTGGCATCAGCAGCATGCCAGGGTTGGCAGTGACAGTAAATAGAGAAGCTTCTTCCGCAGTGCATACAGTTTCCTCTCGCTAAATTCTTTAATCAGCATTGAAGACACACATTTCAGGAGGAGAGTGTGGATAAGGGATCTCACAATGAGTAGCTGATTAATAAAGTTGTTTGAGTTGGCAGCCATAAATTCTTGCACGGGGATGATACACTATTCATTTTGCAAACGCAATAATGCGTTTAACAAAAGTGCATAAAATGAACACAACTGAAATAAGATCCTTCAGGAAAATTCAAGACTCATGAACGGATATGGAGTCGGAAAGCCACTTTAATACCAGATAGTATAATCACCTCAGTGGAGATGGAGTCCCCTTCCTACATGCATCCCCCCACCGCCATTTCATACATACAGTACGAATGCGTTAATAGTCCGATGCAATACAAAGTGGAACTGAAGTAAATAAGAGTAGGCCACCAAGTAAACGAAAAGGCAAGCACGAGGCTGAAGCAATGAATAGTTACGTGGATATGCTGATGCCAAGCATACAACATTAAAATATTAAAATACATGTTTCCTCACTGCACCATAGTAAATAAACATAATCCTAACATCGTAAAATTTAATGTAGTCGAAAGAACAGTTATTAGTGATTATTACATTTAGGTTAAAATAAAAAATTGAGGCTTTGAATGCGATGCATGTGGTTCAAAGGCTAATTTTACCATTAATAACTCAACGGGATACTACGGGCCAAATTAAGACTAAAGTACAAATAAAATTTACCGCATCGATTGAAAACTCGATGAAGAGAAGCTCCTGCCTTGTCTCCTTAATCTCCCGTGCCTGGTTAATTACACCAGCCTTCAACAAACGGATCAACTGCAAGTCGGCAGCACGACCTTCCATAAAACGGAAAAAGAAATGTTTAGTTTTCACGATATAAAAAAGCACAAGTGGGAGGACAAAATCCAGTAGGTGTAGCGAGCACGAAGAATGCTTGTTTCCTCCTAAAGCCAATAGTAAACCGGAGTGATAAGGATCGCATTGGCGATCCCGAAACGCTACGTGCAAAACCTGTGATGAGGATGACAAGTGCACCTCAAATTTGGCATTCCATCAACTGAAATTGGTATGAGCATAAATTAAGACGGCATCTTTTGTTCCTTCATGAGCTAGGAGTACAACTGTGAATAGTCATCATGAATGTAATAAGAAAGTTTAACTGTTTTTAGTGCTGTCATGTCACGGTGTTTAAGCAGACTATAGAGTCCTCAAGGAAGTGTTTTTCCAGCTACGCAACTTCTCGAACCTATATCATGCCCTATTTTAAACCCACGAAAGGGAATAAAAAGTAAGTACGATAAACAAGGAGGGAGTGATTTACATGGAATCCGACAATAAGACTTTTCTTTGAGTGTTCCAATTTAAAAGAAAGGTCTTAAAATACTTAGAAAGGGTATCTCAAAGCAACTGGGAATAGGAAATGGGATGGATATGGCACACAACAGGAAGGCGTTCTTCTATTTCATTTTAAGAGCAATGTCAAGAATGAGCAGAGATGTACGTCTTAAAGCTTCCTGAGCAAGGTAAAAACAAAAAAGTATGGTAAGCGAGAGGAAGTGGTGCTCAATTTTTGGTGGAGAACATCAAGGAAACTCACTTTCCTGATGGGTGAGGAGGAGACGCTCCTCGGTGTGCGCCAGCAGCGAGTCCACCTCACAGGGTTTTATGGGTAGAGAGAAGGGTCGGTGTAGATCTTTCTTCTGCCCCCCCACCAGGTCTGCAACGCAGGGCTGTGTATCACCCACCTCCACCTCCTCCTCAACATTCTCCAGTTGGCGCTTCAGTCGGTGATTCTCAGACTCCAACACAGCAATTCGATCCAACAGCCTCTGGGTCTCGTTGTACCAGCTCTGCTGCATTAGATCCAAGTCCTGGAAGAAAAGGTATCACAATACTTCAAAATTTTTTGCGTACATTTACGTATTCCCTATGTGAGGGACCAATTTGTAAACTGGTAGTGCAAGGATAGGGAATAAAATATAAAAGGCATTTAAGTCAAATCAGATCTTCCAATTTAACAGCCAATAAAAAGTGTAGTACTGCAGTCGTACTACACGCCTTACTAATTGAGAAGTATGAATTTAATTTAGGGGATCACAATTGACACTCAACACAAGAAAATATACCAAGCGGATAAAAGTGAAAATTCTTGCTTATCTACTTAAAGCGCTCATATTCAATCTTATCAAGGGACGTATGACAAACACACTATCCTGACAAAACAGCAAATGCTATCAAAACTTCCGTTCCCAAAAATGTGACTGGTTGGATAAGTTAAAAATTCTGTTCATAAGTTGATAAACAGTGGTAAAAACCAAGTCCTGTGAACGCAGACGATAAGAAATTAGGAACAAAAAGCGATGAATACCATTAAATGATTAAATGTTAACGATAACATATAATGCAAATATGTCACCCCATATTGAAGCCAAGTGTGTAAATTACCAAAG
The DNA here is from genome assembly GCA_000469725.3 of Echinococcus multilocularis. NCBI lineage: Eukaryota > Metazoa > Platyhelminthes > Cestoda > Cyclophyllidea > Taeniidae > Echinococcus > Echinococcus multilocularis. The sequence continues at coordinate 9,788,183 of LN902844.1, forward strand.
TAAAGTCCTGAAAGTCATAATCATTGCGCTCGCTCTTTAGCGCATCGTGTTGTTCTTGGAGTTCGCCAATCAACTGTTCTGTATCAGTACAATGGCTAACGCAGTATTCAAGTTCCTCCAAAACATGTATAATCCTGTACATAAGACACTCAAAATCCTCAGGTCCATGTTCATCGATCAACAGTTGCAGCTCTTGGCCGATTAGTGAAGCAGCCGAATAAACATCGGTCGTTGTGCAGATGCTCATTGGAGAATTAGTCTCAAAATCTAAAAATCGCCAAATCATGAAGCAACGATAAAGCATGCACTTCAATAAAGCTTCAACTACCCATTAATGATGGAAAAAAATTCAGTGCCTTGAAAGAATACTACTAAAGTCTCAGTGGAATTCATCTGGCTCAAACTCAAAGGAAGCCACTGAATTTCAGAGACAACGTTCGCTTACTACACGAAAAAAAAACACATTAACATTTATATCAAACTGCGGCAAGACTACGACTCGATGACACAAGTAAAACTGACCAGGAAGCCGGCACCGTCAGCAGACAATCATAATCTGGACCGATGAAAACCTTGAAATCCAGTTAGTAGAATCAAGACATCGTTTAGTAACATAGATGCTTTCCTAGAAGTTGATGGTGAAAATACGCAAAAGCAATCACGCCGCACAATAATTCCAGACAAAAGCCATTGAGTCCCCATTTATTTATGATAAAATTTGTTTATGCATTGTTTAATTCTGCTCTTGCCATAAAAATGCAAAATTCATTGTTTTTTGGTGTAAAATTGTACCAGTAACGAATAGGTTCATTAACTTAATTACGACTATTAACATACGATTTCATTGTGATTGGCTACTGCAGAAACAAGGCTATCACGAGGGTACTGGACGTGTTCCGTTTTTGCCATATGTTTATTAACAATTCAGAAATTGGTGCTCTATCACAATGAACGTCTCGATTTTACCAAACCGCGATCTGCTTGACCCAAAATTTCAATCATACAAGCTTTCTAATGAATCAGCGACTATCATTGCCACTTTTGAGAATGAGGGTATGTGAAGTTACTCACTTCTTCTATTTGAATAGGGATTGATCTAAAGTCACTTCCGCTTAATGATTTTTCGAGGTCAAATATACACCTTTCATCGCTGCACAATTGTCTGTTTCAGGATCCGTTTTCTCCTAATCACTTATATTATGTAACAACAAATTGGAAGGTATTTCACCACTTCTCATAAGTTATTGGTTAGCTTAAGGGTTTGATTATTCCTTCAAAGAAAGAAGCATTTACGAGTGGCCAAACAGTGTTTTCTTTTGCACAGAAGCCGTTGGCTGAGTCAGCCCCAGTCTACAACGCCTCATTAGTGCTCGTTAGGGATTATGCCTTACTCTCTAACGGTTCCGATGATGTTTACCTGCTTGAAACCGGCGATCGATTTTCAGAAGCCCTGTCCCATTGGAAAGTACGTGAATTTGTCCTAAAGTTGTTTACGTAACTTCAAAACGACAATTTTTAAGCCCTCTCTTTATAGATGGTTTTCGAGCATCAAGCGGATTTGGCTTCACAATCAGGGTACTTGGTCGATGCCAATCAGACACAAACTGCTGATGGATCAGTTCAAATAGACTACATCCTCCTTTCCGTCTGTAGTGCAGGAGAGGAAAAACCTAAGGTTCATATCGATTGGTTCACAATCTCTCGTAAGTGTTTTAACCGCAGTGAGGTGCATCCCTTCAACAAAATTCAGAAAATTAATTACTTTTCCACTCACCAGAAAATTCGGATAAGTGGTGCATGTCACGCCATCGGCGTCTGTGCTGTTCGACTTTTCCGGATTACATCGCCCTCGAAGGCAACGCCTGTTCCCTGTCAGTTCGTTCAGCACAGCCGCCCACTCCTCTTCTTGATACGGCTAATCCAGACATCCGACCTTTGCCGAAAAACCATTCACCTAGTGAAGCCATCGATGTTGAGGAAAACCTCTCTGATGCTCGTTTCACGTGGACACAATCACTCCCGTCCATGCCAGAGGGTGATAGCACCCTTCTGAATGTTCTCATAAAGCTCAACGACAAGTATCATATTTCTGACCCCAAAACCGCTGTAAATGTTGTCTGTAAATCCTGTGGAGGTGGTGCTGATCGTGGTGAAAATCTAATTTTCCATCGACTGGAGGTCGGATTGCATACAGAGGAGGGTGACTTTCGGCTGTGTGATGCGCGTCTTTTTGCTCCTATACGAGATAGTGGCACTATGTGGACCTATGACCGTGAGACTAATAGGTGAATCTCCATGTTTTTTGTTTCCTCGACTAAACGCAGCCTTAGTACCTTTTATCTAAAATATCAGTTACTTGCAATGCCAAAGTAACAATGCCGTGATGTTGCTAGTATTGACGTCACAATCGTGAAGGAGGAGGCGGGTACCTGGCCGCGTCTCTTTGCTGATCCTGACGAGGAGAGACGTTTGGGTGTTAGATATGACGAGGGATCTTTGCCTGCAACAACCACTGACGCTCCTGGTGAAATGATGCAGAGCTGCTTCAATGTGGAACAGCTTGAGGACGTGGATATGGTTCATGAGGAAGATGAGGATGACGGTGTTATGCAGCGCATTGATGGCGAAACACTAAAAGTTGTCCTAAGGGTTAGTTTTAGATTTTAGTCTCAATTACCAGGAGTCATTTTTTTAATTATTTGTTTTCTGCCCTTAACGCCTGATCGGGCCTCAGGATTGGTTTACCCTTGTCTGTCTTTTTGTATGATTGCATTCTCTTATGATTAAATCTCGTTTTGGTTTTAGAGGTTCACACGCAATCACCCATTTCTATATGCTGAGTTATCGAATAGCGTCGTATTTTCTATTGGTTAGCTATACCTTGCTAGTCTTTTCAATTCACAAATCCCCACCACTTGATTCGGCTTATTTGAAGTTTATTTCGCATCGAACAGATTGTTTTGAGAGTACTCAAACGTACTATAGCGAAACAAACCAAAGTGGTAATTAGTGTGCCATGTTCCTTGAATTCACGAACCACACTTACCTCTTATTGGTATTTGTATCCTAACGACCAAGGTAGAGGCATGCATTATTTTAGTGATATATCAGTCACTTCAAACGCATTTGTTCAATAAAGTCAAAAAATGCCATGTTGTTTGATTTAAGTTTCACAAAACCACATGAATCACCCATTCGCTTTTACTAGTTTACCCCATGCTTATGTGATTAATAGTTCTTTAGGCAGGGATTTTGCTGCGAATTGTTATCAATGCTGTTTATTACCTGGCTTTAACTCTAATATTAATCGAATCGCCTTAAGATGATCCTGTCGTTTTATTGAGAGACCATTGTTTTAGTTAGCCTTTTTTCTTCATTAGGGTGAAATGGTAGGTCATCAAATGCTCTACATAGCCCCAACTTGTGTCGGTAGCGATGGCCTCAGTTCACCCTCACGCCTTCTCTGCACGCGCTACGACGTGGATGGCCTTTTATGGGCACCGCAACCACATGACACTACACATCCCTGGGCACACGTGGCCACTCTACAGGCCTTTGGTTACGTCCTCGCCAGCAAGCAGAACCGTCGTTTCATTGCCTCACCTCCTCTCAACCTCGCCGATGCTCCTATCTCCGTCGCTTTCGTTGCTGTAGCTGACATCACCCGTCACGTCTACGTCTACTGGCAACCATCTAAGAACTCCCTCACTGAGTTGCGCCACCGAAATTCTGGTGATTTGAGGCCAGGCTCCGGTGTTGTTCACGTGGCCTGGCAACAGGTCATTGCACTGCCCGATGCCGAGAAGATTATCGGCTTCGCGGCTGTGGCAGGTGGACCCTACGCTGCGTGTGTGGTTGCAACCCCCCATGCCCTCTACTTGATTTGTCTGGACGAAGGAGAGGAATAGGTGTGCATTTTACTTGGTAATTTTTCAGTATGCAGGATTTTCTAAAATAAAAGTCGCAAAACACAGAATGACAGCAGTCGCATCTTTACATTGAGATCTGTGGCATAATTCGGTAATATTTTTTGGGATTTGCTAGTGTAATATTTTTTTGATTTTTGTGGGGCATTTACAATGTGAGAAATGATAAATTTGCCGTACTTTATGCTAATAATTAAATCGTAGTGAGAGGGAGATGTGTTTATTAGTCATTCGGATCATTCATTGGTCATTCGAGTGGTCTACGTGCTATGGCTGAATTTCGAGTTTAATGAATTTTCTCGAAGACAGCCAAGCTCCTGCGACCATTGCTCGATGGTAGGCCCCAAAAATTCCTATCAAACGGGCGCAGACTTTTACTATTAACAGGCCAAAAATGTGGCAGGTGTAAGAGCTCATTCCTACGGTGAGAGCTGCCGTACAATTTGAGCATTGGAATGGTGGAAAGTGAAGTTCTTATTTCTAAGTATCTTTTCACTTGGTTGGTGGACGATCATTTCAGTCCGCCAATAATAAAGCGTAATTTGTTTTGGAAAAGTTGGATTGGGGTTGGTATTTGGCTAAATACAAATTTGTACGCTACGTATACTGATTGAAACTGTATCAACATTTATTCTGCTTCAAAACTTTACATAAAAGGGTATTAAGTAGTTGGTGTTATGTTTAAACGAGTTTCCTAATATGCTGTTTGATGCGTATCCAGAAGAATTTCAAAAACTGAAAGGTGCCAACAATTGAGTGTAATACGCAGTAGAGGTGGGATTTTGTGCGAGATACTTGACATTTTCAGCAGCGTGGGATAAGCCTGGAAAATGCACTTGGGAAGTAATGTTGGCATTCACACATTGATATTCTTTGCATACCAATGCTAACTCATGCACTCTTCCTGGGTTTGAGGTGAAAAAAAAGGAACTTTTTATGCGACGTTTTTTCGATTTTGCGATGTGTCATTTCCGCCTACCTACCCATTCTTGAAAGGATAATTAGACTTTTGACCGTACTTCAGGCCTGTCAACGAAGTTGAACGAATTTATTTGTTGGGTTATTTTCATTCATTAGGACTGGTTCATCTTTATTTTAACATCGTTTGACTTGTGCTAAAATATTAAGGCCAATAGCAGTTAATATCACGTTTGTTTTATCCCCTTTTCTGGTCCACCATGACCTGTATCCGTAGAACTTTTGCACATAATTAGATGCGGTTCTCATAAGCCCTGGTTTCCTAATTTCTTTATCTGAGCTGCTCGGGAGTATGAGTGTTGAAGCAACTAGGTTGCGCTCCAGGTCGGGCATAAGTCCATTGCGGAATTGTATCTTGTATTAAATTAACATTTTACATTTTCAAGCCGCGAATTTTACCACCTGTACCGACAACTTTTGGAAGGTCGCCAGATGAGCTGCAAAGTATGTGTTGCTTGATTCTTCTAAAAGTGAAAATCCGATCACAGGCACTTGAGAAAGTTTTTCGGTATACGCCGAGGGGTGAGATCAGCAAGAGAAGGTGCTTATGAAACTTACAGCCTTGGTCTGTTTACAGCGCTTAAATAACTGTATAAATCTGGTGTATTTATGAAATCGTCCAAATCATGCGATACTATATTGCTCATAATTACTTTCTGGGTGGCAACTTTAAGTGCCCTAAATCTTGATTTTAGGCATATGAATATTTAATGCTGCCCCTGATGTTATTTTGAAAATGCGCTTATTTTCACACTGAGAGGCATGTGTAAGAAATTTGTAATAAAAAATCAGGTAAGATTTCCTCTGTTTATTTAAGAGTAAATAAAATGTATTTGACCTTTGAAAAAGGTGGATCGGAGTTTATTCGAGCCAATCATGAATGCTTATTGATTATAAGTAGCATGTCTTCGTTGGAGCTGTGGCTAATTTCACCACTGCTCATACTTACTATTCCTCCTACCCTTGGCTAATTTAATGAGAGAGAGGAGCAACAATAAGTTCAGTTTTTATAAATGCGTATACGATCATGTATGATTATCCATAGGGTAACAAGGTGTGATTACCATATGAAATCAACACCCCTAGGGCTTAGGCCTAATGTGCTTTGTCTTATAGAGGAGTGAGTTTGCCTTCGAGCTGAACACACTGGTTGAAATACACAAACACTCAGGTACAGGCGGTGGCACGCGCGCGTGTTTCGTGCGTGCGCGCAGTTCTGCCTGCCAGCCTGCCTGCGTGCGCATTCCTCGGAGCAGTTTGGCTTCGCGGCGTTGCGTGGATCGATATTCTAATCAGATGGCGCCGCAGCCACCGACAGACTGGTGACTCGGTGACTGTACACGGCTGTTTGTGTGCCTTTTTCTGACATCACCGCGATTAGTAAAACCACCTAGCCCATTTTCACGCCCACCTGTGAGATAGGCTGCTAAAAACTCAACCAACTTGAACAGTAACTTCAATGTGCATAGCAGGGATGCTGTTAAGCACTCTAATTGCTTCCATAGGACAGGGTTTGGGTAGAGACGTTACCTGATGTAATATTGTGGCCTACTACCCATGTCATAACACGTTACCAGGCTTACTAGTCTGGAGGATGTTTTGCCGTTGAGGTACAAAGTGTCTGGAAGATTAGCAACAGGGATGATGCGAACAGAGCCCATACAGCAAGTGTGAAGGCTAAATGGTGGCAGATTGAGGAAAAGTATAATTAAACAGCTAGTTAAAAGGATTTATTCGCCTTAAATTTAAGGATTTTTACGATTATTTGGTTTCAATAGATATGTGCACTTATATAGCAAAAAAATCTTTTTATCCTTGGATAATTAGTCAAAAATGGTTTCATAAAAATACACAAAACACATGTAGGCTAACTCTACTTGAGATATCAAATAAAACGCACAATGTTTTTGACAAAGAATGCACATTTTAAAACAATGTCGTCCACAAAATGTTTACCTGCAAGTGTCTGCTAATAATTGGGGTTCACTTGTGTGAAATTTCGGCTGTGCAATCGCCTGCTTGAACAGGTTTGACACCCCCTTGCATAACAGGAGACTCTCAAGTTTGTAATTTGGTTACTTGCGGGCAACTAAGGAGATGCTTGGTCCATCTGAACTGCTCATTAAACTTTCAGGTTAATTCAGTACGTGCTCAAACTCTCTTCACTTGCAGACCATAAAGGCAAATAGTAGCCCAACCTTCCAGACAGAGCAATTACTAGGACCCGCACACCTACAATGGCTCTCAATTGGTAACCTCAGAGAAGATTTTGTATTTCATGTGGGGATACTGAGTCAAAATGTGTTTGCATCACTCACTCTTATGTGCTGGTAGCATTCTTTGCTCTGGAATTTACTCGCTTGTCGACTTGAAACATCAGACCCGTAAATCATGTGTGCTGGCATTGGTACTACATCCATTCAACTCGGCGTTGGATTTTACTCAGTTTGTGCTGCTATTAGTCTACTAACTAGGGTTTACACGCCAGGTTGTTTTTGTGACACATCAAACAACTTTTTGAAGTGGTTAAAATAAACTTATCGTTATTCCTTCATGCAAACTATGGTAAGGTGGCGAGCATTCAAAAAAGACGGTACTTTTGAGTTGGTGAAAGACGGAAGGGACATTAATCAAGGTATGCAATCTGCGCTTATACTTTTAAATAGCCGTCTGCCACACTTATCCCAGCGCTTAGCTAGAAGGATTTGTCAGCAGAACTGAGAAATTCTAGTGCACCTTGCTTGAAGAGATTGTCTTGATATTTCTCAAAATTATCAATTTTAGCTATGCCTGTGTTGTTTATCATTCCCACAGCTTTGACACGCGACAGGTTATGTGTCAGTCAGGCATTCAGACTCAGAGAACAGTTTCATGTGTTGGCAGAATGTTTACAGCAGTGAGTAATTGCCGTTGTGTGAATTGGAGAGGGAAGCATTGCGGTTGGAATCGTCGCTGCCGGATCTGTGACCGGCAGTCTTTGAAGCGTGTACGCCATTCTGATGTATCACTGCGTGTCATTGTGCTCATACCGATGTGACTTGAACGCCACTCGCATAACTTTTCAATGGCAAAATTTGGTGAAGAATAATGTCTCACTTTTAGGTATAGATTTGAAGGGCTGTTAAAAGGTTATTTAGCAGACTTTCCATGACGGGTAGTTTATTTGTACACTAACGGTTTATTTATGTGGCCTTTTTCTCCCCTTAAACTGACTCATGGAGTTCTACCTATTTTTCAATATCGTTGTGCGAAAATCACAACTCCTATGCAATTTAGCTCTCACAACTGCCAGTCTAATCAGAGCCTCGGAATAGTCCCACTAATTTAAGTGTCTATCCCATCTAGTGGTGTGTAAGTAGTTTCGTTGAGGGATAAGTTGGAAGGTGCTCCCTGGCCGCGGTCACAACACATTCTCTCAATCGATCAGCTATGCTCAGCGACAGCAACTGTAAAATTCAAAGCATCTTTTTGAGGCGACTCACCGATTTAAGCAAATAACCGATTAATTTCACTAGTGATTCTGCGTCACTATGGCACAAATTGTTCATTTCGGTAATAAGACCCGGGCACTGCCGCAGTTGGATGTTAGTAGGTATTCCGCACTTAAGTGGTCGTCAGTGAGGGTTATAAACCAGGCCTGAAGTTAAAGGTTCAGACTGACCTCTGGCTGTGAATGTGGTCCGCTCCGGTTCAACTTAGCCTCGCCACTTAGAATCATTTGCTCTGTGAATTTTAAATATGCATGCATTATGAGGGTGTTCGAAAGAATTTCAAAACTGGAAACCCATCCATTTGTATCCTTGTATGCTCAAAGCCTGCCACTTCACCTCTTTATATTTGTTTAATTCATACTTTGTAGGTGAGTAAAGTACAGCACCTGAGGCAAGCGTTACGATGGTTTCGTCTCACAGCGTGTGCTTCCAGTGTTATCGTTTGCAACAGACTCTGAGCGAAAGCATCGGGTGAGTATCTTATGACTAGTGGCCACACAGATCTTGATAGCATTGGCTTATTGAGATGTAACAGCACAGTGAGGTGATTGCATAAGTACTGCTTGTTCTGCACCAATGTGACAAGAGTGCCTTGCCTATTGGCTTGCCAGAGTGAGCGTCTGTACTCATAACCCAGAAGACAATTTCACCGACTCATTCCTTGTCTTTTCAAAAGGAGTGTCAAGGTACTGAGTAGGCGCGTCACCGATCTCAAAGCACAACTCTGTAAACTTCAAGCTCAAATACACCAGGAAGTCATCATGAGCAGTGAGTACAGCACAATGGATCTGCAATCCGAGTTGGAGAAGAAGAATGTGGAGACTGCTGAGCTCAAGGCGCAACTCGAAGAGGTTCTTTCTCGCGTAAGTTGTGTTTGTGTTTAAAATTACCATTTTTCTGATTTAAAGTCCTTTGAAGTAGTATCACCTAGTTCATAAAGTTATGATTAAAATGTGCCGGCACTTACAAGTCCATAGGCACGAATTTCTCCAAAGTTGTATTTCGTTCTTGAAAAATTACAGTAAGCACGTACCAAAACACGTGATTATTAATTTGAACTACACTTTTTGTGCTCATATATAAAGTAAGGTAATAATTTAAATTTGCTGAAATTTTATCAGTTATTTTTTCATTACCTATCTTGTTGCAAAAATAGTTAAATGTGTCTTAGGGCGTTTGATTTTCTTTACCTTAACCTTTAATTCTCGATGTGATTATTTGGGTGAATATTCAAGGTGGGCGTTTTTTCTACTCAACTGTCTCATTTTAAGCTGCCCACTGAGATGCAGTGCGTTGACATATAAAGTCGTGTGTATAGAGGGTAGAACAGGTGCAATTCTACGTCCCAGTGATGCCAGTAAACCACCAGAAAAACCCCAGCAGTTCACTTTATAGTCGTTTGTTACAGTATCTCACATTTCACCAGCTCTGCAAGCTTACGCACTATTTACGAGTCGATGTTAATGAGCTGTCAAGTGGAACGAGCTTCAAGTTTTCAGGCATTACTGACTAGTAAAGGGCTACGACCTTTTAACATCGACCCTACCCTCATTTCTTCAAGACTTACGTTATCTACCTTCCGATTTATGCTACCATTAGCTTCCAATTTTCACGATAAGTAAACGCGATTGTATTGAATAATAGGCTTTTATTAATTCGTAATAAAGAAATACCTTCTTTTTCACTAAAATGAGTCAGAAATGTCACCTGGATTATGTGGATCATGTATGACTCACGTGCGGAGTGTCTCCACTCTTCGCTCAAACCTAGGGGGTGAGTCGACTCTACTTAACCTGTGATTCTACTGCACGAATGGGGTATGAGTGGGACAACATTGATCACAGGTAACCCACACGGATCCTGTTTCGCTCACACACTGACTCATGTGTTGCGCTCTTACTATGCCATGCCATGCATAGGATAGGCAATAATGCTTCAGAATCGTGCATACACGGACTTTGCCTCTGAGTGGAGCGCATCTTCGCCTTCGATGATCGTTTATAACCTAGAAGAGGAAAGGCGATTAGGAGGTAGTCCTAGCGTTTGCGCTACAAGGGATTTTGGCGCGGGCACAATTCCGTGCCAGATATGCGTACTCCCAAGTGCCACAGCATATAGAACTGCTGCACAAAAGAAACGGTGGTTTGGAAGTAATGCGATGCCGTTTTCAAACTGCCGACTTTCCACTAAATATTAACTGAGATTATGCAGGATCCACTTTGAAAATACTAGCTGAATAATCACTCAGCTATCAATTTCACGAAAGAATACATAGGGGATAATCCTGTTTCACCAGCTTGCGTGTTTTTTTGAGTGACGTTCCGAATCTTTCCTGAAGACGAAAGAAGACATGATACTTGGGCATACAGAAGGACTGAGGGGCCTCTGGCATTGCCTGAAGGTAAAACCACACGTAGGAGATACAGTAGCAGAGCCCTGCGCTAAAAGTGCAATACTTTGACAGTTAGTTTAACTCCTCGGTTTGGTTTTGAGGGTACCTAGGGCTCCGCCTTCGTGCTTCTGCCCTTCTGTATGTCATCAATGCCTATTCTGCCCAAGCATTGTGTCCTCTTTTGTATTAAGGAAAGATTCGGGTCGATACAATGCATCCGAAGTACAAAGAGCCCCAATTAAATGTGAGAGTTCGGTTAATCAGTATTTGTTAGGTGTAATTCCGAAGACTTATTCGGGAAAGCGTATTTACTGATCCCAATGCACTGCAAATTTTCCTGCAATATTTAAACACCTTTTTATGGGAACTCATGGGGATACAGCACACCACTGCAATGTTGTACCATACAAGGATGAAATTTACTTTACTTTTCTTTGATTACTCAACTCATTTTGAATGAGTACTTGTGAGGATTAATCGGTTTTCTAATCAACCCTTTGCATACATAATTTTTTGCCTTGTGAATAAATTAACAATTGGCTCAGAACATCCCTACGCACGCTTATGTCTTGAAATGTCGACATGTCTGGTGCCAAACTTAAGCACCAACTCACAGGGATACTTTTATGGGACACATTCTCTTTGGGGTCACAAAAACCAAGTTCTGGCTGTCTCTACTTCGCAAATAAAGAAGAATAAAGCGTAACTTGAGGGACTATGAATAATGCATCGATGATATTTGAGTTAGATGTGCAATGACTTCGTGAAAACCTCTTTCTTTTTTATGAGCCTGAGTCTATTACACATTTCTTCATCTACGTTACAAGTCGCAAATCCCCCCATGATTATGACAGATTCTCCAAGCTCCTGTTATATGCACCTACTTTTTTTCAGTAGCTTTTTTGGGATTGTCACAGTTCCAAAATGGGGTTGTGAACGTTTGACATTATCTTAGCAAGGAATTAGTCCTTTCTTTTCGAAAAGAAATGCCGAAAACCAATGCGCTAAAGGCGAAAAATTCCGCTGCAAATCGATTAGCCTTATTGGAAGAATTTTTGCCTTCGAATTAATAAAATCTGTCAAGTCTGTCATACTTTTATTAATAATCCCTATATGTTTGATGTCTCGGTGAGACTACAACTTCTCTAGTGCCACGATCTCAATTATCATGTTACAGTATGAACATGAGGCTTTAGTGTATCAGGAATGAACACACTCTTCAAAAAGGTTAAGTAAAACGGAATCGCTTTCAATCACTTTTGGGTGCATCACAAAAGTAATGCCATTTGCGCTTGCTTTGACAACCACAAACAGGGCAAAAGTACGGCTTGCGCATATTTCAAACCCCTTTTTGGATTTGACAGTTTAAAGACCTTAAAATCAAAGCCGAGCGTCGAGCAAAGTTGCTGCACCATGTGATGGCGGAGTACAATGCCATGACGAAGGAGTACGACATCTTGAAGACGGAAGCCACCACATTGCAGCAGAAGAAAAACGAGATGTACGACTACATGGTAAACCAGGAGACGAGAATCGAGCAGTTGGAGCGAAACATCCAGGTCCTTGAGGCCGAGAATGATGAGCTCAGACGAAGCAGGATTATCGATGCCTCAACGAAACAGTAAGTTTGATCAGTCTTGACGGAACCCAACAAAGTTATCAATCAAGACTTCGATCACTCTCTGGTGTCAACATACATCCCACTCGTATTAGCAATAGAGAAATCATAGGATTGTGGCAACGAAGCACGTTTTTGTACACAACTGTGTTGTTTATGTAAATCCACCCAATTTAAATCGTGGAAGTCCAATACCCAGCCCATCAGGTTGAAAATGGGGCCGCATTGGGTGTGCGATAATTCATTTTCGTGCCTGCGACCGAGTACTGACTTACTTTAATCCCCGCATGCAGCTTTACACATCGCATCCGGTACCACCAGGCGCCAATTAGCAATTTATTCATATACTTCAAATGCATGTTTAATTTATGCTTAATTTGCTTTTAGTCTCAAATTTTAACGCTATCTTTAGCTTACGCCACCGGGAGCCCAGACCTAACCATGAACTTCAAAAGTGTTGTTATGTTGCTGTGACTAGAAAGTGGTGCCTTTTTCATCAGTGAATTCAACAAAATCTCGGCAAACAGAACAGCGCGTGCTTACATGCATTAAAAAGGTGGTAATTTATGCTTTCCCTTCTCTTCAATTTAATCTGCCTTCTTTTAGGTGGTACGGTGAATGTACACACAGCTGTTCCAAACATCCTCGAACTTATCCCAATCTCGCTGTCCACGGGTAAGTTGGAAACGACAATTTGAAAAGCCACTTTTTTCTTTCGCCTAATTATAAGTAAAATTAAATTAATGAAACAACTAAATTAATGAATTTGGCAAATACTAGTGCCATATCGATCAATCTGGTCCATTAATTATTGGTTTTTAATTATGCTTAAATACGACTCAGAGATAATGACAACATTAATTGGTTTTTTACTTATGTAAATTAAAATCCTTTTTTATCATCCTACATCTTTAAACGCCTTCTTTGGAGTATAAATGGAGCATTGGAGACATTTCCAAGTGAATTACATCCTTAAAATCATTTTGCACGCCTTTTTAAAGTCACAAAGGTGAACAGATTCCAGACGAGGCGACATGTCCGCCATGCGATACCTGTTCTGAGGCCGAGGCCTGGGCCCAGGGCCTGATGGATACAGCGCCAAAGTTCACCGACAGTCTGCGCAGACATTTTCAGTCCACGTTGCCGCTTCGTTCACGCAGGACACTGCCTCGTAGTATGCAATCGACACCGTTTTCCACTTTGCAGAAGCCCTCTGGTGTCCCGACTCAGGGTAGGCAATAAATTTGATTTTAACTTCCCATTAATTCATTCTTGGAAACTTGCATCAACATTTGGGTTAGCTCTGATGAGCTGTAAGTTCTTTAGCAGAAGCACAAATGAGCATTGCCCTAAACTGAAGACTGGAAGAGTTCATATAGTCAAAGCGAAAAGAAAAACTAATGTCATTCCGTTGCAAAGCGCTCCTTGCTTATTGAGCCTTACCCTCGGCGCTCCTGGTTGTCACTCTTTGACTTCGACAATTGCGAAATTCGAATGCCAAGCGTTGTGAACGCCTCGAAAATGTTTTACAGCGAACGTGTTTGATGACTTGCATATCATAAAATTAGCTTCACTGAGCAATGCCTTGTACACATTTTCCTTTCTGCAATGGTGTCATTTGAATGCATTTAAACCACACATAGGAGCTATTCTCAAGTTATTATAATGTTAAGAGTTAATGAACGAATATGGAATGCTTCTATTTGGGATTCCGCTCTGTGGAACTTGAAACTGGGAAGGCTGCCGAAATTCGACTTTGTTTTGACGATCCTGCTCTTATGAGCGTTTGAGATTCGGCCATTCACAGCCGCCAGCTTCATTTTGTGACGTTCAAGTCGGCACCCAGTAATTAAAATGGGAACAGTTCTTCCCTCAAAATGGTTTTGATTAACAATGGCATCAATGCGACGTCTGAGTTGATCGCGAAGCCGTTATAATGCATGTCGGACGAGTTGGTATTGTGCAACAACTTTTGTTTACGTGGTTATTTACATTAGTTTTTTTTGCCCTGGAAATAATGCATAATATTTTTCTTTATGAAAATGTTGTTCATCGATAATTCTTTTATATTCATTGGCTCGTCGAATGAGGTAATTTACTAGCAAGATAGCGAGGTAAAAACTCTTTGCGATTGCATCAGCATTCACAACCGTTTACCTACTACTTAAGCTAAGTCTGTTAAAATTCCAACAAAACTCCTTGAACGTGCATAGTAAAAAGTGGCCTCAAATCATATTCGGAAGAAAGAACGATGCCAAGTTTATGATATTTATGACATAAACGTAAAATAAGAACAACTGTCCTAACAATTCGTGTTGAAGATGTCTTAAATAAGCTAGAGATCGCGCTACGCAGCGAGACATTACTTCATGGTACACTTGGCAGTTTACCAAATTCTCTTCGTCTCAAATACCTTTTACCATCATTTACAAGATGTGAATTGCTCCGCATAAGCACTCGATATTCAGAAGAAGCCTTTGATCTTTGTATGGCTGAACCCTAGGGAGGCAAACGTAATGCCAAGTACCACTGAGCCTGCCAGAGAAAAATCGGTCCCAAGCATTCCTTTCTAATTAGACGGGTACTAATCCGGGCCCTGTAACTTTGATTACACAATTGACAACCTCAACCTAGTAACCTACTTAATCAGTGGCTTGGATGTACTACCCACCGACTCCTTACCCTAAACAGCTTACATGACTACTCATTCTCTATTTTGTTAGCTACGACCTGCATATCAGCATAAATAAATGCTTTCTGTAAGTCCACCCCTTAAACCATATCCTTTTGGTCCTAGAAACTTCGGCTCCAGCGTCCAAGGCTAAGTAAAAAGAGGGAACCCGAGTTTAAGTCTGGCATCTCTGGGTACGCTCCACCACCTCGTTCGGAGCAACTCGCCGACCCACCATTTCCGCCACGTGGCCTTAAACACCCAAAGCCCATCAACACACTTGAACCTCCCCCCCCTCAATCACCTTTGGCCCCATGATATGCCTTTTACTACATTACATAACCTACCATACTTGCATTTTTCATACTTATCTTCCATTAGCTACAATTCTATTTCAAAATCAAAACCATCACGGTGCCAAATGAAATTTTGCATGTTACCGAGCACCAGGCCTACAGGAAAGCGAATGGATAAAGCATATTCACTAGTAAACTGTCAGTAAAACTTCATTTTACTCAATTTTATGATGGATAAATCGAATTAAAAAATAACTTTTACTACCACTCAGGGGGAAGGTTTGAAAATAATAAAACCATAACTAGCGTTAGCCAGCCAATAACATCATGCCGTTTTATCGGTTTAGGTTGCATGTAATTACCTCTCACCCCATTCGATTAAATTACTAAATAATGTGATCAACACAATTGGTGGTTAAAAGCGCTTCAATTTTAACACACCAAAACACGCGAAACAGGAGGTTTTTAACCTGCGAATAAATATGCGTAATGCAAGCAGCAGGAAATGTTCATATTACGTCAAACTCCGGTAACCACAGGTAGTACCTCTACTCCGCGGCTGGTCCCCAAGCAAATATTGAAGAACACACGAATCTATTGAAAGAACTGAGGCGTTACAGGTAACAACATTTCAACACCCAAGGATTAACACTAAAGAGCAAAATTATAAGTAGTTATATTAAGGCATTTTCCTAAAGATATTTTAATGCAAGATGGTGA
This sequence comes from Echinococcus multilocularis, assembly GCA_000469725.3. Lineage (NCBI taxonomy): Eukaryota > Metazoa > Platyhelminthes > Cestoda > Cyclophyllidea > Taeniidae > Echinococcus > Echinococcus multilocularis. The sequence goes on from LN902844.1 coordinate 9,804,275, forward strand.
ATTTGCAGTACAGAAATGATTGATCATTATTTGTGAACTAATATTTTTTAAACTCCTCTTTAACTTTGTAGAGAACCACGCTTTTTGCTGAGAATCTTTTAAGCATTTGAGTATGTGGGTACTCGCTTTAGATCGAAGCAACTGAAGGTGAAAAGAGTGGTACTACATGGCGCGCCTCTATAACAGCAGGTTTTACAAAGTTGTGCATAGAATGTGAGTTAGCATGGCTTATATTAAGTAAGTTGCCAGTTTTAATTTTCCAACTTTGCAATATTCTTTGTGCTGGACACTAAAGTGCTTTTAACGCAGCAACAAAAGCTGCAATTTTAATTATTTAGTAACACAAACAAAACGACAGGTTATTTTGCTGTCTAGTTTTTATATAAGGTAAAAAAACAGAGTTTTAAATACCAGATAATGAGGCTGATTTCAGCGACATAACACTTCAGCCAATAAGTGGTGAGAATATATGGCACTTGGTGCACATTGATAACACCCGGCTGGCTGTAAAGTTTAGTTCTGTTATGGTATGGACTTGTGATTTGTGTTTCATAAGTAATCCTTTCGCGTATTTGGCTGAATAGTTGTTAATGTTTTTTTTCTTCCTTAATGTTTTTGTTGCTCGTAACTCATGGTTTCTTGACTTTGTGTACAATATTTCATTTTCAGAATTTTCTCGGAATCGGACAAAGCGCTTCCATAGATATTACTCTGAATAATCTAACCAATCGGAAATTAGTTGAGGTTAAGTCAGACCAACAGCAGACATGCCTTCTACCCGTGTTCTACAATGGCGAAAGTATCTCGGGTCAAGTCACTATCTCCCTGAAGCGGGGCAGTAAATTGGAGTATCAGGGTATCAAAATAGAGCTTATCGGTTACATTGACTTTTTCTCGGATCGGGGCAGTCGGGATGAATTTCTTAATCGAACACAGGAGTTGGCTCGTCCGGGGATACTCTCTCAGGCCTCAACCACATATCCTTTCCTCTTCGATAACGTTGAAATGCCTTTTGAATCCTATTCTGGCTCCAATATCCATCTCAGGTTAATCGAAGTAACCATTTATCTGTTGATTGTACAAACGCATGAGTTTCTTTGGTCTTCAGAAGTAAGATACCTCTAGTTGTGGCGGATCGATATTGTTTTGCCCAAAATTCTGGCTTATAATTAAATTTGTATAGTTTCATTCCTTGGTCCTTTAATTTCCTAATTCCATCCTGGTTGCCGCTCTAATCTTGGTTACTTACCCTGTCTATTAAGTTCGAAACTGAACTAAATTTGTTAGTGTTTACCTTCCAGTAATTTCTCAGGTTAGGGAGTCGTTAGCTTGTCATTTACTTACATCCCCTAATGCGACGTCCTATTTTGAAGTCAATCGATTTCAATTTGTAACAAGTCTTCATTACTTGTCCATATCTCTAAGAATTCGGTTGCAAACTATCGGAATATTATATTTCCCTCATAGAGTCAACCTTTTGGATAGTCACAGACCCTTATAGTCTCTCGAAATTTCAAATCGCTTTTAAGCTGCTGAGGGTGCTGCGATGCTTGCATAAACTCTCACTGATTTATTGGCCCATCTTTTTAAGAACTTCACCTTTCTTTCAGTATTTTCTTTCATTACTGAAGAATCAAACAGGTATCATTTCTATGGTTTTATTTCATATTTTGATTTTGCGCCAATTTAGCGATTTGTGTTAATAGGCTTTTACTATTTAGAGCAGAAACGTTTTCCCTCTTTTTTTATTGCAATGTACCATCCTACTACTACCTACCTATCGCCGTTAGAAAAGGAAGTGTTTGCGCATTGGTTTTCCCTTTTCCTACTTTTTTTTCAGGTACTTCCTGCGGTTGACGGTGGTGAAGCGATTCATGGATTTGACGAAAGAGCTGGACATACTCGTGCATTCCCACCATAAGCCCCAACAGCCCGACATCAACATCCAAATGGAGGTGGGCATTGAGGACAGCCTCCACATCGAATTCGAATATAACGCATCCTGGTGAATGTGTACCTTGCATTTATCTCACTTTCAATAACTTGCCTAATATTCTGTCCTTCGGTCTTAGCGTTGAGTGCCATTAAAGGATTTGATTTCCCAGTCTAACCGCATGCACTTGCGTCGCCTGAAATCCGTCGCTATAAGCTAATTTCTCGTTAAAATTCGAAATACTTTTTCCTTTTTTGAATGCTCGTTACTGTGCTCTAGTGATATTGGATTACCGCGTTTTATGATTAAAAGTGAGATACGGACAGACATTTGCTGGTAAATGGGCTTCAAAATTGCCTTTGATCCTCTAAGTAAACCTTTCTGCGTAAAACTAGAGTATTCAAAGGGATGATGGTCTTTTTATTTTAATAGTTTACGTGCATTGTTAATGGTAGGAAAACACTGCAATGCGGGAAGAGCTGAAATGGGTTGTCACCGTCTTTTGGTGCTCTCGTGAACTCCGTTTGCGTCATTATGGTAGTATTCATTAATGGATGGATCTCACGTGTTATTGGTTGTGCTTTGCACCGCATCAGATTTTAGTTTCAGTTGGAGAAATTCTGCTTTTTACTTACAATTCATCGTGAGGAATGAAAACACTTTACTTGGAAATAATTTAGTTTTGCAGCAAAACAATACCTTTTATTTGTATATGTTCTCTGCTTAGATATCAGCTTTCAGGTGACCAAATATTCCCCATTCTCAGCGAAATTTTCTCAACTTTCGTATTGCCAGTTGTCCAATTAACACAAAATTTATGGTAGTGAGCATATGCCGTTCTACTGAACTAGCCATTAATCGCTTTGTGAGTTACTCTAGTTGTGTTATGTAAACTCGTTTAAATTGTGTGTTTGGAAATGGGGTGGTTGAGTTTTTAGTCTCTCAAATAAAATGCAATATTTTTACGCGCTTAAATTGCGTAGTGAGTTATGTCAAGTTGCTGTTGTTGTCGTAGTACCAACATTCTTCATTGCGTTTTCGTTTATTATATAAATTCATCAGTGCATGGATGGACGCTCCAATTAGATGCACCGTAGGCTTGTTTTGAAGGTAGCCGTTAAAAATCCCTTTAACAGGCCCGTTTTATAGTTTCAATCTGAAAAAATTATGATTTAACCTGAGAAAAGATATCTTAATTTCACATTTGGTAGGTATTCTCTTTTCAGATTTCAACTTGAGAATGGCCAAACTCTTACATCACCCAGTAGGAGGACTGCAAAACTTAGCTCACCTTCACTTAAGCATTGCTTTTATCACACACAGTATACGAAATTGACCAGTGGCATATCGCGAATTTTTGACATTGTATAGAGCGCAAAAGTGTATATTTATCAATCTCCTTGCGATTTTAGCCGACTATAATTCTTGGATCTCCAACTTTCCCAATAGTTAATTGTCAGCAGGTTTAATTGAGGCCATTGGTGATTCGATGTGCAGAGCTGTGTCCTACCCCAATTCATCGTGTGGTTCAGTCTTGACTACATTAGTTAATCTTGTTTAACGTGGTTCCAAAGCTGGGGAAGTTTCTCCTCAAATCTATATCATTGTTTGTGAGTACAATGGTAGGACGTATCAACTAAAAATTGTTTAGATACATCGCATACCGGAAGATCTTCTATCCCTGTGCGTCAATGAATTTCATTGATGGTATTTACATCCACATCAACTGGAAATAGTTGTAGAAGCTACTAAGTAAGTTGATGCCACCCATACTACCTGAAAGACAGACTTCAGTGGCTTCATTTGTTCTTCACTTCTCTCGGGTGCGTTATAAAAACTGCGTTTTAGTTTGCTGACTGATGACTGCCCGACTTGTGATGAGAAATGACTTTTGCATTTTGCTGGTTGGTAAGCAAACAAACATGTCATTTGTGTTCAAACTATCCGACACCAACACACTTTTAGGTCACTACTTCATCTGCACAAGGCCGCTTTTTTGTGTGCGGGGTGGACTGCGGATGCATCCGACCACTTGCAGATGGTCAAGCATTTGTGGCTAGGATTGGGTTGTTGGCTCCCAGAGGCAAAACATTTTTCAGGGGTTAAATTCTTCATATTTGTGTCCAGTTTGGAAAGGATAGCAGATGGTAATGGTTATTGTCCCAATAAATGAAACAGGTGAAGAAGTCATCTGCAATTATTTTGGTTTCATGAAAAAATTGCACGAATCTATTTGGCTGCCCTATATTTTTACCAAAAAGAAACGTATTAAAAATGCGACTGATGGGGGAACAGTTGAGTTTATTTGGTAATTTTTCCCATAAGTAAAGCTAGCTTTCCTACTTCCTACTGGGAATTCACTTTTCTGCACCCAGCCTGGTGAAAGTTTTCCCCCTCACACATTATCCTGCTTGTTCAACATATACAAGCCTGTTTCGGATCTGGTTGAAGATGCGACGATTGTCATTTTTTCACGATGATACGCAAAATTTTTCTGGCACAGGATTGTCATGAAGCGCTGAATTATTTATGTGATGTGCTGGATTGTTTAAAAGTACTACATTAGAAATGCAGGGTTTTGGGGCTCATTTATTAGTTCATTCCTAATTAACATTTTGAAATTGTGTTTTCCTTTGTTCTACGAATCTCCGAATGGATGAAAAACTACTCTATTTTAGAGTATCATTGGCTGGGAATTCTGTACGAATTTACTTAAATTTCGCCTTCCAATTCTCATTCCGCTCCTTGGTGCTGGTATCCTTCATTGAAGTTGCACTTTTCTGGCAGCAGACTCCTTTGCGATATTTTCCGTGCATGAAACGGAACCCCATTTTAATCGTGGTTGGATAGACTTTAAACATTGACAATTTATTGGTGAGAAATATCGTCATTTACTAACAAAGTTGTATCCATGGAAGAAAATTTTCAAACTTGATTTGAAATAGGATGAAAAGGATGCAAGCTTCCCTTCCCAGGGAAGGGTGGTGATGATACTTGAAGAAAGTGGTGGTAAGCAATAATACTGTCAGCAAAGGTAAGATTTTTAACTGATGAATGAGAGAAACAAATGACATGAAATGAATTTGAAATTGTGTTAGGGTTTACTGAAGATAGAAAAAAGGTTACGGTAACTAATGCTATTGACTGTCCATTTGTTTATTTGGCTCCCAGCTATCACTTGGAGGACGTGATAGTCGGTAAGATATACTTTCTGCTGGTTCGAGTAAAAATCAAATACATGGAGGTGCAGATCCTACGCCGCGAGTCGACAGGGTTGGGTGCGGTGAACACCTTTACCGATATGGAAACGCTGGCCAAGTTCGAGATCATGGATGGTGCACCCGTGCGTGGGGAATGCATACCCATCCGTCTCTTTCTCGGCGCTTACGATCTTACGCCTACAATGAAGGACGTCAATCGGAAGTTCTCCGTTCGCTACTACCTCAACCTCGTGCTGCTTGATGAGGAGGAGAGGCGCTATTACAAACAACACGTATGTTAACGTTCTGTTCTGATTCCGTCTCATGTTTTTTGCCCGCGTGTATTACGAAGGAGGCATCATTCTACCTCCGCCTCGATTTAATCTTTTTTAGTGGATTAGATTTGCGGGTCGATCATGGGAGGTGTTGGGAAAATAAATTTGTATTTAATTACAAACACTGGTCTTTTGTGTCTCCTCAATGTAATGTGAAAATAAGCCTCCTATTAATAAATAGGCGCTTCCCTACTCTGTGATTTCTTACTTAGGTACTCAAACAATCAACTGCATACCATATCATCGGCGTTTTACTCAGGTGAACCTCCATCATTTTTAAAACAGATTCATCCTTTGTTGATACCTCATCAGTGTGAACAGCACGTCGTTCCGCATCCTTTCCGCTTGACTTTGCCTGCTTTTTATGTGGATACGATTGTGAATCGGTCAAAACTTTCTTTAATGTTAAGATTGGCTCATTCTCTATGTATTAAGACATAGCCACTGCCAAAATCACGTCGATTCTTTCTCCTTTTTTCATTCTGATGTACATCGGTTTGGTTTCAGAAATGATGGCGATCACATTGAACCATAGCTGTCATCGATATACCAGATTTTAATTGTTTCGTTTAACCTTTAATTCGTAGCTGGCTTTCCAGCGCAGCTGAACTTAAGACGCCTTAAACACAATTCGGTAAGCTAAATTAGTCTTCGCAGATCTATTCATTCCGTTTTAACATACCTGGCTCTCCAATGTGTCATCATGGACACGAGATGCCAATGTTAGTTTTTCATTCAAACAATGGGTGCGTGTTACTAACAATGGTAAAGAATGTATTTAAGCGGTGATCATGCAAAGACAAGGCCATTCTGTTGTGATAGAGGTTCGGCCTTTTGAAGTAACCGCTTCAGTTTAATTTCACAGTCTAATTTGTGTCTTTCCTGTTTACCATGGCCATCAACAAACTTTTCTACCACAAATAAGACGTCGTTTCGTCTTTCAATTTCATTCTACTGCTTTTTGTGCGATTTCCTTTTTAGTCTTATCGAGGGTATGTGGGATAAGCTGGATTCTGGACGCAAACTTGTTATTCCCTCTCATAACTTAAAAAAGGCTTTTGATGCGCTGGCAACTTGGCTACCGCAAACAACATATAGCATTTTATCCTACACTGGTCTCGCCTGTTTTCCCCCGTAAATTTGATTTTGACTGAATCATAATGTGATCGAATTCGTTTGGTAAAATTTTGAGCATGAATTTGTCAACCTCCCTGTACCATTAAGAAAGTAGGTTTACTCTGTATCTGTAAAAGCATCGCTGCGACAAAAAGCATCACTCCATCTCTTCTCCGATTCCAATGATGATTTTAAACGGTTCTTATTTTTCTTAATGCAGTCGAAAGGTAATGGTAACAATTTGGCGGAACCCTGGAATGGATTTGTCAGTTTTTTTGGTACTATCGAAAATCAAGTTTATCGTGATAATTATAGAAACTTTGGTACAAAGAGGAACACGTCGGCTTTCTACCTTCTCTCTGGTCTCATCTGTTATTTTTCGTACGTGCGCGTATGTGTGTGTTGGTCCTCGAACGAGAATTGACGGATCTCTTGTGCTTCTGTGCAAGCATTTCTACTCCCCATATGGGGCTTTACTGCTGCAATTTGCGTGTGATTCTGCACTCCCTATCCTTTCTGGTATCCAAGTTATGATCCGATCTTGATTTCATTGCATGCAAAAGCACCACATTGATCGAAAGTGCTTTTATTTTTCCTGAACCCTGCGCTTTAAATCGCTATAAGGCGGTTTGTCTTCGTTGCACAATTTTACTCCCATAAGTAGTGTGCAATCTTTTGTTCATTACCGCTTTCAAAACTCTGCAAGATTGTCCGATATTTGCGCGCCAAATGTTTGCCTCCACAAATAACCCAAGTCGGAATTGACACTCTCTAGTTTGGACTGTTTCTTTGTATGGTCAAAGATTAATGCTATCAAAATGCATTCAGAGCATTTTATTATCGTGGATTAGGATACATGTCTTTCTTTTGCCTCCACCATAGCAATCTTATCCCTTTGTAACGCATTCAGGGTAGTACTTTTTTTTTACCCATATGTCACTACAAACGTATGGATCAAGTTTTGCTGCTAAAATATGAGTCGGTTTTTTCCCCTGCCGACTAAATAGTAGTTGGTAGGTGTGCAATAAAGTGTGGTGTAAATTGCCTTTTGACATATCTACTGTTAGGGTTTTGGAGGTAATTCAATCACCACAGCCTATAAAAGATATTCCTATTTACAGTTGCATTGCTCGACGACGAAAAAAAATGCGGTTGGGCTCCTGAGACCGGGAGAACCGCAACTCTACTTTAACGTTCCAAATCAAGCCAGTCTCCGCTACTCACGAATTGGTACAATCAATAGTAATTAAAACATTACAAAAAGGTGTCATATATATACGCTTGTTTGGCATTGGTTACAGATTTGGTAGTAAGTCAAATCTTGTGATTCTATTTTACCATTTTCGATGTACCTTGGCCGCAGTGGTGGTGGTGCAATTTCCGACCTCTGCGATAAATACTGCCCAAAATTTCAATGATATCTAAGGTAGTGATCGGCGGTGTTGTTTCTTACCTATTCACCGTCCTCATGGTGACACACCACCAACTCCATTATATTTGTCCCCTCAAAAACTGTCTTCATCAGTTGGCGGCCAAGTTAAACAGCATTGGAGGTAGGATGTTGTGGTAAAAAAATTAACTATTTTTTACCCCTACCGATTGACCAAAAACGAAGATTTCAGTAACTAACTGACACCCGCCGACTCTTCTGTTGTCTTCGTTAGGAAACTGTTTAGCACTCACTGCGGATGTGAGTTTGTACACGAGTTCCAAAGCGTTTGACCACTTAAATGGGTGTTTTGTTAGCTCATTTCAAACAAGAATCCGCATATCAATTGAATCTCCGCCTCATTAAATTGACTTCCAAGAGATGCTAATTCCTCATATTTCCAACAAATCCAAAAGTGGAGTTCAGATTTGTATCGCAGGCATACCTCTATTGTCTCAGGGCTTCAAAGTAAAACAATCACACTAACTGACGTCATTTCAGATTAGTAACAAGGGGTTGAATTCAAGAAGACTGTTTTTTTCTTTAATTTAATACGCTTTTAAATGGAGGTAATGCACCTTGTCATAACGCTTATTTGTATAATATAAAGTGATTTTATTTTTTGCCCTTGTCAGGGAGAGTTACATTTTTATCAACACCGGAACTTCACTTTTAAAAGTCAAAGTCCACCTAGGTTTGACTCGTTTTAACATGATTTTTGTAACTTTTTTACATTTTTTTTGATAAGTCAAAACTCAGAGGTCTGTAGAGTCGTGCAAACAGTGTCTAGGTGATGACGCGGATATTTGGCTTTGTCAGATTGGGGTAGAGGGAGAACTAGCTCATTGTCACAAGAAACCGATTCGCTGCATACACATGCGTCTGTTGTCTGTGCAGGAGATCTTCCTATTTCGCCGCCCGGACAAGCGATTCGAGGCATTAATGCAGAGCCAACAGGCCATGGCAGTGAAGTCACAACCATACTCTCTGCCCCTCCCCACGGCGACAATCTCTTCCACCCACCCTACTGATGTCCCTGTGCTCCCTCCCCCTTCTGGAGACAACCCTCCGCAATCCTCCGGTGATGGTCCTATTATTCCCGATGTAACTCAGAATGGAAACGCTAGTCTTGTAAGTTTGACTTTTTTCTGAAGCTTTATAGTGTTTGAATCAAATTCAAAGTTTTGAGCTGAAAAACCAATACGTTCGTTCCCCTCCTGATTCGTTTTGATCAGCCCATTAAGTTCATATTTTCAATGGAGCTGGAAACGGGTAACTGCCGCTCTATAAGTTCCCCTTGTCTTGCTGACTTCTTTTAGTAAATCCCAAGAGATTAAAGTTATAATGAAGGTAAAAACGAGAAATCCAGTATGGTAGTTTTGACAAATATGTAAATTAAGTGCGTTTTTTGGCCAACTTGATTGTCATTTTTGATATTTTTTCATTTTGCTCCTTCGTTTCAATCATTTCAATAGCTTAATTTACGATGTATCAAGTAATGCTGTAAGAAGAAGCAGGATCATTTAGGAATGAATCTCTTGGCAGATTTATTTTGCTGGATTGCCATATAACGATGAAACAGGCTCTACTCCTGTACTTTTTCCATTCCTACAGTCAAACTAGTTTTGCCGCTTCATTCGATCAAATTAGCATACTTTTGGCCCAGAACGCGATATGTGATGCTTAAGGAGAATCATAATGCCGTAACCAACTTATTTCTTGCTCTTGATAAATGAGAAATTATATGTTTTACGAATTAAAATGTGATATGAGCACCTGTGACTTCCTTTTTGATGGGAGCTTCTGGTAAGGACGCCTATGGCCTAATCGAGCTCGGCCACCTTAAGATACCTGTAGCGCCTCCTATCTTTAAGTCCAATCAACTCTTGTCAAAAGATTCGTTAGATTGGCAGAAATCTAGGGATAGACGTAATTCCGCAAATCATGCTAAATTTGCCAAAGGAATAGTTCGATACATCGTTACTGAATCACTTGTTCAAATCATGGTGAATTTATGGTACTTAGGTGAAAATATCTCCTTTCCCACTCCATTGCTTAATTCTTCCAAATTCATTAATTGCGTCTGCTTTGGATACTTGCTGCGTAATCTACCTCTGCTACCCCGCAATTTCTGAAGCATTTTCCATTTTGTGATCCAACCGACTCATTTTGTCTTAATTTATTTACCAGCAACATTTGGTAGAGCGAGCTAGTTTGCTTTAAGTGCTTATTTATTAGGGGACTCCACTGTAACTCTAAGGACCCATGTCTTAGGCCATGGCTAAACAGTTCCAGAGTAGCACAAAGATGATACTTCGTGCAGAAGGGGTGTTTTCTTAGGCAAAATTGATGACTTGGAGGCGTTCAAATCAGAGCAGGACTTTTTGCAAGATCTGTTGTGTCATGAGAGAAATTATGATCCTTTTAAACTCCTTGAATCGGAGCTATAATTATGCCACTGAGGGTTTATTTCCTTTTTTTAAGATTAATGCAGCTTCACATAATGACACAAACGGAATCGAGGGTAATCCAACTGAAGAAGTCAGTGAAGGTGAAATTGACAGCTTTTCCAAGGAACCAGATAAAGTAGAGGAAAAAGTGGACGGTGCAGCGACCATCACAGCAGCTGTGCCTAAGTGCGAGAGCTACAAGAAAGAAGGGGAGGAGCAAGTGGAAGTGGAGATTGATGTTTTCAGTGGTCTCTCCGACCACGAAGACGCGTGCGACGACGGGCTCTCGCGCGAACAGCGTAGTTTCGCTCGCTACGAATCTTCGAGGAATGCGGAGGGTAGAGAGGAGGAGGGGGATGATGGAGCGGCGAAGGAAACGGTGACCCAACCTTCACCTTTTGACTCCCCAATTTCTGCGATCACTTGATCACCTTCCTACCCCTTGTCTTCCCTTTCACCTTTTACCCAAATTCCACCTGGCAACCGTTGATTTCTTCTTTCTCTTCCGTCTTTTTTGTAAAAGATTGATTTTGCCCCGTTATCTGATTTACTCACGCGGCCTCCTTCCCTTCCTCCTCCATGTGCCCACGCTAGTCTCCAGATTCGGCGTGAATTCAACTCTGATCGGTGGTCATGCTGTTGCTGATGTTGTGACAACCACGATTCAATTTACCCTTAATTCTTGGCGCACACGCACACAAACACGAACATATGCATCGCTTTCGCAACTCTGTGTATCAATTGTCTGCACATTATGGGATTTTGATGTGGATAAAGCCGAGATTTTGGCTGCGAGTCTGTGCTGGCGCGCATTCTGATTCAGGCGAGCATGCCATTGGATCAAAGTTTCTTCATAGTACTAAAATTGGGATGGAACCTTGCTCCTCAAAGGACTCAGTATTCTAGCGTGCATGGGTCGTAGACACTTTGATTCTCTTAAGTTATTTTAGTCGCGAGGTTGCCTTCCCTCCTGCCGTGCTCTGATTATTGCAGCGATGACTTATACAAACGTCATTGTACTTTTAATTTGACACAGAAAACCGGCGTTTTTTATAGATATTGGTCTTTTTACTGTGAGATATGCAATTTCGCGGGCGTCAGTTCTAGACTCCCCTTAGTGAGGAGTGGTTTCAGCGATGTAACGACGAGGCCCCGATAATGTACGGTTGTAGGTTCCATGTTTAGGACAGGATTGGCCCGCGTCCAGCCTCTTGGGAGCGCAGTAATGCTTCGTGCATTCATGTTTCGGAAATCGTAGAACATTTATTGGAATGTAATCGTTTTTAGCCACTAGTTTTAAAGATCTGCAAATTTTGCTGACTGGGAAAATTCGAATACTTATGCTCCCTACATAAAGCACCTTACCTCCACTTCATTGAGTTGTACATTATATATGACTCATTGACAATGGCAAAGAAACGTAAGCCGTCAAAGCTTACGGGCCCATTCGGCACTTTGTTTTACCGTACTGGAAGAGCAGAAGAAAACGGCAGCTTGTGAATTATTGCATTGTTTTTGAACCGCATTGTAAATGTGCTGATGTGGTAGGTAGCCGTTGGGCGATATCATATTCTATTTTCACGTCAGCTACTTTCTAAATGTATTAAACCAACACTTAAATGCAATTGAAGTCCCTTAGGATCATATTGAGGGGCTAAATTCTGACTAAGCATTCAATCGCACTTGTAGCGACTCGCACCAAACAATCGCGGTTCCTCCTGGTCCGCAGCAGGTTCCGGAACCTAACTTCGCGAATTTTCGAGGTGTTGCTGTATTAGCAAAACTGAATAACGGTCTGCAAAAGCTTAGAATACTCAGTTTCGACACTGGTAGGTACTGGGCGTGAATCTACAATATCAGGCCGTGTAGACGACCAAACGCACCTATTACCTGGCAGTTAACGAAAGCTGAACCCTTGACTCAGGTTGGAGAGTCGCACTGGATCACTATGGATAAAGTGGAGTCATCCGCCGAGCCCACTAGACGTTTGAATGTCTCCTAACTCCGTCCGGTACCGATGACCGAGGCAGAAAGCCTTGACGTTGTTTTTGATACGTGATTGAGGTTTTGTCCTCCAATTGCGAACGAAGTGAATGGGTGTTCATTTCCCAAATCGTTTCTATCGTTCCGCTATGCGCGTAGTTTAATTGCAAAGGTCCTGTTTTAGAGGGGCGGTTCCACTGCGAGATTAAGCTTTTCAATGAAAATCTGTCGCATTCATCTAATCACAGAACTTAGCAAACTTCCAAGAAAACACAGAGTATCCACTGATAACCGTTCCATGGGCATATATATGCTGAGTTCACCAACTCGAACGGATATTCTACCCACCTCTTGTTTATGACGACTGTCGAGTGCCGATGAGCAAGGCCAATACCTGCTACAGTGCTTTTGCACGGTTGATTCTTTGTGCCAATGAATTTATTAGCGCTCTAGTGCTGGAATAAGCAAGAGAAATTAAGAAATTAAAACTAAACTCAACATTTAATGTGCCATTCTGGGTGAAGGTTTGACCTGTTGGTACAAAGGTTGTCTCACCGATTAAATAAACATTTGTGACCTTTTGGTGAAAAATAACGCCTGCGCAGGTTTGGTCCTGTGTTGGATTCAGGAACGGACATTCCAATACTACTGGCGTCAACGCCGAACTAACACGATCGACTTACTACAGCCCTAAGCAAGATAGTAAAATATGCTAATATCACAAAACAAATTGAAGAGAGGTTTTGCTAACATTAACAACCAATCTTTAAATTCGTCTGATTACACATAAAATCTTAACATTTTAATGTAAACAGCCTTTGGTTTTAGGAAGTACCGTGACCAGACCAATAAGCCTAACAGGAACATGAACATGTTCACAGATGAGAACTAGTAGACCCTTTCTTATTTATCCAATCCGATACAGTATCAAAATATGCTATAATATTTGGTTATGAGAAAGTGAGATTACCAGCAACCGTTATTCGTTCAAACGCCTCTACAATTCCACTTTACGACGTCATCGCAGTTTTGTTTGTAAGGCTTTGAAGGAATCGCAGCTAATGCTTTTTATCACACAGATCTGTCAGTACATGGAACCCATTTTAATCGACCATTACCACATTGAAAGAGGCGTATGTATCTACTGCAGCTTAATCTACAGCATCTGGTAACTTATCAATACTCTCTCTCTCTAAATAATAACGCATACTTATGCGACAAATTAATTATTCGTAGTGTTGTAAGTCAGCATTTTTGTTACTGTTCACTTGTTTGTAAGTTAAAAGCGCGAACACAATAAAGAATATGGATGCAAACATGTTTATCCTTGTGAATTCCAGCATCACATATACACGCTCCGTGCTCCTTATCAAATTCTGATAGTTGCAAAAGGCTGCGTCAATAACAGAGCGCCGGAGCCTAAAGAGGGGAATATATGTAGTATGATCTTTGAATAAGGGAAGTCACGTCTTCCAGTTTTGGACGTCATAATTCAAGCAATGGCGAAACCTCTAAACAATGGTGGACGATTTACTTCTGCAGTTCAGAACGAAAAAATTTCGATAAAGGCCAGGGGTAGACTTAGAAAAATCGCAGCCAATAGACACACCGATGCCAACCGTTTTGATCAGTCGACTCATAAAAGAAACAAGTATATCCAGTGATGCACGACGAATAAGATTAGACATTACCTTGTTCGAAGTAATAATACATTTTTACAAATATCAAGTCATACTAAAATGGGCAACAGTCTAGGCAGCCTCCATCTGCTCCCGCACGCACACCGGACAGGTGACAAATCGCTCGAGGCGCAGGAGACAGGCCTGATGAAAGACGTGAGAACAGCGGAATACCAAAAGAGGTGGCTGATGTGGTCCGCCTATCTCTTGGTCACTGCTGGAGCGGCGTTCTGTAGAGGAGGAAAGAAGGGTCTGACGACAGACGCGGCAGATGGCGCTGCCGCCCCATTCCCCCTTCTCCTTTCTAATGTCCACAAACACGCCACGGTTTTGCATACTCACTAGACGGGAGGAGACCTCATGGAGGTCCTTTAGCAGGATGTTCTCGCAATTCCGTCGCAGCTCAATTTGCATCTGGAGGGGAGTTAAGTACAAACTTATAATAATCACCGACTACCTTGCCTGTCCGTTCCATCCTCATGGACGTGTAGAGTTAAAAATCATCCATTTTTGACCCTTTTGAAAACAAATCTATTCGAATGAAAAGCTTTGATAATAAATCTCAAACAAGATACAGACACTTGGACCGATACTATTAGGCCTTGCTTTCATTTAGTTTGCCTATAATAATAGCAAATTAGAAACATTATCCAGAAATAGTAATAATTACTAATTGGAAAAGCCATTTTGAATTCTAAAAAAAGTTAGCTAAATTGCCTGGTCCTTAATTTTGTCTTGGAAAGCCGCTAATTCCAGACCTCCACTGCTCAAATTTAACACCTTGAGTAATGGTTCGTTATCTGCATGCATCACTCCTTAGATTGCTAGCATAACTGCTGCGTACATCACCGCTTCTAGTGAAACTTGTTCAGACTTAAGCAAACTCATTGAAGCCTTTCCAGCCTGAGACCGAGGACATGGGTACATAATGTGCTCTTTACCAGTTTCTGATACCTGCCGATTGCACAAATCGTGAGATACCGAGTCTCTTTGGTTCTAAACAGTATTGATGCCAGCTATTGTCGCAGTAGAGTAATGAGACGTTTGGGCTGTGCTGGTCGAAAGTCCAGAGACTCCAGTAGCGAGCATGAAAATGCAGTGGTCAGGAAAAGTAACACCGTGGATTGCTGACCATCTGGTATGAAAATAGTCCCTCACACTTTTCTGCTCATTTTCGCTTCATGGATTGGTAATACGAAGCAGCACCCAATAACTTCACCCATCAGTGGAGTTTTCTTAGTTTGAAATTAACTCAATGGGAGCACATGCTCACTTTCTTCTACAATCCTTTTCCTCAAACAACTTCATATTAATCAATGATCAGTAACAAAGCTCAGCAACAATGATTTTTTTTACTGCACCGAACTGTTAGTATGGATCAATGCCTATTAATTGTAATACAACAGATTGATTGCCCACTTGGGTAGACGGCGGGTTATCACTTCTCCATATTATCACTAACAATCTGAAGTATTGAGCAAAAAAAGCCTTAACAATCGAAGAAAGTGGGATAGCAAACGGTGGCATGGCCTAGCCCGAGAACACACGAAAAGGGGTACAAAATCCTCTTAGTTTAATGAGTTTTCCAGGTCTGAGAATAAAACCATTCCCAACAGCGCAGAAGCAACCACTAGCTAAACAGAAAATCATTTGAGCCGGGTCGTCGGAATCATGTCTATTGAAGTCAGCTAATTTGCTTCTTCACTAATATTCCCATCTCAATCATAGCGCTTTAAACACGGATAAAATTTGGTTCAAGATCTGCTGTTGACAATGGATTGGGATAGTTGGAACAAGAGACCCAAAATTACCTGCGTATTGCGAAGGAGATTGACTAAAGACTCCTTTAAATGCGGAATCACCGTGTTGGGCGCGATCTTTCGCAGCAACAAGGACGGGTCAATCCGTTCCGTGCTGGCCTGATTTAAGAGGGCGCAAATGAAGCCGGGTTTATCAACTGCAAAAAACACCACCTGCTTCCACAACTCGCCACAACCCTCCCCCACGCCCCCATCTGCCCCCGTCCAGTAATCACCGTCATCGTTGCCGCTATCGACACCAATGTTGTCGCCAACACTGGCACAGTCTGCTGCTCCGAGGTCACCACCACTGTCGACGCGACTGCGCTTTTGAACGAGCTTAGAGTGTAGGCGGTGAGGCTGGTCGTAGGAGACAAGGTAGGTCCCTCGCTGGGAGGAGTCCTCCTCCAGACAATAGGCAATTGCTTGGGCGGCTACCTCCGCCTGGCGTTGTTCCATAGTCAGGGTCTTGCTACCCAGTAAAAATGGGTCCTCTGCACCCTGCAATACATGTATGCAAGGTAACATGGATTAACCTCCCATCGCGCGACAAATGAAAAATGACGTTTCTCCGGAACCAATTATGAAAGCAACCTTGGGGGCGTGAATGCGGGACATCGCGTAACAATACGCCCTGAAGGAAACGCACGAATACTTAGAAGAAGAATGGTGTAATTTTTTACGCTCGATCTTTACACGTAGCGCACATGCATTCCGTGATAAGGTGCAGCTGAATCCAGGAGGAATGACCTGTGCGGCAAAGGTGAAGTAAGGCCTATCTATCTGTTGCAAGTTATCTAAGATGAATAATCAAGTTGTGGACAAGGGGACTGTTTATGGAATATGTCTAGTTCCTTCTAAGTCAATCCTATGATTGAGATTTTAAAACCACAGATTTACCACCTACTTCATAATCACAATGGCACTATGGCCAAAATATTAGCGAGAGTACAAAGTATCACTCTTTCTCCAGACTGCTTCGTTTTCTTTGTGTACCCATCAGCTCAAGACCTTTTTCTGATTTTCCAAACCAAATTGATCACTATTTTATCCATTTGCGACCTTGATTTTTGAAGCTATTTCTTACAAACACGCATAAAAGTCAGTTTTTCATTACACCGCTTCTTTTCGCATGAAGCACTTAAAAAATAAGGTTCTACAAAACAAACAGATTGCATTAAATACACTCAAGTGCTTTCATCAAACCACACATAAAACGCTTTGGGGAGAATAAAAGGAAAAAATGAAGGGAAAACAAGGAAAGGCGTGTCTAGTCAGCACTAACCTTCTCCATGAGCAATCGGAGTGCATCTTTGCGACGTCCGACTCGCGTGAGTAGGTAGATGGTTTCTGGAACGTAGTTGAGAGACTGGCACAGTGTCAGAGCCTCGTTGAGAGGGTAGTGGTGAGTGGAGCGCAGAAAAGGCAGCAGCTGCTCGCGAGAGTACAACGCGTATAACTTCACCAGACGATACACGTGGGGCAGAGCGGATCGTGGATTGCGCGCATTTAGTGCATCAAGGTACTGTCGAAGGGGACAGAGTGGTAATTTTTAGATTTGTACATTTTGATGCGTGAACACTTTCCAGTCACCTGTAAATACTACTTTACGTTCAGATCATGTCAGCTACGCTACTAGACTCCCAACTCTTGTCTATTGCCAACAAACCGTCTGTGACGTCTGTTGCGTCTGTGTCAGTGTCAATGAACTTACAACTAAAAAGCCGATTTTAATGGTTATGCAGTAAATTTGTACTTAATAAGAGGAAGACATCGGCTGGTAAAATTTACGTCTGCAGAAACTTACGACGAAGGGATTATCACAGTCACGCAGACCTTTGACTAATACCTCAATTCCTAGTTCTACGAAATGGCCAATAATGGAGCGAGACTAGATTCAAACGAATCAAAATCATTTACGACAATCCGAAACATTTTTGTGGAAGCAGTAATCCGTGACCTCATTTGGAAGACTCGATGCCTGCTCGCGATGCTAGGAACCGAATAGTGTTGAAATAGCAACTCAGTGAAAATAAGGAATGGAAACAAACACCTTCTTTATAACCTGATGTGTTCGATCAAACGCTCAAGTGAAAAACGATTGATACAGAAAGGGCACTATCTAAGCTGCGTTTCGCAACTCGGAATTTTTATACAGTAGTGCAGCAACATAACGCAAGCTATGTTTCGATCTCGTGGGTGGTTTTGATTTACCCAACTACCCTATGATGGCCAAAGTAAAAGAGTGATCCAAGTCATCACCGAGCAGGACATTCAAAAGTTGAGGGAGAGCTGTGCAATGGAATGGCGTTACCATTAGTAGCATTCAACTTGTTTCCCGCGATTTGGTCTGCAAGCCGATAGCATGGAACTACCTTATGTTACCTAGGATATTCTCTCTCGGCCTCTCCGACCAATATTAAAGCTTAATCCCTCAAACACTACATCTGTGGCGGCGTTGACAGATCCATGGGATAAAGACACCAGAAATCTCGATTGAATAGAGCTGTGGAGATTAGTAACAGGACAATTCTTGTAATCGCATTTACTTTTAGCATCTAGTCCAAACAGGAGTTTGCACATGCCCAAATGTGAACTAGTTATATTCTTCCTTGAAAACTTAGTGATAAACTGGAATCATCAAACCACTTACTAGCCAACCGAAATGGCTTACCTTAAAGAGCAACAGCGGCTGAGAATCGAGCTCTTCAACGACAAAATCAACCTATAGGAAAGAGTACTGAGTAATAAAACTTCCGGCCACTTTTCATGATTGTGTGTATAAGGAAGGACTTACAGGTAGCTCCCTCATGCAGTCAATCATGAGAAGGACTGCTCGCGTGATGTCTATTTGGCACAGAGGAATGAGCTGTTTGCGAACTGCCGCTCCGAAACGACTACTAGCACGTCCCTCAGGCAGTAGATGGCGTCGTAGAAAGTCAAAGGTTCTAGAGTCCTTCAGCCTGATAGAAATTTCAAGAGCTTGCTCCGGCTCACCAGCATTTTCGTAGAGGATAATCAGTGCACGCCACAAGGCATTCATATCGGGGTCCTTGCTGTCCCCTGTAAACACATTTAAAGTATTAGGTAGAATAAAAAGTGTCAATAAGTACCTTGAGTTGAAAACAAAGAGATCTGTCCCTGAATTGCCGCAATTATGGGACCGGGGGAGTACAGACCACTGTTCGGTGGCCATTCCTTGAGTTTTTGCAAAAGCATCTGTGGAGATTTGCTTAAAAGGTCGATCAGGATGACCTCATAGGTTGAGGAGCCAATAAGATCTCTTGTTGATGGGAGGTATGGTACAAGAACCTAGGTGTTTTAGAAGGCGGAATGCGATGGAATACCGAAGACCGATTAAAAGCTAATCCATGGAGAGAGCAACGTACATGAAGTTGGCCGAGTTGAAGAAATCGGTAAATTTGATCCTCCCACGACTCTCTATCAGTGAGAAGGAGTTTGCAGAGACCTGCTGCGTTCTGATATTTCTTATCCTCGATTAATTTGTTTAGGTAATCCATCCCTAGTTTCTGAAATGATACATTTAACCACTATCACCACTTTTCATTCAATAAATACATCACAATAATAGAGATGTGACAGGCATCCTAGAAAAGTCTATATAGTAAGGCTTGCTTTACAAATGAATTGATAATGTATGCTTGCAAATGGAGAGCGTATCAACAGGACGTCACTCCGACAGCAAACTCTAATTACGTAAAAAACCCCTTTATCTCTGGAATAACGATTGAATTATTTGGTTTCGAAGAGATTTAGTACCCCATGATTTCAAATACTTAGATGAATCACTGAAGCCAAGTTTATGGCACCAGATTTGATCTGAACAGTGTATTCAGCAGCTGATTCACGAGAAAAAAAAATAAACTTTGGAAAAGACTTTAAAATAGAAAGCTCGAGAAAAAAAAACTTGAGGCGACAAAATCACAAATCTATAGTGCATGAAGACATTCATGCTATGCAAGATCAAATGCAAAAACATAAAGTTAAACACGAGTAAGGGCCAAAAAAAGAAGCAGAGATTTCAAATGACCTTGGGAGAGTGACGAACCAAATCCATGTGATACTCATTGGCGATTTGAAGAGCTCGTCGGGGCATATCCTGTTCCAAAAACCAGTCTATCCGATCATCTGCAGACAGTGCTTGGGCATAAACCATGTCTACTGGAGAGTAGACGAAGTGTGTATCTTCCCCAGGGATAGTTGCTGCAGGCATTAATAGGTAAATCAGTGAAAAACGTTTTACCTACGAATAATTTTTAACAATTGCACACAGCGGTATCAAAATACCTTAAGGGGGATCTTCCCTACACATTTGATTGATTTATAGATGGTAGATGGTAGTTAAAACCCATCTTGATGCTGAAAAGCGATGCTTTAGAATATTTAAATTGTCCCGAAGATAAGCCGTCAGGCGTACGGGTACCGAAACCGACTCTCGGATAAAATTTGGGGGCTTACCTAATCCCAATCCTTGGAAGCCATGTTCAGGAGGAATCCTAAGCTCAACATCCTCCAGACTTATTTCCTCGAATGCATCCTCCACAGGGAACATCAAATCAAGATCACCCAGAGGGCAGGAAGGATTGGTTAGAGCGTCGCCTACATCGGCAACAAGGAGCTGGGGCGACCTTTCTCCTCCAGGTCCCACTGCCAGCAGGCTCTCAACGGATTTCAGTGGGTAAAGGAGGACGAGAATGCGGTTTTGGTGAGTCGCAATGCCACAAATCACGCCTCTGTCCTCGCCACGTCCCAAGTCAAGTTTAGTAGCAATTTGAACGTACTCTTTTGGCTGTGCTGGACCACTTACAATAGAGGCAGAGTAATGTGAGGAAGCAATGGACTCGTTGTCATCGTTGGAGGCGGTTGAGCTCCAGATGGCCTCGTGTGCAGGACTGCTTGGTCTCAGAATCTGGCACACCTGGACAATTTTCTCCCAGCCAATCAGGAAACAGCTGTCAGAATACCAGGTGAGGTGACACCTCAGGCTTCCTTCAAGGACATTGCTTAAAGAAAAGAGTGTTTTCTGGTTGATTTCTTTTCATTGTAATGGAACATAATCGAATACTGACTCCTACAAAATCAAAGCCACAGTTGGAAAGCAAGGGTTTTTAATGCTTTATTTTAGCCTTTTGGTCAAAACTTCACAGAAGCAGAAATAGTGATCAATCGAAGTATTCTTAGGCTGACCCGGTACAAACTAGGCCCAGTTTTAATAAATAATTTAATACAGGGCAAAACATTCAAATGACATCAAAGATGTCCGTCAGTCCAATCCAGATATCCTTAATTGAGATGGGAGGCAACTGTGGTGGTGCGTATACCCGAAACGGGATGTGGTAAACGAGGAACCCGCTTAAAACCTGGAAGTAAGTACTCGTGTCTAATTAAGACCCCCAGCGCAGCCTGGTGCTTGTGACGCTCAGCAATAAGACATTTAAACTGCATTAAGGCAATAAGGAGCTGCAAATCTGTACGTCAGTAGCGATATCGGTCGTAGTGGTTCCTAGTCCACCGCATCATCCAGAGCATGAAGTTCCTGCCTGATCTCTAATGCTTGATCCACGCAAATTCTTTCTTGTAAAAAACTGCACAATAGGTCAACCTTATTGTGGAAACAGAGAACGTAATCACTCACAAAAATATGAAATTTTGATAGCCAAATCACGCTTGGTACCAATAAAGCAGTCTGGTCTAGACCCTTATTGAACAGTTAAACAGCGCACTAAATTGAAAGGACGTTTTGACAAGAAGGAAAAGAGTTCTCGGGGTCGCATCATCACGTGTGATGAAACCGGAGTATACCACTTCGCCTGGAATTCAAAACAAGCGCAAAACAGTTGAAGCATGCGGATTCACCAATGAAGACGAAGTAAAAAAAGATGCTCTAGGATTTTTCAGCCGTATTAAGATCTTCCAAGTTGTAGTTAGGTATTGGGATAAGTGGACGAATGCGCCGGAGGACTCAATTAAAACCGACGGTTCCAATTAATCTAGTGAACAGGGGCAAAAACAATCAATCTCGAAATTTAATGGGCTAATAAATAATTAATGTAGCCCACTTCTCGTTTGTTAGAATTCCATAAGTATCCAAGTGTGGAAAGTAATAATTTCAGATTGCAGAATTATAAAACTTGACGAGGCTTTCCACTCAACGACAGCCTCAATGAGTAGCGCTTAACCAGACAGACGGATCAGTCGTCGGCGAGGCGAACGCTGTTCGCCGGCAGCCCACGCTTAAGGCTGTTGAATTGCATTCGAGAACATCAGTATAAACAGTCGTCGGAAGGTGTAGCAAGGTTTGTCTTGACTCGTGCAGCTACCATTCACCGAATAAAACGGGGATTTACGAATAAGTCACAACTCAAGTAAGCAATTATCAGAGAGCACCTTAAAGACCATTGTCATGACGATGTTAGGAGGCAGAACTTACTCCAAATTACTCGGGAATTTGGAGATGTAGTTAATGAGTTGCCTTCTACGCACGCTATAGACACGTACCGCCTGTAGGCGAATGAAAAAATGGGTTATCTTGGAGGAATTTATAGGTGAGGGGACAAGGTGGACGCACAGCATCGTCGGCCCAGATAAGGACGTTGCCACGCCAGGCCATAGTCTGCACCCCTCCCGGTGGAACGTAGAGCTGATATGATGTGCGGCGGCCGAAGGCACCACGAGAATGGAGAGTCACCTAGTGGAAAAAAAGTAGCGATAAAAATCTCATCAAATACAAGTCCATTAGTGGGGAGGAGAGCTTGACTAGAAATAATTTGACGAGAATCTGCCTTTTCCCAAATCATTAATCGCAGCTGCGATCTGGAACCGTCATTTATGCTTCAAGTTTCCATAAAACCATGAGGTGTAATTCCTCAAATACCTATGTCCATTTAAGCGGCAAAGCATTAATAAAATCTTTGATTGCTTAAAATTTCTATAACTTGAAAATGAAATGTGGCAGTATCCATTTCTACCGTTTACTTAAGGCCAAATCCGTTATTTGAGAACAAAACGGGGAGACACCTTTACAAGAACTGATTGGTGAGTCGCTAGCAGAAATGAGGCAAAATGCAACCCCAGAAGTCTCCTTTGGTGGAGCAATTTTTAGTGAAAACCATATTCAAAAATGAACTTACCACCTATAATACACGATTCCTTGGTTCTACGGCTAATTGACACCCGAATTATATTTAATCCTGAGTTACGGCATAATAGGGCCAAAAATGAATCAACGTTTAGTCCTAATTTATTAGCAGATTCCGTATTAGGCAGGAATCATTTAGTGCCGATCTAAGCACTAAATAGTTTACGCAAACTCGAACAATCGAAGGCTCCGTTGACAGTAGTTGTACAAGACCCCAGGTTTTTATAAACGTCAGAAGAAGTTCGGAAAACAGTACAACAAACGAAAGGGGTGATTCGTGTATGAGATATTGAAGCTGACAAAAAAACGAAAACCCACAGATTTTCCACCAGTAATAAGTTTTCTTGTTTTTGAATATATCGGAGAAATAGCCATCGCTTTAACAGGGCGACTAAGGTTAATTAATTCGCTGTGTTCTGGTTCCAATAGGCTATAGATGAACACCTGAATTGGATGAGAAGGTGAACGGGAATGAACATACGAAACCATCGTCGGCACAGCTGGCAACAAAGTTGTCATCGTCTGATATGCTGATTTGGTTGATTGGACGGAAATGCTAAAAAAAGGAGAACTGAGTGAAAGAGCCAGGTGGAGCAAGTGACATTTAAATAAACAGTATTACCTTCTTATATGATCCATTTTGAATGAGATTTCCGAGGTGATCAAAGATGTTCACAGTTCCATCCTTGTGGCCCAAAACGATGAACTAGGGATGGGAATGTGTGATGAGTGCAGAAGAGGAAAAACAACGTTGGAAATTTATAGGGTACCTTCCAATGGGCGGCAACGGTGGTGATCTCAGTCTTTGCAAGGCTTCCTGGCAAATCATTCTCCAGTCGATGATATCTTAAACTGGGTTCCTCAACAGCGAACTCCGCTTCAACACCGGTCTCGGCCATCTAGAAGGTAATGAAAGACTTATGGGACTCATTCAATACCTTTGAAATGGTAATATGCGCAGTTCAAACGACTACGATTACAAACCCCTAAAATTTGAGGAGAGAATCCAAAGCATGATTAAGCAGATGGACGCCTTTTATCCCTGTAAAACTTAAAACGCGTTTAGGTCATACGCCTTAAAGCCATGCACGGATATAAATTTATGCCAGCACCACTGTAGTTCACCAGATAGCGTAAAATATCATGCGCAATTGTAATCAAACTCGCCGCATCAACTTGAGTGTGATTAACCGAAAAATGTCCACCGGTTTCCTTGTGTACAATGACACGGCGAGCGACAAGGAAAATCCACAGCACAGCCAGCGATGCACCAGTCGATAATAAACCTTTTCAACCAAACTCAATCGCAATCACGTCTAAGCTCGAATGACATCACCCAGATCACCAACCATTGTATGAATATGATACAAATAAGCTCGAAATCTCTTGAATATTCACAATCCCAACTAAGACGTAGACCCAAGGCACGCCAGATTTAGCCACGTTCAATAGCGATCAAGGGGAACTTCATCCACCTCCACGTGGATAAGCAAAGCGTATCAGCACTATTATGGCAGAAAAGATAGGATTCGAGTAACAATTTTATTAACACAAACGGAAAATAACAGACAAAAGTCTCTAGAGTAGGTGAGTGTGTGTAGTAAATGCAAACGTAAAGCTGTAAAGGGGTATCTCCAAGTTACAAAAAGGTAAGTCAAAAAATAAATCTCCAAACTGAAAGTAAATGCAACAACTTTTGGCAAATGTTTGACGCTTCGGAGGAACGCGAAATCCATTTATGCCTTATTTTCAACTTCAATGGGCATCGTACTAACGGTTTCTGAAAGGACCTGTTCATGAATTTCTTCCGGGATTCCCAGACCCATAGAGAGAGCTCTGCGTGTTTCTTCGTCCAGACTGGAAACATTCTGGTATTCTGAGACATAAAGGCGCTTGTCTATATCCTTGGGAATGGCTTTGATTTCCGTGCGCAATTGGTTTTCTATAACCTTAAGGTGATAGCAGTCATCATGAGTAATAAGATTTATAGCAACACCAAGATGTCCAAATCTCCCAGAGCGTCCAATACGGTGAAGATATGTTTCTGCATATTTCGGAAAGTCAAAATTGATCACAACGTTAACGGAAGGAATATCAATGCCGCGAGTAAACAGATCAGTACACACGAGGTTTCGACAGTGACCAGCGCGAAAATCATGAAAGACACGATTTCGATAGTGTTGAGGCATTCTTGCATGAATATAGTAGCATGAGTAGCCTAGCTCAGTCACCTTCTTTGCCAGTAATTCAACGCGTTGTGCTGTGTTACAGAATATGATCGCCTGATTGATTTGAAGTTTGGAAAAAAGCGTATTCAAACAATGAACCTACACAACAGGGTGAAAATAAGCACAACAACTTACCTTATGCTTTTCCTGAACGTAAGCATAAAACTGTGTTACACCCTTCAGTGTTAACTCTTCCATCAGATTGATTTCATAGGGATTCTTTAAATGAGCCTTAGTAAATGACTGCACAGACAGAGGGAATGTTGCCGAATACAGCATAATTTGCCTATCTTCAGGAAGATTTTTAATGACATCAGGAATCGTTTCCTACACAAATATAGGAATTACGAGGAAATTACATTAAATCCTGAGGACAATAGTTTATCTGCTTCATCGAGGACAAGAGTACTGCATTGTTCCATTTTTAATATAGAGCGGTTAAGGAAATCTATTATGCGACCAGGAGTCGCTATTAAGCAATGTACGGCGCCATCTAGACGCGCGAGATCATCAGCAAGATTTGTGCCACCAGTCGTAACCATAATTTTAATTCCGAGGTACTTTGACACTTCCGTGGCGATTTGGCTAGTTTGTAGAGCCAACTCACGAGTAGGAACGAGAATGAGCGCTTGAAGTTTGTTAACGCTAGCGTCAATACGCTCAAGAATTGGCACCAAGTATGCTCCAGTTTTTCCAGTCCCGTTCTTCGCTCGGGCCAGTATGTCACGCCCAGATAGCGCCATTGGTATGCTGCTTTCTTGTACTGGCGACGGAGTAGACCATCCCTTTTCATATATCCCTTTAAGTAGATCTCTTTTCAAGCAGAAATCTTCAAAAGAATTGCCCTTTATGGACATAACATCAATGGTTTTTAGTCTCTCATCCTTGGGAGGAAGTGCGAGAGAACCTGACTTCCCAGTTGACTGAGTGTTGAGTGCCATTATCCTAAAGCGATAATTCGTTGAATAAATTCCGGTATTCTATTAAATACCTTAGCAATCAAATGCATTTGTGGCATCTATGTCAAGATACTACCTCTTAGAAACCTCAAGAGTAAAAACAATGGGTCAGCTACAAGCTGCAACACTAAAACAAAACAAGTTCGCGGAAAAACTAACAGAATATTGGACAAAGTAACGCATTTGACGCATCAAAGCCCCACCTGAAGTGCAGAAAAGGAAACGTTACCAAGCCAATTTGTTGACTAGCAGGCCACCTTAAACAAACAACGCACCCTATTACTACTAGGTAATTGTGAAAAATTAACCAAAGCACTTCAGTGCACTCCTATCCTTGCAAGCGTTATGATTAATAACTGCACCTAAAAATATTTGAATAGTTCTTATGTATTAGGGCATAAGGATTAATTTATGGTGCACTTTAGCATTCAGAGCCAAATGTTAGTAATGGCTGCCACTAAGATCTTTGCCGGATCTAATAATTTATAACAGATTTTTTCGGTCTTACGCACACAAGGAGTGGAATTGTGTGATTCCACAAAAAATAAAATAAAACGGCATCTGGAAAGTCTGCTGTTTTAATGGAACTTGCAGCCAGTTGGGTGAAATTTGTGCATGTCTTTATTTTTTTGTGATATCACTTATACTGACGCAAAAAATGTGTATTGTTAACAACTTTCGCTAAATCACATCAATATCATCGAATCGGATCTGAAGATTATATAAAAGAGATATTCTATGCGGTGGGCCTTCATGGCCATAGCAGCTGAATACCGCACGGTGTGCTTTATAAAGTGCTAGTATTTAGCTAACACAGTGGTTCAATTTCAAAGGAATTAAGCCAGTTTTTCTAATATATGAGATCATCCTTGCTTCCGCTGTAACCTACAAGGTTATTATGCATAATGGAATTTTAAAATAATCGGCTTTGGATT
The DNA here is from genome assembly GCA_000469725.3 of Echinococcus multilocularis. Taxonomy (NCBI): domain Eukaryota; kingdom Metazoa; phylum Platyhelminthes; class Cestoda; order Cyclophyllidea; family Taeniidae; genus Echinococcus; species Echinococcus multilocularis. The sequence continues at coordinate 9,831,480 of LN902844.1, forward strand.
TTATGTAATTTCTAGTGGTGAAATAGCATTATCCTTTAGCACGTTTGGGTTTCATGGACCCGTTTGAAGTTGTTTGGTCCCTTCCCCTGCATTGGCACTGCTTTCGTATTTGTCTTGGACAGCTCTCGATGAACCTGGTTCGTCTAGCACCACAAGACGTGATTAACAGTGTTGTTGAATCATCACGTCGAACCTCACAAAAGTGTCAACGACCAACTGAGCGTACGCTACTTTTTGTTATTTGATAGAATAGTGATTTTACGCCGTCCTGCTTCGGCGACTCCATACCATGGACGTCGTCCTCCAGATGTGTCAACCCCGCCTCCTTCGGAGCATATCGAATTTAACCAACTCAAGGAAATCCTTCTCAAAAAAAGTGGTGATCTCTGCTACAATTTTGAGGTTTGCTGCTCCTATACATTAATCGCCTAGAGGATTACCGCAACCAAAGATGACTTTATCGACGAGGGTCAACTCGGTGCTGGAACTTGCGGGGTAGTTAAAAAAATGCGACATAAAGTTAGAAAGGATCTTGTCATGGCTGTCAAACAAATGCATGTGTCATCGACCTGTGCTGTGGAAAACAAAAGAATTATGATGGATTTGGACGTTGTTACAAAATGTGTTGGCTGTCCCAATATCGTCAAATGTATGGGAATATTCTTCTCTATGGTAAGTTAGTGGAGGTGCTATCTATGCTTTTAAGTCTGAAGTGTGGATTTGCATGGAAGTTATGTCAACATCTCTTGATAACCTCATGCGGGACACTGCTGAACCGTTTCCCGAGTATGTTCTTGGCAAAATTGCGGTTTCGGTATGTTTTTTTTACGATCTTACCCTCATAGATTGTAAAAGCTTTGGATTACCTCAAGAGAGAGCATAACATGATGCACCGAGGTATGCTCTATTTCTTATGCACTTTGGTTCCAGATGTCAAACCATCAAATATGCTCTTGAGCTCTACCGGCGATATTAAATTATGTGATTTCGGAATAAGTGGACAACTTAAAGATTCTATCGCGAATTCCAATCAGCTCGGCTGTATAGGCTATATGGCACCGGAAAGGCTCGAAAAATTCAAATATGACGTTCGTGCTGATATATGGTCTCTCGGAATATCGTTAGTCGAACTTGCCCTTAAGTCTTTCCCGTACAAAGGTTCCCAATTTGAATTTGCCATTCTCAGTAAAATCATTGAAGAACCGCCACCTAAGCTTCCAAATGATGGGCGCTATTCAGCTGACTTCTGTTCTTTTGTGGACAGGTGGTAAGTGGATTTGACGCTTGGTGGTGGCGTGTTCATTTTGCCAGTTCAGATTCTATTATTTCCCTTATTTGATTTTCTACGATGATACATGGTGTATTTTTGGCTACCATCTGGTCGCTTTCCCCTTGCCAAAGTAAATATTTAAGTGTGCAAAAACTTATGAATTCAACTGGGGTTGTTTACTCCATAGGGTATGATTAGCTCAACTGAAATCTTTATTTTTGTTCACAATCTGGATTGGTGGAAGTGATACTGTGACAGCTTGTTCTACTGTCATTCGACTAGCTTGATCAAAGATTACGTCCAACGTCCCAAGTATGGAGCACTTCGTAAGGCCAACCTCTTTCTCACCTACAACCGGGAGCCGTTCGATGTTGGTGATTGGTATCGCACTGTTCGATTAAATCCTACTGGTAACCACAATGAGGGTCGCCACACCCCCATCTCTCCATCATCCTCCACCGTCACTCTTAGTCCTGACGGAAATCGCAGCTGGTTAGACTCCGAAATCGATGTACGTCGGAGTAATCAGCGTGAGACCTCACTGACTCGGCGCAGTCCCGCTCCTCTTCTATTTGACCCGCCAGCTCACCTGCTCCGGAAGGACTGCATACCTAACTGGCAAAAGCCTCTGGTATACAATTCTGCGAGGTCACAGACTCTTCCACCGCCTGGCGTCTCATCCTACCGTCAGGCCTCTCCAACTCCGCCGCCACTTTTGAACGCTATTGAAAGACCCGGCGTGCTCGGTTTTAACTCTTCTGGTGAGTTCGTTCTTTGCCAGAGTAGGATTCTTCAGCTGTTTAAGGGTTTTGGGTGGTGTCAGTTTTCTACACCCGAATTTACACATTTGTGGCAAACCTACGATCGGCTCTTTTGACCATATATTTTTAGCATCCTGTGGTTAAGCTACTTATAGTATAGTCGCATTTACTCCCTACTTTTGGATCGTAGAGTACCAAATTCTTTGCAAGCTACACTTGCTTGTAGTATGATTGGTTTTGTTTTAAATCCTGCACATTATTTTCCAATCTTTGACGGTCCGATAGTCGCAAAATTCAATGTATTCTCTAGAAATATTGCTATTATCGAAAAAACAATGCTCTACACATACTGAATTACTCCTCAGGTCTTGTTTAGAATGCAACGCTTTCTTGAACCTCCCGGTTTCTTCTAGTGTGCAACCATGTGGTCACTTAGGGGCCACAGCAGGCATGTATTCACACATGCAATTTGTGGAGTGTGAAAGAGGAAGTCTCGTTACACTACATCCACAATGTGCCACCAAACTGCACGAAATCATTTATCATCTTGCTAGTGGCATTGCACACTTCTGCCTATTAGTCATTAGAGTCTCCCTAGGAAGTTCATTTCCACTGTGTGAGATGTGTGAAATTAAACCATAGTTACCTGTCTAACAATGGCCTTGTTGTTGCGGCTGTTAATATCGCCCTGTTTAACCTTCATCTCCAATTGACTTCGAAGTGGTGTGTTATGCCGTGCCATCCTGCTTGTGTCCGTGTATCAAAACCACGCTTGTTTTTGACTATATTCCGTTCCTTCATCAAAAGTTGTGGTTTCCTTCTGAAACGTGTTAGATTATTTGAGCAAACAGTGGAGAGCCCCTTTTTCATTTTGTAGTCGTAAAAATTCAGTGCTTTTTACACACTGTACGCATGCATAATGGTAACGTTTTAAATTATTCGGATTTTTGCAATTGGATACTTTATCTCATTTATTTAATCCTTATCAGATGTTGAAAACCTGTTGCTGTTAATCACCATAAAAAATAGTCATCTGTCCAGAGTGAAACGTGTTATTCATTACTCAAAGCAGTGTATTCACTATTACTTCCATTTTAAAGGTGGTGGTGATAGTCCTGAGAATGTGATACTGCGCAACCGGAGCCGTCCGCGCGTTTCCTCGGGTCGAAAGCACCAGGAGGCATCTGAAATGGTACCATCAGTGGCGGTGGACGTGCGTCGGAACGCTTTTTACCCCCGCCTCGGCACCAACGATATTGGTGGGGACGCGGGCGACTCTCCTTGCGGCCATAGCACAACCAATACTACCACTTTGCAGGCCTATCTGAACAGCCTCAATCAACAGCAAGTGCCACAAACGGCGCCTTCGCCACCACTTACCTACTACACCGAACCCCGCTCCTCTCATCAGCGCCCATCCATCCTGCCCCCATCCTCCTCTCCCTCCTCCATCGTTACACCTCCGCACCAGCCCTATATACCCAATGCGACCGCTATGGAGCAGAACGGCCACGACTCCCTTTCACCTCGTCCTCTGCGTTCCGTCTCCGCAGGCTACAACGGCAATGGACGTCGCATTCAACGAGCCCCCGCCTGTCGTCTCATCTCGAACCCTTATCAGCCCACTCGAGTGGTCAACAATGACACCCCAGTCTTCTCATTCTCTCCCTCAAAAAAGACCACGGCTACCCAGCCTGTGGTTTCTACCCCCAGTTCTACTGACAGTGCTTCTGGTGGTGCCTCAGAAAACGAGGCACAGGAGTACCATCATGAGTACTTCTGGTATGCCCACCAACGGCTGAATCCACCCTCCCCATGATGTGAATTGGCGAGTACTGACATGCGCACTTTTCTTCGCGAATCTTTCCCTCCTCCGTTGCCGCTCTCCATATGCCACATCGTCTTTCATACCAGCTCACACTGCCGCTTTTAGTAACCATCCTCGTCTCTTTCCCCCTCCGCATTTATAAATTCCCTCTTTTTTTCTGCCACCTGCCTGTCTGCGTCCACTTGTCCTACCGTCCGACGTGCTTTTAATCTTGTGTGTACATCTCTCTAGTTTATGCTTCTTTCTCCTCTTCCTATTCTTTATCTTATCTCATGGCTTATCACGCTCTACTTACCCCAAGGTATTTGTAAATGTTTTGCACTGTTAAAAATCCGCTTTTGCAGCATATAGGGATGTCGATAACACAATCTGTGATTCTTTTTCTCCTTGCTCAGCCTATTGGAGGAAATGCATCTTCGAGCACTTTTAAATTTCCTTCCTAGGCATCATTTAAGCGCTATTCAGTTCTCGTCCATCAGTGATGACGTTTATTTTGAATGTAAAGTTGACGTTGCGTTGGAGTGGAGTATTACGTGCTTACGGATTTTAGTTCTTCAACAAAGACGTTTCCATTACTTCTTTTTTGATGATGTCGCTTTCACAGTTTTAATACTTGGATGTGGTGTGGTTCCCCCCAATGAGGATCGTCCTGTTTACTATAGGCAGGGGAATAGCTACAAGGGTAAATCTTGAGGCGTGAGTTATTTCGAATCTACAACGCATCATGTGACTGAGTTTTGAAAACAACCCGCAAAGAAATTTGCCAAGCTTACGCTACACTGCCACTGTTGCTCTGTGAGGGTGGGATGGGAATCGTATGATCTATCGCCATGTGCTTTTTTTCCTGTCATCCATCGTGTTCTTTTTCTTCTCCTGCTTTGGTCCTCTACTCCTTCAAATCTACCATTTTCCAGAGATGGCGTTATTGTAGACGAGACTAGGTTCCGCGTTTACCCATTACAGCCACACATTACTCTGGGAAATTAAGGTTTTGTTAATCAGTTACCGTCAATTGCCCACTAAAGCAATGTAATCAAGATACACTTTGCTCGACTTAAACTTAAATTGGTGATTCGAATCAGTGCTGCTTTTTGTGTAAGGTGAATCCAGCAACGCTGTAAACGTTTACAAACCATAATTTCACACGTGCTCACGCGATTTAGCCGACCTTGTTTCCGAGCTAACACTTTGATCTCCAAATATGCGGCGGCTATTGTGGTCCAACTGGAGAGCAAGAGAAAAAAGCAGAAAATTCCATAGCTGTTGCCTAACCGCGAAGTCATTTGCATGCAGCATTGGTAGTTTGCGTGTGAATCCATATCAAGGGAGGCGGGTGTGACAAATTGCTTTTGTGGGTACTGGATTTGTCGCGTGAGGCTGATTTGCCTGCTGAAGAGTTTGGTGCATTCACGGATTGGCGCTGTGTCACTTAATTGCCTGTCCAATCTAGTTGGCCTCCTCGACTCTGTGGTTACTCTTATCCCGTTTACATTGTGACGAGTACTTAGTGGTGTGGTTGTTTTAACCATAAATCGCGTTGGAAAGTAATACAGCTCATTGGAAGAGGCAAATGTTAGTACTTTAAGGGACCAACAAACTGTTACCCCTCAAAGGTAGTCGTCAACGCTAGCTGGACTTCGAATAGCCATTCGTTGCAATTTAATCCTAAGCCCCTATCAATTTTACAGTAAATCAGATCCAGCTTTGCCTCTGTATGTTTTAACTTTAGCGTTTCTTGATGCTCACTGCCAAAGGAAAAAGAATTACAGTACTCTTCTGTTCTTCCTATGAAGACACAGTTCTACAAAACCTCTTCAATAGTGAGCTAAAGGCGTTAGCGCTTAGGGATAAAAATTCTAGCTGGTGCTGATACGGGCCAATAATTCACTGGAGCGTCTAAAACAACAGTCAGCTTTCGGTCGAAAGCAGTGTAGGCTATTCAAAATACGGTTTCGTAGAATGAAACCAGGCAAGAATGACAGATCATAAGCCCTTCTGCGTAAGTCACTTGCCAATGAGCACTACAAGATAGCGCCAAAGAATAAAGACCTTAAAAATGGCTTGATGACAAGCTATGCTAGTATGTAGTCAAACTGTACCTTCCCTTGTCAAAGGCACTTGGTACTATGGAAAATCGTTCGATATACCTATTTACTGTACTAATAGAGCATACATATTTTAGTTTCACATGAGCGGTTAGTTTTTTTCATTTTACTCTGATTTAAACACAACACTTCAAGGAGCACTTGAGTACTGGCACTTTTGCACTCATGGTGTGTGATCACCGCAAATAGCTACGATCACTAGCCAAAAGTCATAGCACGTTCAAGACGTGGAAGGATTCCACCAAAATTGATTTCTTTTTAAATCTTGGTTACACAATCTAAAGGGTGTTTCTTCACGATCCATCCTAAGTAATTAGGATACTTCACACTCTGATGGTTCATGCATCGTTCCACCGACTCCTGTGCATTCGCTTAGGCGTACGGTCGCGTATGCACTTGATACCAACTTTACAAGACGCTGGTTATTGATGAACATGATTAAAGGTGCTAATTTTAAAATGCAGATGAGGGTTGTGGTTATGGCTACTGACCTGCACCACAATGCATAATGTCACAAACTTCCTCAAAATCTATGAACTTCCTTTGCAGTTTGTCACTTTTGTCAAATTCGATCGACAAAGTCGAAATTAAGTAAGAATGTCAATTCAGCGTGTCATGGTTTGAAATTGCAGAAAGACAAGAGTGAAGCCCCAAGACAAAAAACAACAGCAAAACTGAAAGGTAACCCAGCCACCTGACTTACAATAATAATTCCATCAACGATTGAATAGTGAAATACGGAAAGGCATTATTAAATTTTCAGTGTTAAGGTAATATAATGCACTCCCGAATTTTTCTTTCACTCAACTACTGTTCAAGATATTCTCTTTACAAATTCACACAGTCTGAATGCTCAGGAGTTGAATATCACATAAATACTAAATTCCCATGTTTTTACTGGTAGTAGCAACGAACGAGCAAACTAGAGTCATAATCAAATTGGTCTAAACAGTGATTTTCAATGACTTTACTTAAGTATCAATGAAGAAATGGAGTTAGATTGAGCAGTAAGTTGTGGGTTGCCTAAAAATGTCAATAAAATCGCCTGAGAAGTGTAATGTTTTAACGCCACTTCAATTTCATCCGCTTTGCCAAATGCGGTGAGTGTTCAAACCGGAGGGCACGTAAAGTGTCACTGGAATAAATTGCATGCAAAGTGAAAGGCTTCTGGTTGATGCTGGCTAGCTCACTTGATAGGCATTTTAATCGTCAAGGCATATTAATTGACTCTGAATGCCCCTAGGATTTCTGCTGCCTCGAGCGTGTCACTATTTAAAAAGGCCAGCATGGCGTGACAGTGATCAACAGTAAGTTCACCGTAAGAGTGACAATCTGTGATTGAAAACCCATCTTCGGTGAACTTGTGAAAGCTGTCACAAATGTCATTAGATGCATTCTATGTGTTCGCTTTATTGCTAAGCCATTTACACTAGTCAGAAACGTGTGTGAAAGCCTCACTTTCATGTTACCCGGCTTAATGCGACCATAGTGAAGATGAATCTTTCCTGCAGTCAAGATACGCCCAACCGAATAGAGGGCCTGTGCCAAAAAACTAAGAGTACCACCATTTTTGAAGACAAATGAACCCACTGTTTTGTCCGTCAAAAGCGGTGGTACCAGCGCCACTTGCAAATATGAAACTAGTGCACGGCTGATGTGACATGAACCAAATGCATTTAAGGTTTCATGAAACTCGGCTCAACCTATGTAGGCTACCAGCATACCTGCCTCAAGTGTTTAACATTTCCGTACTTGAATGCAAAAATAAATTACTAGTTAGGTGAGTGAGAAATGTTTGCTTTAACAAATACCCATTATTTGCTCACAACTCCATCAAACAGAACAGTAATATTGAGTGACCCCTCAACTGAGAAATACAACTTCTCAACTACTCCAGTTCAGCTGCGGGTAAAAGCTGAGTTTTGAAAACACAAAATAACTTTCTTCAGTGTTAGAAACATTAACAATGACTTCGCGTTCACCGCTGCTGATAACAGGCGTTGCAGGCTCAATTCCACCAGTTGCATAAGGGCTAGATTACCTTATCATTTAAATGAAACCAAAACTTCTGATGCCAGCCAAGGGATTGCGTAAAAAGGTTAAGTTTTGTGGAATCTTAAGCAAGGGTAACGCATATCAGCACAACTTCATCCGCCCTATTCTTCCTTTCCCAACCAATCCAGGATCCCTTCTAGAATTAACTCCTCCAATTCGATAAAATCAATTCAAGATTGGCTCATTAGATCCTGGTTGTAAGAACCAACTGTCCTTGCTCAAGAGCACTCGCCAGCCTATAATCTAATACGACACTGTACGCCCTTATTCCACCCTTGGTCAACAACGGCGAAGTTAACTACGCCCCTTGTTGTCCGAAACTACGCGATCAAACAGGTACAAGAGAGTGGTAAAACATTTCAGAACTTGCTTTGGGAGGGGTTAAAATTTTAATTTGACTGCATCTTCGTACACTACAAAGCTATTTGAAGCCCTCAGAAGAGCTCATATGGGACTTCCTGAGGTATCACTGGCTGAAACCGTAAATCTGGAAGCCAGTCTTAAAACCTCTAATGTCGCATGAAAATTAATAAGAAGTCCTTTTTAGAAATCAACTATATTAGAACATTGCAAGCATCTCAGTTACAGACGCGAATCCTCCAAATCCTTGGCAGAGGAATCCCCAAGAGACTTACGTTTTGGAAGAACAAAGCTAAAAGCCACGTCATTACGGGCGATACGCCGAGCAAGAGGCATATTAGTGACTAGTTGCTCCACCGAACACACCGATCAGCAGCATTGCACAAATTATATTTCGATAACTAGTTATATAGGTAAAGGGATAGCATGAGGGAGATGGGAAAATCGAGCGTTAAATGACTACTGAAGGGAAGAAAGTGGCAGAGGACAAAGCAGTCTCCACCTCTTGAAAGCTCTAACACATCGTGGGCGAGGGGAAGTAATGAAAGGCTCGAAAGATGAAAAATGTCAAAATACGCGCCTATTGAGAGTTGGTAGATGTGTATTTGCGTGTATGTACACCGATAAACAGAGAGGGAAATTGTCTGTTACCGGAAGAGGTGAGGCACAGCTGAAGCAGGTTGCATGTCGGCCAGCATAGAGGAGAAGTCTGAGAGCCGTTGGTACTCTTCGTATCCCTTTTCCACCATCCCCAACGCTCCCGTTGCCCCCTCTCCCTCCTCTTCCTCTTCTTCTTCCGTGAAGGTGGGGTTTGAAGCCTGGTGGTGGTTGCTACCAACACCACCTGAATGGGCTGCGGGCGGCAAACGCAGCGGACAGGGCAGCATCTCGGGCATCACTGTCAAATGGGTTATCAATGCCTCAAGGGAGGGCCACTCCTTATCCAGACCCTAAAATTGGATGCCAAAAAAAATAATACATACAAGGTGCTGATTTGAAAATAACAAAATGTCATCTGTATACTTCAAAAGGCCTTATGTCTTCCACTTTATATAAACAGAGCAACTGTTTTTACGGCTATTAATTAGTAGTTGAGCAAATGGACCCAAAGAAAATGTATCCACGGCCAGTACCTCTATTGTTCCAGTCAACATTGGACCTTGAACCACTGATTTTACTGAAATTGTCTTAGTAGGCAGCCTCTTTGATATAATAATTTTGCCAATTTTGTAGAACCGATGGACGAAAGGAAAGACAGGCATGTTCCAAGAGTACTTGTCCCTTGACACACCAGATGAATACAATAAGCTGCTAGATTTAGAGGTCGGCATTTAGAAACAGCACTGTGGTAAAAATAGGGAAAAAGATGTGAGAGGAAGTGAGCGCACACATCCACTTGGGAAATTAAGTTGACATTCTATTCCCCGGAGAAAGTTACCACCATTAGCCTTGGCTTTGGAAATTGGGTAGAAATTTAACTAGCCTGAAAAGCTAAGAATTTTAATTCGCACATATTCCAAAGCGAGCGATCCTAGACAATTAATAGTTGAGGTACAGAGGTGGGGATGTTGCAATGAACACGTATGGGATATGTGGGGGTAATTTGCGCATGGTCCAATAAAAAGCCTGTGAAAAAACATTGAAATTGAGCATGATTTTCCTAGGGTATCAGAAGGCACGAGATCCTATAATGCATTGAATATTATAGTTAGGTACGTTATCCTCAGAAAAACAGATTTATATGGTATAAATTAGGTCTTCTTTTCAGATGGAAAAAAAATTTCAAAAGTAAACACCAAACCAAACAGTGATGATATTCAAAAGAAAAAATAAAGGGGTTTGAGTTGTGCAAATATTTGATGCCCCATTCAAGAGCAATCCAAGATGGCTGTAAAAAATGGCATTGAATTGTATCATTCCTCGATGTTGGTTCGTTTCGATGTTGAATTTGTTTGAAACTGCATGAGCTTTTCCGGCTTCTTGAGATTTTGTGCAAACATGGAGTGGGATGACGGTCATGTCACCTAGCCAACTCCCTCCAACTCCCCAACCTCTAAGCTGTTAGTGTAAACAAAAGCGAAACTGGTGAAAAAAATGCATAAATGGGATATTTTAACTTTTAAACTGCAAGTTAAATGCTACAGCATTATGAGATTTGACCTCTGTGCCAATGTGTTGCCCCAACAAGAATAAGTACAAATGGGACATTGAAGTTTCAATTTACATGGGGTTATTTGGTTACTTTGATAATATTTGCCAAGGGAAAACACTTCAAGAAAAACATTGAAGCTTAAATCAAAACCTATTACTCGGATGCATGAGCATCCTGGTATCGGGTTCAAAAATTGACAAATCGCTACCCAGTCCAGGAACATAGGAAGCCTACTGCTTTTAAGACGGTATCGGAGGTTCAAACAATGCAGCAGGATACGATGGTAAGTAGTAAAAAACACAAAAAAGCAAATAGGGAGTCAGAAAGAGGAGGGTAAGAACGCACCTTGAGTTTGACGCCATGCTTAGAGTGTTGGATGAGGTAATGAGTGATACCAACACAATTGACGTTGGTTGGCACTCGCACCGAGAGCGCCCAACAGCCCGGCTGGGTCACGCTGTCCCGCACCAAGAAGCTCCCTGTCTGAAAAGCGAACACAAGGACACCAATTATATTAAAATACTAAAATTACAAATGGCTGTCGTTTTCTTTGATGAAATACTTCACAATCCGATATGGTATGGTATATGTGAATGCTCGGCAGTCCCAGAGGCTCTATCATGTTATTTTCTTCCAATTAAAGCGCATAATACAAGCGTCACATTTATGCGAGGCCTCAAATTTCCCATCTGTGCTCAGAACTATAAATAAATGAAACGCATACCTTATCAGCTCCTGGTAACTGGTTGCAACAAATCGCATGTCAAATAGCTTGGTTCATTTTAAACCAATAAAGTATGCACATTGTTCGAGGATAATGACAGTTTTAAGTTTTGACAACCTATTTGACAGACTCGGCTTTCCAAGTGTTCGCGCCATACTAAAACGGCTGGATTGTGGAGGACGGCTCTCCCCTGAGATGCTGATGGGGTATATGTGGTAAACAAAAGTAAAGCTTGTCTTTAATAATGGACATGACAATTTTCCGCATGGAACAGAGGCATGAAGATGACTGTGGTGTAAACAACAAGGTATATGAAGGCAACTGCCACCTATTTCTACAGTTTAGACCAGCGGAGGAATTAAATCCCATTTGTCGAGACTGAAATGCGTAACTTGACGCCTCAACACTATGACAATGCATCTTGAGATTGAGTATCATAAAGTCACTACGATGAGGACAAAAATTGAACTAGAATTACTATTATCAAGCATTCATTGTTGAAAAGATCTTCAAACGATTGCTGAATATTAAAGAAAAATGTCCTGGATCCACAAACATCCACCACCATTCTTTCAAGCGATAAAGATGGAATCGGTTATTCATAATCAGGTCATTTGTAAAGTTCGAAAAACCAAACAACAAAGCCATACTCGTCAAAACTGTTATCCAACTGCTGTTCTGCATAAGAAAATAGAAGTACCACCTCCAGTGGTGAGCCTGAAAGGAGGAAAGGTCACTTACTGTAGAAAAGGTCGAAGAGACTTTAATGCGAAGTAAGGAAGAAATTCTGCATAACGAGAAAGAGATTTAAAACGAGGCTAATTTAGCCCGTTTAGACTACTTCCTTCCTGTTGCGTTACGTAATACAGCACACATCCACCAATAGATTCCAATTATTGGTCTCGAGCTAGAATCTCATAGTTAATGAGATAAAAAGGCTAGAAATGTGTCAAAATTACAGTGAAAATTGTTGCCATTGTCACTAAGCATCCATTCTCAAACACCCTAGTTGTCAAAGTAACCTGGTTAAGAAGCAGCTCAGAAGTAAAAACATTGTGGCACGTTGAACAGGTAACAGAGAAAGGTGCATTTTTCTTCTTCAAAATCAACAGTCAATAAATTGCTTTAACAAAAGAAGAAAAAGATACCACAATAGTGCTTATGAAATGACTCCCTCTCCTGCCGCTTTTTCCTCCCTCTCGTACCCTCCACCTAGCTGAAGTTGACCAAGGGTGGTCAATAATGACAATTTGCGCACAATCTCAGGTAGACTTTACTTTGTTGTGATTGTGATGAGAGCGGATTAACATTCCACAGTCAACGTCAGGGCATAAAAGACCTGAAACGCAGCCACCCCTTCGATCAGACAACATTTGAGCGTTTTCGTAGAAGAATTTGCACCTAACTTCGCAGCACCTCACTTCCAAAGTAGTCGGAATTTACATCTGAGGTGACTCCTCAGTCATAATTTCCAGAACTATTTATAACATCAGATAAACATACTTATGAGCTCAAAACACTTCTTAGAAACGTTTAACTCCTTAAACAGCGGTCAGCACTCGCCGACCTTGTGACTGAGTAGACGCTATTGACCCCATAAAACCACAATTATCTGCATACATTCATAACACTCATCGAACGAAGATGTTTTCCCCTAACCAATCTGCTTGTTTCAAGGGTATTAAAGTGTAGGGGGAAGGGAGGAACGCTGAACCTTATAAAAAAAGCAACTAATGAAAAAGACGACTGAACACATACCTCTTCATGCGTGAGCAACTCGAGAGCGACCTCACGAGGCAAGTAAGCCTGAAACCAGGGGGGTGTGGGGTGTTGAAATGGCAGAAGAGGCGCCGGAGTGGGTGTCGGCGTAGGTGTCGCTGTGGGCGTCGGCGTCTCCCCTGTCCACCGACCGGATTGGTGATGTGGTTGACGTGATGGCGTAGGTGTCGGTCGAAAGCAGTTCAGCCAGCCCCTACAACCGCCGTTAATCGTTGCCAATGGCTGTGACTGCTGATTACCACTGCTTCCGTTGTGCAGTGACGATGGAGACGATTCCAGACCCGCGTGCAGTGGACAAGGACCTGACATCTCACCACCACCGGTTGCTTCTGCTGTTGTTGATTGCCTGCATATTGTTAAGTAAACTGGTTAATAGATAAGAGGAACTGATTTATTGAATGTTCTGTGAAACGGTCCATCACGTTTCACCAATACTATGCATCCACAATTTTCAACCATTCGCCTTGATCATCCTTTTATTTATTATTTAGATGCGCCATAATCACTTTGCGCCTATGATTTGATTTTGGAATGGTCAAGTTAAAATACATAAGTGATTCATTTAATGAAGTGACTCGGGGCATTTCGCCCAGGTAAGCAATTTTAACCGCAAAAAAGAGCCAGGTGTATATAAGGGGGTGAAGGTATGATTTTGGCTAGAAAAAATACTTTATCCAATTAACAGGGATTGAAGTAATAAATATATCATCATTCTCTCGACATCAAAAGAAAACCGTTTCCACTTTTGTACCATTCTAGCGGCTGGCAAAATAAACGTAAACGCCTCAAAACGGCTCATCGAGTGAGTGCAGTCAAACTTCGACTTCGTGGGAGTAGTAGGTGTTATCCGCTAAGACTGGTTTTAATTATTCAGCTCAAATGCAAATTCTGAGGTAGAACTAGATCTCCAATAATATTAGCTAGGAAATCCCAAAAACCACACATTTACACAGCGAAAAAAAGGAGGAAGTTGGATGATAGGAGATAATGACCCCGGTGAATGGTAAATAGTTTGATGGATGCTTTCGAAGGATGTGGTATCATAAAAGAAGCCTTATTCCATACTATGACCCGGATACAGCAATGACAGTGAGGAAATGCCTTTATAATTGGTGTTAGTTGCTATCTTTAACAAAGTGACGGAGGTTTAATAATTCGTCAGCATACCTCAGCGCCAGTCAGAGTCGAGTAACTAATTTGCTTTGCACTAAAAATTTTTCATCTGTGCACAAGTAAAGATAAGAAAGAGAGCTCTTCCATACGTTGCCTTCCGAAATGATATTCGATAAGGAACATTCTTAAATGCTGCTTTATGACTCTCATCAATCCAAGCAGCGAGAACTAAATATAAAGCTGGGGTGATGCTACAAATTCCCATCCAATCACATTTCGTAGTCATTAGACAAAATTATACAATGAAAAATACAACGTTCAGCTTTAATATTGGTCGCCTTCCAAACAAACTACTGCTTCGATAGCTATTCTTAAAGAGCCCGTCCTTATTTCACCTCCGTTTAAAGCATGACACTAGGCCACAGGTAGCTAAGTAGTCTAATTTTAAACGCTGCCTATAAGTCAGAGCAAAATTCAAGAAAATCAACCTGTCTTTCTTTGAGAGAACTAATTTGTACGTATAAAACTCAGTAGCAGAAACACAATGCCTAAGCATATAGTGAAGTGTAGAAGACTAAACAAATAGGATGAGAAAAAGACTCACCAAGCCGTAACGGGGCCATTAAAGGGAGGGACAGGACAGACATCAGCGAGTTTTTGGGCGTGCTGAGACGTCGCTATCACTGCCGCCAGCTCTTCTGCCTCCGTCTCCACCTCTGCAGCAGCTGCCGCCTCAAGAATCGCGAATTCCAAGTCCTCTGCATCCTCCTCCACCTCCCTCTTGTTGGCACTCCCGCCATCCTTCGGACTTTCAGTCTCTAAATCCGAAATCTCCGCACCGGAGGACTCACTCAGGCTCTGAAGGGGCACTCTGCCTCCTGATTTGTGAGGAGAGGTCTCGGAGGAGGAGTGCCGAGAGGTCGCACCAAAGCCTCTGCGCAAGGAGTGTACTCTAGAGGGGACGGAACATTGACAAAAAGGTTACAAGATAGTGGTAGCTCACAACATTCCAACCAGACATAATTGCGATGCCTAAATTACCTACTTCAAGGATTAGAGTAAGACTACCACTAATCCTGGTCCCCGCATTTAAAGAAAAAGGGCGAAGAAAATACTGTAGTATTTTGCGGCATTTCATTCGCATAAAATCGTCAAAGACAATCACCTTTATGTCTCCACCTAAAGGGATGAACAGAGAAACGAAAAGCTGGCACCTTTCAAACCGGCTGTACCGGAAAAACAAGCAATGAAAACGTCATATTTCAGGTCGATCAAACAACAGAAAGTCCACACAATTAACGCAATATTTTTTAGCGCTTGGTGAATAAAAAAAGGTTCTGTGCGTGTTCCATGGGTAACGTGACTCAATTTTACTGGAACATAAGTCACACAGCGGTAGTAAATTTTAACCCAAACGGAGAATAATTATTCATTTAAAAGGCTGTAAGAGCAGGACAGCCAGTGATACTAAAGATTTCTCAGAAGGACAAAGGGATGAAAGGTAAAAACGCCAAGAAAAGTCTAATCGGACCTGATGAGTGAAAGGGAGGGGAGGGGAGGGAAGAAATTCGCCATCGAAGAGACAACGCCGCAACCAAGACAGTTCGCAAAGAATTAAGTGCTCATTATGTCCAGGTCACCCTCCAAACAATTAAATTTAAGCACGTCACAATAGGATAATTAAAGTCTAGCCTATTCACAGAAAATTACCGTTATCTAATGTGGTTATAAAGATCCTCGTCTCATTGGGCTGTTAACAAAGAAAAACCTCCTCCGGTTTGAGAGTGATTTCTCAAATAAAATTATGAAATTGAGCAGCGGGTAAACTGGAATTACGCGTTCAAAATTTGTTACTACATTATAACGTTTTCGTTGCGGTAGCTAAAATGACGGTCATATAGGTGAAAAAAACTGCACGAGCATGACAAACAGGCTCCACATAGAGACAACAAATCTTTTAATCTTTTTTCAATACGTGGAATAATAAATGATTTCACTAACCAGCTGATGAGGTTAAACAAAATTACATGGGGCTGAGCGTTGTCCTTAAGGCAAAGTAGCAACGAATAGTGCTACGGAGGATCTCACTGAAAAGAAACGTTTCCCCTTGTCTGTTGCATATGACGTGGGCGAAAATGTGCTGCAATTTTTTCTTGATTTCTGAATCTTAAATTGCACAGAAATAATTCGTGATCACCGTATTCTAATCAATCAAATAAGATTTCAAAAAAATAAATGCTGAAAATGATTTACGAACTACCTCAGAAAGCAACATCAGAAAATTAGATGTTATTACCCCAAAATAGGCCCATTTTGTACGCAAGCTAGAGAACGCGGGGGAAGGAGCTAAGTCTCTAACGTCTGAAGCGCAGAAGAGAAACAACTTCGTATTAAAAGGAAGACACTTGATGACCGGCACAGAGCGTCGATACAGAGGGCTCTGGAGTTAAAAGCCAAGGCGTGCCACGTAATCATCTGCGGCAAAATTCATGATCCCAGTCGAATTAATCAACGCCCTGTTGATGAACAAATACAGGCAGACGTGAAAATCTCAGCCTATAAAAATAGACTAAGCTGGGTAAAGCAAACAATTATAGTGATATAATTGAGATCAAATCACAGAAGATCGGCATCTTGCTACAACAAAGAGCTTGTTGTTCATATGCTACAGGTATGATGGTGAGAAAGCAAATAACATAAAATAATACACTTTTCACTTCAAGAGAGGACAATGATCATACCCAAATGATGGTATCAAAAATATGACCGAAATTGAATTATCCCTACATACTAGAAGGCCGCTTCATCAGAGTGAGAAAACACCTTTAAGTTGACATGTTAGCGATTATAGAATACCTTGGAACGGTTGGATGCCATTCCGGGTGTAGAGCTGCTTATAGTCAAACACTAAAGATAACGGCGATTAACTGCAGCGTTAAAATACCATCAAAACAGCTTTCTATGTTAAAACTACAATCTAATGAGAACCAGAATAAAGAAGCATTTGTGCTGAATTCCTACGAGTGTAAAAGGGGTGGATCCCGACAAACCAAAGTTTATGTAACAGTGAGTACAATCTTAATCGTCGATAAGAGAAAAATACTAAAATAAGCAATTGTGGTAATAAAAACAAGATTAAAAGTGCAGTGAGCAAAAGAAATGATAGAAAGCCCGAAGTGAACAGTAAAAGTAGTATGACGGCAAGGTAGGTATCAGTATGAATGACAAAATCAGCCCGTAGTCTTCGGCTTAAAAAGGTATCTGCTTGTGGTTTTGCCGTGTAGGCGTGAATGAAAATGGGAAATGGAAACAGTGAAAGTGACCACTGTTTTATTTGAAACATTTAAAGCCGGAGAACCGCCTACGTTCGAAATAATAACTAAGGAATCTTACTTATTATTGTCCCGCAAAATGTGTTAAAAGCACTAAATTTAAAAAGAATATCTACAAGTGCGCAGCGTTTTAGTAGCGAATACCTAGGTTAATCTTACAAAAGGAGCGTCTTGAAAAAAACTAGCTAGCTTGGAAGAAATACATTCGTTTATGATCTATCAACCGTTTTTCATTCAATTCAGCGACGAAACAATCAGCATAATTCGAGAGCTATGCTGCCTGAGCACAATGAAGGCACGCGATAGAAAAGAAAAAAACGGAGAACCATCGACCCGACTGGGCAGTTTCGACTGTACAAGTAGGCGTAGATACGCGTGACAAGCTGGTTAGCGCTACAAAAATGTATTAGGCATTACAAATGGTAGCCTGCTCACAGCTTAAATTTTGTGAAAAGCGGTGTGCACACAAAAGCTCGTTCCAAGGCCTGCCCCACTACTAAATCGAAAATAAACAGGTTTTGTTATTTCTTTCCAGCATAATCCATTTCCTAATTTGATGAGCAATGCATGTGACATGGGGGTTCTGAAAGAAAAAAATTGAGTGTCATATGTGTGATACCCAGGCAGACGACACTGACAAAGTACTAGGTCTATTCGTTAACAGTCGAGCGTTTTCATGAGGTGCATTAAAAATATCCACTTCAGCAGAGGCAAAAAGTGCGGGCACCAGATCGAAACAAAGCGGTGCGAAGTGATCCTACCGGTGACAGGTGGGAGGCAAATTGAATGAATGAATGAATGGAGGGAGGCAGGGAGAGAGAGAGGGAGGAAGGGGGAGGCATGTCAGTCACCACCTTCAGGTATCACTATACCAAAACAGTTGTCCACACAAACTCAACAGCATTGGCAGACAACATTACACAACAAAGTGATGACAGTCAATGAAAGTGACAGAAAAGGTGCTTGGTTGCTGAAGAGGTGCGGGTTCATGACAAGTTGCAAGGCGATTTACGGAGCATGGCGCCAGATGATGCTTTGAACATGGAAAGCACATTTGCAAAAAAATGCGATGCAGGAGGAGAGAATCGTAGTGAAGCCAACGACAAGGGCACACTGTGTTCAATGGACCGTTTTTAACTGTCCAGCGACAACAGCGTCTTCAGGCTGCTTGGTTGGGCTGAGGCTCGAAGCCTCAACTGGTGATTACAACCGACCGATGGCATGTGATAATGACCGCCTCATTTGCATGACACGGAAGAGTTTCAGGAGACAAGTGTTTGTTGTGCTTGCATGGATTTTTGGGTCAAGTGAAACTGGACTGTGGCATGCTCTCACAGTTCTAAATAGCATGCCACGAAGAAATATACAGAATATTGAAATGCACCAGGCACAGACATCTACTTTTGACAAATAAAATTACACATTTGCGTCCTGCAAACTGATCTACAGCACAATTAACCACAGTAAAGCACGAATAGACCCTTCGTGATTCTACATTATCATTCCTGCATCCCACATCCAGCGTCTCGCGTTATTCCACTAAATTGATGCTACAACAATCGTGGTCAGACCCAAAGACAAAATCACCGACCTGGACGCATTCCGTTAGAAGAAGGAGGAATCGTAGAACTCATCGCGCCACTTTCACATTCCACTAAATGCATCGGTCGACAGTGACTCCCCAGTTCTGACCCACCTCCACCACACGGTATGATGTTTTCCTGTGTCCACCACTTGTTTCAAGGAAACTTCACATGACCGATCCTCAAGCGCGTTTTGAGGAGTGATATGTGTCGACGGAAAACGAGTGAATGAAGACGCAATACGTGTTAGCACGTAGGTATGGCATTCGATGAGTGCGACAACATCTCACAAGAAGGTGATCCACTCGTCCATGGGTTGACCAAACGACGCACACTGAAGTCTTGTTTGATTCCGCTAGTGCACTTCGGTATTAATTTGATCTCAATGGCGACCATGGCTGCCTGATACAGTAGCCCAGAAGTTTGCATGGAATGGAAATCCCTTGTAAAAAGCACATTAAAACGCTCTGGCAAAAAGACGCTTGTTAAAATCTCCGAAAAATAAAAAGGATTCGGGATTTCATTTTACCAATTAAGCATTCCACTGTTGTTCGTTATAAGATTTCCCAAGCAACAATTGCAACGGACAAATTAGGCAACCCTACCACATTATTCACCTAATGTGGTACCATCTGTTCATTTGAATAAATCAGCATTTGAGCGGTACTTAAAATCAAACAAGAGCACTGGAAATAAACTAATCACATAATGGCAGAGAGATTTTATGGAAAAAAATTAAATCATGCTATCAGAATAAGGAAAACGCTGAAATTGGTTTTTATAGAGTTGAAATAAGTGGACTACCTTACAGTTTGAACCCCTATCTAGCCAGTGCCAATATTTTCTGACCATAAAATCAAGCAGGTGCAACCACAGAGTTCAATTCCCTCACATCAACCAGGGTTGAGCTAAGCTGTACCTCAACTTTATCACCCCCTTTTCCTTTAGGAATCGGCTTCACTACCGACTAAATAGACAAGTTACTGAAAAGATGGCGTGAATACGTAGAAAGACTGGGTGCGTGCTCAAATCTTACATGCTCGTAACCTGGGAATGAATTCAGACGCACGGAGGTTAAAACGATACAGGCAGACAGGCGAAGCGTAAATAGTGAAGCAACCTACCTCAGAGGAGGGACAGGTGGATTCTCCAAATCATCTAGACACTGAATGATATCCCGCGGGATGCCCATCATGTCATTGGACTCCGGATTATTCTCCTCCTCTGTAACATTAGAATGGCTATTAGAAGGTGCAACGCCACTAAGTCGTTCCTCTGATCTCGGCTGGACGCTGAAGGAAGGCGAGTTGTTGAGAAGCAGGGCAGAGTCTAGTTGACAAATAATTTGGGAGAGCGGACGCTCGAGCTGACGTTTCTTACCTCCACCGCCACCCCCGCTGCCACCACTCTGTCGCAGACGAAAGCGCGAGACGACGGCATTGCCCGTGGACGGAAAGGAAGACTCTGACTTCTTGTGGTGCGGTGTCTGTTTGGTCAGGGGCTTCTTTGATTCGTTGGCGAGGGAGTCCAGGTGAGTCTTGAGTGCTACTACTGGACTTGCTGCGATTGTAGTGAGAGAGTGATCTCCTAGATGAATATAGGAAAAGCAAACTATTAAACCGCACATAAATCATATTATTTGAAGCGTTCGTCCCAATCTCTGTGGTATTAATTCCTTGTGATCCCTTTATAGCCGAAGCACAATTTCCAAAAAACATTGCTTCAAGAGTAATTGCCCATTTATATTTTGATTTTTTCTTGATTAGAGATCCTTAAACAAACAAAATTAGACTGCCATTTAACAATAACTGGAAGTGGATCCATCTATTCAAATTAATATCAACGGGAGATTTACCGATATGTATTGAAAAAGAATAGAGAACGCCTTTAATTTTCATTGTATCCAATCTAAAAGGCTTATTATGGTGTGTGTTGACCACACCCATCAACCAAATCGCCGTGTTGTGTCGAGGTTGTAGCGCCGGTGGAGAGCGGGCTTTAAATGGAAATACCGCAAAGAATACTGGAAACATTCATTGGTTAGTGAAATGAATTATCTGATATGATTTCGAAGGCAATATACCTAATCTTTGGATGCTACTGTGTACGGATGAAGTTACGCCCAAACTCGTGGCATGCATTCAAGCTCAAAAAAAAACAAAAAAAGAGGCGGAAATTGCTACTACAGGAAACCCGATAATATGGAAGCCAAATCCATAGGGAGCATCTAGAACTCTGAGCTTGTACGCTCATGCAAGCCTAAGCAGTTTTCACGGTTGCATATCACAAAGTACAGGTTATGAATTATTTAACAAATTGACGACTATTTGGGGTATAAAATCATCCCTTTATAAGGGCTTCATCTGAGTGGTCAGGTCAACAATAGGCTCAAGTCAATTTTTAATTTTTGGCCTCACTAATTAATTTGGCAATATATGATATTTTCCGAGCCTTTGATGGCATCGCAGAACAAGAAAAAAACAGAAAGTGTTACAGAGTTTGGCCCAGGGAGAGATTTGAATTCGCGGCTTTACAAATACTCATTGAAAGAGGGACAGATCAAAGTGCCCAGGCTTTAAATGGAATAACTTTCTTTTTCAAAGGAAAAGTCCAGTATTGTTATGGAGCTCATCATGGATAAAATAGAACCACCCCTTTTACAAAAGAGGGCACTAGTGAAATCGAAATGACAATAGCTGTATTGAAGCACTATTCGAAGTAAAGAGCACACAAATTAAAATCAGCAGATAAATAGTGAAGGGTGTTCCAAATGGCATCCTGTTGTAACTGCGATTAATGTGCCATCATAACTGCACAATCAGGTTTCTCCCCGCAGAATACGCCTAATCATGGCTTCTTTTGGAAAGTACTAATGTTCAAAATAACATTCAAAGAAGCCATACGAAAGAACATAGAGCAGTGATCTGGTATAGTACCTAAGAATGCCAATTAAAAGAGACAGTTCAAATAACCAAACACCGACCCTATTTAAATGTTTAAAAATATACAGTGGTGGAAACATCCCCAAGAAATACAGGAAGAACAGTTACTAACAACCAAAACAGAAAGCACTACGTGGGGAAAATTAAAAAGAAACATTCTAGTGAAAAGATATTTATAAAATTGCAGCTAATCAAACTAAGGTGGTTCGAGAAAAAACGTCAAAGCAGCCTATTTTTGAATGTATTTTTAGAAAGCTACGACCACAAAAACAATCATAACTCCAAGATGAAATGACTCGGTGACTAAGTGAAGGTGGTTTCAGGAAGTATGATTATGAAATCCGAGTTCAAAAAGACAAAACTTTGACACAATGCATTTTCTGCAATCTTGCAAGCAACTACACTCCACAGTGAGGACCTTGTCGCTTTTTATCTCGGAAGACATATTGGTAAAGTAGTATATTCGAAAAAACAGAAAAGTTCATTCATATAAATGTTTACCAAAAGATGACAAGTTCAAGCACCTAGGTACTGACCCCAAACCACCACTTAAAAATGTCGTATAGTGCTACAAAAATCTCAGGAAAGTATCCACTGAAGAGTGGATAAAGCCTAAGGCACGAAGCCACGCATAGACAATTAAAACTTCTTCCCAGAAAAATGCAGTTAAAATTAATCAAAAAAGGGATGCAAATACGTATGGTAGTATATGTCGATAAGCGATCAGTACTTCACGGTTTATTGAAAGCTACACTTCTGAAGGCATTTTGTAAAGCCGCAGGCTGAAGGATCAAACCTGTCACCGACAGGTTTGTCTGCCATGAACAAGCCTGACACATGGCACCATTTGAAATTTAGCAGGAAACTAAGGCCTGAGGACAAGGTCCAGTCGTAGAATAATTGCAGTCAGCGAAGACAGAGCGAGGAACGCACCAAGGGGAAGGTCGAAAATGGCCCGATACTTGTCCTTGATGGAGATTGGAGAGATGGGGAGGGGCGAAGAGGGTGTCTGTGGTGGCGGGGAGTGGAGGGCGGAGAACTTAGGGGAGGCGGGGAAGGACGCATCGAAGAAGGCGACAGAGTGACGCGCCGGTTGCGGGTGGCGTCGCAGTGGATTCTGCTGCAGATGTTGGTTGTGTTGCTGATGTTGCAAGAGCAGAGGACATGGGGCCCTAGGGTCCGAGAAAGCGCGCTGTCTAGCAGTGACGTTGCCCTGCCCAATAACACCTGCCACGGCCGCCTCATTCCCTCCCTCATCTTCCCTCGCCTCCTGTAACCAATGCCGACGAAGACGGGATGACGCGCGACAGGGACTGCTGTTGAAAGGACAAAGTAAATTTATTCAGGTATCATATCCAACTATTCATGGATGCTTGTGATTTGATGACTAAATAGCAGCTTTCCCTTTTACGACTAAAAACTTGTAAGTATCCTATTCAAATCGCCACTTTTGTTTCGCTTTGTGAGGCGACGAAATTCCGTTCGTTGTTTGCAAATGAGCTCTAACCTTAAAAAAACTAATGCTAAATTATTTTAAATTGACTGTTTCTGCTGTGTACATCTGAACTATTGAACTACTAATGCAAAACTTGCATCTCTAATTCTAAGGCATAGCGAAAATGGGCGCATTACGAAAGAGTGACCTAAACAATCCAACCTCCATGCATTTACGGATTTTAAACTGAATAATCACTAATAGAGCAGCACATTACTTTTTGTCCTGAGGCGAAAAAGTTCCCCTTAAGAAGATTGCTTGAAAGACGTCAATATCATGAAAAAAAGTGCTACTCACCTAGAGGTTTAAAGGGAATATCCTTTTAAATACACTTGGAGGAAGAATTTGAATTCTGCTTTGTGGGCACATGGGGAGCACTAAGGGTTAAATGATTTGAAGCAGATATTTTCTTAGTTTTTTAACTACTCTCTTAGCAACTTAATGACATTTCCAATTTTTGACGCCTATTTGAGGCAATAATGCATATGGCATTGCATTCCGTTTGTGCGAAGACGCCTGTGATTTACTCAAGATGGCTAAGTCAAAGTTGTTAAACTATCAAGAGGCTCAAAATTAACAAACGCCAAATAATGAGCATGTTAGAACACTATTACAGGAACGCGGATGTATTAATCCTATAGTAAAAATTCCTAGTAGTGGCAAGCAGGACAGGCGTGGCCATTCATTTGTCTAAGTGGTATCGATTTAATTTATGCTAAAATACCTCCATAGTGAAGGATCGCTTACCAGAATGACAAAACTTGCTGAATAAGAGAGCACTTTTGTGATAACATCGTAATTTGTGCGGCAGATGTGAGTATGGGTGATCATAAGTAAATCACCTCATTTCGCAAATAAGCATTCACCTGAATTTAAAAAAAAAAATAAAAAACCGGAACTCCCAAATGGAAGTTCAAGGTACTGCTTCCCCTGAGGTTGCCATCGCTCGATACGGGTACAGGAGGAGAAAATAAGGCGGGAATGCCGAGAGCTTTCCTTAAACAGAAGACGAGATTTATTCAAAAATTAGTGGGAGATATTGAACTACTAAGAGCGTTTATGAACTTCGTGCCCAACTTCGCTAATTGTAAAAAAATAGCAAATATTAATGACAAATTTGTAAGGAAAATTTAGTGAGACTAGAATAAAGTTAAAAAGATAAGGTAGATGATAGAGCAACGCATGTAAAGGAAACGTAGGACTGAAAAATCTGAAGCGATGATAGCATAAGAAATATGTTAATCCACACTAAGTTAGGACAATGTTTTGCCAATTTTATGCATTTTGATTTCAGCCAGGTTAGGGAGTAGTAAATAGCCCAACATTTCCATCCCGACCAACTTCACTCAATACAAATTAAATTCCGGGGGAATAAGGCACGGAGTCTTAACTTCAATTCAAAGATAGGATTCATTTTACACATCCACCTTCGATTAAGCAGACAGGGACAATGCTTGCTTAGGCATGCATTGAACAAGCAGACTTACTGTATGAAATATGTTTAATAAATGTAAACAACTTTGATCACCATAGAGATGCAGAAAGATTAAGACGTGCTTGCCTACTTTCACGTAAAAACTCAAACACAATGACCGTGCAATAAAGGGAAATTAGACCAAGTGCAACACTTCGCGAATCGCTCTATTAATGTGCACCACTTTGAAATATTGCAGCTAGATCTGACGATGATACCGGAAGTTCGTCAGTGGGTGCTTAAATTGTAGCCGTTGTTACAAAAAGGGTGGTTCATTTAATTTTATTTTTTTCATCCCAGGAGATATCAGCAACAGAAACAAGCGACAGAACGGAAGCAGTCTGTAATATGCGTCATCAACCGACTGTCAGCTGGATCACTAAAGACTCACTAAGATAGTATGGTGGAAAGTAATTAACTACTTTGATATGAAGATCACGCTTTTACTGCAAGGCTAACGCGCTAGTCCTGTGATGACTCGAAGTGCGCAGCACATGGTCGCGTTTCTGCCACCCAAAATTACAACAAAAACAAAGCACACGCCTACACAGCCAAGCCCCACGACCACATGATATCAAAGGTGGCTCTGAAAAATGTTCGGCTATTTGCTATTAAAAAGTGCAGGCCTCAGGCAAAGGGCTAAACACGTGCGCCGAGTGTACTAGCAACAGTTGTTCGGATCAGTGAAAAATAAACTGGGTGTTGCACATATTTTTGCAGACTACTGGAGGCTGCTCAAGTATTCCTCCCTAAGATAACCTGTAGCAACTGAGGATCTAATTTAATGGTCAAATTAAGGGCTTATAGAATCCATTTCGTATGCTTTGAGCAAGCAGGATTAGTTATTACGCAAACAAATGGATTATAAATTGAAGTAATCGCATCACCGATTCCCAAGTCACCAGCCAAATACGTCCAAGTGCTTCTTATCGGTAAAGGTTAAAAAACCCACAGAACGATAATTGGTGCAAATGGCAACTGAATATTAAGTGTGCACTACATACGCTAGTGTAGATAACACAAATGACCAGAAAAGAGGAGCACGGCCATATATGTGCTTTTGTAAGTGAATAATCAGTTCTAAAAAAAGAAGAGTGAAAATTAAGGCAAAAATATGTAATCTATGATGGCCACCCTAAGACAAGGTGGGCAAGTCCAAGGTGGCTTCTTCTAGGTTAACGAAAAAGGAACAAGACAGAAAAAGTGCAAATGTACAGTGGGATCGTCTACACTTCAATTCAGTTTGTTAAAATAAAACACAAAAGGGTAAGCAAAAGCTTCAAGCTACAATACCCAGAACGTTAACTGCGTGTCAACATCCAACCAGAAAGTAGGAAGCCGATAGCATTAGATTAAGGCGCTCGGTGGTGTGGTACGGAATTACCTGCAAAACATGCTCTTGCTATTTTGCAGTTAATTCAGATAAGAGTGGAGGCCCAACTCCCTATTTATAAATTCATGGCCAACGAAAATAAAAATAAGAATTCAATTGAATTAATCATCTGTTGACGAAAGGGAAAAAGCTATACAGGCAAATTGCCTCACACAAAAGTAGACCTTCAAAATTGCTTTATGATTCATTACAAAATGGTAAATTACCTCTTTAGTTTAAAACCTCTCTCTGAAATTAACCACCACTCTCCACGAAAGATGACGCAAGCCACTTAAATTCATGCAGCCAAGATCCTAAAAAAGGACAGCCTTAGAAAGTACGAAAGGAATTTAAATATTTTTTAACTTTAGATTGAACCAGTCTGCGACGTACGATTCGGCGCAACTGACAAAAACCACGTCACATACATGTTATGCTGGCAAAGGAGTTCGAATTTTAGTGCAGTTTGGGATTGAAGAAAATAAATAGGATCTAACTACTAACGCAGTGAAAAAACTTCGGCTAGTGAACAATTTCTGGCAGTAAGCAAATACAAAGCGAGTCGAAAAGGAGACAGATCTTAGCGCTTGACCCTGTTTGAAAAGCAAGTTCAACGGAATAAAGACACACACGCACACAGACAGAGGAATTAAGCTGTTTTCGCTTAAAGTTTAAGTTATAGATCAGGGACAAATCCATTTTTAAAGCTCATAGAGAGGCAGAGGACGCAGTTTGTATATCATACACAATCATAAAAATAAAAGCTGCAACCCTCCAAGTATGCACAAACTGTACAAACCAGTGTATCGACAGTGTTCCAAAGTGACCAGAACAGCTGGAGGTGAGTAAGTCAATGTCCCCTTCGAAACTGTCCCAAACCACAGAGCATGTACCTGGTAAATCCATCTTTCCATATGGTACCGCGATCGACAATGCCCTCTCAACCTCCTACCAATACATGTGCATGCTGAAGTGGTGTAAACTTCCTATATCCGTTTTGCAGGAAGTATTATGATCAAAAAGCTGACAAATATATTATTTATGTTACACGATAGTGTTGCTAATGTTTTTTTCCTACCAGATTACAAATAGCATGATAAATAATACGCCTCGCTGACAGTTCGATTAGACCAAGGCAGTAAATATAGGCGGGGCGGAAGTGCTTTAAGCCCTATGTGAGGGCTTATTCGCAAGCAAAAAGACGCAGTGTATTCTGACTACCAGTTTTCCTTTAACTCAACTCTCGTGCAACCCTTTTGATTTTGGAAGAGGTGATATCAAACCGAGTAATTGTTTTGAATAGTACCATGTCGTTACCTGTGCAGTAATCCACGTTTAAGACTGAAAGTTTAGACAGGTTGAAAATGTGATGTAAAACAGCACGGCAGTTAACAAGGCAAAAATTCATTAGGGAAAGAAAAAGAGCTCTGCTGCATGGATTACTGATAGACATCAACGAAAACTTTAGAAGGTGCATTAAAACAAATGAATCATTGCACGCGAAAAACACTACCAATGGTTTTTATAGCGCAGGTAATTCACCCACCATACTGTTACTTTCAGGCTCAAGCTGGCATGATCTATTCAAAATGCTTGCTTGTACAACAAACTACCCCTTAAGGGACGGATGTGACGATAACAATTTTGTGGGATAATGGTATACACACAATCGTACTTAAAGAGTAATTTAATGGAATGCAAGCTGGGAGTATCTCAAAGTGAAGAGGGTGAGAACGAATGGACAATAGCGACATTTGTAAACTGAGAGTAAATGCTGAAATAACGCTCAACCACGTCTTCGCCTTCCACAAAAAGTGGAAAAAAGGAAGTCCGATGGATAAACAAATGTGAATGGGACCAAAGGTACGAGATATACGCGCACATACTTGGCAAACTCAGAAAACGCTACGCATACATTTGTAGATGGACAACCAATTTTTTTCCAATGTTCCCCCATTGAAGACCTTATCTTTTCAAAAAGCGCAATCTGAAAAATACCTTTTCACATCTTCAATGCAGAATTATGCTTTAAAAGAAAAAGTTGTTTTCAAATCAGGTATCTTGATAATAAGATCCTTTAAACAGGCTAGAAGATGACGTGCCTCGCAATCGAGAAAATAGACACCAGCTAAGTAAAGTGGTAAGCCCACAAAGCGATGCCTGGTCTGCTTCGACACCCGCCAGCAGCACCCGCTTTGCCTAAGCAACCCTGACGAAACGAATACACAACATGCGTTTCTCATTAGTCCAGGATAACTGGTTGCAACAAACCATGTGACAAAAAAGTGCTTGGGCTCCAAACAGCAATAGAAAACTATAGCTGAAAGTCTGTAAATTAGTTTGTTTGACCTGAATTATTTTTGAGCAACAAAATCCCCCCTATAAGTCGAATACTCGAGCATGCACGAAATTTAAGCGGTTTATAAATAACAAAATCCTATCCCCACCTCTAACATAATCAACCTAACTAGATTTGGAGGTTCATTGTGTGACCGGGTATTATTTTTAGGAAGCATATTATTCTCCCTCCAGAATACCTTTTTTATTCAAGACCATTGAGGATAAGATGCACAATCGTTAAGGTGGGGAGTGCTTTGTTACAAAGAATGTGAAGCAATCCAGACGTGAGGATTAGCGTGAAAAACACATGGGAAGAGGAAAATCCCCCTCAAATACAAAAAGTGGGGAAGAGAACTTGAGATGGTGACGAGCATGACAAGCTATGAAGATAGCACATACGTCCATCCTGCTCTAGTATTCGCATGTTTACATTTAAATTCAACCATGAAGTGTGCGATAACACATGAATATACATAAACAGAGGCGTACATTCTAAGATAAATAGCGCATCATTTTCAGGAAGTATCAAAAGAAAACCGACTACCACAATCTAGTTGTCGTGATGTACTACTAACATAAAAAGCTGCACTATTAAGCGGACCAATTAACTGTGTTTAAGTATGTGCAGGATCAAATGACACATCTATTAGCCCTAATCTAACTCTTGCTAGGTATAAAACAATTAGGTTCAACCAATTATCATAATCTGATAAATGGCACATGTCAAATACTTGTGAGCAGCTTCAGATGGAAAAATTGAAGTATCACGTATTTGATGGCAGTCTTAGACGAGGAAACCTCAAAATTGCATATTTAGTCAGCCGTGATGGGATGTTAAAGTAAATTTTTAAAAAGTGCATGTTATATCTACGGGATTTAAAGCCATAATCCCATGGGCACAAAATGAGTTTCTGGCTTACCATCGATGAGGTTGGGATGGTCGGCAAAAATGGCGTTATTTAATGCATACACACAGCACGTGTCGCCGACTTCATCACTTAATGTAAAGGAAGGATGGAGACTAGTGCAGACACAGATAAACATGGCTAGAACACATTTCCACCTACCTTGAAAAACAATGGACCAAAATTAGCAAGTGAGTCATTCGCGGGGGGGGAGGGGGAAGGGAGGAGAGTGTGAGGATCCCAAGTACACATCCGTTTCTTTACGTCGTCTGCATATTTGGAGGTACGTTTGCGCACAAACAGCGCTGAGGCGATGCAACTAATTGTGATCCCTTGATCTCCCACACCAAAAAGTAGACAATGGTGACAAAGAGAAGATACACAGATTGTGAATCGCTATAACGGTATATTTTAAATTTAAACTAAACCATAGAGGCTCTTTTAATCACCCTCGATTCGACTTCTGCCTTGGTGAGGTATGGTTTAATGTTTATGCTAGGGTCACTCGCAGTCCGGTACGCTAAATGGCCTCCAGAGGGGCAACTCGGGTACCACTAAGCCATGCTTCACTTTCATTAATCACATCAACACACGGGCAGTAGTGAGAAGCGAGAATCACAAACGACTGGAAAAAACACTGAACATCTTGGCCACAAATGCATTTTTTGTTTGGCATAATAATTGTTTCTCTCTCAACAATAACGTGAACGAAGTTTTAAAACAGGCTTGGGAGTTGGGGGAGAGCATAACCCTCGGACTCACTAGAAATGCAGTTTTAACAGAAGGAACAACAAAACCGTGGAATATAACTCTAACCTAATAAGATGAAAGCATAAATTTCTAGTATACCTTTTGCAATTGGGAAAAAACTCCGTAAAAGATGCTAAACGTGCAAACTAAGAAATTTGTGGAGTAGATTCGTATGCCCGAAATTGAGGAACAGCACATACTACTTAAGGTATCGCAGATGAGGTGGATAAAGTAAAACAAGCCACCGTACATTGGACTAAAGAGGATTTAATCAAAAGAAGTACAATTAGATTCCAAACTGTCATGTATATTCTGCCGTACTGGAAGTGGTTGTGATGTTACAGCAAGCTCAGATAAAAAGCCTCGCCTCCGGCGAGAAAGTGCTAATTAGATACAAAATGAATGGGCGGCAGGCGCTTTGTAAGAATGAGAAGTTAAGGATTGATGGAAGGGTGTATGGAAAAAGGACAGCACACAGACACACAATCACGTGCTCGAAATGGAAAGCTGCAAAGCTGTACCATTAAATCCAAAGCAAAACTTTTGAGAAGTGGCGCTAAAAAATTCTGGTTTTGGTGGATGATTTCGCCAAACAGACAATGGCGGCGATTGTATAATCAAAGGAACGCAAATGCATGGAGACACATCAGAAAATGCATAGGAACCCAGTTTCATGGTCATTAATAAATCCATCTTTAAGCTAAAAAACATTGATACTTTTTTCTTTGGAAATTATACCTCAATAAGGTGTTTTATTATTCATTCCAAAAGTATGCTATGCGAAGCCTAAAGAGCCAGAAAGTACTGACTTACAAACGAACGTGCCAATAACGACGAACAGCAGCCCCAAACAGAGGAACTCCTTTTTTTGCCATAAAATATACACATAGCAAAGTTGGCCAAAAACATGAAGACTTAGTCTGACAATAGTATTCGATGAATATTAAAGTATCACTTCAGCACTTGCACAATTTACCATATGGAATTAAGCATCTATAAAGGAGAATAAACCAGAATTGCCACCTAAAACGAAGAACCTGATGCTTACTCAAATACAGCTGCAACTGAAAACCTGAGAGCTCTAAATATCGCTGCTATCAACTTCAATACGAGCAACACCCGATGGGTCCGCTTTGATATTAAGTATTCGAAGCAAAATAAGGACACAAATTTCGTGACGCGGACGGGAATTCTGTGGGTTTTAGGTCGTCGAGAGTGAGTAATAGAATGAGTGATGCGATAGAACTGTTAAAGCCTATTTCGGACAAACGACTCAAATAGCAATTGGGCGAAAGTACGGGTAGCAAGAGAAAGGTCAAAAGGGGAAATTTCGATCAATTTCCCCTAAGATGTAACAGTAACATTTATGTGATTGACGTCGGTTGTACGCCCAATTACGAAATAGGGGAAAATAAATCATGTTTTGGCAAATTATCTACTTAACGTTTGTCACTGTAGCGAAGTTAAACACTTTTCACGTTGTCCGTTGAATAACACAGGATTTACTATCTTTGAGTCCTGTTCCGTAAACTTCCGTTGCCAGACCACCGGATTCTCTTACAAATCATGAAGCTGCCTCAACACTCAGGTATCCTACAGTTTACACAAATGACGCAGAATACACAACAGTACCGAAATTATGGCATTAGTTACAGGCCCACAAAATCCCCAAAGAATTTCACCGTTACCTTCAAACAGCAATTCCCCATCGAAATATAATTTCACAACCTCCGAGATGAGCAGCATAAAGTACGAATAAATTGTTGGAAGTGGAAAAATGGCAGCCTGTAGAGATGCCACTTCTTACAGACGGGAGAGGAAGAAATCCGACCAACAACGCAATTCCAAACAAAATGTAGAATAAAACTAAATTACCACATCGAAATCTCGTTGATGTACTTAGAGGGAAGTTCTCCACCGCCACCAACGAAGTGCAATTTCTAGTAGAGTAGGGACTCACCCATTGCAGTGGGGCTCCTCACCCTGCCTCTCCCCCTCTCCTCTCTCATGAAAAGTAAGAGGGGGTGAATTAGCTGAGAAAAGGGGCGGGGATGGAGGACTAGTGGGAGGTGGTGGGGGAATTTGGAGCGGGGGGGTGGCGGACTCTTCCAGAGTCTGTTCTGGAGCTAATGGAAGCAACAGTTCCACTGGATGGAGACTGGAGAGCGCCGGGAGTTGGATATCCGCCGACCCCTGCTGCTGCTGAGGAAGACGTTGCTTTGCGTAGGCCAATTTAAATGCATCGCCAATGATTGCATTCAACTCCTCTGCCTGTAAATGAAGACAAAGAGATGCATTAGGTGCTTCAAGGGAACTCTTAATCGCTTCTGCAACACAACTTGGAAAATCTTTTGATGCAACATCCATTAAAATCTACCACTGACTGCCTTGCTTCCATTCATTTTGTCTACAAGTCTGACCTTTGCAGTGATATCTGCTTTTTAGGAGCAATTCAGATCCTTCAAGACGGTGTAATGATAGAGGCAACCAACATCTCGACTCTATGCAACGACAGTATCCCTTCGTCAATAATAATACAAAAAAAAGAAATCCCGAACCCCATTTCAAGGGTTTCATCAGACTTTCCCGAGTAGCATATTTAAATCCACAGAAATGGAAAAAGCAAAAACATTACCCGATTCGTAATCTATCCCTTTTCAGCAATAAAACTGGATTTGTTACATTAACAAGGCTTAATGTGGACATGTACCCACAAAAAAAGAAAGGTTCTAGACCTCACTTTTTTGTGAAAATCAACTGTTTACTTGACGCAGCACGGCTTCGGAAATGCCCTTAGACTTGCATTATCTACCCTTGAAACCCTTCCCGGCAAATGTGGCATGGCAATCTTTCCGTCTTAACTGCATCAGATCCTCTAGCGCTACCACAATGGCTAACCTCTATTATGCTTACCGACGCCAACATGTACAGGAGTAACCTGAATATGCTGCAAAATAATATGCGAGTACACCTTCCAGACGGTGCACATTAATACAATCATATCAGCTATACATAAGTTGTAAAAAGCCTCAATGTGCACACTGAAGGCACCTTTGCTAAGGGTTCAATCAGGTCTACTTAAGTTAGCAATCTAGACGTGCTGACCTTTACTGTCCACAAATGTCTGCGGTGCAATCCATAATACTCATATATCTAGTCCGCATATCGGTATTCGAAGTTACTCAGATGGTGCAGATCTTGAACTTTCTGTGCCCTGGTGTAGTGTCAACGACTCGTCATGAAAAGACAAGCTTAAGAGGCCCTTGCTTAAGGTTCATTCAAATTGGTAAAGGGCAGTATTTTCTTATGTATAAGAAATTTCCGAAAAGGTTAGTCTTAGCAAGGGGAAAAATGG
Source organism: Echinococcus multilocularis (assembly GCA_000469725.3). Taxonomy (NCBI): domain Eukaryota; kingdom Metazoa; phylum Platyhelminthes; class Cestoda; order Cyclophyllidea; family Taeniidae; genus Echinococcus; species Echinococcus multilocularis. The sequence goes on from LN902844.1 coordinate 9,865,175, forward strand.
ACCAACAGAATGTCTTTCTTCTACTGCAATGCTAAGAGAGGGTTTTATTCGAGGAAATAAGTCTGAAACAGCGCTTCGGAAGTGTATGCAACCATTTCAGGATAGTAGGTTTGTTAGCAGTCTCGAAACAAAACCGACAACCACAGCTTTTACTGTTCTCAAGTGAGACAAGATGCCATTCGCTTTCAGAGGGTGCATAAAATTCTACAAATAAAAGGGAAGCATTCCCAGACGAAAGACATCTTATGTCCTATATTTTTAGAAAGCTTGTAATGCGATTTGCTGCAATTAATTACCGTAAACTGCTAACGCGTTACACACATGTGGAGGAGGTAAAGAACAGACTAAAGTGCGTAGGACATTTCGTTTTTTTGAGAAAACAAACAGTTCACCTGGCTCAGCTGTTAGTTTATTCTTACAACGGAATCGCATAGAAAAAAGTCGACTACCGATGCCGATACTAGTCCTCTGAATCACTGTTCAGTTGAATACAAAGTGTAGTAATAGTAGTCGAAATGTCACGACATCGTATAGCAGTAAATTCAGAAAATTAAACCACCATTTTTTAAGAAAGCAATGCATAACAAATTTATCTTTGCAAGAAACTTATCATGCACTGAAGCAGCAATCCTAAAAAAGGAAAGCGAATTTGATCCACTTAACCCACACAAGGGTGGAATTTTGGACAAGGGAAGGTGGCAATAATGATTGAAATTGTGTGCAACCTTTTCACCTGACTGGAGCCACATCGACACTGCATGTGAACTACAGGAGGGCCAGATGAAAATGTCAAAACAGTGCCGTTACAGCGGATGCAGGGCCAAATATGGTTGAGGTAAGAAGGGGAATGCTGATATTAAAACGCAAGTAAGTCCACAACACGACTATTGTGGAAAGAGATTCATCAGACGAAATTAACTCTTCCCTCTTAATGTACGAGGAATAGGAAAAGAGGGGAAGTACGATCTGGCGCAGGTTGAAAATGTAGATTGCAGAAAATCTGACAGAACGAATAACGGACCCTTGCTTGCAAATAATATGCATGAACAATAGCTGGCGCTTGCTGATAATAAACCAAAAATTTGTCAATTGAATTGTATGCGCCAAGGAAATTCTACTACAGGAGTGTTATATGAAAAAGCCCTTCAAAAATAATCAACACATTCTACTCACTTAAATGATACCGCAGATGCTCGTCAAAACGAGAAAATGGAAATACATTAGAGCATAACCATTGTGAGGGAATCATATTTACTTCGAGAACAGTGGAAAGGATATGAATAGCTAACGACATCAAACATGGTCGGCAGATGAAAAAGAGGCAATGAATCATCTCTAAGGTACAAATGTATGTCAACATGGTAGAATGGAATCTTTCAAACCGCCTGTTCCTGATCAACCTGACAAACTGCTACACTTCTGCAGCATTATCTGCCATAGGTGAAGCAGACTGACAATTTGCATTGCTAAAGTTGACATTGGTGGGAAGAATAAGAGAGTAAAGTAAGGACTTAACGTTTAACTGTAAGGCAACACGACAGCAGAAATCCCAGCTTGAACAAGGTAAGGAAACAGGATCACAGGCGGAAAAGGTAAGACGACGGTCAGACTATTCACCCCTGCTTAACAAGTGCGTGTCTTTAAAGGCAGTGCGTATCTCACACAGGTTTGAACACATAATGGACAACAGAAAGAAAAGGGAAACTGCCTTGTGCCACAGCCCACGGATAGGCGGTTCCAGCACATAAAAGGCGCACCCTGTTGGGCAACCGCACTTTTCACAAAGAAAAACTACGCACACAGACGCGGCTAAAAGGATGCATACCTTGGTTCCAAGTTATCAATCCATACCTTAAACAAGGGCTACAAATGAATGAATGAAGCAATAAGTACGAAAACGCTATTAAAACCAGTAAAGAGAAATAAAGAAAGGTACTATACCGAATGTTTGACCTATTCAGACGCGATAATTAGTGACTACCGGTTAGCAAAAGCACAAAGCCGTCGTCTACCCTCAACCGACATTGTTAGATGAGAGAAGCCGGGGCCAAAAAGAAAATGCAAGGGGAACTATTTCACAAGCTTACAAGTAGATCTGTTACCACGTCACATCACATAGACACATACTGCAATTTTGCCAGTCTCAATTAAGCCAGGATTTGTTCTCAGAAATAAATAGATTCGACAATAACTACCCGTACTTCCTCTTCGTTTACTTGTTCTTATTTCCTACTCCCCATTCCCCCGTTCAGAGTTAGAGAGCAATAGTTGGCGGCTAGCCAAAAATAAACTCTTCCTTTCAGAGAACTGAGAGGAATGGAAAGTAGTTTGGTGCATCACCACCTACGGATTCCATTCACCCTCCAAGACATGCATTCATCAACCACTGTGCATAATAAAGTATAAAGTTATGGCCGAACTTGCATACTGCAAATAACCAATGAGCACTATAGACGTTTCATAAATGGCAGCTACAAAATGTTCTGTGTGTAACAACTGCAGCACAAAATGTAAACGACGAAAACAAATGGGCTAACGTTACAAAGAATGGACAAGACCAAGGAGAAATTAAAAGATCCACACTGTCTAGCAATCTAGAAAAATCCTTTTAAATGTAAATTTAATAAAGGGGGCATGAAATCCGAAAAGCAAATTTATTATTGGCAAGTAGGAAGATGAAGTCTACTTTGAGACCCAAAATGCATCATTAGACTTGAGAAATCGGCGATCAAATAGAAGTAGCTGATGCAGTCCTCAAAAAAAACAAGAGTATTGACGGTTCCTCAATAAAAAACTAGAAAGCCTTTTATTAAGCCATTTTTAATACGTTAAGGACGAAAAATTTGCTCCATGATCATGCATTTTATGCACAAACAGCATGAAACCGAGTTTACAATAGAAAACTCCAGAGATTTAAGAAGCACAAAAGCCCCTAGAAACAGAAAGCAACGTCAGTAAATATTTAACGCATCAAGGATGGCCAACCAAGTCAAAATCGCCAGACGCTTTTAAAACAGGACGAACAAGATGCCGGAGTAATAGCGAGTAAAAGACAGCACTTCTAATACTAATAAAAGGATAAGGAATTAGAAGGATGCATGGAAATAAAATGCATTGAGCAACGTTGGACACACCTGATACTGTGTCTCTGTAGCAAAGATGTGGCAATACTGGCAAGGTGTCTCACTATTCGCTTCACGGGCCAAAAAAGCAAACTTTGAAGAATACGGATCGCAGGTAGCATAGGAAATGCGGCGCAAGGCATGGGCCATGTAAACAGTCTAACGATAAATGATGACAAATGACATACCTTGCAATCTGGATCACAAACTTTCACTCCGGATGTCGATATACAGAGCATAACAGGCTTAAAGAACGAAAACTTCTAACAAATCGACTAAAATACACTGCATTCTTACCTGGAGGACTTCCAATTTATTTCGAACAAAAGCAGCGCGCGAGAGCTTGTCAGCCTCAAATGGCATGGAGCCGAGGTACTAGACACTGATGATTAGGCATAAAAAACTACCAAAGCGGGTCGGAAAATAATGTCAGGAGGCATCTTAATGTTCTAGACTAGATAAAGGTTAAAGTAACTACGAGTGACGCATAACACCCACAGCCCAGAGCGACAATCCTCAAAGTAGTCTAAGACACCTCCCTCTTTGCATGTGTATTAAAACGAAATCAAACTAGATAGGGAATAAATTTTAAATAACGTGGTGCACATCACATCACAACTCGGTATAATCTAACGTTTAAAAATGACATTTTTTCCAAAAGTGTTTTGTTAGTGGAAAATTTTTACTTGTACAATTACGTTGGGATTTGGTGCTGCATTTATCAGTCTGCTGACCTGCTGAGGCACTTGAGTATCCTGCCATATGGCATGGCCTATGAGACTGTCGTTAGCTTCTCAATTATTTCGTACCTTGGCATTTTGTTGCCCTGCTGCACATTTTTGGCTTACCACAGCCCGCAGCACTTCCACTTTGGAATACAGCAGGATGTTTGACACTGCTAATTAGGGTAGACACACTGTGAAGTTACGTGTCAGCCACGTGTCGCATGACTGAGTTGCAGTGACGCCCACCGCCTAGCCAGGTCTAGTTTCACAATATATATTTTATTCAACTCGCATTTGGGCTACCGGGTGAATTTCACAAAAATAACTTGAAATAAATATATACACTCCCTTTTTATCGCGTCTGCGTATACAAATAATCACTATTTTTTCCATGCATATCTCTCCAAAACACCTTAATGTACTGGATTCGCCTCATTTGAATGCGAATTATAAAAGTCTTCTTATGAACGTTAGCTTTTTACCTTGTCTGTAGTACTTCTTGCTAGATTTTCGTTTTTGTTGTGTCAAAAATTCACTTTGTTTATAATTTTGAAATTCTGCTTTGCATCAGCAATTAAAAATTCATGAATTTTTGGACAATTTACCTAAAAAACCCCCTCCCACTTTATGTTTAAGCGGGTTCATGGGTGCACTTTTTGGATCTCTTCCAGCAGGAGTAGTTTCGCGTTTGGGTCTACCATCGTTCAGTAGATAGTTTGTTCGTAATTTGAATTATGACAAATAAGGCTAAATTTGAGCACGATGAACTAGGCGACATTGAGGTTTTATGCGATTTACATCATATTTACCTGAAACCAATTTGTAAAGTACATTTAACTGTTCAAATTTCTGGTTTAAGTTGTATTGGGGCACAGGGCAGGTGCTTATCTACATGGGAGGTTTCAGAAAAGCTGCGGCAGCTTTGTCCGTCTCTTCTTTCACCGCCTATTCAGATGAAAGTAACGGGTGCAACTGTTGACTTCGTCCGTTTTGTTGTTGAGCTCAACTCGAGAGTTGACGTCAGAAGAGTTATTAAAGCTGCTGATAGTCAGGTATTGTTATTTTGTTGCAAAAATACAAAGACATTACACGGTGACTTCCTCTTTGCTTTTACCCCAATATCTTGGTAGCGGATAAAACTTAGTGGATTCCCCCAAACTTTGCGAGTTCGTGCCGGAGATGCGCCAATCGATTGTCCCCGCAAACACGATTGGGAGGCTTTTTTCCGAGATGCGAAGGATATGAACGAGTTAGTGCCAGGTGAACGCCCCGATACCGTCGTCATTTCCAAACTGCCGGTCCGGTGGTTCGCTCGTTCTACCAGCACTACTAAATTTCAACCAGATCCCGAAATTGTCGAGGAAGTTTTTAAGGTAATTAGCCCTAAAGGGGCTTTTGTTTTTCTCAATGGCCCTATTAATGGGAGTATTCTCCAGATATATGGCAAGATCCGACGTATCGATATCCCAATGCTGGATCCGTGTCAGAACCCACAACTTTTGGCAAAAATGGGTCTTTCAGTGGACCATGCCAGAACTTTCCTGTCCGACATCGGTTACACGCTTTCTGCTGAACCAGATGCCGCTACTTCATCATCCTCCTCTATCTGCAGTCACGACGGTTTTGGAAAAATGGCTCCTTCAACAATCAAACCGTTATTTTTTGATGAAAAACCCCTCACCTCTGTTGACTCCGCCTCCCCACTAACCTTCACGGTTTTTATTCAATACACCGACTATTCGGGTTTTGCAGCGGCCATGGAGGCTCTAAGGGGCAAGAAACTGATATACGCGCCTAATGACAAGAATAACGCGGATTCACCGAAGTTCTTTTCTGCCGAAATAAAGGTGAGCCTCCTTTTAACAGCTAAGTCTCCTATTTCAAGTGTTCTTAGTGTTCACATTTTTTGTGGTTCCCTTTATTATGTTCGTTCTCTGAGGGCATTGTTACTAGAATGTTTTTAAAGGGAGCTCATTGAAGGAAATAGGATTAACCTTTATTTATGTCGCTTCAGTGAATGCTCTGGAATGCCATAGTTGACGCCCATCCCCTGGGTCGTTTCGTTCACCCTTCTCGTTGATGTGTTCTTTATGTTCAGCTACCAATGAGTCTAACTTTTCGTTTGGTAAAATGGCTCCCTAACAGGCTACGTGTTTGGCTGACTTTAACTAAGCCCCACATCCCTCTTTTCTGCTTCTATTCGAAGGCCTGGTTAGTTTATGAGTCTAGACTATGTTTCCGATGCGAATCTCATCCATAGAGCTGGATTTGCTCACAAGGTGAAGAATTGTTGAGTCTTATGTTGGTACCATTCTCCACTGATTGACGCATTGACAAGATTGTTCAAATCACTAACGGTTTTTTTACACGAGCTTGACCAATTATGCTTTCCGGTTGCATTGCGACTTCAAGCCCATGAATGTGAGGGAAAATGAGTAATTAAGGGTCGGTTTCACCCACGCAACCGTAGTGACCACTCGATTTGTAGCCTGAGTACCTTTATTTTTTAATCGTGAGGCCTTTTGGGTACTTGATGCATATGGGTAATAGCAGTTTGTCATTTTCACCATTTTGCCTTGGCTAGTTTGCTCTGCATGCTGACCCTCACCAAGGCATGTGTTTCTAGATGCCTCCATTCGAAGAGCTAGTCACCTTGTCTAGCCACACCTGTGAATCCAGATCACAAGAAGCTCTGCTTATGTTCGTACGTTAGCAGAGGTCGCTACATTGGTGGTGTAGACTGTTTCGACCAAGTGCTTGGCCCATTAATGAAATCGAGCTAGTTACTCGTCCCGAAGTTATGCAATCAGTTGTCCACTATGCCATTAATTTGGTTTTATAAATGGGGTCAGTCTTTGGTTAACAGATTAAGCACCATCCACTAAGAAGAACGCATTAACCACTTAAATTTTTCCGGCGCCGTTGTTTGACAATTTTGACGCTTCGTGAGTTTCCAGTGTGAATATACGGTAGCAAATCGTCACTGAACTCACATTTTTTAATTGATTAAGTACTTAGCTAGTGGATGAAATATCAGCATCGTAGCATTGTCATGCATCTTCAAGAGCTACTTTTAATGGGTGATCTGGTTATCTAACAAAATAAACATAAAGTTGTCAGAAGCGGCGCTGAATATGTTTAAGTGATCGCAGGAGTGACTGTATAAGTTTATCCTTCGTCAATATTGTTTAATTTCATGTGTGAGGAAAATTATGTTGTCTTTTCCCACTTGTTAGATGAATGTGGGTTTATGATGATGAATGTTATGGCTCTTCTGGCCTTGTTACCAGTTAGCTGTTTTAAAAATTGGCCAATGAGGTTCAAAAATCATGTAGCGATTTTTTATGGGTACCAAAGTCTGAAAATAGTAATATTTTTGCCATGATCATGCGCTAGCAGCTTGCCAGTTGTCTTCAGGCTTATTGATTGATTTATAATTGGGGGCGGTGGGTTGGTGGTGTTTTTATGAGTAACTAGTCTGATTTTTACAAATAAAATCACTCATTGAATAATTTTCAAGTTTGTTCCTGCCAGCTCCCGTTTTATTATTAGCTACGTAGATACTTAGGCTGCTAGGTGAAAGGATTTCAATTCTCCTGTCCTCCTGTATCTAACGAAGCTGCACTTCTCTATGGTTTATTCCTGACCGAAGAGCTGGCCATCTTACCTAGTCCGACTTACCGATTAAAATCAAAAAGACCGTTAGGACTCTTCAAATTGGTTACTTCGTTTCACGAATTTGAGGCTATGGTGTAGTTTATCAGGTCTGAATGCAAGGGGCCACACTGATCCCTGAGTCACTGGAGATTAGAGGTACTAGTTCAGCATGCTTGATGCGTTCTGCTAGGTAATTAATGGTTTCTCGTTAATAGTTGGAAGTGCTGCCGTTACTCTATTGTTGACCCACTGCTGGACACTTTGTCCTCATACTGATACTGGTTGCATAATTAATAGTTTGTCGTTGGTTAAGTAGTGATCAGAGGCCCAGAGGTTGGGCCGTTTTCGATCCACCACAGATCGATGCACTAATACCTTGTCACTAATTTCGCAGTTTTTAATTAGAAGTAATTTTGTGACTCCGCCGCAGGTAAACTTTGATCGAAGCAAACATCTCTCTGACCTCTCTGTGCGCCGACGAAAAGCGGCGCGCATTCAGCTGGAGGCTGCAGCTATAGCAGCTGAGGAGGAGGCGCGTCGTTTGAGGGCCGAGCGTGAGGCTCGGGCGAGGGAGCTGGCGGCGCAAGCGGAGGCTGAGGCACAACTGGTCGCCAAACGTGCTGAGGAGGAGAAAAGGGAAGAAACAAGGAAAGAGGAATTGCTGCGTGCTCTGGCTAAACGTATCAAGAGGGAGCGGGCGAAACGTGCCAGGGTTGAAGCGGCCGACAAAATGACTGAACGCGAGAAGAAACGACATAAGGGGAGTCTTTACTTGTCGCTTGGCGTTTTGACCTGCTTCCTCATAGATTGAAATTTTAACGCTACGTTATGAATGTGCTTTTAACGGTAATCTTGGTTTTTTATTTGGAGAGTGAAGTGCTTTTCCGTTTAATACGACACCACTTTTTTTCAGAAATGCATCTTTTGGAATTTTGTCATTATTAAGAACTTGAGGTTTCTAAGCCCCCTTGACGTATTGTTTTTGGAGAGTTGTGTTAACAAATGCTAAAGACATTTCATTTATTTATCCACGCCAAGGTTGCATATCGTTATTGTAACACACGCAGACAATTTTTATTTTCGGGTTGAACTTGACATAGTATTGTGGATGCGAATCGTGTGAGTTGCCTCTTTCATGTACATCTTTGCTGTAAACTAGAATGCCGGGTAGTTTTTGGCGAATTTATGGGTGTCTATTCTAGGCTTCGCATATTTTTGTATTTGATTATTATGCTAATGGATGGAGGAGGAAACTCATGGTTTTAGTCGCTTCTTTTTTGGCTACAGAAGCATCATCGTGAAAGGGAGAAAGCGATTTCCAAAGACACCAAGGATGGACTTCCAGTTTCTACTTCCAGCATTGCTATTCAGACTTCTCCTGAACGAAGTCACTCCTCTGGGAAACATGCAAGTGAAATACTTTTTTGAGGAGGCATTGATGAACATTTAGAGTAGTTTAATCAAAATTCCATTTATGGCGCGATTGCATTTAGTCTGCTTGACCTAACGACACAAACCTTCAATAATGGATTTCTCTACCGCATGACATTTCAGCAATCGCGAACAAAGTTGATTTCTGAGATGCGGGCCAGGTCCCCAGTGGAGGCTACCGCGGAGCGAATGCGTGAGAAACTGCTGCAAAAGCGGGAGCTGCAGCTGCGGGCGCGACTGCTTTCGGCAAGTTGTGAATTTTATGTCTGCAACCGGAATGTGAGGATACTAACTTCTACCTTTTATTTCCTCTTTAGCGTCTGCACGAATGATTCCAAGTGGCTGAGTGTTTGTACATTGGAGGAAATTTTTACTTATCTTTATGTAAAACAATATCTTATATGTGTGCACGATTATTCACAAAAAATATAAATATTGTAAGGCAATTTAGTACTAAAACGCTTAAAAGGAGGAACTTTTGAGTTGCAATTCTTGCCAGCCTTTTGAAACACCCCATAATAGGTATTGCAACTCTACAGTTATTTGATATAGTATTTTCTTAATAAGGATGACCATCGCCATAATTCCAAGTGCTGATATGAAGCTTCCGACTACCAAAAACTGGCTAGGTTCGAAATATTATGGGCTTAGCTCGCATCAGTGGTGAAACGGCAATGTTCCATCAGATAATGTCTTATTTCATTGGCAGCAGCTCCGGGAGATTTACCCGCTACTGTTTGGAGCCTGCATAGACTGTGTGAAAGAAAACCTACTTTGCCTATCTGTGGTGTGATTGGGTGATAATTTTTGTGCATGCGGGTCTTCCACGATTCATGCCCCGCGTGCTAATGGCCCATCAGGCCTTCTTCACGGTTGCAAGTTACTCATATAGGCACGAGCATTATAATACATATGGGGATAGCTAACTCCGTTAGGCAGCCCACTACCAGGTAGCAGTCATATTTCTGTCCTACTGATGGTATGCAAGTTTTATGGGAGAGGACAGCAGGGCGTTTTTGGTAATCGCATGCTGTTTGCAGTAATTGAGGAAAATTTGGTAGTGACTGCATTTTTTCAAAAACTGTAGGGAGCATTTGTGTAGTGATTGTGATGTGGGAACTTGGCAAGAAACAGAGCGCGGCTTTGGGCTGTTGGTCAGCGTTAAAATGGTGAAACAGCGACTTCGAGATTCTTGCATTGAATGCTGTGACCCATGGGTGGAGAGGCATAAGAGTTAATGCGTAACTACTTCTCTGTCGTACTCACAGGGAGTGCTGTGGACCTTGACCTTTATTTCAGTACCAGCTTTGGAGTATTGGTCACCATCTTGGATGCAGGAATCGAGCTTTAACGTCGATGGTTTGCGGTGGAACCAGATTAACAGGATGAAAATCACTCGTACAAAGTTCGAACTGTAGGTAGAAAAGAGAATTCAAGTGTTCACTGAGCTGGGATCGGTGTATTTTGAAGGGAAACGTTCGAGTGAGAGGGAGTTATTTAAGAAAAAAATTATTAGTCAATTCGGATACGAAGAACTTGTAAAAGTAAAGTTGTGTTTTAGGCAAAAACAGGATCGGTGCCGCCGTTTGCTGTTTTGTTTGCATCAATATCAATGCCCGCATTGGATGAGCGTTTTGTGCATAACATGCGGGTTCGGGTAAAAAGGTGCTTCACACATATGTGATACCCAGGCAGACGACATTGACAAAGTACTAGGTCTATTCGTTAACAGTCGAGCGTTTTCATGAGGTGCATTAAAAATATCCACTTCAGCAGAGGCAAAAAGTGCGGGCACCAGATCGAAACAAAGCGGTGCGAAGTGATCCTACCGGTGACAGGTGGGAGGCAAATTGAATGAATGAATGAATGGAGGGAGGCAGGGAGAGAGAGAGGGAGGAAGGGGGAGGCATGTCAGTCACCACCTTCAGGTATCACTATACCAAAACAGTTGTCCACACAAACTCAACAGCATTGGCAGACAACATTACACAACAAAGTGATGACAGTCAATGAAAGTGACAGAAAAGGTGCTTGGTTGCTGAAGAGGTGCGGGTTCATGACAAGTTGCAAGGCGATTTACGGAGCATGGCGCCAGATGATGCTTTGAACATGGAAAGCACATTTGCAAAAAAATGCGATGCAGGAGGAGAGAATCGTAGTGAAGCCAACGACAAGGGCACACTGTGTTCAATGGACCGTTTTTAACTGTCCAGCGACAACAGCGTCTTCAGGCTGCTTGGTTGGGCTGAGGCTCGAAGCCTCAACTGGTGATTACAACCGACCGATGGCATGTGATAATGACCGCCTCATTTGCATGACACGGAAGAGTTTCAGGAGACAAGTGTTTGTTGTGCTTGCATGGATTTTTGGGTCAAGTGAAACTGGACTGTGGCATGCTCTCACAGTTCTAAATAGCATGCCACGAAGAAATATACAGAATATTGAAATGCACCAGGCACAGACATCTACTTTTGACAAATAAAATTACACATTTGCGTCCTGCAAACTGATCTACAGCACAATTAACCACAGTAAAGCACGAATAGACCCTTCGTGATTCTACATTATCATTCCTGCATCCCACATCCAGCGTCTCGCGTTATTCCACTAAATTGATGCTACAACAATCGTGGTCAGACCCAAAGACAAAATCACCGACCTGGACGCATTCCGTTAGAAGAAGGAGGAATCGTAGAACTCATCGCGCCACTTTCACATTCCACTAAATGCATCGGTCGACAGTGACTCCCCAGTTCTGACCCACCTCCACCACACGGTATGATGTTTTCCTGTGTCCACCACTTGTTTCAAGGAAACTTCACATGACCGATCCTCAAGCGCGTTTTGAGGAGTGATATGTGTCGACGGAAAACGAGTGAATGAAGACGCAATACGTGTTAGCACGTAGGTATGGCATTCGATGAGTGCGACAACATCTCACAAGAAGGTGATCCACTCGTCCATGGGTTGACCAAACGACGCACACTGAAGTCTTGTTTGATTCCGCTAGTGCACTTCGGTATTAATTTGATCTCAATGGCGACCATGGCTGCCTGATACAGTAGCCCAGAAGTTTGCATGGAATGGAAATCCCTTGTAAAAAGCACATTAAAACGCTCTGGCAAAAAGACGCTTGTTAAAAACTTTAAATCAAGAAAACCAATCCCAAACTCTCACTGTCCAGACATAACCGTCAGGTGGCGTTTTACTGTGCAGACAATCTTGCGCACTATAATCGCATGCTGTACCCGACCGTACCAGAGAGGGAATTGAAGTGCTGCGGAAGTTAAACGTGCAGTGATCTCGCCTTGACTACTTGCAATTTTGTTTCGGTTGCGTCGAGTTTGCCACTTTTACTTGCCTTACTGGAGACCTCCTCAATAAAAAAAGCCCCCGAGCCACAGCGGTCATGCAATATCATAAAAAAACATAAAGTAAATTACCTTTTATTTTTTATTGAAATAGAAGTAGTCTGAGTCACCCGAAAATCGATTACTGCGCTGTTGGCGTAGAAATATGCGCATGCCATTCATGCTAGTGGTCTTCTGATCCTTGTACAGTTTTCAGCTTCTTGAAGAATAAATTAGGCCCTAAATTGGTAGTGGTGTTGACAAATCCACGTCGAATGGAAAGCCAAACGGAAGTTTTGTCTTTATTCATAGCAAGCCAATTAAAGCCACGTCAAGCCCCAGTAATCACCACTTTCGAATTCTGCAAATTGACTAGTAATGAAGTGAGACTCGATCAGTCTGAGTGGACTTTACGCAATACAGACCTGAAAAGGATGACCTATCATTGCGATAGGTGAATACAATTTCTGTTATATCCAAGTAAATACTGCTAAAGAAAGCAATGCATGCGAAGTGTTTGCCCTAGAATATCGTCTAGAGCTTAGCACTGCTTCCCAAAAGACCTTCACCGAAGAAGAGTCTACCCAGCTGATAAGGTGATATTAAAGGACCCGTATAAATTCATCCTTCAATAAACTAGACTTTAGTTGTGAGAAATAATTTCCAAGGCAGCTCGAGTGCCAGTGTATTAACGCATTTCGCCCAAACATGTCGAAGAAGCGCTAATAAAACTACGCTTACATATCACCATTCCAATGTGAGGGTGGTGATCTCCTAATCCTAAAGGGCTACAGAGTTCCAAAATTTTGTAGGCGACAGAAGAGAACTGGAGCGAATGCCACTGGCAAGCGATTACTCGCACCAGGAACGGCGCCTGAGCCCGACAGAGACATCGACACCACCACAGGCACGGGTGACCAGGATCAGGCAGAAAGGCACCCCCACCCGTCCCATCCCCCCGCCTCCAAAACCCAAGGCTCACCATTGCAAGGCCATCCAAAATCACCTACGCCAAGCTAAACTCAAGTAATTCACTCGGCACAAAGCTTCAAGATACTCTAGCAATTTTCGTGTCTTTCTACTAGAAATTTAGCACTTAGCACAGAGCTCCAATGAAAACATAAGCCTTAATTTGTATACACTCGTACGAATAAAACCGTTGGTATAAAGGATCGTCGGAGATAGTCTGTATAAGTGTGTGCAAGTGGTGTGTTTACGAATAATGATAGCGATGCCCCACCAGCACAGCAAGAAGCTTTGAAAAGGGCTGCCAATTAGAAGAGGAAGGGTAAGAAAGGGGAAGCAACAGCGCTTTACACAAACGAGGTGGAGATGGTAATGTCTCACCCTCGATGAAGAGAAAGAAAAGGAATTGCACGTCCTGATAAAAAGCACATTTACACAGATATATTTACAAAAAAGGTCCAAATCTAGAGGTCGATCAAATTAGGACGACGACGATCCAGTAGATTTAGCCGCTTTTGGCTCCTCGGTGGCACTCGAAGCAGCAGGCAGTGATTTTGTACCCGACGAGCCTAGATTAGACTCCTCCTCATCACTCTCCTCATCAGAGTAGTCAACGAGACCAACCATAGGGCTCTTGGCGATATCAGCGGATTCATAAACGATTTCACTCTAATAAAGAGATCACATTTGTGGGAAAGTGGGCCTTATCTAACTCAGAACTAGCAACAACTTAGGGCTATTCTCAATACTTACCTCCTTACTAGTTTTCTCAGGGATAGTTCCTGAAGCATCAGCAGAATCACTGTCGTCATTATTACTATCCCCATGTTCCTCAACCAATGGCCTCTTGGAATGTTTGACAGACGGGGCTTCTTCTTCGCCATCACTGCTTTCGTCTCCACCACTGCTACCATCGCCCAAAGAGGCAGCTGCATCGTCATCCTCACCGCGTCCGCAGAGTCGTTTGAGTGCACTCCGCGACGGCGATGAAACGTTAGCGTCATTTTCGTTTTCCGTGTTGCTGAGGCCACCCAGATGAGTGGACCTGATGTGAATAGAGATCGCAGGGTACGAAGTGTGTCCAATGCGACGATTTATGAGGGGCCCCGGGGAAGAGTCAGAGGTGGACGACGAGGACGGTATCAAAAGGGCGAAGGAGGGGGTTGTCGTTGCCGCAGTGGTGCTTTGCATGGGCGAGTGGTGGAGCGCCTTGGGTGAACCACTGGGAGAAGATGGCGCAGGGGGGCTGCTAGATGTGGTAAAAAAACGAGACGGTATGCTCTCCAGGGTCATTGGGGATTGTCCATGAGGCTGAGTTTGAGCTGATATTTCGGTTTCATCTTCGTCTTCGTCGTCCTGATTAAACCACTGCTCTTCATCATCAAAAACTGTTGGTCCGCGGACAAATCGTGAATTAACCGTGGCCCTCAAAGACGGTCTAAAAACCAGTCAAATTTACATGTCTATGGTCGAGAACTCTGAGTTCCAGAGCCTTCAAAGAAAAGCAATTGTTAAGGTGAATGAAGTAATGAAGTGAAATTAAATGAACTAATAATAAAAGTACCACAAAACTTGAGTGCAAGATTCATAACGAAGATTTACATAATCCTTGTCTAATTAATGCAAATACCGATACAAGTGTAACAGCAAGCCATTCAAATTACTTTTTTAACCAAAATTTGACCGATAGTTAATATACGAAGGTTTAGGAGATTGAAAATTGACTTGGGGAAAGTCAGAGCATCTCCAAGCAGTTGATATTAGAGAGGGGTCATTGGTGACCCAATCTTTAAGGGGGCATGACACATCTTCAACTAGGAAAGAACTGTTGGGTAACATAATTCCGCCGGTCAAGCAGTGACTTACATGCCTGTTGGAACCGTCTGACCGAAGATACTGGATGGATCCGTTCGACCTGGTTTATTATTAGCATCGTAACGTTCCTTAAGTCGTTTGAACGTGTTCACATAGGTGATTTTGTTTAGAACATCCCAGTGCTCATTCACAGCATAATTGATAAGCGATGTGATATCCTCCATGTGAATGTACTCAAACAATTCAACGATGGCTGAGTCGATCATGTTATATCGATGTCCATTGGCGGTAAACAGTTCTACCACCGGCTTAAACAAACAGTTTTTGATAAGGTATCGATTGTAGAATTCTTCCTTCAACTGAATCATCTTCCGCAACAACCTTAGAGCACCTAAGAGAGTATATCAGTAACAAACCAACTTACTTAGGACCAGAAACTTGTGCGTTGAACGCAGCAAAACCAATACACGCTTTACAAGATCCCGATGAAGGCAATAGTTTTTCATATGGTGGGTATGGGTCTCGATGCAAAAAATCAGCAAGTCCAAGACGTTGCTTAATACGAGTGCAGAATGGTAGTTGTCTATCGAGTTGTGCATTACAAAAAGGGCCTACCACAACCAATCGCACCATGAGCGGTGTTGTCGAATAAGGGTTTTGTCAACGTGCCTATGCAACGTTTGTAGAAGAAGCTCAAAAACTCTGACTTCTCACTTCGCTGCAAAAGTAAACCAGTTAGTTAAAGAACTGAGAAATACCAAATGAGATACTCACAACAATAAATGGCAAAAAACTAAGACAACGAGCGTGAAATCAACGTACTTACCGCAGATGCATTAGTCATATTATCGGGATCAACCAGAATACGCAGCATGTACCCAAGTTGGTAGGCATCACCAAGTTCTGGATCGAAGTCTTCTAAGAGCTGCGTAATCATCAAATTTATCAAAATGTTCTCGTCACGATGTTGCCTGGCACCCTCCTTACACACGTGCTCACGTACTATTGACGGCTGATTTTCAACAAAGGCCTGAAGAATCACCAGAGCAGCTGATTTGACGTCATGATCGTTGCTGGAAAGAAGTACCTCTACCGTGGAAAGAGCTCCATGAGCGGATAAGGTGGCCAGAAATGCCTCCTTCTGATCAGTCTGTACAGAGAGATTGCAAAACTCCTTCACGAAGAGAGCCAACTCGCGTCGGTGTGAGTCAGAAGTTTCGGGAGACTTAAGGCATGTGAACAGCCTTAGCATGATCTCACGGTCTTCTTGCAAAGCACTTAGAATCTCCATCTTATTTGACGAAATGAACGACTTCAAATCAGACATGGACTGTTCATCGACAAGGCTTGGAGGTGGCAAACAACAATCCTGAATATACTGTACTCGGTAGGTTTGGTGAATTTTATTTATTAGCTTCGAGTTGTGAAGTGGCAACGCCTCTCTGAAATTTGCCTGATTTCTCAAGAAATCACGATGTCGGGTTCGGCCTCCAGGATTGTACTCCAAAATACCAATGACGTCCAATATAACGTCGTCAGAAAAAAGAGTCTCATAAAGAACCTGTTTGTTGAATAGGATAAGCTGTCTGAAGATATCGTACAAAAAATGCAATGAATTCAGGTCTTCCAGGTCCTCAGCTTTGTGAAAAAGATCAATCAACTGCCTGACATAATTACTACGATCAACCGCTGCAACAATGCGCTCACGCTTTTGAAGGAGGTTCAAATGCGTACTAAATACCTCAGCGATCTCTTCTAGCCGTGAAAGTTCACAAGGGGGAAGTTCAAACGTTTGAAGAGCTTGATTCGTGACTAATGAGTAGGCCTCGACATCATCAGTGTCGTCAGATTCGTCCACGACGTCTTGCGTAATTTCAACCGAAGGGTCTTTGCCCTGAACGGAACAAATTTTTTCCCATATATCATCACACCCAGCCTTTTCTTGGAAAGAAAGAGCAAGATCTACATTTTCTCCTTCAGACCAAACTATAAGTGTCTCCTGCTGCTTTTGATACGCGGTCTCTGGCTGAATCTTTGATTCCAGAAGAGGGGATCCATCATTTTCCGAAATAACGACAAGACAGATGCAACTCGCATCGTTGTAGAGAGCGGACACATGTCCAGTTCCTTTATCATCCCACTGTCGCTCCTCATTTAGCATATAAAGCTTCACACGCCTGCGCGTAGTAGCTTCCGAAGAAGACATTCCGACAGGAAAAACCAACTGAAATGAGTGCCAGCTTAAAAGTACAAGGATTAAAAAGTGTTTACTAATTAAGCAGTGCAGTAATAAGGGCAATAAGATCCATTACGCAAACCTAAACATCCTACAAGGAAGCAAATGCAAATAACATATGATGAAAAGTAGACAGAAGAGACTGATCCTAGCAACTGGAGTATCCCAGAAAATGGTGACAAAAACAAAAACCACACAGATAGTCACCTACATCAGAACACTTTCCAGACAATGAAAATGATTGAACACAACCCTAACAAGTACGAACCCGACGCAGTTACAAAGCCAAGTGAGCATCCATTTAGTTTCTGCACTGATTTAAACAAGCCCTTAGAAAACTTGGGAAATAAAAACAACCGTACTTCTTGAATTATAGGTGGTTTAGATTTAAACATTAAAAGTAAAATCAACGTCTACAGTTCAACATTATTTTGATTTGGCATCAAACAGCTATATTTTTAGCGGCGTACGACTTGAACATACTTAAGGTAAGTTAACCTTTAACAGGCGGAAATTATGAGCCTGAAGTAAAAGAAAGGCATAGCACAAGGCAAAATACAAAATGGTGGTGTACAAAGGGGTTGATGCGTTACTGACATACCCCGGTAGCCGTGTCATCCAGTATTACATAGCCTTACTCTCGTAAGAGCCACCCACGAATTTTCCATAAATAAATGCCTTGAGTCAGCCATCACAACGTAGTTGATACCGTAAGAAAAACCCTTATGTACCAGTACTACCAGTTACTAGATTTGTGGGCAGTAGATTCATTTCTGACCACAATATAACCGATTTCTTCACTATCACTGGATTTGAAGGTTTGCGATGGTTTCGATGTTTTTTGATGTTATCTCTGTAGCCAGCCCACCCGTCGAGGTACAAGAAAGCGAATTCAGAAGTCAAAAGTGGTGCCTCACCAACGCCGATGTTTAAGCCATTATCAAATTACATGGCTGTCCCAATACCTTCTGCATGTCAAATATATATTCTGCCTGAGTGTTATGCCCCATTTAGTCTTCAGGGTAGCTTTGAGGCAATTGAAGGCGTTGCATCTTTTGCATCATTGCTGTCAAATAAATGACGTAGTGTATTTTATTGTGCTTGTTTTTTAGGATCAGCTAATTATGTTTTATTTTGTTTCGTATGAGCATAGTGTAATCCCCATACCTTGTTATAGAAATGGGTTGGTATTTTATGCTCTTTCTTTAATCTTAGCAAACGTATTTCTTCTTGTTCTTTTTTAAGTCTAGACTATGTGTGAAATTACGTGAAATCAAAAAATGTCCGTTGTGTTATCTGGATAAACATCTTTCGCTTACCTCTACCATTTCATTGGTCAGAAAGTGCTGCACTGTTAAATTTTGTATGCGCTCTAACTGTCGACCTGCTGGGGTGATGTTGCCAACTTCTACGTCAAAGGGCAGTTCGCATACAACAATTAACCTTGCGTTTGTTGAACCCTTGCCATCTAGCGGATCTGATACATGTTTGTATTTGTCCTAAGTCATACTATTTGCAATTCAGACACGTCGTCACTTACGGGCAACATAGAGGGTTTCGCGAGTTCATCTGATGGTACAGTACAAAGTCTGTTAAGGAGACGGGGATTCGGTTGGATGCTAGAAGTTGAAACAGAAGATGGTGACTTTGATAAACCTCTCCTGTAAGACTTTCCAACTCCTCTACACGAATAAGCTGTGCGGTACAAATTTTAGTCTTGCTATGTATACTTGCAGGGAGGAACTAGACGTTGACCTCAAAACAATTGGCAAAAAAATGAAGGCAGTTATTCTTCCTTGCGTTCGTTCTGGACTTGATCCGGCGTCAATTCGCGAGAACCCCGATTTCTGGGGACCCTTAACTGTGGTTATGCTCTTCTCTCTTGTTTCATTGGTTGGGCAATTGAGGGTCGTCGCTTGGATTCTTACAATCTGGCTAGCTGGTTCTTTTATCGTCTATTTCATTGCACGATCGTTGGGAGGCGAAGTCGCCTATGCCCAGTGCCTTGGCGTAATCGGTTACTGCCTCCTTCCACTTCTCTTAATGTGCGCTGTCGGCGCTCTTTGCAATTTGGGAGGCTTTCGAAAGCTTGGGATTCTCATTGCTGTGTGTCAGATCTTCTATAGTTTCTACGTTATCTATGTTCTCAACTGATCTCCTGATCTTGGGCCTTGAAATTTCATATTTACTCTTACAAAGTTGGTTACTTCCGCCAAAGAATGCATCACGTATTTATCTATATAGACTCATTTGCTTTTTGTACTAGTTCAAGGTTCTGACAATCAACAAATTGGCAGACTGTTTTTCACTATCTTTTAATTTGCAATGATGTGTTCGGCACCATAACTACATTGTGCAGCCGAGCTACTTCACCCATCCCATTAAGCAAAAGACAGTTTTCTTGCATTCAGTGTTTTTATTATTATCAATTACCAATCTTTTATTTTTGCAGTTTATTGGAACTCTGTGGTCTGCCTACAGTGCGGGCAAATTGCTCTCCATGGAGAATCTCCAGCAGCGCTGTAGTCTAGTCGTTTACCCTATCGGTTTACTTTACATCTACTTTTTATCTCTTTACACTGGTGCCTAATATTTCCGCTTTCCTCTGCGCCCTAACCATTATGAAGTCCGTCGGCCCTCAACTCTTAAACCCTTGCACCGAGTTTGCGAAGCCCAAGTGTCTTTCTTTTTTGCGCAAGCGTGTTGACTTTGACTCCCAATATTCGCATTACAAATATGATGTTTAGTGCTTTTCTCTTTTCCCAGTACTTGTTTGTGTACTGTTAGATTTTGTCCCCTCTGATCACGCTCAAGATCATGAAACCGGGTGTTTTCGTCTCTGTCCAAACGGTCTTAGAAATTTCACAAAGTTGGTACAAACTTAGAAGCAGTAATAGCTGTAAATTACTGAATTTGCAAATGTGAGCCTGGTTAACTCTCCACTGTAAGTCACTGCATGTGAAGATGCGGTAACCGTTCGCAATCACAAAGCACCTCACAGACAGGTGAAAGCTGCAAAGAATACCTGAGGTTAGACATCATGATATTGTTCAGGTAGTGATGTGCGAGTGTGGTTAGTTTCCTGAGACTGATTACTTTCCCTTGCCTAATGCAATTTTGCCCGTTTTGATAGTTGGCAGCAATGGAAGATAAACCGATTGGTCTTGATACCATGGTAGAGTTATTCCTTACGTGGTTGTTGGACTACAAACCCTATGTTTTGAAGTAACTGCAATATCTTCATTGGACCAGTAATAAACTTTCTAGTATCTGCTCCCTTAATGACATTGCGTTCATGTTTTGCGAGGAGAGGGGTCTCAAATTGACGAAGGGATTGATGACCCAGTTTTACATTTCTACCTTCCGGTTCATCGACAAAATAGATCGAGTTAAGGTTTGTTGTCCTTTTACCTATCTTTGATTCTTGCCTATAGGGAGTTTCGCAAGCTGGGGCCCTATCAACCGCCAAACATGAGGTAAGACACTTCTTAAATAGTGTCGATGCATGCGTAATATTTCTGTTAGACTCCAACACACAACGGTGTCCACATTCGGCAGAGCTGCCACTCAGGCGAGCCATTGACACCTACCGGTGATACAGAATGGGTAAATGATAAAGCAGCGTCAATGATTTGATGCGTTAGGTTGGCGTAACTCCGTCGGATAATATGGTGAATGAGAATCCTTCCCTTTCACCCCCATTAATTACAACACCGATCTCAAATTCACGACGAAAGATAGCTGAAATACAGGATCCCCTTTTCAATGATCTATTCCCCACGAGATCCGATGCATTAAATTAAATCTCAGGTTTGCTATTTCTTCTATAGTCCAGCATTGTTTTTTGTGAAGTCATTTAGCATTGCGTGCTTTTTAGATCGCGAAAAAATATGGAATTCTTCCCTCTTACTGGATTGATGAGCTGTAAGATTATGTGTATTTTTAAGAAATAAATATGCCTTTAAACCTTACTTTTTCATTACGAATGAATCCCTTTAGTTGAAGGGGTACCGAACCCACTCCTTTTAGTGTTGTTCCAGTGTTGCCAAGATTGTTGCATTTGGGGTTTTTGTAGGAGGTGCACGTAGGTCCTCCTTGATCCGGGGTTTGATAGCTCCCTCCCCATCAACTAAGTACGGGCATTTACTACATGTGTTAGGTTACCGTTGCCTCGCACCCTGCGCTGGCTTTCAAAGGTCATGCATTCAAATGTTTCAGCATCAAATAAATCTTCTCCCGTTCGAAATCTGACAACAACTGCCTCCTCAAGGAGTAGGTATAAGTAAACTACAAATCCCTCATCCGTTTTGCTGCCTGTCCGCCCATAAGCATAACTGAGAGTCCATCAAAGTGCTTCTAACTTGGGTCATGTATTCCATCACTAGTTGTGGTAAGAAGTATGCTGATAGGATTATAGGGTGGATTTCCTCACAGAAACCCAATACTCTGACGTATCTCCTGTTTCGGCAGGGTTGATAAGTGACAAGGACGCCAAGGTTTGGCTGACCGTCCCCGTCTCTCTTTCTAGCCATGCCCTCGCATCAACCACTCTGCTTTACTGCACTTTGATAATGCAATTGAGAGAACATTACCTTTCGCACAGGTTATTTTTAATGTAGAAATGCTCTACTTGCAAGCGGCCGGTTTTAATGGTATGGCGGTCAAAACTTACCGCCAGTCAATTTGATCACCAAAAAGTACATCTGATGTAGCTAATGGAATCAGGGTAAGGATTTCTAGGAGGTGATTTCGTCGATTTAAAGGGTTCAAACTGGCCGAGTTGTCGGTTAGCGCCGAATGGCGATGCAAAGGTCAATTTGAGAGAATCCAGTTAAGTATCATAAGTCAGTAAGGTATAGGTATTTAAATGGCCAGATTTGAGCAGATTTAAGATGAATTAACTTTATTTCGATAAAATCCAAACATGTTATCAACAAGTATTGTATCTACCTTCCATGAAGTGCCTTTGTAGAGTAACGATAGTTCTAGAATCCATGGGGAGGAACCACGAGTGCGCCTACGGAAGGTTCATATGCCTTCTCCCCAGAGCGCTCCACTGGATCTCTTTGGTTCTAAAGCGGCTAGGCACCATAGCTGTTATAAGCCCACAGAAGGGAGGTCCTACTTTAAAAGAACCTTGTCGCAAACGAAAAAATAAAAAGTGCCATAAAGTTTAGTTGTCGGTGTGGATTAATTTCCAAAACCCGAACCCATACTCCTAATTTCGAGTGCATAAAAGCATACTATCTATGCATGCCGAGAGCAGTTCCCTACTTATCTCCTTATTGTCAAATAAATATTAAACCTTAGAAAAAATCCTTTTCTCCTTTGCCTTTCTTCCCACTTAGGTCTTCCTATTGTTGGCATGATGACATCTGGCCACCGCAAGTAAACTTGAGCTGTTGTGTCGCACCCAGTGATAATGGGAAGAATGAGGTGAGAGGTGGGTTGATTCTGTGTTTTACGGGCGTGACTTGCTCCACATCATTAGCAATCGCTTTAAATAAAAGATGCAAAGCACTTACTCAAGCCAGAAAGACTAATAAATGCATAGGAAGAGGTGTGATTTGAAAAAGTAGGCGTAGATGGCGAAGTCATATGACAGCTTGAGTATTGAAGTCGACCCTTTTATCAGGCAAACCAAATATGGTGGGGATCAGACTTGGCACAAATGCATCAAGTCTACAGGCGCAGTCACGAAAGAGTCACATACCACCCTTCTGTATGGCCACGTCAGCAGGCCCAGTCTGATGGAATGGTACTAGTGGTCCGCCACTGTCCTTTCTAGCCAGTTCATTGTAGAGAACTGAATATCCGCATTGCCGTATGACCAATGCGTGGTCCGATTTATTGCGATCGCAGGGCACACAAAGCTTATTTACTAATTGGCGCACTAAATACAATGTGTAGAAGTAGCGCAAAAATATTCTGAGACTGAATTTTCACAGAGTCTGGCACATGTGTCTTGCATAGGCATAGCAGAAGGCCATCCAACGAACCCGCCATCCACTTCCAACTCCATGGCAATATAGCTGTGACAACGCAAGGCATGCCAATGACGACCCAAACGTGGTGCCAAGAAGACCTGAAATCATGAGAGCTAGGAGGTTATAAGTTCGAAATGAGATAGCCACGATGAGTTTTGGATATTCAATTTGGAGTTAGGCAAATCGTGGCAAAACTCGTGAGACTACGTCTGAGCAATTGTCCTCGCTCTGCGCCTTGACATTCATTACCACTGCCTAAGTATCGACTGATGCCGCATTCCTCCTAGAGGGGAGACAATAAATGGTACAGTTTTCAACAAGATATTTTCAGAAACCGTGAATATCGAGGTTCCTGCAAGTAAGTTGTGATGTGCAATCCTCCCAGTCCGTCTGTGACAACTAAATCATTTGTGTGTGGGGGCAAGAAAGTCCTTCTTGATAATAGAGTTGTCCAGTCCGGCGCAAATTCAGTGCACGGCTATTTCGGATTTACTGCCCTCGTTTTTCGTCTTGGCTTGGATCTGTTTTTAATTGTTCGTGAAATGTCGTTGTTCTGCGCGGTTAATACGCTGGGCAGCTTTGAAATGGGTAGGAGGAGCTTCTCCTCCTAATTGCTCCACAGAACTGACAACCCATTTCATACTGTTCGAGAATGTGAAGATTACTTGAAATACACGTCCCAGTCGTTTAATAGCGCTTGCTATCAACCCCTGAATCGATGGACAATGCTAAGTCGCAGTCATATAAGAATTTGTTCACGATCATTTCATTGGCATAAAATAACTGGTCTATATTTTTGGTTGGTGCTCAGCATTTAGAATACAATGGCGCAGCCAATTGATGGAAAATGGCAATGTGCAGTCATATCCTAATTCCAAATCACGCCACAATGCATGTTGAATGCCAACCATTCTCACAGGGTTGGTATACCTGATAGCCAGTTTAAGACCACTCCGTGGATTTCCGCCTTTAAAAGACATTCCGGCATGATTGCTTTCTAATCTCTGACCGCTTTTTCTTCACCTAAAACTGTCCCTCATCACGCATCATGTCGTGAAAAGCAACTTCTATTTTACCATCGGTCATGATTCCACGGAAAGCACATTCTATTCTGCCTTTAATTTTGTCACTTTAATGTGTATGTGAGTCTCACACACATGCATTAATAGATGGAGGAACAGAAAGTGTGAGGATGGCAGACTTTTCATCCACTTCTATTACTTGCCCTCTGAAAAGGGGCAGGATGCAGACTGACAGACCGCTGCACTGAGCCAATGACTGACTGATTTTTGAGGATCATTACCACCCTGCCTTAGCATTGGCCAACCGCGTGCGAAGTGGTCAGTTCTTTAAGAGGTAAATGCAAAGTGGGAGCCGAGATGACCGGCATTAGGTTTTCGTTTGCATGCAAGACAATTTATCAAGTGCAACATGAAGATAGTGTGCCTCGTTGGAGAGGCATTACATCATAGATTGCCTGAGGTGGTCATTTCATTATGTTCTCCGTGCTGTGCACTTGGAGCGACAAATTCGAAGGCGCTTCCTTGTGTCACAGATTTACATAAACAATACCAGGCCTAAAGGACTCGTTTCACTCCCATGGATTAAGTTAACCTACAAAGCAGCCACTTTTATTCGCGTGGCAAATTTTCCTCATAAAACGCTTACAACCAGGGTTCGCAAAAAGACACAACCACTTAATAAACCTTAATTGCTGCTAATTTAATACGGTACACCTGAAAGACGTGTTTGATTCACACTTCATTAAATATGTATGGCAAAAGTAAGCAGGTGATATGTTAAACCTAGTTAAGTGTTGCTGGAGCTGAAATGCGCATGTATGTATGAATGTGCAGGTGTGTGCGCAAAGGGAATTACATATTATATTATGGAACAGTGACCTGTTGTTTCGTGGCGTGTCTGGCTCCTTAAATGTCATGTGATACTTCAGTGGGGCAAGATTTACGTTTGCGTTGAACCAGGCAATCGAAACCTCACCTCATTCAACAGCTGCATCCGGCGAGAGTTGAACAAACCCAAATTCTTCTTTGACAAATTGAGTTGCACGAAAAAAATTGCATGTGGTGGAGGATTGGAAGAAGCAGATTTGGGCAAGGTAAGTTCCCCTAATAATGCCTTTGACCAATAAGGAGCAATGGAGTTGAGTCATGAATTCCTCCAACAAGAAGGGTGGTGAGAGGTAGCACGAGTTCGCTGATGCGAGTACGGTGTCAGACCTCCTCATAGCTTGCAAAATATGTAGTTGAATAGAAATTGACTAAATCGGTACGATTGAGGAGATGGATTGCTATGGAATAGTAGTACCATGCACATGCGTCATTCACTCACTTCCGACAAAAGGGGAACCGAATAGCCCAAGAGAAGTCATGGACTTGTGGTATACTGTTGCTCTTTACTCTTCCAAAAAAAATTATTTTGCTTGACAATATCAAGCGCGAATTTTAGCCAAAGATTTCCTTTCTAAGGCTCTTTATCCACATATGTACTGGCACTTTGGTGTTGACATAAATAATACTCAACCGAAACGTATCACTCCTTAAAAAGGGATTATTGTTCCATACTCCTGTTCTTGTTGATTACCTTACAGTTTTCACCATTTATCTTAACAAGTGTCAGATTGGGATGACGTGCCGATAGGGTGTTTGCATTTGGCACTCATAATTCTTATTCTAAAAATTGGCAATTGCGGAACCTGTAGAAGAGATCGCTAACTGTGCTTTAAATTCACAAAAGCTGAGAATATTTTTTCAATCCGACTCCGGCCATTACAATTAGAACACAGAATTGGCACAGGTGATACATATGGTGACAAGTCAGTGCCTCTGTAGTGAGAGCGCTCTGCATGAAAGAATGTCTGCGGACGCTCTCATGCGAACATTAGCATCTAGGCCACGTCAGTCACTCTCAATGACTTTATTGAGTCTCACTGCAGTAAAATTCCTGCAAAGTTGAAGCCTATCATTGCCACTTGGTAAACATAAAAAGTAAGACACCTGCAGCTACATAATCATGTCAGAAGTGGTCGAGTCAGATCGGGACATTCGATTTTACGAGATTTCAGTGGAATTGGAGACGAATGTGGTGATACTACGGGCAGTGACGAGCAAATCTGGAGCATCAATGCAGGCAAGGTCAATTAAGATGATGTTCACTTGTTAAACTGCTTGCGATAATAGGATGATTAGGAATCGAATTTTTCCCCAACAACTTTATTTGCTCTTTTCTGCAACAAATTTAGCAATTAGGGTGGCAAAATGTAAAACACCCAGTGCGCAATACCGCCTTGACCATCTTACAGGCAATACAAAGTAGATTCATTTTTTCCCCAAAAATGCTTATGAATAAAGCAAGTGAGAGGTTTACACGTATATTTAAAACTATTTCAGCAGCAGCAAGTAGGGACAGGAGAGCAAAACAAGACAAGTCTATTTGTATCTGTGTTCATGACATAGTGATGCAAGACGCCGTGTCTTGAGAGGTAAGTAATAATCCGTGACACAACAAATTCCTAAATTCTCTCGTGTGAGTTGATGTGGAGTAACAAAGGGACAAAATAAATGCTACTTTAAACCTGAGTATGCCGTCAGAATGCATTATTTATAAACAGGCATTAAAATGGGGAACTGCAATGCGCTTCTTAATGTACGACGCCTTTAACATAGTAAAGATATCCTGCGATTCAAAAGAAGACTTAGGCTTACCTTCAAAAAGAGCACAATAATCTTTGTTCGGACACAAGAATACAAACACATATCATACAAAAAGGCTTCAGAAGGCTTAAACAATCAATTTTTGGGGAGCAAATATTTTTCCATTTCTGCAATGAACTCGAGCTTGCAATGTGCTACTCACCTCTTCAATGTCTGCGTGTCAGAGGTAAACTGCCTGCGTAGAGAAGAATAAGTAACCGTGGTGCATGCACTTGCCAATATCGTCCTAATGTCGAGAGCTACACCTTGAAATGTTAAGCAGCACAGCACCTGATACGCAAAATTTAGTATGTTTCCGTGAGGGTTTCCAATTTACCCCATTATTCGACACAAACATAAGGTAGCTGCTTCAAACAGCTATGATTTTCAAGAAACGGTGAAAAGCGAATTGACGCCCTTCAAAACTACTGCAAGGAGAAGGCAACCGTAAGAAAAGGCAAAAGTTATTGCATTTTAAATGTTGAGCCTTTACGTACCTCTCACTTGTCAGGTAATTTCACTGAGGATATTTATTACAACAAATCTGAAGTACAATTTCAGTTATTTTTAAAGTAACGTAAATGTTTTTTTATGCCCTAAGATATTATAGTAGCGTTGATATTGCACCTGAGTTTTATTTGGTAAAAATGCTTAGCGAGATCAACGTGTTACAGTTATGAGACCGGTAGCGATACTGTGCGTGAATGTGGCCTCCTGTACATTCACTCTCCTCCTCCATCACACTTTAATCCTTATGAAGCGCATCAAACATCGACTTAAAAAATTACTTCTAGCTTGTGATTCACGAATATCTTGCTCCCTAACTCAAGTATACAGAATTCAACAATTGCAAATAATGCGTTACCAAACGGCTTCCCCTACAACACAGAGATTTCAAAGTGTTCACTTGGCGTTGGTTTCATACTGAATCAGTCTCATGTCTTGAAAGCTTCATTAAGGTCATCTGAGACAGGTAACTAGAACGTCATCATTCACATTAGCCTTGCCAAGAGTGCAGCTTGAAAGCAGAGGACCCTGCCAACATGGATTTTAAACACGATTCTTCCCATTGCAGGGAGGAAGAGATGTGACCAGCCTCCACTAAAGGAACGGAGAATGCGTCAACTTCTTTTGAATAGGCGTGTTTGAGGAAAGGTCAACTTGCTAGCGTCTTTGCAATACTTCTGTGATTATGTCAGAGTAATGAATGTACTTGCTGCCTAATATTTTTGCCATAAACAGGCTTGTGGCCTCGTAGCAATAAGCGGAGTCAAGTTGATAATGAGAACCACTTTTCTGAAATTGTGAGATATGAGGAGGCAAAGTTGTCATGTTCTTTTTGACGTCAAACAACTTCATAGACAAAAGAATGTTTGAGTGAACCAATGGTACTGCCAAGGTAACAAACAATCGGATGCAACGAATAAGCATAGGTAAATTCTTATCACAGGAAATAAAACTCACAGTTTTACTGCCAAGTTACCTGGTTCTTTGAATTCAATTCTACCACCATTAATTAGTCAGGTGGAAGTCTTAAATATTTTCCCAGAACTGCATTGTCATACGGGTGCAATCCAAATACAGTATTGATGGTTTTATCGTGTTAGGCACAAAAGAAATGGGTTAAATCGCCCTCCAACTCAATTCATCTACCTCAAACCCTTGACAAATGTAGGCCTGTAAGAACAACGACAGGAGTCTCAACAGTCTGCCTTTGAAGGAAACAAGCATGCAACATCATATTACATTTCTGGATGACGACACCTTCATGGACTTAAAGCTAGAACGTCCAGCATAGATGTAAGCAAATTCACTTAATTGCACTAACTTTCGCTTTCATCCTAGTTAGGTCAAACGATACTTCTCCGTCAATGCCAGATGTAGGGGCTAGAATGCACACCGGTTCCAACTTCCAGCCTTTTTAAAGAAAAGGGTAATTACCGTCTGAATGATCTGCATTCGATAAGCAAGTAGGGATGAGATACAATTGAAGGTGAAATGGGCGTCGGGGCGTGTGGAATAGGGTGAATGATTAGGCTATACCAGCCAATTTGTGGAATGTCTACTCGACCAAGTGACTTCCTCCTTACAATTTGCAACCACTTCCTCTACCCAAACCGATGAAGCTCACCTCGCACCGAAGGGCACGTAGACGGAACAGCAAATCAAAGTTTACGATTCCAGCACGTGGTTAAAAATAAAACAAGCAAAAAACGCATGCCCATCGCAGGGTGCACACAGCTTGACCTCACTTCACCATATATCAACTCATAAGACTATCTGTGCATTGCATCTAGTCTGCTAGGTTGGTTGATCTCATTGGCATCCATCTGTCCCATATGACTTGATACGCGAAAGCATATTTATTAAGTCCCAACACTGCGCAAAGCAGAAGGGTGTCCATTTAATCACAGTCCACTGCTTTTAATTCCATTTTGGCCAGTGTCTCATATGCCTGGGTGAGCACTAGACTCCTTTGTCCTTCCTTTTTCCAATGTACAGTGCGCAAGTCATCGCAGTTACCCATTCCAAGCATGGTTAACAGTCCACCGAAGCGTTTGCGACGTGGGTTAGTGATTCCATTACCAAATGTAATAAAAAGTATGCAGATATGATTATAGAGTGCATTGCCTTATAGAAATCAAATACTCTGGCGTATTTCCTACCACAGCAACGCTGATAAGTGCCAATTCCCCACAGTTTGGCTGTCCATCCCTGTCTCTTACTCTTCTGTAGGGCAGCCTAGCTAAGTATATGTCTGCTTCTCAGCAATTCTTGGTATCCGTTGGTAGGAGGAAGGTGTACCTAAAGAGGTTTCTTTCTATCCACAGGTCTATTTCATCAAAATTACACCTAATTATGCAGATTCTAGGCTAGGTTAATGTTGAATGGCCTGATAAAGTACAAGCATTTCGATTTTACGGAGGTCAATTAGGCAACACCTTTACAATTTACATGGATTCCTGCTATGCCGATGTCAACTGATGTAATACCAGGTCTACTTATGTGGGATTCGGCCTATCCGCATAACAGCATAGCCAATTATATGTCTGCTTCATAGGATTTCTTGCTATCCGATATTTGATTGAAGCACTACTTAAATAGACATCAGTCTATCCTCGGGTCTGTGTCATCAACATTGTACCTACCTATACCAAATCAAATCCAACGGGACGTCAAATGTCGTAATGTAGTCTATGCATATCGATTTGATCGAGGTCAGCTGACGCAACTCTTAGGCCATTATTATCGACTTCATGCTATCTGGATGAAAACTGATGTAAAGCCACGCCTACTTAGGTGGAATTCAGCATATTCTTGGCCAGCATACCTAATAATATGCCTGCTTCTCAGGATTTCTTGCCATCTGTTGGTTGTATGAAACAATAAGTGGACGGATTTCAGTCCATACGCAGGAATCAAATGCTCTGGCGCATTTCCTGATATGACACGAGTGATAAGTGGCAATTTCCCACAGTTTGGCTGCTCATCCCTGTCTCCTTCTCCTCCGCTCACCTTGCCCTTGCATCAAGCACTCTGCTTTACCCCGCTTAAAGAAGACAAGTAAGAGAAAGCTGCACTTTACACGAAACATTTAAATGTAGAAGTATTCTACTTGCACACGGCCGATTTTAATGCCATGGCGAGCAACTCTTACCTCTAGTCAATGCAATCAACCAAAACTAAGTGTGGGTTGTCATTTATGTCAATAAGTCGAGCCAACTCATATTCAAGTGATGGCTGTGTAGGAAGATGGGTAGCTAACCATTCTAAATTCAACTGTCAATGCACACATTTATAACACTAACTCGAATAGGTGTCAGTTTGTAATGTCGTGATTAAAAGGACCTGCTCATCCTACCAACGTTATTTCATGGGCTTTTATTGATGTCTCAAGTCGATAGAGTTTGCCAGCAATTTAAGCAAATATCTTTTAGTCACTACGAATTGCCCCAATTGAACATTAATTGCATGTCCCGAAAATTGACATCATTAGCAGACCTCAAGATCAAGACCGCTTCCTTCCAGCCATGCCAGTTTGAATGATGCTTAGGCCCATCAGATATGCGTCGCATGAAATCTCACAAGTGGAAAAATGATAGTCCATATGTGAGGTAGCTGCAAACTCATCGTATGACACAATAAAACAACGCCCCGCGAGGCGCATTTACCAGCAGAAAAATGAAAAATTGATCTTCATTTTCAAAAGTAATCAGTGGATTTCCAAACTGATTTTCAGACACAAATATTGCAGAAATAAGAGAGTGGTACGCGTATGCAAATTCAATCACTTTTTTGTACCTTTTTGTTTTTCTTGATTCCATTCTTCTTCCCCCTCTTAGACAAAATTTTGAGGCTGCCTCCCTCCTCTCCTCGTAGTTTCCTCATCACCAAATGCTCCGATGTGTAGGCGCGTGCATTCGGGTTGGGCAGTGCTTCCAGGAATTTATTTCCCATATGACATACCACGCAGTGCTCTAAGTCAGTTGCTACACCAACAAAGTCACCGTGGAGACAGGCAGTGCAGATTTTGGTGCCGCAGAAGCGACAGCGCTGCGTCGTGTTGGTCTCCACGCAGTGGCCCCACACGCACATGACCTGTCACGCACACGTGATGTATTGACTTTGTTTTCTTGTTTACCTGGATATTATCTGCAGTTAAATGTGAATTTGACCTTTACCCTCTAACACTGGTATGGAGAATGAGAGTTTTCCCGAAATCATATTGATGGTAGGCATTCTGTTCCAGCGTTGCCTTGGGAGGTCGCACATAACAAAGGGAAAAATTTCAAGCAGTGTAAATTATGCTTCTTCTTCACACAGTACCTACTGCATTTTCAAAGTATATTCTGCCAAATAATGGAAAATAGATTGAGCGTAGAAAACGTTGTCAATGTGGCTGAATATCCGTAAGACACTGCTTCCACGCACTGATAACGTGTCTTCCTAATCAACCAGTCATTCTGTGCACTAAATGAATTCATTCACAGAAGTGCCCTCTAAAGAAATGTGTTGGAAATGCGGACAATCACCACTACCACAGCCGCAGCCACAACTAACATACAGACTAGTTTCTAGAGTTTAATGTAAGGGCATAACCTCACCTAAGTGTGAGATGCTTGAATGCAGTTATTGTTGTGAATAGAGGATGAAGCCAATGTGAAAGGATGTGTTGGTGCAGTTGTAGCCTTTTCTGTTGCGATATGCTTTAAGCTCTTTCAGGGTTGGTTAGATTATCGCCACCCTCTCAAGCCCACAGACTCAAGCAGAGCAACATTGACACTCCGCGTATAAGATAAAGTTCGTCAAAGTAGGCGTTGCTAATCCACACAGACATGCATGTGCATAACAACGCACAACCTGATGATTGTTTACTCGCGTCTGGTTCAACTGCGCCTGGGCCATGAACGTTGAGGAGATTTTTGCCTCACACTAATACCCTTTTCTTTCTCAGTTGAGTCGCACCCACATCAGACGTGACTGTCTTCTTTCTCATCACCGAGATGAATAACACAGAGGTAAATGAGACCACTACGCACATCGCTTTGGTGCCATCTGCGATGCTGCTTCTGTGGTCAAAGCGTATGCATGACTGCAAGGGGTTCTGGCGGCGATTCCTGGTAAGTGCAAGTCATAAGCTTGCGCTGATTACGTCCCTGCCCTTTGTACACACCACCCGTCGCTACTACCGATTGAATGGCTTAGTGAGATCCCTGGATCGGCGTCATTGTGGCAGTTGCCGGAAGGTTGTTGTCCTGCAGTCGCTGAGAAGACGACCAAACTTGGTCATTTAGAGGAAGTAAAATTCGTAACAAGATTTCCGTAGGTGAACCTGCGGAAGGATCATTACACGTCCCTCATGTGCCTGTGGCCAGTCCTATCCAATGGGTGGGTAGCTGGCAGGGCTATCGCTGTTCGCGCTGGCGGCGGTGGTTGGTGCCGTTGCTACCGTATAATGGTGGTTGTTATCGCTGCGATGGGGTGCCTGGTCTGCCTTCAACCTGCAATGAGAGATCGGGTGTGCCCGTCTTGCTGCATTGCTGCAGTTTGTGCCATTTGGTGGTGGTGTGGTGGATGCTGCTGTTGCAGTGGCACGAGACCGGTCCACACCGGGGCGGCAGAGGAGTGCACATGCATGCGCGTATGTGCGAGGCATAAGACGTCTGGACCGCTGCGGTGGCGGCAGTGCCAGTGCTGTTGGTGATGCTGGTGGTCGCGTGCGTGTCTACGCCCCGTCATGTGTCGTGTGGTTGGGTTGTGGTGTCACATGTGCGGTTGCTGTTTTGCGATGCTTTATGCTGCTGCTACTGTTGGTGCAGCTGTTGATGTTGGCTCCTTAGCAGACGTAACTGAGGCATGCTGCTCCTTGTAAGCTGTGAGGCTTGGCAGTCTGATAGGCTGATGATGGGTGGGCGACTGTGTCAACTAAGGGAGAAATTCACTAACTGTGCGCAGTGGATCACTTGGCTCGTGCGTCGATGAAGAGTGCAGCCAACTGTGTGAATTAATGTGGATCGCAGACTGCTTTGAACGTCGACATCTTGAACGCATATTGCGGCCATAGGCTTGCCTGTGGCCACGTCTGTCCGAGTGTCGGCTTATAGACCATCACTGTGTGCAATGAGCGGTGGCTGGGGAGAGTGCCGTGGCGCGCGGTGGGTGGAGCGTGTGCCGGTTGGCTGGCTCACGGAGCGGACTGGCGTGGCTTCCCACTAGGTGTGCTGGCGGTGGTGTGGAGTTTGCGGTTGTGGTGCTGCAGTGACCGCAGTGCGGTCAGCCGTTGCGCTGTGCTGTGGTGATGATGCGTGTGCACGCCAGTTGTGCCAGTAGGTTGGCGGGTGGTGATGCGGTTGCAGTCTTCGCAGTCCACGGACCGTGGCCCAGTGCGCGAATAGGCAGATGTGTGTGTGTGTGTGTGTATGTGGGCACGTTGCACACGTTATGTGGATTGTGGATGGGGCGTGCTTTCTTCCCTCGACCGCCGCAGGCGCCTGCATCGTTGTGCTGCGTTGCACGTGTAATGCGATGGATTGGGGGGTGCGCGTCACGCCCCGTCCTGCTCGCCTAGCCTTGCCTCGACTCGTTTTCTGACCTCGGATCAGTGGTGGGTACCCGCTGAACTTAAGCATATCAATAAGCGGAGGAGAAGAAACCAACCAGGATTCCCTCAGTAACGGCGAGTGAAGAGGGAGAAGCCCAGTGCAGAAGCCTGCGGCAGGTTTGTCGGTAGGCCATGTGGTGTGTGGGTTGGCTGGCGGGACCGCCGCTCCACTCCAAGTCCAGCATTGAGTATGGTTGTGAGTGAATGTGGCCCATAGAGGGTGATAGGCCCGTAGGAGTGGGGGCTCAGGCAGGTGAGGCGGTTCACCAGGCCGGCTTAGGAGTCGGGTTGTTTGAGATTGCAGCCCAAAGTGGGTGGTAAACTCCATCCAAGGCTAAATACAGGCACGAGTCCGATAGCGGACAAGTACCGTGAGGAAAAGTTGAAAAGTACTCTGAAGAGAGAGCAAAGAGTGCGTGAAACCGCGTGCAGGTAAGCGGGTGGCGACAAGCTGCTAGCCGGGAGGACTCAGCTGGCTGCAGTGTAGGTGCGCGCCTAGTGCGTCACCGTTAATGGGCCGGGAAGAGGCGGTGATCTGCTCCTTGTGGGGGAGTGGAGCATGACTGCGATCGCGGGCCACTGTTTCTCTTTCACCACGCCGCCGTCTATTCTGTCTGTCTGCCTATCTATCTGTCCGCCTGTGTCCGCCTATCTCTGCTGCGGTGGGTGGACTGGTGGTTAGGTGGGTGGGTGCGTGCGTGAATATGCGGAGGGCGGGGTGGTGTGAGTGGTCCGTGGATCCGAGGTTGCGGTATGTGCTATGCGTGTCGGACGGGTGCCAGAGCATGCCACTCGCCTGTGGGCCTTGCAGTCAGTGCACTTTCTCCGTGGCGGACACCACGACCGGTGGGGTTGCCAGTCTTCCGTGGTCGAGTCGTGCCCACCTGGTAGTTCTTCTCCTCCTCCTCCTCTTGCTCCCCGTCGCTCGATTGGTCGGCTAGTTGGCTTCACCGCTGACTGGCTGGCCGACGGACAGGAGGGTGGGGTGGATGGGTCAGGTGGGCAGGATCGAGGATAGGTGAGCGGACGGCGCGGTG